>OY998248.1:4107200-4814858 GCA_963922005.1 Cornus suecica | reverse complement strand
GAGAGATACAGTTCAACATTATTTCCCCCCTGGAACTGATTAAGTTAACTTCAGTTTTGAAAAAAAAAAAAAGAAGGGAATTTACTTCTCTACACTTTGTTCTTTTGTTTACCTTTCCTACCTTGGACCAGAGAGTTCAATTTCATAGGTATGATCCATACACTCATGCCAAACATGCTTGAATGATCATAATGATTGTCATCATGTCTAGAGAGGGTGCTTAGGCGTTACTGAAGCTGGTTTTTGGAGTCTCCAATTAATGCTAGAGTTTGAATTGGATTTTATATTTATATTGTCATGGGAGGCTGCCCATTTTTCGGCAAGGCCATCCCCTTCTAGCATTCGGACATCTTTGGTTGGTGGGCTGGCAGGTATTGAGTGCAATGTAGTGCCACTTGTAGCATCTCTCCCACTTCAATCCGGTCATAATATAGTCCCACTTTGACAGGTGAATATGAAGATTGTGGCATTAAACGGGACCACAACCACCTACTCCTGCAAATGATCTATAGGGTAAATAAAGGTGCCTAACTGCAAAATCATTGTCAGAGATGCCCATTGAAAAAGCAAAACCAACAGAGTAAAAGCGCTTAAGAATCCTTTCAACAATGTAGGCCTAGTTTCATTATTAATTTACAAGGGTACTGTTTTTTTTTTCTTTTTACAGAAAAAAAAAAGATTTACAAGGGTTTTTCTTGCTTCCAAAAATCGAACTAGCTTCATTCTTGGGTCTCCTGGGGCTTCTCAAAGGGCAAGGATGAGAACTTCATGTTTAAGATTTTAATGAATAAAATTAAGAAGGCATGGAAAATGATCATAAGAACACGACCAACCTCCTACAGTTAACATTAGCAGCATCTGCAAACGGAGCTCTTGAGATCATACGAGAAGGATGTGAATATCTACAAATTTCAGCATTGTATGCAAGTTTATAAAAGTACCTAATATTTGTATCCACCAAATACTTTTGCCTTCTCGCTAATCCATTCGATAAAATGTGGGATTGATGCCGGAAAGCTGATTGATATTGACGAATTGACCTGACTATTGTTCTCATCCTCAATGCAGGGTTCTGAAATTCAAGAAAGTTAAACAACCCAACTAACGAGGCAATAAGAGTTGTTCACATGCCTCAGAAAAATAAAGTTCCCAATCATATAATGCACAAATTATACAAATATCTCTATGAATTTAACTCCTTCTTTTTTCTCTTATATAGCTCGAACAGAAAATCATCAATTGTATATTTGTATCACAGTGGAAAAGCAACAGAACAGATATTGTAATGAAATTTGAAACAAGATGGAAAAGATCAAGAGAGGGCAATATTTGGCCATTTTGTGAGAGTGGTGATGGGGTAGTAGGTGCTAAATGCCTGCGTTGTTTCTAGGGTTTCTCTGTTACGAATTATTTCAATTTATACTTTTCAGAATTAATTCCTGCCCAAGATCACACACACACAAAATAACAACTCTTTTCTATTAAATAATAACAACAATATAATATACAACACACTCATAAATACTCACTTTAATCTTCCTCTCATTTTTCTCTCTCACTCTTCACTCTCCTTTTTTCTCTCTGCTCTCTTATTCCCTTTCCATTTCTCTCACTTCCTCTCTACCACTCTCTACCAATACACATGAAGGACACATGTATTTATGTTGAAAGATAAACTTGAATCAGTCATGATCAGACAACATCATGCATGTATCAATCAATCCCACAAAGGTCAAGAAAAGCTGCAGATAACCATGCGTGAAGATAACATCTTCCAAAGTCATTAATAGCTGCAAAGCTGATTTCAATTGTCCTCTTATGTATTTCAAATCTATATATAGGTGTGTTGTGTTGTATTGAATAAGAAGAAGCAAAGAGAGAAAAATCAGTGTGAGAGTTGTGTAAAAGCTTTGTCTTCGGTTCTTTGTTTTTTGAAATAAAAGTGTGAGTGTTTTATATATATGAGTGTATCTTGGGCTTTACTAAATCACCACAAGTGATTTACAATATGGTATCAGAGCTTGTTGAAGCTTGAGCAAGCCCAGAATTGAAGAACAAAAACAGAGCCGAAGCTTTCAAAGCTTATTCGTGAATCAAAGTTGTTCAAACCACAAGTTTGATCATATATATAGCTTCCTTGTTCCAGCAGGAACACAACCATGAAACGAACGCAGCCAGTCTCCGCTGCACGAGCCCTCACACACCGCCACAAGTGAGGCAAGTGAAGCCCACGCGCACCACACGCGCCCAGTCGTCTTCAACCTCCGGACACGCGTGACGCCCACGCGCTGCCACATCACCTGTGACGTCACCTCTTTGCCACGTCAGCTGCTACGTCAGCAAATTTCTGAAAATTACAAATTTGCCCCTAGTTGGTATTTTGTTCGTTCCGGGCTCATTTTAACTCCGATTTGAGCAAACGAAGAGTCATTTTTTACTAAACGGAACGCTCCGGACGCAAGCGTGTAGTCAGTTTAACCAGATTCAACACCGATTTTCAGATATAAGCACCTCAAGTGTTGAAGTAAATTCGATGGCGTCCTCTAGAAATTTCTTCCAACCCCAGCTTCCGCGATTGGATATAACCAATTACGAGAATTGGTCTATCCAAATGAAAGTTCTTCTTGCCTCACAAGATTTATGGGATTTTATCGAGACAGGTTATGACGAGCCAGTTTCAAAAGAAAATGAAGATCGATTGAGCGAGACCCAAAAGGTCGTGCTCAATGAAGCCCGAAAAAAGAACAAGAAGGCGTTGTACCTGCTTTATCAAAGTGTCGATGAAGCAAGTTTTGAAAAGATCTCAGCCGTCAACACCACCAAGTAAGCATGGGAAATTCTTCGAAAAGCACATCGAGGAATTGAAAAAACAGTTAAAGTTCGACTCCAAGTTCTAAGGGGTGAATTTGAACTGTTGCAAATGAAAGACACAAAGTCCATTTCTGAGTACTTTACCAGAACATTGACTATTGTGAATCAAATCAGAAGATATGGCGAAAAAATTGAAGATGTTTGTGTGCTTGAAAAGATTATGCGCTCCCTCAACTCAAAGTTCGAGCATGTAGTTGTTGCTATTGAAGAATCAAAGGATCTCGATGCAATGACAGTAGACGAGCTAATGGCCACGCTAGAAATTCACGAACAAAGAATCAACAAGAGGAACACCTTAGGTACTCTAGAGCAAGCTCTTCAGTCAAATCTAACATTAAAAGAAAATAAAGAAGAGCGATGGGGAAATTCACAAAGAGGCTGAGGTAGAGGTCGTGGCTATCGAGGACGAGGTGCTAGATCCAGAGGCGGCGGTGGAAGAACCAATTCCAATACCGAAAGAAATAATCAAGGTGGAAGAAATCAATCTTTTAGAGGAAGAGGGCGAGGACGAGGCCGTGGAAGCAACTTCAATAATCGCCAGAATTATGATAAAAGCACTGTTCAATGCTACAACTGCAACAAGTATGGACACTACAACAACGAATGCAGAGGAAAGACAGTTGTTGAATGAGTCAAGATCAATGCTGATGATGGCTAAAAATGAAAATACCGATGACGAAGGTATATGGTATCTAGATTCAGGAGCCAGGAATCACATGTGCGAAAACAAACACATGTTTGTCGAGCTTGACGAGACGACGCAAGGACAAGTCTCATTTGGTGATTGCACAAAAATCGCATTAAAAGGAAAGGGCAATATTCTGATCAAGCTCAAGAATGGAGATCATGACTTCATATCAAATGTTTACTATGTTCCAGATATGAAGAACAATATTTTGAGTCTCGGACAGCTCCTGGAGAAAGGCTATGACATCAGCATGAAGGATTTGTGTCTAACAATCAAAGATACAAATGAAAATCTCATTGCCCGGATAAAGATGTCAAAGAATAGGATGTTTCCTATGCACATCCAGCACGATGCAGCGAAGTGTTTAAATGCAGTTGTTGAAGACAGGGACTGGCTATGGCATTTGAGATATGAACATCTCAACTTTGAAGGACTAAAGTTGCTCGCAAGCAGACAGATGGTGAAGGGACTTCCCTACATCAACCATCCTAATGAAGTATGTGAATGTTGTGTACTTGGGAAACATCACAGACTGAGCTTTGCTAAAGAATTCAAATGGCGATCAACAAAGTTGTTGGAGCTTATTTACACAGATGTGTGTGGTCCATTGAAGCTAGAATCATATGAAAAGAGCAGGTATTTTCTTACCTTCACTGATGATTATAGCAGAAAGACATGGGTGTACTTCTTGCAGAAGAAATCAGAAGTATTTGACAAGTTCCAGGAGTTTAAAGCTCTTGTTGAGAAGTAGAGCGGCTACAATATCAAGACGTTAAGGTCAGATCAAGGAGGAGAATATATGTCAAATGCATTCCAGAATTACTATAAAAGGCACAGCATCCGACAGCAAACAACACCAGCCTATACACCTCAGCTAAATGGTGTTTCAGAAAGAAAGAATCGCACGATCCTGGACATGGTCAGAAGTATTCTGAAAGGAAAGACAATGCCCAAGGAATTTTAGGTTGAAGCAGTATCTTGTGCTGTCTATCTACTGAATAGGTGTCCAACCAGAAGACTCCAGTTCAAGACACCTAAAGAAACCTGGAGTTCATACAAGCCAAGTGTCAATCACCTCAAATTTTTTGGGTGTATAGCTTACACCAAGATACCAGAAGCCAGAAGAACCAAGCTTGACGACAAAGGACATAAATGTATCTTTATCGGCTATGGCGATAGAATAATGGAATATAAGTTGTTTAATCCCATTACCAAGGAAGTAATCATGAGCAGGGACATGATCTTTGAAGAAAATGAAGCTTGGAGCTGGGATCATAATGAAGATGGAAAAACCAAGGAGCTTGTACTTGAAGAAGATGAAGAAGTAGAAAAAGAAGTTGCAGTGGAGCCGCAAATTCTACCACATCAATCTCCTGTACCTGCAAGAAATGGTCATTCATCGTCAACATCACCAGATGAAAGATCAAGTGAAAGACCCAGAAAAGTGAGAAGCCTAAGGGAACTATATGATGCCACTGAAGAAGATCAAGACCGGAATTTACTATGCCTATTTCTGGATAGTGATCCTGTCAACTTCACAGAAGCTATCCAAGAGAAGAAGTGGAAGTCAGCAATGGATGAAGACATCAGGGCCATTGACAAGAATGGCACATGGGAGCTTTGTAGTCTACCAAAAGGTCAAAAGCCTATTGGAGTCAAATGGGTCTACAAGACAAAGAAGAATGAAAAAGGCGAAGTTCAGAGATATAAAGCTCGCCTAGTTGCAAAAGGATACAAACAGAGACAAGGACTAGACTATGGTGAAGTATTTGCTCCTGTTGCCCCATTAGAGACAATCAGGCTGATGATATCTATTGTTACTCAGAATAGATGGAAGTTGTACGAACTTGATGTGAAGTCAGCATTTCTGAACGGATTTCTAGAAGAAGAAATCTATGTCGAACAACTGCTGGGATATATAAATGAAGGACAGGAAGACAAAGTGTACAGGTTAAAGAAAGCTCTCTATGGACTGAAGCAAGCTCCATGTGCATGGAATACAAGAATTGACAAGTATTTCCATGATAATGGGTTCGAGAAATGTCCATACGAGCATGCATTATACCTGAAGAAAGGTCCAGAATGAAGTGTACTATTTGCAGGTCTATATGTTGATGATTTGATCTTCACAGGAAACAACCCAGCCATGTTTCAATAGTTCAAGAAAACCATGATTCAAAAATTCGAGATGACAGACATAGGTCTGATGTCACACTTTCTTGGAATTGAAGTGAAGCAGAATGCTGAAGGAATCTCGATCTGCCAAAGTAGATATGCAAAGGAGATTCTCAAGAAGTTCAGAATGGAATCAAGCAATCCAGTATCAACTCCGGTGGAAAGCAGCGTGGAACTCAGAAAGAATGAAGACGGAGGAAATGTTGATCCAACATACTTTAAAAGTTTAGTTGGAAGTCTTCGATACCTGACTTGTACCAGACTAGATATACTCTACGGAGTTGGATTGATCAGCAGATACATGGAGGAACCAGATCAATCACACATAATGTTGCAAAGAGAATACTCCGCTACATCAAAGGTACGATCAATGATGGTTTGCTATATACCTCAACTGATGAATTAAGATTCACTGGCTATTCAGATAGTGATTGGGGTAGAGATTTGGATGAAAGAAAAAGCACAATTGTATTTGTGTTTTTCATTGGAGATACAACATTTACATGGTCATCCAAGAAACAACAGATAGTAACGCTATCATCATGCGAAGCTGAATACGTAGCAGCCAGCTCAACTGTGTGTCATGCTATTTGGTTGAGAAATGTGTTGGAGCATTTGTGTTTTCCACAAGAAAAGCCTACAGATATTTTCATTGATAATCGCTCAGCAATTGCACTTGCAAAGAATCCAGTCTTCCATGAACGAAGCAAGCATATTGATACACGGTATCATTCTATCAGGGAGCATGTGCAGAACAGAGAAGTGGAATTAATATCTTGCAAGACAAATGATCAAATTGCAGATATTTTTACATGGTCATCCAAGAAACAACAGATAGTAACGCTATCATCATGCGAAGCGGAATACGTAGCGGCCAGCTCAACTTTGTGTCATGTTATTTTGTTAAGAAATGTGTTGGAGCATTTATGTTTTCCACAAGAAAAGCCTATAGAGGTTTTCATTAATAATCGCTCAGCAATTGCACTTGCAAAGAATCTAGTCTTCCATGAACGAAGCAAGCATATTGATACACGGTATCATTCCATCAAGGAGCATGTGCAGAACAGAGAAGTGGAATTAATATCTTGCAAGACAAATGATCAAATTGCAGATATTTTTACAAAGCCATTGAAGCAAGACATGTTCAACAGACTGAAGATGATGTTAGGAATGCAGAAGTGTGGAGAATCAAGTTTAAGGGGGAATGTTGAAAGATAAACTTGAATCAGTCATGATCAGACAACATCATGCATGTATCAATCAATCCCACAAAGGTCAAGAAAAGCTGCAGATAACCATGCGTGAAGATAACATCTTCTAAAGTCAATAATAGCTGCAAAGCTGATTTCAGTTGTCCTCTTATGTATTTCAAATCTATATATAGGTGTGCTGTGTTGTATTGAATAAGAAGAAGCAAAGAGAGAAAAATCAGTGTGAGAGTTGTGTAAAAGCTTTGTCTTCGGTTCTTTGTTTTTTGAAATAAAAGTGTGAGTGTTTTATATATATGAGTGTATCCTGGGCTTTACTAAATCACCACAAGTGATTTACAACAATTTATAGCAGTTTTCAGCCGACCCAAGTCACCTTCTAGAAACAACAAATTGCTCTTCAATTTTGCTTCCTCGTGCATACTTTAATCTTAAGTTTCCAGCTGTAACTAAAGTATACAATTTACAAATTGTATATGCTGCCATATTTGACCAAGAAGTGTGAATGAACTTTTCCCACTTGACTTTTCCTACATGTCATTTCTTTGATTATTAAAACACAACCACATCAGACTTCCAATCAAATTTTGTCAAATCCTAACAACTCCACCTTGGCAAAATTTCTCCATCTTGACTCAAGATTTCAAAATGGGCTTTATTCCATATTTTGTAACAGCTCCACCCAATAATGTATTTCCTAATAGCACGTATAAATTTCTGACCTTCTCTCCAATCAACATGATGCGTTGGTTTCTTCTAACTTTCAACAGTCCGTACTTAGCTTCAAACGAACAACCTTTTGACACAACTGCACCCAACAAAATCACGTTCCTTCTCACACTTGAAACATGATACACATCAGTTAAAGTCCTCACCAATCCATTTCTGGTCCTTATATTAATTGTTCCAATTCCCACAACTTCACATGAAGAATTATTCCCCATAAAAACCTTACCAACAAATGGTTTATAGGAAGTAAACCATTCTTTATGAGGACATACATGATGTGAACAAGCAGAATCAAGAATCCATTCATTTACTCCATTTTCTTTGTCCGTAATTGACAGGGCTTCAAGCATGTCATCATCTCTATCTTTTTCATCGGCAATCGCAGCGGTGTTGTACCGGCTTTCTTTCCTTTTTGGACAATCCCGTATGAGATGTCCCTTTTCTTCACAATAGTAGCATTGTCGTTCCATAAATGGCTTTTGGTTCCATGAAGCTCCACCTTGCCATGTTCCACCTTGCCATCTATCCTGTCCTCCTTGCCCACTTCACCATTTGACTTGTCCTCCATGTCTTTTCTCGAATTTTCTTCTATACCCAGCAACAAGAGCGTAATCATCTTGGGTACTTCCTTCATTTTCTCCATTTATTTTCTCACTAGAAAATAGATCATTCTTCACTTGCTCCATTGTCACGATATCTCTCCTATAAAGCAAAATATTAAAAAAATTCTTATGGGTTGAGCAAACCAATGTCAATAAAATAACTGTTTTATCCTCGTCACTTACTTGAACACTAATATTAGATAAATCACAGATAATTTTATTGAACTCACTAAGATGGGTATGCAAATCCATACCTTCTTTTCTATGGAAAGAGTATAATTCTTGCTTCAAAATCATCCTATTGGCAACATTTTTTCCCATGTATAAATCTTCCAATTTTCGCTACAAATATACTGTCGATTTTTCGTTGACTACATCGTAGACCACATCATCTGTCAGAGTCAACCGAATGGTACTCCCCGCCTTTGAGTTAATTATATTCCACTTAGTCTCATCCATATTTGAGGGCTTCTCGTCCAGCGCTTCATCTAAGCCTTGTTGAATTAGCAAGTCCCTCATCCGAACTTGCTAGAGACTGAAGTTCTTTCGTCCGTCAAATTTCTCCACCGCAAATTTGACATCTGGAATTGTTGTCATGGCTCTGATACCACTTGTTAGGAATTAATTCAATTTATACTTTTCAGAATTAATTCCTGCCCAAGATCACACATACACAAAATAAGAACAACTATTTTCTATTAAATAATAACAACAATACAATATACAACACTCATAAATACTCACTTTAATCTTCCTCTCCTTTTTCTCTCTCACTCTTCTTTTTTCTCTCTGCTCTCGTATTCCCTTTCCATTTCTCTCACTTCTTCTCTACCACTCTCTACCAATACACATGAAGGACACATGTATTTATAGCCGTTTTCTGCTGACCCAAGTCACCTTCTAGAAATAACAAATTGCTCTTCAATTTTGCTTCCTCGTGCATACTTCATTCTTAAGTTTCCAGCTGTAACTAAAGCATACAGTTTACAAATTGTATATACTGCCATATTTGACCAAGAAGTGTGAATGAACTTTGCCCACTTGACTTTTCCTACATTTCATTTCTTTGATTATTAAAACACAACCACATCAGACTTCCAATCAAATTTTGTCAAATCCTAACATTCTCCTAGCATTTATTGCTAGGGTTGCTTTTGAATAATTTATCTCTCACTTCATTAATTTGCCTACTGAAGTTAATGTTGTTTCATTAATTTTATTTGATCCATTCATTATTTTCACTACAAAACCCTAGTTTCTTCTTTTAGGGTTTGCTCATAGCTTTGTTAGGGTTTCCCCTAGATTGCTCTATTTCTCTTCCTTGCTTTTGGGTGTGTTCTCTTTTGCTTTTCTGTCTTCATATTCCGTCTTCATTTTAAGTTTCTCTGTGGTTGGTTTAGGGTTTTCTTATGTATCCCTAATCAATGGCAGTAGACAAAGACTATCACCACATGCTTCAAGAATTATAAAGTGTTAAAGATTTGGTACAATCCATATCTAGAATTCAAGAGGTAGAAATCAAAGTCATGGGCATAACAATGTTATCCTTCCAGATCATGCTAAATATAAGAAACCTATTGAGGTGACTGCCTTTCCACCATTGCAAGGGGTTCAACCTTCTTAGTCAGTTAATGCAGGTGTCGCAGGCAAGACTTGGGCTGCTATTACTACTCCTATAACTACTCCGCGTATGAAGTTAGCCTACTTTCCTCCATCTAGGGTTGGTGATAGAATAGTTGTTTCTCCTCCATCAGAAGTGGTTGTTGCAGGCAGTTTGAAGTGGAGGACGTGTTTGGTTGGGTATTTTTTAAATAAAAAGTTACCTTTTCCTGTTGTTAATTCCATTGTACATAGGTTATGGAGCACTACTGGTCTTCAAAGAGTGTTGGGTGAACAAAATGGCTTTTATTTCTTCCAGTTATCTTTTGAGCATGAGTGTGAGTTGATACTTGAGAATGGTCCATGGCATTTTGCCAATTAATTCATTGTTCTACAAAAAGGGAATGAGGGCTTTTCATTGTGCAAGGAAGTAGTTTCTACTTTGCCTATCTAGGTAAAGTTGTATGGTGTTCCTTAAGAGTATTGGTCAGGCCTTGGTTTCAGTCATGTGGCAAGTGCATTGGGCACTCATCTATATCCTGACTCTCTAACTGAAAAGGAGGATATAATTGGTTTTGCTCAAGTGTGTGTTGAGATGTCTGCTAAAAATGAAATGGTGAAGTAGTTTGATCTCACATTACCTTTAGGAGAAGTCAGGACTATATCTGTTGATTATCAATGGACTCCAGCTAGATGTGAGAGATGTGGTGTTTTTGGTCATTGCGATAGAGCATGCCCTAAGATTGTTCACTCTCAAGAAGGTGTTAAAGCTCAGACTAATAATGCTTCCACGTCTGAATGAAGAGTTATCAATAAGGCCAATAAAAATCCAGTGGAAGAAAACAAGGACAGCCATCCAGTTAATCAAATTGTGGGTGATGCTATTATTGAAGGTGTCATAATTAATTCACAGAATGAAGGTGGTGGTTTTAACCCCCTTACTTCAAATAGTTTTCAGGCTTTACAAGAGGATGTTGATGAGGTGGAGGGGGTAGATGAGGTAGTGTTGGATTCACAACCTGGTGTTACTGAGGGTATTAATATGGGTTCTAAGGGTGTGGATGTTGTGATTCATGATTCATCTACTATTGCTCAGGTGAAGGAGGCTGTTGTTAACACTTCCAAAGCTATTGCTGTTCAACCCTTACTTGCCACTGATAAGGAGGGTGTTGGTGTTTCTTCAAAACCACTAGAGGCTCAAGTCTCTAAACTAATTCAAAAGCATAAAGGACCAAAGTTGCCTCCTTCTAGTATGAAAACTAGAAGGGGCCATGGTGGTACACCTTCTTCCTTGGGAATACTAATGTTTAAGTTTTTGTTTCTTTTTATAAATATTTTCCCATGTCTTTTGGTATTTGGAATATAAGGGGTTTAAATTCCCCTGATAAGCAATATGAGATTAGTTTATTAGTGAAGAGACATAAGTTTTCTTTTTTTTGTATGGTTGAAACTAAGATTAAAGAGCATAAAGCTTGCAGAGTGCTCAATGTTGTGGCTAAGGGTTGGAGTTGCATTTCTAATTATGATCATGCCTATAATGGTAGGATTTGGGTGTGTTAAGATCCTACTATTTATTCAGTTTTGAAGATTCAAGATTTTGAGCAGTTTATCTTATGCTCTATCAGGGCTTTAAATGTCTCTTTTTCAATGTATTGGTGGGTTTGTTTATGGTGTTAATGAAACTATTGGTAGAAGGAGGCTTTGGAAGGAAATGTTGCAGCTATCTCATGATTATAATAGCTCTCTTCTTTTGTTTTCTAGGGATTTTAATGCTATAAGATATCCTCATGAAAGATTTTGTGGTTCTAATGTTTGGGATTCTAGCATGCAAGAGTTTGGCAATTGTCTGGATGCAGCCTCTTTATTGGATATGAATCAAACTGGTATGAGATATACTTGGTCAAATGGTACTGTGTTCAGAAAGCTGGATAGAATTCTTGTGAATAAGTGATGGAATGCTAATTATCCTAGTTAAGTTGTTGTGTTTGAACCTAAAGGTGTGTTTGACCATACTTTGATTCATCCCAAGGTCTAATGTGTTATTTATAGCAAGGGAGCTCCTTTTAGATTTAACAATCACCTTGTTCATCATCCTCATTTCATGGAGCTGGTGCAGAAAGTTTGGTCTTATTCAGTGCCTGGTTCTTATATGTTTCAAATTTCTCAAAAGCTCAAACTTCTAAAGTATGAGCTCAAGAGATTAAATTCTGCTTATTATAATGATCTTTCTTCTCAAGTGGCTGATGCTAGAGATAAGCTACATGATATTCAGAGTTCCATTGATGTTTCTCCTAGTAATATTGATCTTCATTCCCAAGAAAAGGTTTATTTATCTAATTATCTTCACTTCTCTAGAGCTGAGGAATCCCAGACCAAGCAGAGATTGAGAATCCAATGGCTACAATTAGGTGACAAAAATTCTTTTTACTTTCACAAAATTGCTAATTACAGGAAGAAAATTAATTTCATTCTTTCTATTACCTCTAGAGATGGTGTTAGATTGGAGGACCCTCAGTTGGTGCATGAGGAACTGGTTGGTTTTTTTAAAAGTATTTTACAAGTCAGATCTAATGTTATAATTCCATATTTGAGTCCTTTTATGCAGCTCCCCATTTCTAATGATCATGCTCAGGTTCTGAATAGGCCTATTTCTGCTGAGGAAGTTAAAGGAGCTATATTTTCTATAAAGGATGGTAAAGCTCCCGGAAGTGATGGGTATAATGCTTATTTTTACAAGCAATCATGGAGCATTATTGGTAAGGATGTTACTAAAGTTGTCCAGGCCTTTTTTTTACACTGGTCATATGTTGAGGGAGATTAACTCTATAGTGATTACTTTGGTGCCAAAGATTGACACTCCTAATGTGGTTTCTTACTTTAGGCCTATCTCTTTATGTTCTACTCTTTATAAGTGCATAACCAAAATCATTATAAATAGGCTTAAATGTTTCTTAAATGATTGTGTGAGCTTGAATCAATGGGTTTTATCCCTGGGAGGAGTATCATAGACAACATTTTATTACCCCAAGAGCTTTTAAAAGGCTATCATAAGGATGATGGTGATCCTAGGATTAAAGTGAATGTGGATCTAACTAAGGTCTTTGATACTCTATCTTGGAGTTTCTTAGAGGCTGCTCTTTCTGCTTTCAAGATTCATGAGATTTTGATCAAGCTTATTATGACTTGTATTTATACACCCATGTTTACTGTTAATATTAATGGATCTTATCAGTGGTTTTTCTCAAGAAATATAGGATTAAGACAAGGAGACCCTCTCTCCCCTTACTTGTTTGTTCTTGCCATGGAAGTGCATTTTGGAATGATTGTTAAGAAGATTGTTTCTACTAATGGGTTCCGGTACCATTGGAAGTGTCAAAATCAAATGATTTCTAGCTTATTATTTGCTGACGATCTTCTTCTATTTTTAGGTGGCGACCTTTCTTCTGTGGATTGTCTCATGTCTACTTTGGAAAATTTTGGGCACCTTTCAGGCCTTCTTCCTAATAACAGTAAGAGTACTTTTTGTCATGCTGGGGTGGATAATGTTACTTTTGCTCAGATTCAAAGCAGACTCAACTTTAATTTGAGTGAACTCCCAGTTAAGTATTTAGGAGTTCATTTCCTTTCTACAAAACTAGGGAAAGATGATTGTGATGTTCTAGTGGAGAAAATTTCTAGGAGAATGTCTAGTTGGTCCTCCAAATTTCTTTCTTTTGGTGGAAGGCTTCAATTGATGAAATCAGTGTTTTTTTCTACCCAAGTATATTGGGCTTCAACATTCATTCTTCCTAAGTCTGTTCTTTATGCTATTACAGCCCTCTTGAGGAAGTTTTTGTGGTCAGGCTCTAAGATGTCAAAATTGGATTGTAAAGTTGCTTGGAGGAAGGTTTGTGCTCTTTTAAAAGAAGGTGGTTTGGGTGTCAAAGAACTTTAAGAGTGGAACAATGCAGCTATGGTTAAGCACATTTGGAATATTCTAAGGCCAGACTCTACTTCTCTTTGGGTTGCTTGGGTCAAATCTCATCTTATCAAGAACAAGAATTTTTGGGAATTAGGTGGGCCTCGACATTGTTCATGGACATGGAAAAAGCTTCTCAAATTAAGGCCTCTAATCAGAAATGCTTTCAAGGTTGTGATTGGTGATGGTAGGTCAACTTATTTATGGTATGATAACTGGCATCCTCAAGGTCCTCTTTATGCCTTTTGACCAGCAAATATCATTAGATCTTCTGGCATTGGGGTTAATACTTCAATTAGTAGATTGATTAGTCATTCTGGATGGCATTTCCCTGTTCTCAACTCTCAATTTTGGCTAGATTTTAAGGCTGCTTTTCCTCAAGATTTCCTTCCCAATATTGCTAGATAGGATAAGTTATTTTGGTTGCCCTCCAATGGTAAGTTTTTTATCCATTCTGTTTGGGATTACATTGAGATTTCAATTTGATATAGTAAATTGGAAGAGCCTAATTTGGTTTACTCATTGTATTCCAAAGCATTCCTTTCCTATTTGGGTGACTCATCTTGATAGACTTCCTACCCTTTACTTCCTTCTCTCTATTGGTCTTGTGCAACAAGCTAAGTGCATTTTTTGTGGCATAAGATAAGAAGATAGGGACCATTTATATTTTTAGTGTAGCTTTACTTCTAAGCTTTGGAAATCTGTGATTCAAAGTGGTTTGTTGGAATGGCCAGATGATGATTGGGAGGTGTTAATTACATGGATGTTGGATAAGTTGAAAGGAAAATCTCTTGTATCTTTACTCAATAAGCTGCCTTTTTCTGCCACTGTTTATAAAATTTGGATTGAGAGAAATATGAGAGTTTTTTCTGATGAATACAACACTTTGGAGTATCTTTTGAAAGGATCGTTTACTCTTTGAGATATACTTTATTTTCTCTTCAAAATTTCATCAATAATGCTCAAAATTAAGATTTGGTTTCTATCTGGAATTTGCCTCACTCCATTCTGTTACCATGATTTACTCTAGTCAGATTTATAGCCAGGGTGGTTAGAAGTTTTGGGGTGCTATATTGTTTCTTCTTTCTACTATTATGTGGTCTGGTGCTTGGTTCTTTGGTATTTGGAGGTACTGCTATTGGGGTTTGTATGGTTTGCTGCTCTTCAGTGAATGGTTGTGGTATCTAGAGGCATTGCATTATATAGAATTGGTCTGCTATTTTCATTGCAGGTCTTGGTTCTTCTGAAGCTTTGCTCTTTTTTGCCTACTTTCAAGTTTATGTTGCTAGAGTTTGGGCTTGATTCAGATTGTTATTTTGTTGCCTGTTGAAGCTTATCTGTGGTAAATGACTTTGGTTGGATCATTGCGATTAGGGACAGGTTTGATGAAGACAGAATTTGTTTGGTAGAGGATATCTCTGTAATATTGCAAGTTGTGACTAGGGGTGTATGGTATCCAATGAAAATTTAGGGGGAAAAACTGTCTTACTAGGGCAATTGGATCATTTGTGTGAGAAAAATGAGGTTCGATGTGGAAAAGGGTATGGTAAGTTTTTTGAAGATATTCTGATCTTCCGGGAGGGTTGTATATGGGGAGAGGTGGAGTACTTGTGACTGGGGCATAGATGGTGAAAGGATCATGTGGAGTTGTTAGAGCTGAACTAAAGGTAGGACGAGGACCTAAGGGAGTCCCTAAGCTTGTGAATTTGTTTACTAAAGCGAGGGAAGTAGAGGGTTCAGTTTTTAATAAGGGAGGAGGTCTGACCGGCGGGATCCCTGCTCTGGGACGTGGTTGTGGTTGTCTATTTGCCATCAGGGTTCTGCAAAAATTGTCAGGTAAGAAAATCTGGGATTGAATTGTCACATCCACAAATGTATTCGATATCAAATTGGAAAATGCTTAAAATAGACTGCCATTTGGCAAAAATATGCTTAGCAGCTATATTTTTAACATCTTTTTCTAAAATATATTTGGCACTTTTGCAATCAACTCGAAGTAAAAAATTTTGATTTAAAATATCATCTTGTAATTTACTGATACATAGAACAATTGCAAGAATTTCTTGTTTAATAGTGCTATAATTACTTTGTGTTTTGTTCCATGCTCCAGAATGGAAACGAACAAGCTGTTCTGAAGAAGTAGGGGAGAGTTTTTGTTTTAAAATGCCTCCATAACCAATGTTGGAGGCATCGGTTTCAATGATTTTGAAAGAGTTGACTGAAGGAATTCCTAAGCAAGGAAGAGTTTTGACATATTTTTTAATGTCTCTAACTATAGTGGTATGAATATCAGTCCATGGAGGGGGGTTTGACTGTAAACGATCGAAGAGTGGTTTACATTTTTTTCTAAGATCTTTGTAAAATTCAGCAATGTAATTTAAAGAACCAAGGAAACGTTGTAACTGGGTTTTATCAAGAATTTGGTCTGGGAATTTGCCTACAAATTCTATGGAACGACTGATTGGGTGGAATTGTCCTTGGGATATATCATAACCAAGAAATATAACTTTTGTTTGGAAAAGTTTTATCTTAGAAGCAGAGATGACTAAACCATTGATTTTAATGGTGTGGAAGAAAGAATTAAGATGTTTCCAATGAGCTTCAATGCTGTTGGAAAAGATAAGAACATCATCAATGTAGACTATGGAAAAATGACTGAAAGGATTGAAAATATCATTCATAATATTTTGGAATTCACTTGGGGCATTCTTAAGGCCAAAGGGCATGAAATTCCATTCGTAATGGCCGAAAGGTGTAGCGAATGTAGTTTTGTACTTATCTTTTTCTGTAATCTGAATTTGCCAGAAGCCGGACTTAAGGTCAAATTTGGAGAAAATGGTTGCTTGTCCTAATCGATTAATTAAATCTCTCTTGTTAGGGATAGGATATTTTATCCATTCAAGGACTTGATTAGGAGGCTTGTAATTAATGACTAGACATGGTACCCCTCGTTCTATTTCGGAATTTTTCTGGACATAAAAGGCTGAGCAAGACCAAGGTGATTTGCTGTGACGTATGATTTTGTTTTGAAGAAGGTCATGGATTTCTTTTTTACAAAATTCTAAGACTTCAACATTCATCTGAATTGGTCGGGCTTTAGTTGGAATATTTTTATTAGTGAAGGATTTGATGTAAGGAAGACTAACAGTATGTTGTTTTCTATGCCAAAAAGCATTGGGTAGTTCCGAACATATTTCTTGAATAAGTTTATTTTCGTATTGTTTTATCTAATTTTGAAGGGTAGGGTTTCTTAATTGTGTTTTTGTTCGTTTGTGAATTATTTCTTGTTTTAAAGAATTTAAATGTCGTTCTTTATGATGGAGAATGTAAATATTTTTAGAGACTAAAAAATCAATGATGCTTTCGAGTTTTTTACTAGAAGATTTTTGCAAAAAAAGAAAAGTAATATTTTGACCAAAATGTGTTGTAGAGAGACCATCATTATTTATAGTAAATGGGTAAAGAAGATATAAAAATGGAAGGCCAAGGATGACTGTATCAGTCATATTTTTTACTAGGACAAATGTAGTTTTGAAATAGACATTATCTTGACAAATATAAGCTTTAGATAATTCATACTTGATTTTCATCGCACTACCATTAGCAGAACTGAGTTTCTCATTTGTTTTTTCATAGTATTTGCTAGGAATCAGGCCTTCTTGTATACAGTTAAGATCAGCTCCAGAGTCAACTAGAGCAATGACAGTTTTTTGGTATTCCTTATTAATAACTAATGTGACTTTTATTTTCCATTTTTTAAATGAGGTTCGGTTAATTAGATTCAAACCATTGGTTTCCTCTTCAGTACTTTGAAAAGGATTTGTGTTGTCATTATCTTCATTACTATCAGAGGAAGACGAATCAGAAACTGAAAATTGGTGTGAAGTTTTAACTAGATCTTTGAGTTGGGTGTGAAAGAGGGATTTTATATCTTGATTTTCATTTTTCAGGATTTTGATTTCTTGTTTAACGATGTTGACTTCTGCTTGGAGGTCTTGTATAGTGACTTCTTTTTTAGGAGTAAAACGTTCAAGAGTTTTGTGAAGACTAAAATTTGGTTTGTTTATGGTAGGGGGTTGAGTATCTTTGTTTATGGTGAGTAATCTAGTAAGCTTTTGAAGATAAGAATTTTTTAAATCTAGGTCTTCAACTTTACTTATGAGGACTAGCAGAAGATGTTGTTGTTCTTCTGTCTTGGTGAGAACATTAAGGGTTTTATGTTGGTGTCGATTTAACATATTGACTGTTTTTGTACAACAACTATCTTTGCACCCAAAACTAATATCCGGTGAACTGGGACAAGAGGCAGAAGATTCAGTAGAGGAACTAGATTCAATTTCAGTATCACTGTCGCTTGTGTTTTTTAACTCAAGAATTGTGTAAATTTGTTGTTTAGTTTCATCAGGGATTTCTAGCTGATTAATTTTATTTTTTACAGGACAATTTCTCGCGTAGTGAAACGTAACTTTAGTTAGATCAATTTTATTATTCTTCTCAAAAGGTTTTGTTTTCCTCGTATATTTTTCGTTCTTTTTAAACTTTTGTTTATCATAGAATTCATTATGTTGGAATTTTTTATTATATCTTTTATAAGGACGAGTATATCGTTTTGGGAAGGATTTTGTTTGTTTTGAATTCATTGTTTGCCGAGATGGTGCAATTGGGGGTAATCCATATTGTTGGCAGAATGTGCCCATTTCATATTTAGTTTTGTTTTTATCTTTACTAAGCTGATTATTAATTTTCATATCTATACACATTTTGAGTCCTATTTTCTGGATTAGACTAATAATATTACCATAGGTTAGACTGTCATATTCAATAACACCAGTTGTGTTACTAAGTTATGTGCGTATTTTATGAGAGAAAAGGCTGGGCAATCCATTAATAAATTTTTCTTTCCAAAATGGTTTATTACTATCTTCACGTAGCATAACTCGTGACAAGAAAGTATCTTTGTACCATCTAAAATTACTTAATGTAGGACATCTAAGGTTACTAAGTTGATCATGAATTCTAGAAGTAATGTCACTTGGTCTGCCAATGAAATGGTCTATAATTGTGTAAATTAATGTATTGACTCCATCAGGGAGTCCGAGGCCAATTTCTTCATTAAAAATAGGGATTCCATCTTCTGTTTTTTGGACTGCATGTGTTATATTATCTCTTGCTTCTTGGGTAAGATGTTTATCCCACCAATTTCTTAACATGCCTGAAAATCCAGAGGCTAGTAATTCTACAATATCAGGTTGAGGCATATTGTGATGTGTAAGGTAACTATTGGCTGTCATAGAAAGATGGTTTAATTTGTTTAAAAATTATTGTTCAGAGAGTCCATCAATATTCCATTCATAAGTTTTTTTAGATGATACAGAAAATTGGTTTTGGAAGATTCTTTCTTCATATTGAATATTGACAGGAGTGGGTTGGGTATACCAATTTTTCGTAATACTGGTAGGGTTAATTGGTCGATGTGTGATCATATTGATCTCAAAGGCATTTTCTAACTTGCGTATATTGTTATATGTATCTTCTTCAGATGAGGTTTCAGAGTTATCAGTATCATTATGAGAATTAAAATTGAGAACTGTGAGGGTTTTTTCATCCTTGATTAGTTGTGATTCTAAGGCTTTTAACAATTTATCAATTTTGGCAGAGGAGTCGTTTGTGCTTGGTTTGTTAGGTAGTCCTTGACGTTTTGTAGGAAGCTTGATTAGAGGGGAATCAATAGTTTTTGTCACAGGGGTGGAAGCGTCAAGTTTGGATTCTATTTTGTCTAATTGAGAACCTAGCGTACTTAAATATTGGTTGGTGAAATTGTTTTGTTCAATAATATTTTTAGTATTAGGATCGAGTGTGGAGGTAACTACCTTAAAAGGGGAGGCTGGGATTTCGGTTCCCAGGTGGTTAACAATTAGGTATTCTAAAGGAGGGTGACTAGAAGAAACAATTGTTTTATCATGTTTTGTCCATTTATGTTTTGTAAGAACATTAATTTTTTTGTAGTAATTTTCAAGATAATCAAAGAAACTAATTTCTAACTGGTTTGTTATCATGAAGTTTTGCCATTTTTTTGTATTTTTTGTTCTCTCCTCATGCGTGTAACTTGTTTTATATATTTGTCGTCTTGCTTTATTTTCTTTGGACTTGGCTTCAACTTCTAACTTTAGAAGGTCATAGGAAAATGATTTACTTAAAACACATAGTTGTGGATTAACAGTTTCGGTCTCAAAGTCAGTTTGTGTAGGAGAGTGGTTAGAGATTGAATCTTCAGTATCTATGTTTGGGACGTAACATGGAGTAGATACTTGTTCATCCTTTTGAATTCCTTTTAATCTATGATCACGTCTGGATCGGTGGACTAGAGATTCTACAAATTCTGTATCATGGATAGTAGTATTTTCTCTAATTGGTAAGGGGGTGAACATTTTAGAGCTTGAACTAACGGAAGAGCAACTGTGTCTAGTTCTATCAAATGTTAACTTAACAGTTCCATCAAGGAATTGTTGTACATGTTCAAGGTTTCGGACATCATTTTCGATTTTGGTTGGGTGATTTTCATTTTCAAGTAACCATTCGTTTGGGAGGGAAACATCTTTCCAGACAATCCTTTTTTGTATTCTAATATTTGCATTATAAATACTGCTTTGAATTAATAAAGTTTGATCTTTAGGACTTTTGATTAGAGCATGAACATTTAAATTGGTTTTCATAGTCTTGTAGTAAATTCTATAAATTAAGCTTAGAGGCTGGGCACCTGCGAACATGGCATATCCTGAAGTTTTGATGTTTAATGTTAAAGCTTTTAGTATGTGAGGGTCACTTAGGCTTAACTTAAAATTAGGAAAGCAATCAAAGTAGACTGGACCATTACATAGGTTGGTTTCAATGACACTAATTAAGCTTTGATTATAGTCGAGGAACCTAGCATCTCTTAGACAGAGAAGAATCGATGCATTTTGTCCTAAAATAGTTAATAGATCAACTACAACTTGTACAAGACCAATATGGATAAAATTGTATCCTCTTTCACGATGTTGTTTTATAGTTTTTGGAGAAAATAATTGGCATTTTTCGTGTTCTTTATTTATAGCATAAACTTGTTCAACAGTTTTGACTGTGTATTCTGTAAAAAAGGTTAACTTAATGAAACTGGTTTTGTAAATTTCATTTGTGGGTACCCTTGGGATATTCCAATCATTGTGACATTCAAGATTAGTGTAGGTGTGTTCTTCTTTATTAATTATGTCATTATTATCTGGAATGGAAGGTAGGTTTGTTCGACTATGTCGAGAGGAGGAAGATCTAAATAAACGACTCATGATTAATCAATAATCTTATTATCTGAACATTATAATTGTGTTTTATCCTATTTTCAATGTTTGTTGCATTTCATAACACATACCTTAGCCCAACGACATCACCGTTCATGCCCTAAAACGCCTAAAAGCTCACCAAGGGACTTAATGTTTGGTTTTACGGTTTATGGGGAGGTGGCACCAACAAACAGAGAAAGAGAAGATGAAGAACAATATAAAGGGATAGATAAAAGGCTATAAATTAACAGATCTGAGTAATTTACTAGATAATCAACGAGACTTTATGGCTCTGATACCATATGGGTGCGTTTGGATGGCATGTTTTATGTACTCTTTTTTTACTGTTCATCAAATTTAAGAACAAAAACCCGTTTGGCAAAGAAAAAATGCATTTTTGTTCTCTTCTACAGTAAAAACATTTCATCCAAAACTGACCCAATTTCAAGTACAACTTTAACTTGTTTTTCCTGTTTTTTTACTGTACAATATACTGAAGGAAAAAAACATATCTCGCCTCTTCTGAAAATCATTTTCCATACTTTTGAAAACGCATCTCAAACACTCTTCTCTTCTCTCTTCTGTCGCCTCTCTTGCCTCTCCACAAACCCTAGCTGCCATGGCCTGAAAATCATTTCCATATTTTTGAAAACTCATCATCATCTCAAAAACTCTTCTCTTCTCTCTTCTCTGGTCGCCTCTCTCGCCTCTCCACAAACCCTAGCTCGATTCCACTCGTCGCCTCTCTCCACGAATCGAGTGATTCCACTCGTTGCTCGTACAAGGAGAGGAACCCTCACTCTCCAAACTCACCTTCGCTCTACGACAAGCGTTCAAGGTAAATACTCTCTCTACGATTTCTCGATTTCTCTATTTACTGTGTTGGATTTTGAATTTGGGTGAAAATATATATGTATATGTGTATATACATATCTGCAAATTTTGTTGTGTTCCCTTAGAGTTGCAGCTGCACATTTATGTGGACTTAAATATGAAAAATGATTTTTCTGTCTTCCTTTTCCCAATTTTATTGGGTTTTAGCCAAGAAACTTGTCAAGTGTTAGATGGATTTATGTCCTGATTAAAATATGTTCATGTGAGTATAGGGTAACAGAAAATGGGAAGAAAACTAGCAGTGAAATATCCTAATTTTCTTTTTTGTTTGTTCTCTTTCTTACTAACAGTGTATGACATTAGGTAGTGACATTTGCTTATTTTTCTCATTGCAATTTCATTGGACTGTTATGTCAGATGTTATAAGTCTAGAACTTACATGTAGTTAAGATCCTAGTTTTGGATGTTATATTTTATGAATTTTTCTGCACCTCTTTGTTATTTTTTATTTACAGGATCCTTCAATGATTCTCTGGTTTTTATCTACTATGTGAGCACATTATAAGCAAAATCACATCTTCATTCAATATTAACTATACGAATTTATGAATCCTCATAAGTGTATGAGTTCCCTTTTCTACTCCTGGCGTATTAATAAACTAGTATATGTTTGTATAAATATTAACACAACATTACCTGTTTTTGGCTAAACTTGTGTTTGAGAGTGTTTGGTTAACTAAGTTATTGTTGAAAATAATCTCTCTCTTTTCTTTTTTTTGTTTGTGATATAGTATATAATAGGGAATTCATCATGGTGCTTTTGAAAACTCAATTACAACAACTAACTGAGAAGTCCCCATTGTTTATAACTCCATTTGTGTTGATGCTAAAAACATGATAAACAAACTTTTAGGTTCTCGAATTCTATTGAGAAAACATTAATAAGGGATGCATCTGTTGATCTAATATAAGATTACTTATTTTTTCCTCTTCTAAAATTAAAGATGTGTTAATAATATAGCACTGCTCTTATTATTTTTCCCAGTGGTTAGAAGCTGGTTCTTTATGATTGTAGACACAATAATTATTTCTTTGTTCTTTTTACAGAAATAATTAACCCTTGCTCTTTCTCAGGCAAATGCATTTCTAAATCACTCACTCCATCCCTCCCTTTTGGGTACAACATTTTATTTGCTTGAAATTTATGTATCTTAAGTCAATAGTTAAGAGTGGGATAATTTGTCAAGTCTATAACTCTGGGGAATTCTGTTCCTGCAATCTTGTTACCTTTGGTTTTGATCAATTAATACTGCTTTTTTATTGACCCCAAGCAGTAAATACTTTGTTATTTGTATTGTACAAATTAGATGTCCCTTTGGTCTTCTTGTACGAGTCTTCTGTAATGGTGATGGTGCACATACCCAAAACACCTTGTGTCTGGGGTTTGAACTCTCAACCTCACATTTGGGGAGGAGAAATATACCAAACAGGCTAGTGGGCTGCTGCTATTTTAAATTTTTTTAAGGCAAAACTCTCCTAAAAAAACATAAATGCTTGTTTATTTCCACTTGCTCACTGTCTAAGTTAGTTTGAAGGTGGAGTGTTTGGGTGTTTTTCTGGTATTTCTTGTTTAGAAACAATAACTTATGATAGAACTAATTAAGGCACAACTATATCTACTAAGATGAACTAATTAAGTTTAAAATCAAATGCTTAAGCAACCTATGCTATTTCTTTTTCATTTTCTCTTTTTTGATCTGAGTGGTTGGATACAGTTTTGGTTACATGGTTATACTCTACTTGTGTAAATGTAGATGGATAGCAATGTTTCACAAGCTACTGAGACTGAAAGTATGCCTGGGGGGGTGGGAGATGACAGTAAACTATGGCGTAAACCTCAATATGAGATGTTGTTGAATCTATTGGAAGACCAAGTCAATCTTGGTCATGGGACTGGAAAGGGTAATTTTTCCAAAACAGGTTGGGATAATGTGACAAATGCCATGCAAGCTGAGTTTGGAAATGAGTATTTGAGTCAAAAAATTAAGTCCAAATTCAATAGGGAAAGACCTCATTGGAGGAAGTTTAAAAGGGTGAAGGATAACACAGGAGTTGGTTTTGACCTTACTGTTGGGTTGGTGACCATGGAGCCTGAACTTTGGGACAGTTTGGATAAGGTACGTAGTAATATGAAAAATCATATCAACCTCACATTGAATATGGTGAATTATCATTTTCTACGAACTAATAATTAATTCTTTTTTTTTTTTTGGAAGAAAATTCCCGGAATCAAGAACAAATTTAAGGGTAAGCCGTTCATATACCATAGACAATGGAGCGTCATAGATGAATACGGTGAAGCTACGGGTGACTTTGCCATACCTTCCACTATGAGACCGGAATCTGAACCAGAGTCCTCCACCCGCCCAGTAGATGATGAGATTGATACTGACGACTTTGTGCGGTCTGCAGGCCCAAAACACAAAAAAAATGAAGGATGAGCGTTTTATTAAAGCCATGTATGATTTCATGAATGTCATTAAGGAGACATCACTTGCAAGAGATGAGAAATTCGAGAAATCAACCCAGACTATCGTTAGTGCCTTTAACAACTCAGCTACAAGGTCAACTCCTAGTGTGGAACCTCAGACTAGTCAGAATGATGAGGTCAACTCCCCCCCTAAGAACACGTACAATCAGTTTATGCAATGTGTTGAAATCTTAGGGAACCTGGAGGGCGTAGGTAGTGAGCAATATGCTAAGGCAGTGATTGCATTGGAAAAATCTGAGGCATTCCAGCAATTCTCTATTACCGTTGCAGAGGATAAGAAAATTGCTTGGGCCAACAATCTTCCTTAGGATTATCTATGTTCTGTGTTATTTGGATGATTGTACTGTGATGGTGTTATTTGCATGACTGTAGTTTGGATTTATTTCGATCCCTTTTGCTTTGTTTTTATTTGGATGACTGTAACTCGAATTTATTTGGATGACTGTAGCATGTGTTAAATTTGGATGATTGTAATACCGTGTGTTATTTGGATGATTGTAATACTGTGTGTTATTTTGATGATTGTAGTACTGTGTGTTATTTGGATAATTGTATTCCCGTGTTTTTTTTTATGATTTTCTTAGTGATGACTTATTTAAAGACACTTTTATATGACACTTTTATTAATTAGTGTTGTTGTTAGTAGGTAAATCAAGAACAATATGAGCGATGAACAACGCTACCTGTTGAACTCCTATTGGCAGCTGTTAGTACCTTATGTTAATGACGACTTTAAAGAAGAACATAGTTGTCATGCCATGTGCTTAATGATGGAATAGTATATGCAAGAGATGGATTATGAACGAGTTCCGTGTAGGACTTCGATGTTGAGAGGTTCTGATTATGTTAAAGAGTTACTACATGGGCATCCTGATAGATGTCATGAAAACCATTTGCCTTCGAGAAATTATGTGACAAGTTAAAGGAATTAGGGTTAACTGATACTAGGAGCGTATCAGTAATTGAACAAGTTGCGATTTTCTTACAAACCCTAAGCCATACAAAAACAAACCGGGTAGTAGCTGAAAGATTTCAGCATTCAACTGAAACAATAAATCGGCACATACACAGGGTAATTCGAGTGGTACGAATTCTTGGGAATGAACTCATTGTCCCTCCTGACATGACTGGACCTTCTCAACATATTTTGAACAAAGGGGCGAGGTTCCACCCGTTCATGAATGCTGTGGGTGCAATAGATGGCACCCATGTGCCTGCCCATATAGAAGCCGACAGGGTATATACATATAGAGGTAGAAAAGGGTATCCAACGCAGAATGTTATGGCATGTTGTTCATTTGATATGTTATTTACTTATGTCATAGCAGGTTGGGAAGGATTGACTAATGATTCCCGAATACTAAACGAATGTCTTGCGAGGGAGGAATGGATGTTTCCTAAACCGCCACCAAGTAAATATATATGTTCAAAAATTATATGGTGTGTTTATTTCAAATGATAATTTAGTATCTTATTCTAATATATTGAATTTTATTCTGTAAATAGGAAAATATTATTTGGTCGATTCCGGTTATGCCAATCAACCGAGATTTATAGCCCCATATCGAGGACAACGATATCACTTGCCTGAATTTCAGACAGTTACTAGGTTTCAAGGGAAAGAAGAAATGTTCAATTACATACATTCCTCACTGCGAAATGTAATTGAAAGATGCTTTGGCATGCTTAAGCAACGGTTTCCAATGCTTAGGCTAATGCGTCCGTACAACTTCCCCACTCAAGTTCAAATTGTCATGTGTTGTTGTGCTCTGCACAACTACATAAGTGTAATACCCCGTATTTAATGGATATTTATTTCCTTAATTATTTTGGATGGCATAATGGGTGTTTAAATTATTGAATGAGGCTATCTTAGTCTTTTTAAGTTTAGTAGGTTATAATGAAATTTTGTGATCTGAAGGGGGGCAAGGTTGTCATTAGTGTTTGGGCAGTTTGGTGATTTATGCATAATACAAGGATAGTTTGGACATTTCCCTAACCCTAACATCTTCTATATAAGCATCCTTAACTTCAGATCTAGCCCCCATCTCATTTCTTCTACTACTTCTTCTTCTTCATCAATTATACCCGAAATTGTGAGGGTTGAGAGGTTGAGAGCTTAGAATTGGTTTGGATCTGTACTTGTGGTGGATTCAGCTCTACATTACAGGCAAGACATATGTTCTACTCTTCCTCTTTGTACTAAAATTTCGTAGCCTTTACTTTGTGCATCTATAATCTGCTAGATAGTATTTTTCATATATGTATATGTATGTGTAAATCATGTTCATATATGACTTTTATATATTCTGTTTATACATATATGTATAGATCCGTAGGTATATATATAGATCTTGTATATAGGCATATATGTATAGATCTGTTAGAGTATATTCATATTCATGTTTATTTATGTGACTTATATATTCTATTTATACATATATGTATAGATCCGTAGGTATATATATAGATCTTGTATATAGGCATATATGTATAGATCTGTTAGAGTATATTCATATTCATGTTTATTTATGTGACTTATATATTCTATTTATACATATATGTATAGATCCGTAAGTATATATATAGATCTTGTATACATGTAGAGATTCGTGGATCTATATAGGCATATATGTATAGATCTGTTAGAGTATGTTCATATTCATGTTTATTTATGTGATGATATATATTCTGTTTATATGTATATGTATAGATCCATGATCATATGTACAGATCTTGTATATAGGTAGAGATTAGTAGTCTTATATAGACATATATGTACAAATTTGTTAGAGTATATTTATATTCATATATATATATGATGATTTATATTCTGGTTAT
Source organism: Cornus suecica (assembly GCA_963922005.1). Classification (NCBI taxonomy): domain Eukaryota; kingdom Viridiplantae; phylum Streptophyta; class Magnoliopsida; order Cornales; family Cornaceae; genus Cornus; species Cornus suecica. Next base: position 4,787,486 of record OY998248.1, on the reverse strand, counting down.
ACATATATGTACAGATCTATGATTATATGTATAGATCTTGTATATATATAGAGATTTGTGGTGATATATTGATATATGCATGAGACTATGTTTATATCTAGCTATACGTACAAATCTGTTTTTACCATGTGTAGCTATACATGTATGGATTCGTGGTTATGTGTCTTGTTGGTATGATTCTGATGATGTGTATATGGTTGGAACTTAGTATAAATATCTGAGTACATAAATATTTTAGGTTTCAATGTTGACAAAGATTTCAAAACTGTTATTAGAAAAATATTGCATATTTATGTAATTGTTTTTCTCTATTTTCTTTGTTATCAGACTCTGGACATTGATTTATATTGTTATTATGTGTATCACGAATTATACTGGATTACGTATTTTCGACCATATAAATGAATAGTTTCGACCGTATAAAATACCGTATACCTTGGCGCTGGGGCGCTGCCCCAGACCCCGCCAGGGGGGCGCTCAGGTAATGGTCGCGCCGCCCCCCCTGGACCCCCCAGGCTCGACCTTATAAATTGTTATACGTTCCCGAATAAATATTACAAGCGAATTATTAAATTCGTAAAATCCTAAGATTTAAATTAAATGACTATGTTTTGGAAATTTATAAGAAACCACAAGGAGGCTGACTATTACTGCAGTCTAACTAGTACCACGGGACATGGGTGAGTTGTCACGGCATGGGTGAGTTGTCGGGTACGTGGTTATGGTACGGCATGGATTGGATGTTGTATGGAAAAATCATATTAATGTAAGAAATTTATAAACATAATTATATTAAATGGTGGTATATTAGTGACTGTAGTTATAGTTAAATATATTATTTTTTTTAATATAATTTTGGGATTAGGTGTCACTAGGAAAGGGGATGGATTTTGGTACTCTGTTTGGGATCATGTAGAGTTGTTCTTGCTCGTGGGTTTAACCCACATTTTTGTTGTTTCAGGTCCTCGGCAGTTTCACCAGCAGGGTTGAGGATTTCATATCTATCTGTCCGGTTCTATCATAGTTTCCTTCCACTCCAGGGTAGGATCCGATAAATGTCATATGTTGTATTTCTTATAAGTGTGTTTCTAGGGGTCCATGTTTATGGGATTTCCAAATTGTACTGTGTGGGACTTATTTTATTTAAGGATGTATTGGGAGTGGTCTTCTTCATGTATAAGTTGTATCCTTATTTTGTTATTGTTGTTATTATTATATTTCTATTTTATGTCTTCTCTTCTGTGCTTATGTTATCAATTACTAACGCTCCTAGTTTTCTATGTATGGGCCTGGCCAACCTATGCATGAAAATTTGGGGGTGTCACAGTTTGTTACCATGGATGTTACATTTTTTTAATTACACTCATATTTCATGCCTCATCTTCACGGGGGGAACCAAATCCAAGATTCGGCTCATGATGTTTTCCAAAATGATGATTTTCAAAATTACTCTCCTCCCATCTTGACCATTGAGCTTGAAAACCCAAAATTCTTTATACCGGAAGGAAGTGGGTTAGGTGTTTTAGATACTGAAAATGCAGGTCTTCCAACTGTGCCATTTCATGATGTTCATGACTCCACAACTGTTAACAAAGGGACTACAGGGTTGGAACCGTTTGACATTATCTATTCGAGACGGAGGACAAATTAATAGAACGGGCCTTCCAATCCCTTGCACTGCTTAGAATCCGTGAACCCTCTAGGTAATGTCCCTACTGAGTCTCTACAAAATGTTCAACCTACTTCATCTTCAAGTTCTGAGTCTCCTAGTCCGGAAACTAAGCTAAGTACCAACTCCGAGTAAGAGGATTCAAACCTTCCCATTGTACTCCGAAAGGGTGTGCAGTCTTATACCCAACATCATTTATCCCATTATGTGTCATATAAAAAAATCTCACCCATTTTTCGTGTTTTTACCTCACAATTGTCTTGTATGGAGATTCCTAATAGTGTGCAAGATGCTCTGAAAGTTCCTGAGTGGAAGGAGGCTATTTTCGAGGATATGAAAGCTCTTCATAATAACAACACGTGGGAGTAGTAAATCTGTAGAGAGGGAAGACAACTGTAGGGTACAAATGGATGTTTACTGTAAAATGTAAGCCTGATGACTCACTATAACGATACAAAGCACGATTGGTTGCCAAGGGGTTCACTCAAACCTATGGCATTGACTACACAGAAACGTTCACTCCAATTGCAAAGCTAAATACCGTAAGAGTCCTCTTGTCACTTGATACTAACCTTGATTGGCCTCTACAGCAGTTGGACGTTAAGAATGCATTTCTCAACGGAGACTTGGAGGAAGAAGTGTACATGGATGCACCTCCAGGATTTGATGAAAAGTTCGGTACAAAGGTGTGTAGACTGAAGAAATCTTTATATGGGTTGAAGCAGTCGCCGAGAGCTTGGTTCAAGAAATTTACTCAGTTCATTAAAAGTCAAGGGTACACTCAAGGGCAAGCTGGTCATACGATGTTCATTAGACACTCACAAGATGGCAAGATAGTCGTGCTGATTGTGTATGTGGATGATATAATTCTTACTGGAGATGATGTATTTGAGATGAACCGGTTGAAACTTCCCCCTCCTCAACGTTCGAGATCAAGGACTTGGGATCTCTGAGATAATTTCTTGGTATGGAGGTTGTGAGACGAAAGAACGGAATTGTTGTCTCCCAACGAAAGTATGTTCTTGATCTTCTTAAGGAGACTGGGATGAGTGGTTGCAGGCCCGCAGACACTCCGATTGATCCCAATCAGAAACTTGGAGATGACAAGGAAGGTGATCTAGTGAATACAACTCGGTATAAAAAATTGGTAGGGAAATTGATCTACTTATCTCATACACAGCCAAATATTGCCTTTGCTGTGAGTTTAGTAATCCAATTTATACATTCGCTTTACAAGAAACACCTTGAAGCAGTTTATCGGATTCTTCGATATTTGAAAAGCACTTCAGGCAAAGGTTTACTCTTCCAGAAGACCTCACAATAGAACATTGAGGCATACACTGATGCAGATTGGGCAGGTTCGGTTGTTGACATGAGATCCACGTCAGGATATTGTACTTATGTTTGGGGAAACCTGGTCACATGGAGAAGCAAGAAACAAAATGTAGTTGCAAGAAGCAGCGCTGAGGCAGAATACAGAGCTATGGATAATGGAGTTTGTGAGATGCTATGGGTGAAAAGAATTCTCGATGAGCTGAAGACGCCGATAAACTTGCCAATGAAGCTGTATTGTGACAACAAAGTTGCCATCAGCATTGCACAGAATCCAGTACAACATGACCGCATAAAGCACGTGGAAATTGACAGACACTTCATAAAAGAGAAGATTGATTGTGGAGCTATTTGCATGCCTTTTGTCCCTACTATGCAACAACTAGCTAATATTCTCACCAAAGGACTGTTTAGGCATAACTTTGGGATTCTTGTAAGCTAGTTGTGCATGATTGATATCTATGCACCAACTTGAGGGGGGTGTCGGATTTGTAGGAGTTAATTAGGCTATTATAGGATATTCTATTTTTGTAAATAAATCTGAAATTATTATTTCAGATTTGGTAGTTTCCATTCCTAATTTTTAGTAAAGGAATTACTGATTTTGTGGGCATTCCTCTGCTATTTATTTTTGTATTTCGGTCCTTTGGTACTCAAGGAGAATTATTATATTTTCTTCTCTAAAACTTCAGGTTTGTTTTTCCACCTGTAAGGAGAAAGCCATACTAAAAGGATTGGGAAGTCTCGAGGGGGATCTTGAGCCGATGAGTAAGAGTTACCGAACCTCGTAAAAATTGCGGTGTCATCTTTCTATCTCTATCTCTTTTAGTTTGATATCTTCCATGCTACTTTTATCTCTTAACTATTCAATTTTCTAGTTAATCTCTTGTGTAGTTAACCTTATCTTGTTAACCATTAGTTGAAGAGTTAGTACATGCTCATTGATTGATATATTTTGTTAATTCAAATTTATTCAAAAAGAGTATAATATTCCCTTGAAACCCTATTCACCCCCTCTAGGGTCATTTAGTGACTAACAATAAGTTTTAAAAATCTTTTTATTGTTAAGGACTGACTAACGGACAAAAATTTGAAGATAAATCAAATGTTTTTAAAAATAAAGTCAAATCTCGAGGTGACAATTTTGATCCTAAAAAGAAGAAACCTCAATGTTTTGAGTCTGAAGGGTAAGGTCACATGGCTATGGAGTGTGCTAACAATTTAAAAAGGAAGAAATGTCTTGCTTTCACTTGGGATGATAAATCTGGTGATGGATCAGCTAGTAATTCTGCAGACTCTGAGTTAGGTGATGAGTTGGATAAATTCACCGTGCTAGCATCTCATACTGATAAGGTTGAAGAAGTAGCTACAAGAAGTGCTATGTCTGGAGATGAAAATTTTGAAAGTGATGAAGAATGTGAGTACTCACTTCAAATTGCTTACAATAAATTATTTAAAAAATCAACACAGCTTAGCAAAGTTTTCTCGAAACAATCGGTTAAACTTCGTAGTATTGGAAAGGAAAATTAATCTTTAAGAGATGAACTAACCAATACCACCTAACCTTAAATCTTATTCAAACTCAAAAAGCTAAATTGTCTGAAAATTTGACGGAGTCTGAACAAAAAAGAAATCAGGATTTGAAGAGTGTTGATGACCTCTATAAGGAATCAATTTCTCTAAGATATGAAGTGAATGAGAAATCTACGAAAAATTGAGGTTTTGGAAAAAGAATTGAAGGAGTCTAACTCAACTATTCATAAATGGTCTAGTGGAACTCTTAAGCTTGATTATATGTTGAGTGTAGGAAAATCTGCAGGAAATACAAAGGTGTTGGGGTTCAAAGGAATGACAAGTAATTCCAATATCATTCCCAAAACAACCTTTGTAAGGTCTTCCCAAGTTGCATCCAGTTCCCCTCAAGTTCATATTGACTTAAAGATACACTCCTCCTGCTACGATTCCTCATGTTCATCCTTATGCCAGAAAATCTATTAAGTGTAAACATCTCTTTACCCCTAGATATAATAAAAGTTCTAGTAATGGTTTTCAAAAGTTTGTTCCTATGTGTCATCATTGTGGAGTGAAATGTCACATTCAACCTTCTGTTCGAAGCTAATAGGAAATACTTTGAAATCAAAGAAGAAACCTAGAACTCAAAAAGGACCCAATGTTGAAGATCAGATTAGGGTGTTGAGTGAAGAGGTAAAAAATTTGTCAAAGATTACAAAATTAGACAGACATGGGTTAAGAAAGGTGAACTACATTATTTTGCTGTCCAAAATACACTCAGTGTACGTGACTCTAGTTCCTTGTGTTTCGATAGTGGATGCTCTAGGCACATGACTAAAAATAAGTCATTGTTTGAATATTTAAAGGACAGTAATATTGGAACTGCTACTTTTGGTAATGGGAAAAAGTCTAAAGTTTTAGGAAATGACACCATTGTTGCTTCTGGTTTATCTAGACTAGAAGATGTTTATTATGTTAAGGGCCTAAAGGTTAATTTTCTTAGCATTAGCTAGATTTGAATTAATAACCATAATGTTAATTTCACTTCTCATAAATGTCATATCATTGATTTTTCTAGAAATTGCATTGTGGAAGGTGTACGTACATCAGATAATTATTATTGTATTTTTCCTAAACTTTGTTCTGAGAAAGATCTTAAGTTTATATCCACAGTTTCTCAGTTGACAAACATCCCTACAAATCCATTAGATTTTCAAAAGCATGCGAGTCTAAGGAAATCTAGTGGTATATTCTCATTAGAATAGATGTCTTCATATGAGTCATTCTAGGAATATCTTGAATAAATTTTTACCAAAAAATTGATACATTACATTGCATTTTTGTTTATTTATTTTATGCATGCATCATGTTTTATTATTATGATTATGATTGTTCATGCATATATAATGACAAAAATACCATAAAAATTATAAAATAAAAATTCTTAGCATGTTGAGCTTAACTACGGATACAAAGGGTTGTCATATTTAACTATATTATCATATTTACTTGTCTTATTATGCTTATGGGAATTGGAAGGTGTTAGTTTGACCTAAGGATGTGAGTTTTTCACTTGACATGTTTAATTATTATTTTTAAAACTCATTAACCTTGGTTGCTTGTTTTACTTTGGAGATTATTGTAATATCTGTTGAAATTGTTAATCTTTCTCATCTAACCCGAAGTGATTTGTAGGTTCATGATCTAGGTTAAATTGATCTATACTTTTGAAAACATATTGTATGCTCATGAATATTGGGGTACTTTTAAAAGAAATTAAAATAAAAAAAATAAAAAAATAATTTTATCATTGATCTCACCAAATAATGTGATGACTTGTAACTTAGATATTATATAACTTGAATACTTGAAATGTTAAATTGATCAAATAAAGTGTATTAAATTTTTAATTGAAATACTTATTTTGAGACTGATAAAAAAAAATATAAAACTTAAATTGAGATAAAAAGAGGATAAGGTGTTTAAAACAAAATTAACTCTGGGCCGTTGCGATCCGAGCAAAATACAACAGTAAAAAAATAAGGTATTTAAAATTTAAAATATATATATATACAAACTAATACACTTATAACAGGTATCTAGCGACGGGGGTTCACGGGCAATACTTCAACTTGTGTTGGCTACCAAGTTGTTTTTTATTCGTGGTTGGCAGATGAGGGCTGTTCAATGGTGGGGTTACGTGGGACCACAAACGTACCTGGATGTCACGGGTCTAACAAAAAGGTGTAGCAAAAAACAGACAAAACTATATATATATTTCTCACAAATTACAATAAATAAGTTTAAAAAGTCCTCAGCCACTACAACCAGATTCTTCTCCTCCCCCTTCTCAGCCACATATTAGACTTATACCCGGTCATCATCCTTAGTCGCCACATCATCGCCCTTAGATATCTGGTCACCTTAATTCTCAAGCCATTATTGTAGATTATTACCATTTTAGGTGAATGCATGGTTGGCGTGGATATTGGTCTCGTCGTGATCTTGATATAGGAGAATCGGGTAATATTAATTATAAAAATAAATATGAAATAAATATTGATGTTAAAGAATAATATTGATACATTTCAAAAACATCTCGAACCGAATATAATAAATAATGTATAGGAACATTATGTATTACTAACCTGTCTTGGTTTTCACTAATGACTTGATTGAATAATAAATAAATTAATGTATTTTTTTTGTTCTAAATTATAAGTTTATTTTGGGAAATTCAATTTTTTAAAGTGATGACTTTTATTAATATAATAGTGAATGAAAAATCAATTTTACCCTTGGTCCCACCAAGTGATGTGATGTTTGTAGTTTGAATATTTTATGACTTGAATGCTTAAAGGGTAAATTGATAAATTGACAAAAAAAAATGCATTGACTTTTCAATCGGAACACTTATTTTGGAATGAATTGAATATTAAATGTGAAAACTTAAATTGAGACGGAGAAAGTAAAACATAATATTTTTTTTATATTTGATTCAATTACGTATAATGTGACTATGATCCATACTTATTATATTAATTATCTCTATTACTCTCTGATAATATAATGATTTACTTTTATTACCTTGATTAAATGTTCTATTATCAATATTTTATATTTTATTAACAATATCGGTATTTGCTCAATTCTTCACTAAAGGACCCCACTTTAAAATAATAAGAGGGAGGTCCTTGATCAAATTATTCATTCATTAAATCTCAAGGGCACGCAGTATAATAAATGTTAAATATATCGGTTATCAATTGAACCAAATCTCAAGAGATTTTAATATATTTTATCTAATAGTTATTACATAAGTTAAAATTAGATTACAAAAAATTTTTTTTTAAAAAAACTTTTACTTAAGATTACCACGGCTGATGTGGCCTTGTCAATCGCTTATTGAAGCACCCAATAAATAACGAATCCTTTGTACAGAAAAATATATATATAAATTGATAAAATAAGAAAAGATTGATTAATAAATTTGGTTGTGAAAAATAAATTTATCATTTCAAAATAGCTGCTGTATAGTCTTATCATCTTGGATGGATATACCCTTGGCTATGTCTAGTCATGTTAGCTCAATATACTAAGCTAGCTGTCCAATTGCATGGTATATAGTTCGAGCCCCACTGATTTATATTTTGATATTTTACTAGTTTAATTTAATTTCAAGTGTTATTTATACAATACTCACAACTACAATTTGTTAATATAAGAAGGGTAATATATAGAAATCCCTTAATTATTGACCTTTTGCAACTAACACCCTAAACTTTAGATAACTCCCTAATTTATTAATTTGTTTTAATTAACCCCCATTTCATTCAATAGACTATTTTACCTTTCTACATAAATTAATCCATTCTTTAAATTATATAAATATTCTCTTCTCTTATTTAAAATATTAATAATACCATTTATCTTAATGGTATTGCCGTATTAGAATAAATATATCTTCAAATGCATATATATATATATATATATATATATAAAGTTATAAGTTGTAACTATATTTTTTTTTAAAATCAACTTGTAATTAAAATTTAGTTTGATTTAAGTAACAAAATATTTTATCTTAAGTTAAATTTTTTTTACAGTAGTATAATTCTTTTCATAAAATATATCAATTAATATTAAAAGTATTAAAATAATAGACACTTTTTTTCTCATGTTATATACATAAAGTTTGTTAACAATAACTTAATCATTTTATATATTTTTATTTAATTTATATTTAAATAATCTAAAAGCGTGATTTCACAAATAAAATTTAAAAATGATGTGTTTGTTTATGAATATTTGAGTGGTAGCATTATCCAGGTTCGTCACTAATGAAAAGTGCAATAAAAATAATTCAATAAAAAAGAATATGGTTATTTATGAAAAACAATTCAAGGGAATGGAATATTTTGCAATAAATTGATATAGTTGAGGCCCCGTTTGGATACGGAAAAATAGTTTTTGTTTTTTACTATTCACCAAGTTCAAAAAAAAAAAATACCGTTTGGCAAACGCGTTTACTGTTCACTTTTTTTTTCCAAGAAAACTATTTTCTGTGAATAGTGTGTAAAAGTGGTAAAAACATCAAATATAACTTTTAATTGTTTTTTGAGTTTTTTCACTGTTTAGGTGGTAAAAACAGTGAAAACACCAATTCCATAAAATACAACTTTCACCAAATAAAAGTGGTGAAAACACCTTCATCCAAACGCTTTTTTGTTTTTAGTTTTTTGCTGAAAAAAATAAAGACAAATACAAAAACAGTTTTTATATTTAAAAACAAAAAATAAATACAAAACACAGGCTTTCTAAACCCACCACGAGAGAATTTGTTGTACAAAAATAGTGCAGGGAGCTCTGCAAAAATGACCATAGTTCAACAAACAGTGACGTGGGCCCAACCACTTCAGGGTAAGGTGTGATTTCATTTCACCGTTATTTCATCGTTATGTTTGTGAGACCATAACTTTGTATACTATTTTATTTGAAGTTTCTTTCCTAGCTTGTATAGTAGTGGTGATGATTACATGGCAAGTTTAAAGTTGATGAAGCTTCTAATTTGTTGGGCTCTTGTCTATATCTCCAAAATGAAAAATTAATTTAAATTTTTTTAAGCTTCTAATTTGTTGGGCTCTTGTCTATATCTCCAAAATGAAAAATTAATTTAAATTTTTTTAAAAAAATTAATTTAATCTTTCTCAGATAAAATGTAACAATTTTTTTTCAAAAACAAAAACTTAAAATTATGGAACATGAGCATCTTCTTGTGGCCAAATGATTGAGGGCCCATCTTACTTTCTTGGTTTTATTTGATTTAGTTTTAATCTCACCATTCAGCAAATATTTATGTTATCAGGTAAGTACTGACATAGACAATCTGATCCATTTCTTTCAAAAGAAAGAGGTTACATCAAATTACTTACATTGTTCATTTTATTTTATGAAAATAATTAAAAAAAATAATAATAAATAAATGGCTATTTTCAGTAAACCCTTCCTATGATTTCAAAATAAATCAACTAACTCCTTCCATTTCAGAAAACCCCTCTATCATTATCAAATTGTATCAACTTATCCCATTCCCTCTAATTTCAGAAAAAACTGCCCCTAAAACTAGAAAGTATTTTATTGATTAACGAATACTTTTTTATTTATGCCAAAATAAAAAAATTTGAACTACCAATTGGGATAAAATATATATAAAAATAAGTTCGAAATATAAAAAATATTTCAAACTACAAAAGAGATTTTTTTTTTCATTTGTAATTATATATATATATATATATAATTTATTATAAATGAATATTTTTTTATTTATGCCAAAAAAATCTTGTTGGTAAGTTCAAAATATTTTTTTTATATTTCAGACTTAAATCGTTTTATATTTTACCCTAATTGATAGTTTGAAAATAAAATATTTTGGCATTAATTTTTTTATTTCGGCATAAACCAATATTTTATTCATTTATAGTAAAATATAAAAAATAAATTTTAAAACGAAAAAAAAATCTAATTACTAGTTCAAAGTGTTTTTTTATATTTTGGATTTGAATTTTTTTATATTTTATCAAAATTGGTAGTGCAAAAAAAAAATATTGAAGCATAATTTTTTTATTTCTGCATAAATCAAATTTTTCGTTTATAGTAAAATATAAAAAACAAAATTAAAAACGAAAAAAAAAGTCTAATTTGTAGTTTGAAATAGTTTATATATTTCGGGCTTAATTTTTTTATATTTTACCCTAATTGATAATTCGAAAAAAAAAGAAATTATTTTGGCATTAATATTTTTTTCCGGCATAAAAAAAATGATTATCAACAAACCCCCTCTAGTTTCAGAGACAGATTTATATGAAACTTGAGAAAATGGAACAAATTGATACAATTTGATAACGATAGCGAAGTTTTCTGAAATAGATGGGAATTAATTGATCTATTTTGAAATCATAAACGAATTTACTCATAATAACTCAAAAAACAATTATGTTACAAAGACTCATCTTTACCAATAGTGGTGAAAAGACATGTATTCTTTATTATTATTATTTTTAACAAAGCAAATATACAAAGAAATAAAAATAAATCTAAGCAATAAATGATGGATCATAACTCAAAATATTAACAAGATTCAAGGAAATAAGATTTCAATCAGTGTGATTCATATTCAAGAAAAGAACCGTTCTAAAATCAAAATATGTATCCATTACAAGAGCCAGACACCCACGTGAAAGTTGCAATCGCTAGATTTATCAAAAGACATGTATTAACGTAACTAATACTACTAGTAAATATATTGATGCAATCACAGCACTAGAATGTACCACACCATGCAATCACGTGAACTACACAAAATTATTTTCGAATAACTAAATAAAGAGCAGTAGTGATATGACATGAAGTGACGAACAAATGCACGTGAACCATATAAACGAAACTAATATTGACAACATAAAAAAAAAAAAAAAAAAAATTACAGCTAATTAATAGAAGTACACACAAGTTCAACATGATGAGTAGACACATGAACACCCACAGAGACAAACACAGAAATAGTTCAATGAAGAAACAAGGGTGTGAAATTGAAGCCATAGGAATCAACTACAAAATCCACCACCACAACACTAACAACACTAGCTCAACCTCAAGAGCAAAGCAAGTCCTCCAAAATGTGAATTGCCGTGCCAAACCCTGGGAAATCCTCGCCATCATCGGCCCCAGCGGCGCCGGAAAGTCCTCCCTACTAGAGATTCTCGCGGGAAAACTCTCACCCTCACCACCCTCTCCACCATCATCAATATTCGTAAACAACAAGCCCATCAACAAAGCAACCTTCAAAAAAATCTCAGGCTATGTCACCCAGAAGGACACACTGTTCCCACTCCTCACAGTCCAAGAAACTCTAATGTTCAGCGCAAAGCTGCGTTTAAAAGTTCAAATCTCACAGCTGACTTCCCGGGTAGAGTCATTGATCCAAGAACTCGGCCTGGGTCATGTATCCGGGACCCGGGTCGGCGACGACAGGGTCCGTGGAATCTCCGGCGGCGAACGGCGGCGCGTGTCCATCGGGATGGAGGTTATCCACGGTCCGCAAGTCCTCATTTTAGATGAGCCCACCTCGGGGCTCGACAGCACATCGGCTCTTCAAGTGGTTGGCATTGTGAAAAACATGGCGGAAACGTTTGGCAGAACAATAATTGTCAGCATCCACCAGCCAGGTTTTCGCATCGTGAAATTATTCAATTCTGTTCTGCTGTTGGCTAACGGATCTGTTCTGTATCAGGGGAGCGTTGATCAGCTCGGCATGGAGCTGAGACAAATGGGACTAACCATTCCTCTCCATGTCAATGTGGTTGAGTTCGCCATCGACTCCATCGAAACAATCAGAGTACAAACCGAGAGATTAGGTGATGACACAAGAGGTAAGTCTACACTGCAACAACTTTTCCGACAATCTAAGGTCGTCGATGTGGATGTGGAAGATTGTAGTGATGGCATGGATGATTTGGTAGGTGATTTTTCGAATTCTAGACTCAAGGAGACTATGATACTTACTCATAGGTTTTCGAAAAATATTTTTCGGACCAAGGAGTTGTTTGCATGCCGGACGCTGCAAATGTTGGTGGCGGGATTAGTTTTGGGATCGATTTTTTACGATCTTAAGGATGATTTAGTGGGAGCTGAGGAAAGGGTGGGGTTGTTTGCCTTCATTTTGACATTTTTGTTGTCGAGTACGATCGAAGCACTACCCATATTCTTGCAAGAGAGGGAGATTCTAATGAAGGAGACATCTTGTGGGAGTTATAGGGTGTCATCATATGCAATTGCCAATGCTCTTGTGTATTTGCCATTTCTACTCATTTTGGCATTCTTGTTTGCAATGCCTTTGTATTGGCTTGTGGGGTTGAATAGGAGCTTTAGTGCTTTCATGCACTTCTTGTTGTTGATTTGGTTGGTTCTCTACACAGCCAATTCAGTGGTGGTGTGTTTCAGTGCTCTTGTTCCGAATTTCATCGTTGGAAACTCGGTGATTTCGGGGGTGATGGGGTCGTTCTTCTTGTTCTCGGGCTACTTCGTATCCAAACATGGCATACCTAGTTATTGGATTTTCATGCACTATGTGTCTTTGTTCAAGTATCCATTTGAGGGGTTTCTGATAAATGAGTTCTCCGGGAGTGGCAAGTGTTTGGAGTACATGTTTGGGACATGTGTGGTGAGTGGTGAGGATGTGCTTAGAGAGCAAGGGTATGGGGACGAATGTAGATGGAGGAATGTGTTGATCATGGTGTGCTTTATTGCTGTATACAGGTTCATTTCTTATGTCATTCTCAGATGTAGATGCTCTCAGAGAGGGCTCAAGCTTTGAACAAACCATGTGCTTCTCTCTCTCAATTATTCAAATTAACATGGACTCCTTGAACTGATATGTTTTGGAAACTTGTATAAAAAATAATGTTTAGATAGTTCCAATAATGAAGAATTGTAATGTTTATGGTTTAGATGACCTTTCTATCTCCTCTCTTTTTTCTCTCTTTCTTTCTCTCAATGTTTAGATAGTTCCAATAATGAAGAATTGTAATGTTTATGGTTTATATGACCATTCTATCTCCTCTCTTTCTTTATCTCCCCCTCTCTCTCTCTCTCTCTCTCTTCACATGTTATTGTTTGTTATGAGTTATTTTTATTTCTTGATAAATTTTTAAGACACCCTTATGTCACAGACAAATTTTTGATTCATTGTGACAATGCCATCATGACTAGGAATGGTTCTAGTAAAGTTGTGCGACATATAATGGTGGCTCTTCAAACTTTAGCCAGGCCGACTTTAGTTCAGTTGGGGTGCTTCACTATGAAGGGACTTGTTCATTCCTACCGGAGATTAAGCTGTTCCTTACAAACACAAAGTAGGTACAAAAAATTTACAAACACAAGGTAGGTACAAACACCAAGTAGGAAGGATAGTACGAAAGAGATATATATAACACACTTTTATTTCTTACGGTCTGCCCTAAACAAGAGGAGGAGCTCTCCTTTTATAACTGAAGGAGGACCTCTGAAATTACATAACACACCTAGATACTTTAATGAAATTACAAACATATGGCGTAAGCCATGACATAGGCTGCCAACAATACAGAATAAGAAAAGACACAAATATCCTTAGAAAAGTCACAATTACAAACATATCCTCCCTACATCATCACACATTAATAATACACGACATCACTCATGACATCACAGGTGCTAAACTTTGAGTTGATTCACTGAGTCACTGAGTTAATCTGAATCTTCTTCATTAGAGTTTCCTGTATGAAAATGGTTTAGATGGACTCTGTAGGTAGGGTGATCTAGATAGTCCGGGTAATGAGAGTATTCAACATTGAATTCATTGAGCAAATAGCGAATGCGGAAACGTCATTCTTCTCGATAGGCTTAAGAGTAACTCCAATGTGCAGATTCTTTAAACAGGAGATCAGAGGGGATGGAGTTTAGAGGAAGACGGTTTGCATGACATAGCTGAGATTTATGAGTTTCCCAGAAAGGAGGAATTTCATATACCATAGTATTTTTATGATCTGTGAAAAATGATGTATGATATGTTTTTCAATGTGAATGCCATCATCTTGAGTGGGTTAGAACTGGCGTTGGGTCTAGAAAATAAACATCGGAGACTGGAATGGAGTGTTTTTAAACTTGGTATGCTAGAAGGAGATAGTACCAAAAAGAGTGAGCCATGAGCAAAGCTTAAATTCGGAAAGAGGAAGATTGTTGAGAAGGCACTGGGCAAGATACTGAAGCATCCAGGACTTATCAAAAACAATGCCAATGGTGTAATGGTCAACCAAATACCAAAACAAGAAATATGCTTCTCGAGGAAAATAGAAATAAAAATCGAGGTTTATTTCAAACTGGGTGAGGAAGGGGTAAACTGGATGGAAAGAAAAATTTCTTAAAGGATCTGCATCTAAGCCATAGCGGGAGACATAGAGGAACTAAAAAGAATTTACCATGTGAACACTGCGAGCAATGAGGACTTTTTCTAGCAAGAGGGTCTGAAAGTGGAAAGGGAGATTAAGAGGCTCAAAACACAAAATTATAGGGAAACAGAAACTAGAGGAAACATGGTTGATTTCTTTTTTCAGACGGGATAAGAAGTCTAGAAGGATATTATTTTTTTCCTTTAAAGTGAACTGCATCAAAAGACCATTGGGAAAACCAGTTTACCCATCGAGGGAGTTGGGCTTTGGGAAGATGTTTTTCTTTAAACTGAAGCATGTTAGGAAAACTCATTAAATTAGTTTCAATTAAAAAATGATGATCGATTAAATGAAATTCAAACTTCTCAATGCTTCGTTTAATGGCGAGGATTTCCTTATATGTGGAGTGATAATGGAGTTCAGCTTGGGAAAAGGCACCACTTTTGTATCCACAAATCTTCCTTTTCTGGTTAGAGTTTTCCTCCAAGAGGATGACTCCCTAAAAATAATCAGAAGCATCAGTCTGAAGAATTCTTTTTCCATCAGCAGGAATGTTTAATGGGGGAAGGGTTTTTGAAACAGCCTTAAGGTGAAGAACTGTTGAGGTGCACTGAGGGGACCAGGGAGCTAGGTCTTTCTTGAGAAGGGCGGACAAGGGTTTTCTGTAGCGGGCAAGGTTCGGGATAAATTCAGCCATATAATTCATAATTCCTAAAAATTGTTGAATTTGTTTGACCAAAGATTATCATTTGGGAAAAGGTCAAGTTATGAGGCAATATGAGGCTGGAGAGCATACTGGCCTTTGGAGATTTACATACCTAAGAAATCAATTTCAGATTGGCCTAAAATCATCTTCTTTTCTGAGAGCATGATCCCAAACTTCTGAACCAGTTGGTGAAAAGTTTGGAGAAGATTGGAATGGCTTTCAAGGTCAGTGGAAAACAAAAGGATATCATCAATATAGACAAGGGCAGAGGATAGGATTGGAGCAAAAATTTTAACCATAGCATGTTGGAACAAGGAAGGAGCAGTTTTTAGGCCGAAAGGCATAACATTCCACTGGAAATGATGATCGGGGATGCAGAAACCAGTTTTTGGTCTATCCTCTGGGAGGATGCCAAGTTGCCAAAAACCTGCTTTAAGGTTGAACTTTGAAAAGATCTGGGCTTTAGGAAGGTTGAAGAAAAGAACATTTTTTCGAGGAAGGGGGAATTTATTATCTTGAAGAAAATGATTCAAAGGCTGGTAGTTAATGACTAGCCTTAGTTTCCCTCGAGCTTGTTCTGATATTTTGTTGACATAAAAAGCTTCACAGGCCCATGAAGAAGTGGTTGGCTCGTCCAGACCTTCATTTTGGATTTGTTAAAGCTCCTGAAGGGCAAGTTGGTAGTGCTTAGGATTCATACCATGATGTGTAGCTTTGGTAGGGTTAAGATCTTCATTTCGTTTGAAAGGGAGAGAAATGAAGAAATCAGGGTTTTTCCAAAGAGGATGATCACATTTAGCAAGAAACTTGGTATGGGATTCTACATAAGAGGAATGGATAATGGCTTGTCTGATGGTAGTCAAACTTTCAACAGAGAACTGGTTGGGCTAGGTAGTCTATGGAAGGAAATAGTTTTTGAATTTTAATCCTTTGGCCATCCACGAGACTTTAAGAAAGTGTTGTAAAATATCAAATCCTAAAAGCAAAACTTTGTCAGGGAGCTCAAATCGATAGAGTTGATGTTTTACTGTGTATCCAGGGAAAAACTAAAGAGTAATGAACTTACTTTTAAGAGTGATGATAAACGTTTCACCATTGGCTGCTGTGAACGGTGAGAAGCAAGATTCCCAGTAGGAGTGAGGAAGAATGGAAGGATTCATAATCGAGCATGAAGCACCGGTATAAAAAAATGTTATCACAGGGTTGGGTTTGGCATATTTCTCAAGGAGGACTTGGATTTTGGCAAGATGTTGAACAAGAAATGAGGGTGGTAACTGGTCAATAAAGAAGATATCAAAGGGGAATTCATCACCTGATTCAGAGGAGTCTGAGGAGGATTTTAGGGTTTGTTCTTCGAGGGAGAAGACCAAAATGGTTTCATGTGTGGCTTTTTCGTCAATGGAGAACAAAGATTCAATATCTGCATCTTTGAATTCATCAGTGGGAACATAAATAACAGAAAGAGAATGAACCATTTTTTCTCTGGCTGATTTCTGTGGACATTGTTTTGCATAGTGGCCTTGTTTTTTGCAGATATAACAACGGTCTGATTTTCTCTGGCCACGGAATGGCTTCTTTCTGAAGAATCTCCATTTTCTCATTTTAGAGTTTGGTGGAAATCTGAAAGAAGAAGGCTTTTTGTATTTCCATTTATGGAAATGTTTGGACTTCTTAGGAGTAGTTCCACAGGTGTATGCTTTATCTTTGCATTTAATGAGAAGGTCAGGTCGCTCACAAGCTTTGCCAAGAAGTTTGCCTTGTTTCTAAAGCTTCTGGAGGAACTATTGGTGATTTTACAAAGTTTCTCTAGAGCTTGGAGAGTATGCTGATAAATGGCACCAATGGAGGTATTACTTAAAGCCATGTTCTTGGTCTGGAGTAACCGGAAATTTTCACTGCCAAGCGGTTTAGGCAGAGAATTCAAGAATGACTGCTTTAGATTGACAGCGTCAATACCTTCGAGGATATAAAATCTTTGGGACATTCTGAGGTAATGAAATTCCAAGTCTTTTCTTTTGAAAGAGCAACATCTCATGCTGAGGTATTCTTCACGAACAAAGCTAAGTTGGGCATCAGTGGATCCTAGAAACTTGTTGTGAAGGACATCAATGAAGGCTGAGATGGTCGGGGCTTGGAGCAGTTGGAGATTTATCTATTCTCCGAGAGATATAAGCCACTGGCGCAAATGGCCAAGGAATTTGGCAACACACTTGGTCAACACCGTTCGTAGATCAGCATTAGAAAGAAACATTTCAGTAGTGCACCAGACATGAATTTTATAGAACTTGTCAATCCATTTGGAACGAGGGATATCATTAATAGAAAATCCTTGGTTAAAAGGAGTAGAGGAAAAGGTTGATTGAGGAAAAGATGGAGGAGGATGGTATGATGGCTCATCGACGACTTCTTCGACCATAGGTTCGGGATGAAGAGGATTTGGTTGAACCATGTGGACAAATTGAGCTTGATTTTCAGAATCAATAGAGGACTCTGAATCAAATCCAGGGCTGATTTGGAGAACAGGTGCGGTTTCTGGGTTAGGAAGGTTTGCAATAGTCATTAGAAGTTCAGTAATAGGGTTCTTTGGTTTAGTTTATTCGGAAGTTACCATAAACTGTTCAGGGGCTTTGGCTTTAACATCTGGAGGAGGTTGAGGCATAGGCTAAGTGACTGGCTTTGGAGCTGATGTGGAAGCAGTATATGCTGGGGTTTTATTTGAAGGAGGAATTTGCATGGTTGGCATTTCAGGGGAAGAAAAAAGGCTGGTTTTTTTCGAAACCTAGAGGAGAGAGGTTCAAGTTTGGGACATGGACAAAGAGTGATATGTAGGAAAAAGATTTGACTGTTAAGATCCAAACAAATCAGGAGGGGTCATTTGTTGTTGATGTTGTTGGGCTTGTAGAGACTGAAGCTGGTATTTCAAATGTTTCATTTCAGCATCCTTGTTGTAGAAAGCCGAGGTGAATGATTTGTTGGAGTATGCCATTTTGAGCAACTCGCCATGGAGAGATTGCATTTTTTTGTTGGAGGTCATGGATAAGGAGTTCCAATGAAGTGAGCTTCCTTTGTACAGTGTGCTCAAGAGATTGCTAAGACTGGGAAATTCTTTAGAGAATTTTATTCTGGGCCAAGGAGTTGGCTAATTGCCAATTTATGGCTGCTTCTGCTGTAAAAATGGATTTTATAGATCCATCAGGTTGAACAATCTTAGGATCTGGGATTTTGTGTTGGTGGGTAGTTTTTTCATTAAGATCATGGAAGCTGAACTGGGGGAAACCTTCTTCATTCCAAGAGGAAGAAGTGGAGAACATGTAACAAGGAGGTGGTGGTGGTGAGGGAGGTCCCATTGGTTTAGGAGGAGGTTTACAAGTGGAAGGTGTGGTCTTTGGTTGCATTTTGGATTTACCATATTGAATATAGTAATCAAATTTGCCAGATGGTTTGCCAAGGAGATCAACAGTGGGATCGTCAGCTTCATATCTTTCCCTAAGTACTTGTTGGGAAGATTCCTTTTTAGATTTACCTTTTTTGGGCTATTCATCATCATCTTCGTTAGCATAGAGGCAATCATTACAATCATAAATATCAAAGAATTTGTGACTGGTGAATGGATCTTGGAAGTAATAGACCGGAACTCCTGAGGCTTGGAAGGATTTGATGGGGACTTGGGATTTAAAATTGGAGGGGAAAATCATTGAGATTTCATGGTGTCCTGAAGAAAAGATGGGAAGTGAAGTGAATGTAGAGGTAGTATGGTTATGATCTTTGGGAAAAGAGATGTAGATAATACCATCGGGTCTGGTGATAAAAGTGGGGTTAGTGGCCTGTATAGGTTTTGGCTGCTAGTGAGTTTTCTCATAAGCTGTAACCCAAGAGTCTGGGAGAAGCTTAAGAAGTTTTTGGCGGGATAACTATTTAAGGATGTGGGAACATGTAGCTTGGTGTGAGGTGTTTACAGTAATGAGGAGGGCGTCCTCAGAAGCAGATGAGGGGATAAACATATCCATGGCATGGTTTTGGAGTCTGTAAGCCATTTGGTAATGGAGGGTAACAACAAAAGTTGTGGAAACCTGGGTGGCTCCACCGATCTGGATCTGTACTTTCCAAGCGCTTAACATATGGGAATCTGCTAAAGGTATATTGAAATTTGGGAAGAAGGTGAACACAGCAGTTCCTCCGTTCAAGGTGGTTTGGACAGTTACAATACAAGCATGCTGATAGTGGTGAAATTGGGTATCAACCAGGGTAATCCTGGAAGTAACCGGCAGACCTTTTCGCCTATGGAATGAGACGGCAAGTCTGATGGCTCCCAAGTGAAGGTGAGTAAAGCCTTGTTGTTGCCATTGGCTAGGTAGATCGGGGGGTAACTCTAAAGGGAAGAGTTGTTCATGCTCCATAGCAGGGACAAAGCATTAATCAAACTGGGAGGCTTGGATTACTCTTTAATAGAGGAAGGTCGAGGGGTATGAAGTAGTTTGGTAACAGTTTTCTTGAAGGTGTTGGTAGGCTTGTAGAAAGCTGTGTAGGGATTAACTAGAGGAAGATCTATGACAAGAACTTCACTATCTTCGGCAAGATATTCGAATTCATAGAGGTATTCAACTTTGGATGAAGAAGAAGGAGAAATGGTAGATATAGAAGAAGAAAAACGAGAACTAGAAGAGCGATTCATGAGGGGAGTGGATCTGGACGTTTCTCAACTGTATACATACAAGATTAATTTCCCATAACATTAAGAGCAGAAAAAAAAACGTACAAGAAGTGATATGGGCAGAGCGTGATCTATGGACCAGTCATACAGATGTTTTTATGATTAATTTCGTACAATACATTCTTGTACGAAATTTCATACGAAACTAAATTAGAGTAAAATTTACAAACACAAAGTAGGTACAAACACTAAATAGGAAGGATCATACGAAACTAAATTAAAAGATAAAGAAGATGAGGTAAGAAGAGATATATATAACACAATTTAATTTCTTCAGGTCTGCCATAAACAAGAGGAGGAGCTCTCCTTTTATAGCTGAAGGAGGACCTCTGAAATTACATAACACACCTAGATACTTTAGCGAAATTACAAGCATATGGTGTAAGCCATGACATAGGCTGCTGATAATACAAAATCAGAAAAGACACAAATATCCTTAGAAAAGTCACAATTACAAACATATCCTCCCTACATCACTTATGACATCACACACTAATAATACACGACATCACTCATTACATCACAAGTGCTGAACTTTGAGTTGATTCACTGAGTCACTGAGTTAATCTGAATCTTCTTCAGTGGAGTTTCCTGTATGGAAATGGTATAGATGGACTTTATAGGTAGGGTGATATGGATTGTCCGGGTAATGGGAGTATTCAACATTGAATTCATTGAGCAAATAGCGAATGCGGAAACGCCATTCTTCTGGATAGGCTTAAAAGTAACTCCAATGTGCAGATTCTTTAAACAGGAGATCAGAGGGGATGGAGTTTAGAGGAAGACGGTTTGCATGACATAGCTGAGATCTATGAGTTTCCCAGAAAGGACGAATTTCATATACCATAGTATTTTCATGACCTGTGAAAAATGATGTATGATATGTTTTTTCAATGTGAATGCCCTCATCTTGAGTGGGGTAGAACTGACATTGGGTCCAGAAAATGAACTTCGGAGACTGGAATGGAGTGTTTCTAAACTTGGTCTACCAGAAGGAGATAGTACCAAAAAGAGTGAGCCATGAGTAAAGCTTAAATTCGGAAAGAAGAAGATTATTGAGAAGGCATTGGGCAAGATACTGAAGCATCTAGGACTTATCAAAAACAATGCCAATGGTGTAAAGGTTAACCAAGTACCAAAGTAAGAAATATGTTTCTCGAGGAAAATAGAAATATAAATCAGGGTTTATTTCAAACTGGGTGAGGAAGGGGTAAACTGGATGGAAAGGAAAATTTCTTATAGGACCTGCATTTAAGACATAGCGGGAGACAAAGAAGAACTGAAAAGAATTTACCATGTGAACACTGCGAGCAATGAGGGTTTTTTCTAGCAAGAGGGTCTGAAGGTGGAAAGAGAGATTAAGAGGCTCAAAACACAAAATCATAGTGATACAGAAACTAGAGGAAACATGGTTGATATCGTTTTTCAGACAGGATAAGAAATTTGGAAGGATATTATTTTTCCCTTTAATGTGAACTGCATCAAAAGACCATTGGGAAAACCACTTTTCCCATTGAAGGAGTTGGGCTTTGGGAAGATGTTTTTTTTAAAACTGAAGCATGTTAGGAAAGCTCATTAAATTAGTTTGAATTAAAAAATGATGACCGATTAAATGAAATTCAAACTTCTCAATGCTTCGTTTAATGGCGATGATTTCCTTGTATGTGAGTGATAATGGAGTTCAGCTTGGGAAAAGGCACCACTTTTGTATCCACAAATCTTCGTTTTCTGGTCAGAGGTTTCCTCTAGGAGGATGGCTCCACAAAAATAATCAGAAGCATTAGTCTGAAGAATTCTTTTTCCATTAGCAGAGATGTTTAATGGGGGGAGGGTTTTAGAAACAGCCTTGAGGTGGAGAACTGCTGAGGTGTATTGAGGGTACCAGGGAGTTGGATCTTTTTTGAGCCTCTTAATCTCCCTTTCCACCTTCAGACCCTCTTGCTAGAAAAAAACCCTCATTGCTCGCAGTGTTCACGTGGTAAATTCTTTTCAGTTCCTCTATGTCCCCCGCTATGGCTTAGATGCAGGTCCTATAAGAAATTTGACTTTCCATCCGGTTTACCCCTTTCTCACCCAGTTTGAAATAAACCCTGATTTTTTTTTTCTAGTTTCCTCGAGAAGCATATTTCTTGCTTTTATACTTGGTTGACCTTTACACCATTGGCATTGTTTTTGATAAGTCCCGGATGCTTCAGTATCCTGTCCAGTGCCTTCTCAACAATCTTCCTCTTTCCGAATTTAAGCTTTGCTCATGGCTCACTCTTTTTGGTACTATCTCCTTCTGGTATACCAAGTTTAGAAACACTCCAATACAGTCTCTGATGTTCATTTTCTGGACCCAACGCTAGTTCTTCCCCACTCAAGATGATGACATTCACATTGAAAAAACATATCATACATCATTTTTCACAGGTCATGAAAATACTGTGGTATATCTTATTCCTCCTTTCTGGGTAACTCATACATCTCAGCTATGTCATGCAAACCGTCTTCCTCTAAACTCCATCCCCTCTGATCTCATGTTCAAAGAATCTGCACATTGGAGTTACTCTAAAGCCTATCCAGAAGAATAGCATTTTCGCATTCGCTATTTGCTCAATGAATTCATTGCTGATTACTCCCATTACCCGGACTATCCAGATCACCCTACCTATACAGTCCATCTAAACCATTTCCATACAGGAAACTCCATTGAAGAAGATTCAGATTAACTCAGTGACTCAGTGAATCAACACAAAGTTCAGCACTTGTGATGTACTGAGTGATGTCGTGTATTATTAGTGTGTGATGTCATAAGTGATGTAGGGAGGATATGTTTGTAATTGTGACTTTTCTTAGGATATCTGTGTCATTTCTGATTCTATATTGTCGGCAGCCTATGTCATGGCTTACGCCATATGCTTGTAATTTCGCTAAAGTATCTAGGTGTGTTATGTAATTTCAGAGGTTCTCCTTCAGTTATAAAAGGAGATCTCCTCCTCTTGTTTAGGGCAGACCGGAAGAAATAAAAGTTTGTTACATATATCTCTTCTTACCTCATCTTCTTTATCTCTTAATTTAGTTTCATACGATCCTTCCTATTTAGTGTTTGTACTTACTTTGTGTTTGTAAATTTGGCTCAAATTTAGTTTCGTATGAAATTTCGTACAAGAATGTATTGTATGAAATTAATTTTAAACATATATGTATGACTGATCCATAGATCCCGCTCTGCCCTGATCACTTATTGTACGTTTTTTGTTTTCTGATCTTAATGTTATGGGAAACTGATCTTGTATGTATACAGTAGAGAAACGTCCAGATCCACTCCTCTCATGAATCGCTCTTCTAGTTCTCGCTTTTCTTCTTCTAGATCTAAGTTTTCTCCTTCTTCTTCATCCAAAGTTGAATACCTCTATAAATTTGAATATCTTGTCGAAGATAGTCTAGTTCCTGTCACAGATCTTCATCTAGTTAATCCTTACACAGCTTTCTCCAAGCCTACCAACACCTTCAAGAAAACTGTTACCAAATTACTTCATACCCCTCGACCTTCCTCTCTTAAAGAGTATATCCAAGCCTCCCGGTTTGATCAATGTTTTGTCCCTGCTACGGAGCAAGAATAACTCTTCCCTTTAGAGTTACCTCCGGAACTCCCTAGCCAATGGAAACAACAAGGCTTTACTCACCTTCACATTGGAGCCATCAGACTTGCAGTCTCATTTCATGGGTGAAAAGGTCTGCCGGTTACTTCCATGATTACCCTGGTTGATACCCAATTTCACCACTATCAGCATGCTTGTATTGCAACCGTCCAAACCACCTTGAACAGAGGAACTGCTGTGTTCACCTTCTTCCCAAATTTCAATATGCCTTTAGCAGATCCCCATATGTTAAGCGCTTTGAAAGTACATATCCAGATCGCTGGAGCCACCCAGATTTACACAACTTTTGCTGCTACCCTCCATTACCTAATGGCTTACAGACTCAAAAACTATGCAATGGATATGTTTCTCCCCTCCTCTACTTTTGAAGACGCCCTCCTCATTACTGTAAACACCTCACACCAAGCTACATGTTCCCACATCCTTAAATAGTTATCCCGCCAAAAAATTCTTAAGCTTCTCCCAGACTCTTAGGTTACAGCTTATGAGAAAACTCACCCGCAGCCAAAACCTATACAGGCCACTAACCCCACTTTTATCACCAGTCTTGATGGTACTGTCCAGATCTCTTTTCCCAAAGATCAGAACCATACTACCTCTGCATCAACTGCACTTCCCATCTTTTCTTTAGGACTCCTTGAAATCTCAATGATTATCCCCTCCAATTTTAAATCCCAAGTCCCCATTAAATCCTTCCAAGCCTCAAGAGTTCCGGTCTATTACTTCCAAGATCCAGTCACCGGTCACAAATTCTTTGATATTTATGATTGTAATGATTGCCTCTATGTTGACGAAGATGATGATGAACAACCCAGAAAAGGTAAATCTAAAAAGAAATCTTCCCAACAAGTCCTTAGGGAAAGATGTGAAGCTGGCGATCCCACTGTTGATCTCCTTGGCGAACCATCTGACAAATTTGATTACTATGCCCAATATGGTAAATCCAAAATGCAACCAAAAACCACATCTTCCACTTGTAAACCTCATCCTAAACCAATGGGACCTCCCTCACCACCACCACCTCCTTATTACATGTTCTCCCCTTCTTCCTCTTAGAATGAAGAAGATTTTCCCTTCCTCAACTTCCATTATCAAAATGAAAAAATTACCCACCGGCACAAAATCCCAGATCCTAAGATTGTTCAACCTGATGGATCTATAAAGTCCATTTCTGCAGCAGAAGTAGCCATAAATTGGCAATCCGCCAACACCTTGGCCCAGAATAAAATTCTCCAAAGAATTTCCTAGTCTCAGCAATCTCTTGAGCACACTGTACAAAGGAAGCTCATTTCATTGGAACTCCTTATCCATGACTTCCAGCAAAAAATGCAATCTCTTTATGGCGAGTTGCTCCAAATGGCATACTTCAACCAATCATTCACCTCGGCTTTCTACAGCAAGGATGCCGAAATGAAACATTTGAAATACCAGCTTCAGTCTCTACAAGCCCAACAATATCAACAGGAAATGACCCCTCCTGATTTGTTTGGATCTTACCAGTCAAATCTTTTTCCTACATATCACTCTTTGCCCATGTCCCAACCCTTGAACCTCTCTCTTCTAGGTTTCAAAAAAACCAGCCTTTTTTCTTCCCCTGAAATGCCAACCTTGTCAATTCCTCCTTCAAAGAAAACCCCAACATATACTGCTTCCACATTAGCTCCAAAGCCAGTCACTCAGCCTGTGCCTCAACCTCCTCCAGATGTTAAAGCCATACCCCCTGAACAGTTTTTGGTAACTTCTGAAGAAACTAAACCAAAGAACCCTATTACTGAACTTCTGATGACTATTGCAAACTTTCCTGACCCAGAAACCACACATGTTCTCCAAATCAGCCATGGATCTGATTCAGAGTCCTCTATTGATTATGAAAATCAAGCTCAATTTGTCCATATGGTTCAACCAAATCCTCTTCATCCTGAACCTATGGTCGAAGAAGTCATTGATGAGCCATCATACCATCATCATCCATCTTTTCCTCAATCAACCTTTTCCTCTACTCCTTTTAACCAAGGATTTTCTATTGATGATATCTCTCGTTCCAAATGGATTGACAAGTTCTATGAAATTCATGCCTGGTGCACTACTGAAATGTTTCTTCCTAATGCTGATCTACGAACGATGTTGACCAAGTGTGTTGCCAAATTCCTTGGCCATTTGCGTCAGTGGCTTATATATCTCGGAGAATAGATAAATCTCCAACTGCTCCAAGCCCTGACTATCTCAGCCTTTATTGATGTCCTTCACAACGAGTTTCTAGGATCCACTATGCCCAACTCAGCTCTGTTCGTGAAGAATACCTCAGTATGAGATGTTGCTCTTTCAAAAGAAAAGACTTGGAATTTCATTACATCAGAATGTCCCAAAGATTTTATATCCTCGGAGGTATTGACGATGTCAATCTAAAGCAGTCATTCTTGAATTCTCTACCTGAACTGCTTGGCAGGGAAATTTTCCGGTTACTCCCGACCAAGAACATGGCTTTAAGTAATACCTCTCTTGGTGCCATTTATTAGCATGCTCTCCAAGCTCTAGAGAAACTTTGTAATCACCAGAAATTCCTCAAGAAGATTCATGAACATGGAAAACTTCTTGGCAAAGCCTGTGAGTGACTTGACCTTCTCATTAAATGCAAAGATAAAGCATGCACCTGTGGAACTACTCCTAAGAAGTCCAAACATTTCCAGAAATGGAAATGCAGAAAGCCTTCTTCTTTTAGATTTCCACCAAACTCTAAAAGGAGAAAATGGATATTCTTTAGAAAGAAGCCATTCCGTGGCCAGAGAAAATTAGACCGTTGTTATGTCTTTAAAAAAAAAGGCCACTATGCAAAACAATGTCCACAGAAATCAGCCAGAGAAAAAATGGTTCATTCTCTTTCTGCTATTTCTGTTCCCACTGATGAATTTGAAGATGCAGATATTGAATCTTTATTCTCCATTGACGAAGAAGCCACACATGAAACCATTTTGGCCTTCTCCCTCGAAGAAAAAACCCTAAACTCCTCCTGAGACTCCTCTGAATCCGGTGATGAATTCCCTTTGATATCTTCGCCATTGACCAGTTACAACCCTCATTTCTTGTTCAACCTCTTGCCAAAATCCAAGTCCTCCTTGACAAATATGCCAAACCCATCCCTTTGATAGCATTTTTTGATACCGGTGGTTCATGCTCGATTATGAATCCTTCCATCCTTCCTCGCTCCTACTGGGAATCTTGCTTCTCACCGTTCACCGCAGTCAATGGTGAAACATTTATCATCACTCTTTAGAGTAAGCCCATTACTCTTCAGTTTTTCCCTGGATACACTGTAAAAAACATCAACTCTATGGATCTGAGCTCCCTGACAAAGATTTACTTTTAGGATTTGATATTTTACAACACCTTCATAAAGTCTCGTATAAAGATCTCAACCCTACCAAAGCTACACATCTTGGTATGAATCCTGAGCACTACCAACTTGCCCTTCAGGAGCTTCAACAACTCCAAAATGAAGGTCTGGTCGAACCAACCACTTCTCCATGGGCCTGGGAAGCGTTTTATGTCAACAAAAGATCATAAAAAGTTTGAGGGAAACTAAGGCTAGTCATTAACTACCAGCCTTTGAATAATTTTCTTCAAGATAATAAATTCCCCCTTCCTCGAAGAAATGTTCTTTTCTCTAACCTTCCTAAAGCCCAGATCTTTTCAAAGTTCGATCTCAAAGCATATTTTTGGCAACTTGGCATCCTCCCAGAGGACAGACCAAAAAATGGTTTCTGCATCCCCGATCATCATTTCCAGTGGAATGTTACGTCTTTCGGCCTAAAAACTGTTCATTCCTTGTTCCAACATGCTATGATCAAGATTTTTGCTCCAATCCTATCCTCTGCCCTTGTCTATATTGATGATATCCTTTTGTTTTCCACTAACCTTGAAAGCCATTCCAATCTTCTCCAAACGTTTCACCAACTGGTTCAGAAGTTTGGGATCATGCTCTCAGAAAAGAAGATGATTTTAGGCCAATCTGAAATTGATTTCTTAGGTATGCAAATCTCCAAAGGCCAATATCCTCTCCAGCCTCATATTGCCTCCCAACTCGACCTTCTCCCAAATGATAATCTTTCGGTCAAATAAATTCAACAATTTTTAGGAATTGTGAATTATATGGCTGAATTTATCCCAAACCTTGTCCACTATAGAAAACCCTTGTCCGGCCTTCTCAAGAAAGACCCAGCTCCCTGGTCCCCTCAGTACACCTCAACAGTTCTTCACCTCAAGGTTGTTTCCAAAACCCTTCCCCCATTAAACATCCCTGCTGATGGAATAAGAATTTTTTAGACTGATGCTTTTGATTATTTTTGGGGAGCCATCCTCCTGGAGGAAAACTCTGACCAGAAAAGAAAGATTTGTGGATAAAAAAGTGGTGCATTTTCCCAAGCTGAACCCCATTATCACTCCACATACAAGGAAATCCTCGCCATTAAACGAAGCATTAAGAAGTTTGAGTTTCATTTAATCCGTCATCATTTTTTAACTAAAACTGATACAATGAGCTTTCCTAACATGCTTCAGTTTAAACAAAAACATTTTCCCAAAGCCCAACTCTTTCGATGGGCAAACTGGTTTTCCCAATGGTCTTTTGATGCAGTTCACATTAAAGGAAAAAATAATATCCTTCCAGATTTCATATCCCATATGAAAAAAAAATCAACCATGTTTCCTCTAGTTTCTGTTTCCCTATGATTTTATGTTTTGAGCCTCTTAATCGCCCTTTCCACCTTCAGACCCTCTTGCTAGAAAAAACCCTCATTGCTCGTAGTGTTCACATGGTAAATTCTTTTCAATTCCTCTATGTCTCCCGCTATGGCTTAGATACAGGTTTTATAAGCAATTTGCCTTTCCATCAATTTTACCCCTTCCTCACCCAGTTTGAAATAAACCCTGATTTTTATTTCTATTTCCTCGAGAAACATATTTCTTGCTTTGGTACTTGGTTGACCTTTACACCATTGGCATTATTTTTGATAAGTCCTGAATGCTTTAGTATCTTGCCCAGTGCCTTCTCAACAATCTTCCTCTATCCGAATTTAAGCTTTGCTCATGGCTCACTCTTTTTGGTATTATCTCCTTCTGGCAGACAGAATTTAGAAACACTTCATTCTAGTCTCCGATGTTCATTTTCTGGACCCAACGCCAGTTCTACCCCACTCAAGATGATGGTATTCAAATTGAAAAAACATATCATACATCATTTTTTACAGGTCATGAAAATACTGTGGTATATCTTATTCCTCATTTCTGGGAAACTCATAGATCTCAGCTATGTCATGCAAACCGTCTTCCTCTAAACTCCATCCCCTCTGATCTCCTGTTTAAAGAATCTGCACATTGGAGTTACTCTTAAGCCTATCCAGAAGAATGGAATTTTTGCATTCACTATTTGCTCAATGAATTCAATGTTGAATACTCCCATTACCCGGACTATCCAGATCACCCTACCTACAGAGTCCATCTAAACTATTTCCATACAGGAAACTCCACTGAAGAAGATTCATATTAACTTAGTGACTCAGTGAATCAACTCAAAGTTTAGCACCTGTGATATCATGAGTGATGTCATGTATTATTAGTGTGTGTTTTCATAAGTGATGTAGGGATGATATGTTTGTAATTATGAATTTTCTAAGGATATTTGTGTCTTTTCTTATTCTGTATTGTCGACAGCCTATGTCATGGCTTACGCCATATGTTTGTAATTTTGCTAAAGTATCTAGGTGTTTTATGTAATTTCAGAGGTCAAAAGTTCCTCCTCTTGTTTAGGGTATACCGGAAGAAATAAAAGTGTCTTATATATATCTCTTCTTACCTCATCTTCTTTATCTCTTAATTTAGTTTCTTACGATCTTTCCTACTTAGTGTTTGTACCTACTTTATGTTTGTAAATTTGGTATCAGAGCGATGTTTGCTTAATCTCCTTGTCGGTAATTCTCTAACTGATTACTGCAATTTTAGTCTTCCCATTTTTCATAAAAACAAAACATTTTCAGACTTGAATGGTTATTGGTGTTATTCCCTGGGGCATACTATGTGTAAGTCTTATGACTGACTGAGTATTCCAAATTGCAACAATACATTCTCTTCTTATCTTCTTTCTGAAGATCTTTTATTTTTGAATTTGTGGTTAATTGTTCAATAAGATATGCTATTTTTCTGGTACCCAAGGATAATAGTACCTTGAGCTTGTTGGCCTTATGAGTGGTTGTTTGACTCGGTTTACCTTCATTGGTACCATAATAAACACATATGTATTACAATTAATCAAACTTGAAGAGAGTTACGGTGTATGACTGATCCATAGATCATGCTCTACCCAAACCACTTCTTGTACATTTTTTATTTTTATAACAAATTACAAACACACTTTTATTAGAGCACAAAAAGTGTGTACAAACACATGTACGAAACATTAAATAGGAAGGATCGTACGAAACGGAATTAGAGCCATGTTTGCTCTGATACGACTGTAAATTTACCGAATTTACGGAAATGTACAACTTTAGATGAGCTGTGTACAGTTTTGTAAATTTGGATCTTGTTGTGCTGGGCTCTGTTGAGACCAGGGCAAATTGAAATCAGTTATTGTGCAAGTTAATTATAAACAAACAGAATGTGCAAGGAGGACCACACTCTTGCAAGGGAATAAGCTAGTGAGATCGACCTCATGTTGAACGGGTCGTGTTGCTCGAAAAACATTAGGCACGTGCCAAATGATATCTATTGGGCGAGTTGATGAGACTAGAATATTTGGTATTATGGTCGTTAATAAACCCTAAGTTACTCTCTTTATTTTATTAATAAGATATTCTTATTTGAGTTGCGTGTTTAAGCATGTTTCAGGGGTCTTAATGCAAATCTGAATTAATTTTGGGTTTTTAGCAAATATGTCTGATCCAGAATAATACTTGGAGGATAAATGCACTCAATCAGAACAAGCTACAAGTCAGCAAAGCAGAGTACAAGTGGCTGAAGCATAAAATCGCATAATAAAGAAATATTAAAATTCAGGACTCACCGATCGATCGGTGGAAACTCCTGATCGATCGGCCACCACCGATATTGGAAAATGTGTGCGAAGATACTGCAGAATTCTGACTTTATGTGCAAGTATATCAGAGGGCAGATTGATCCATTCACTACTTTTACTTGGTCCTCACACCAAGTATCCTTGGAGTGCAAGAAAATACATGTCATATTTATACCAACTTTTATCTATAAATATATGAAGACTTCATGAAGAGAAGATATCATGGATCCTTGGATCATATATCATTGTTCATACAAAAAGTCTCTCTAGAGAGAGAGGCTCCTCAAGAACTCAAGAACCACAAACCAATCATGAGGAGGATGTCTACATCAAAGATGCAGTCTCCTTTCTCCATGAGCGGCTAGTCAATATCTAGTGTTTCCAATGAAACTCTAGTTAAGTAATGTAGAACTTTAATTGATTTTATTGCAAAGAGGGGAAGTTAAAGAACACTTATATGATGATCATGTAGTGAGAGACCGAACGAATTACCTAAATAATATTTATTTATTAATTCTCTTCTTAAGCTGAGATTTAATTAATGATTTATCTTGAACAACCATGTTTTTACTAAGGGCAAGATATCCAAGGTTTAAATAATAATGATACTTAATGGCATGATAAGGTTTTAGGTACATACGGTTCATACTAAGAGAAGATGACCATTAGTGTGTTTTTAATTTCATGTATTAGGAGTAGTTGTAGTATAGATGCATACCATGGTCATGCTAATCGAAGATGAATTGTAGCAAACTAAACTTGATTGCATCTCTTTTGGGATTAGGCAACTGCTTGTAGCGTTACTAATCTGATTCGTATAAGCCGTATCTCCCTTTTGCAATAATAAGATTAAAGGACTATGTTCAGAGACTAGTGGTGTAGTTGGAGCAAAACCCTAGACTTGTTTATCTTGATTTACAACATAAAAATTATTTGTTTATTTATTTTATGTTTAGTAGTTATAAAACCAACCAATCAAAACAACGTTTATAATATAATTCAATTTTCTGCTTTACAATTATTTGAAATACAACTCTGATTTCTGTGGTTCGATACCCTCTCTACCCAACTATACTATATACTACTCGCGTACTTGCGACTGAGAGGTAAAACAAGATCATGTTAATTCTTCATTTTAAACACTTTTATTTTCATACGACTAGAACCGATCACAAGTTTTTGGCGCCGTTGTCGGGAATCAAACGGATATTTCAGATTATTGTATTGAAGTTTATTGAATTATTGTACTAATTTTAGTTTATTTTCGCATTTCTTATTTTTATTTGCAGGTCAGAAACCACACTGTATAAACTGCAAGTTTTTTAGACAACTCACGGACTCTAGTATCCGATCGATCGGCTTCTTCAGCGATCGTTCGATAACTTCAACGATCATTCGCAACATCCTCTGATCGATCAGTAATCACGCCAATCATTCGGTTGACTTTGTGATCGATCGGAATACTTCAGTTCGTGCAAAAACAAAGATAGACGGAAAAGATACAGATCAATCAAATCAGAACTGTATCAGAAAAAATAAAAGGATAATATTTTCTTAAAATAAAAATATAAATAGACTTTTATACTCCTCAAGAGTATACTTCTCTATTAGAAATCACAATACCAGGAGGAGCAAACCAATATGAAGTTAAACCCGCTATAGTTAATATGTTATCTAAGTTTCATAGAAACGCTCATGAGGATCCCTATCATCATATAGATGAATTCTTAGAGGTCTGTAACACTGTGTATATAAGAGGATGTATAGATGATGATTTTAAAATTAGATTATTCTCTCATTCCTTAAAAGATAAAGCGAAACTTTGGTATGGTATGATACCAAAAGATATTAGAAATAACTGAAAGAAGCTTCAGAAATAATTTTTACACAAATTCTTCCCAGTGGGAAAAAGGCACGAGACCCGTAGAGCTATCTTAATGTTCTCACAAGGACCTAGTGAGCAATTCTAAAAAACTTGGGAACGATTTAACAAAATTTTATGAAAATGCCCTCATCACAGATTCCCTAGTCACGAATTAGTCCGTAGTTTCTATGAACATTTACATAGAAAACCATAGAATTCATATGGGATCTTTTTAAGAATCTTAGTAAAGATTCCCGACAAAATATGTCTGATATTAGAACTCCACGAACTATCCTTTCCAATCTTAAAAGAACCAATAGTGCATTCGAAGTAAGTCAGATATATGAAGTAGCATCAAAAGTGGACGAGCTAAATAAGAAGTTTGATCAACTAATGAAAACCACTCATATGAACCCCACATCCCAAGAAGTCTGTTCGATATGTGCTAATCCTTTACACTATGCCAACAACTATCCTTATGTACAACTAGAATCTGAGTATATCATTGAGGATGTTAATGCCACCTTTACCAATCCGAATAATGACCAATTTTTAAACAGCTACGACCCCAGTTGGCGAAATCATCTTAACTTCTCATATAAAACTCAAAATAACACCTTTAATCAAAGCCCTAACCAACAGACCAACCAATTCCGATCATTTAACCAAAATCCTAATCAACAACAAAATCAATTTCATCCATTCAATCAAAACCCTAATCAGTCACCTTTTAGAAACCCGAACAATACACAACCTATGAGAACACCTAGTTTTGAACAAGAACTCATGAGTGTGCTAAACGAGTTCAAAAATTCCACACAACTCCTACATACCCATTTTCAATCTATCTCTAAACTTGAGACCCAAATTAGGCAGATAACTAATTCTATGAATAAAAGAGAAGAAGGGAAACTACCGAGTCAACCACTCATAAATCCAAAAGGGCAACATATGATTGAACATATACAATAAGTATGAGAACCAACAATAGAAACCGTTCAAGCCATAACTACACTTCGAAGTGGTAGAGTCGTAGACAACAAGGCTGAGGAACGTTTCGAGGAAAGGATGAATAAGCAAAATATTAAAAAACCAATCATGAAGAGGAAAAAGAATTAGCTTATAACAAGAAAGAAATAAATCTCGAAATAAAGGAAGAATTAGTTTCTAAAAGGAAACAAGAACCAATTATGGAAAGACAAGATTCTTCACCAACAAAAGAAATAGGAGAAATGAGCTACGAACCTAAAGCTCCATTTCTACAGCGTTTACAAGAGCATGTTCATTACGGAAAACAAGGAGAAAAGATTCAAGAAATTTTTGAGACCTTCCAACAAGTAAAAATTAATCTTCCTCTCTTGACAACAATTAAACTGATTCCTCCTTATGCTAAATTCTTAAAAGATTTATGTACGCATAAAAGGAGGAACAAAAGTTATAACGCTAAGAAAATAGTGTTGACCAATCATGTGAGTTCTATAATATCCAATAATACGCCTCTAAAATATAAAGATCCGGGAGCACTAACTATTTCTTGCACAATAGGATATCAAGAAATTGGAAAATCCCTGCTCGATTTAGGAGCTAGTGTAAATCTTTTACTGTATTCTGTATATTGGCAGTTAGGACTGGGTGAACTAACTCCAACATCCGTTATTTTACAACTTGCTGATAGATCCGCTATACAACAACGAGGAGTAAAAGAGGATGTTATTGTTCAAATTGATAAATTTTATTTCCCAGTTGACTTTATTATTCTAGATATAGAACCTGTTTACGACCATAAAAGGCAAATACCTGTAATCCTAGGTCGTCCATTTTTAGCAATTAAGAATGCATGCATAAACTGCAGAATGGGAGTTATGGATTTATCATTTGGGAATATGAAAATCAGAAAGAATATTTTTTCAAATCCATCTCAATTACCTGAAGGAGAAGAGTGTTTTTTTACCGATATAATTGATGAAATAGTGGAGGAAATGTCACCACAAATATTGACTAAAGACCCATTAGTGAGGGCGGTGAATAGCAAAATTCTAGACGACTAGGTTGAGTCTCTAAATAATCAGCAGTTACCAAAACTAGAAAAAATAGCCACAATCGAGTAAACATTTGAGGTACCACCCTAGATAACACCAAAAGAGCCTTTGCCTAGAATATTGGGTACTCCTCCAGTACCGTCATTAGTATCCCCGCCCAAACTGGAACTAAAAGAATTACCTAGTCATTTAAAATATGTATTTCTAGGGCTAGACAAAGCACTACCCGTAATTATTTCAGCATAACTAAATCCGGAACAAGAGATACAATTAGTAAGAATATTAGGCGAGAATAAAAAAGTAATAGGGTGGAGTGTGGCTGATTTAAAAGGAATAGATCCTTCAATATGTATGCATCGGATCCACCTGGAAGAAGATGTAAAACCATCAAGGGAAATACAGAGAAAATTGAACCCAAATATGAAAGAGGTAGTAGAGAAATAGGTAGTAAAGAAAGAGGTTGTGAAACTACTAGATGCGGGAATAATATATCCAATCTCATATAGCACATGGGTCAGCCCAACACAAATAGTACCCAAGAAATCTAGTATTACGGTAGTACCAAATGCAATAGGAGAATTAATTCCTCAACGTACAACTACTAGATGACGGGTATGCATTGACTATAGGAAGTTAAATTCCCATACCAGGAAAGATCATTTTCCATTACCCTTTATACACTAGATCTTAGAAAGATTTGCAGGACAAAGTTACTATTGTTTCTTAGACGGGTATTCTGGGTATAACCAAGTTGCAATAGACCCGGCGGATTAAGAAAAAATGACTTTTACTTGTCCTTATGGTACCTTTGCATATAGATGAATGTAATTTGGATTATGTAATGCACCAGCTACATTTCAATGATGCATAATGTATCTTCTCGGACATGGTAGAGAAATTCTTGGAAGTGTTTATGGATGACTTTTCGGTATTCGGGACAACTTCGATGAGTGCTTAGAACATCTAGAATTAGTATTAAAAAGATGTAAAGAAACTAACTTAATTATAAGTTGGGAAAATAGTCATTTTATGGTTCAAGAAGGGACAGTTTTGGGTCATATTATTTCAAAATGAGGAATTGAAGTAGATAAGGCTAAAATAGAATTAATCTATAATTTACCTCCGCCTACCACAGTTCAGAAAATACGATCATTCTTGGGTCATGCAAGTTTTTACCAATGCTTTATTAAAGACTTTAGTAAAATAACAAGACCAATATGCAGTCTATTAGCGAAAGATGCATCGTTCGAGTTCAATGAGGAGAGTCATAAGGATTTTGGGATACTTAAAACTTATTATCCACTAAACCAATTATGCAACCTCCAGAATGATCATGACCGTTTGAGTTAATGTGTGATGTTTCTGATTATGGTATTGGAGCAGTTCTTGGATAAAGAAAAGAGAAAATACCTCATGCGGTGTATTATGCTAGTAAAACCCTTACTGAAACCCAGATGAATTACACTACCACAGAAAAAGAATTATTGGTTGTAGTCTACACCTTGGATAAGTTTCGATCATATTTACTTGGGACTAAGGTAGTAGTATATTCTGACAATTCTGCACTTAAGTACCTCTTATCAAAGAAATATTCTAAACCTAGGTTAATTAGGTGGATTCTTTTGTTACAAGAATTTGATTTATAAATAAGGGATAAGAAAGGTATGAAAAATGTCGTGGCAGATCACTTATCGAGACTACTGGTAGAATCTACTAAAGTGACACTCCTGTCAAAGATTCCTTCCCATATGAGCAATTATTTCATGTTGGAATAGAATTGCCTTGGTATCCTAACATAGTCAACTACCTGGCCACGGGTAGGATTCCTAAGGGGCAGATGAGAGAAGAACGAGATCAGTTCTTTTCGCAAGTTAAGCATTATGTTTGGGAAGACCCACTTCTATTTAAATATTGTCCTGACCAAATTTTTAAAGCCCCGCATTTCCTTCCTCATTTCTGGAATTCTTTTCCAAGTGTTAATGTTTTATGACATCACTTATTCATGACGTCTTATGGAATCTTGATCCGTGTCAATTTTTTTCGTTTATGTTTTGGATTTAGTGGGACGATTTTGTGAACTTTCATTTCTAGCTTCGTGATTTATTATTCTTTGGTGACTACATGGGTTCATGCAACATTTTCTCGTTGGAGCTTTGGTGATCGTGTTGCGTTCTTGAACACATTACCTTATTTATTATTGATGTTCGGTGTATCACTTATGTGATTTTATGCTTGTTGTGTTTGGCATATTTAACGGGTACTTCTTGATAGGTGTAAATATGTGAATTAGTTGTTGTATTTTCATTTTGTAAATAATGAAAATAGTTAAAAATGATTTCGAGAACATAATGACCTAGGGGTATAATGGTATTTTCACTAGTGTAGAGATAGTAGAAAATCCTAGAAATTTGGCTAAGTGTTGAAATAACACTTAAGTGACATAGAGGTAAATAGAGCGAAAGACTTTGGTTAAATGGGAAAGATAATTTCAATGGCAATCTTTTAATTGGTCATAAGTTGTAGGGTTTTTGGTCTTTGACCACTTTAATGTGTTGTCAAATTTTTGGCCATTAGATCTTCCCTCCCATGTTTAATTTTAACTCTTGGATGTTAAGGCCTTGTTTGGAAAGTGTATAAGGGTTGTGTGTATGGATTTAAGTCATCCATTGGCAAGACTTATTGTACACCCTTGGATCCATTCTCTTTTTCCCCATATTTATTTTGGACCCTTGGATTGGTTAGAGATAGTGGAGGATCTCTACAAATTCTCTTAAGTCTTCCACATGAAGACTTCATCAAGTGCTATTTCCATTTCTCTTCCATTTCCTTCTTGCTCTACTCCACTTTTTGGTTTGATTTCATCACCTTAAGCTTGGAGTTTGAGGTTGCCTTCAACATGGAAGTTGTTCATGGTGTTCTCCTCTTTGATTTAAGCCAAAGATTGGTAAGTGTTCTTCCCTCTTTGTGGGTTTCTACTTCAAACTCTAGTTTTGAGTTTTCATGATGAACCACATTTGATTCTTGGTTTCATCTTGTTTTGAGTCTTACCACATTATTAGGAGACTATGGTGAAGCTTTCCACCGATTGACTTCTTTGAATTTGGTGTTGGGTGGAAGCTAGGGTTTCATGAGGCTCACTTTGTGGTGTTTCTTTGTTCTTCACTTGAGGTAGGGGAATACTTCTTGACTATCTCATCTTGTGATTGTATAGGTATGAGAACTTGATTCTAGGGTTCCTAACTTTAGATGAAATTGCTAAGTTGTATACTTGAAAATGTGAAGTTAGGGTTTGTAGGAGATTATGTGATATAACCATTGTTTATAGAATACTTAATGAATTATAGTTCTTGAGAGTTTGATATAAAAAGTACGATTGTATGCCTATATGTATAAGTGTAGGTATACATATGTGATTATGGATATTAGTGGTGTAGCCTTGATAGTGTAATTAAGCTAGCTACCTTGGTTGGCAAGTTGGTATGTGGATATAGATGATTTGTGTGATGTGGGATCATGAACTTAGAACGTTATTCTAGTTCCCTCACTCTTGTGAATTTTAAAGTTATTATCTCGAAAGTTAAACTTGTGTGTGAAAATGAGATAATATGAATCATGACTTTAATTGAATAAAAAACATGTTTAAAAGAATGAAAATGTTATTCTTGTGAATTAAAGGACAACTTGATAGTTTGGAACATGAATTGCATATGAGAAGGTATCCTTGTTGATCATTGTTTTATCGTGATTAAAAGCATGTTAAAGGATTAATGACATTCATGTTGGCATCCTGAGAATGTTTTTCATAAATATAATGAGATACATATTTGTGTTGGTGCATGGGTCTTTTGAGACATAGTGCATGATCAGTTCCAGACGTGTAAAAATAATAGTGTTAAAAATAAGGAATTAACACGATCTATTTTTAACCTCTCAATCGCAAGTACACGAGTAGTATATAGTATATTTGGGTAGAGAGGGTATCGAACTAGAGATCAAAGTCGTATTTCAAATAATTATAAAGTAGCAAGTTGAATTATATTTATAAAATTTGTTTGATTGGTTTGTTTGATTAAACTATTAAACATAAAATAAAATAAAGATAATTATTTTTGGTTTCACTCAAGATAAACAAGTCTAGGGTTGAATTCCAACTCCATCACTAGCCTTATAATGTATTCCTTTAATTATATTATTGCAAGAGGGCGGTACAACTTATATGAATCAGATTAATAATGCTATAAGCGGTTGTCTAGTCCCAAAAAGGATGCAATCGGTCCGTATTCGTTATAATTCATCTGCGATTAGTATGACTGTTGTATGCATCTATACTACAACTACTCCTAAAACATGAAATTAAAAAGCACGCTAACAATCATCTTCTCTAAGCATGGACTATGTAAACCTAAGAATTTATCATGCCAAATAAGTACCATTATGTTGAAATTTTTATTTAAACCTTGGATTTCTTGCCCTTAGTAAAAATATGGTTGTTCAAGATAAATCATTAATTCAGTCTTAGTTTAAATAAAGAATTAATAAATAAATCTTATTTAGGTGGTCTTGTTCGGTCTCTCACTACATAATCATCATATAAATGTCCTTCATTAGATTCCCCCATTTGCAACAAAAATAAATAAAAGACTACATTACTCAGCTAGGGTTTCATTGGAAACCCTAGATACCGAGTAGCCGCTCATGGAAATAGGAGACTCCATTGTGGATGTAGCCATTGTAACACCCCGCTCCAACACTTGGTATGATATTGTCCGCTCTGGGCCCAGCCCGTACATTTTTGCTCTTGGGCTCCTCCCAAAAGGCCTCATACCAATTGGAGACAACACTGCACATATAAGCACATCCCCAGACCTCTACTCGGACGATGTGGGACATCACAATCACCCCCCCTTGGGACCCAGCGTCCTCGCTAACAACCCACGGGTGATGTGCATGCTCCCACACTTAATTCAAGCCGGGCTCTGGCTCTGATACCAATTTGTAACACTCCGCTCCAACACTTGGTATGATATTGTCCTCTCTAGGCCCAACCCATACGGTTTTGCTCTTGGGCTCCTCCCAAAAGGTCTCATACCAATTGGAGACAACACTACACATATAAGCACATCCCCAGACCTCTACTCGGGCGATGTGGGACATCATAATTGTCCTATTAGACATTATGTTCTTAACCTTGACAT
The DNA here is from genome assembly GCA_963922005.1 of Cornus suecica. Classification (NCBI taxonomy): domain Eukaryota; kingdom Viridiplantae; phylum Streptophyta; class Magnoliopsida; order Cornales; family Cornaceae; genus Cornus; species Cornus suecica. The sequence goes on along the minus strand of OY998248.1, from coordinate 4,747,264 downwards.
TATTGTCTCGGTTATCCGTTGATTAGCATTGGGATCTCTTTTCCCTTACTTTGTTTTGGTGACCCTTATGTGGTCGTTCTTGAGAGTAGTGTTTATGTACTCTCCGTGGTTGGATTTGGTTAGCTTTTCTCACCTATAGTGAGACCGTTGTTGGTTGGATTGACCTTATTGAGGATAGTATCATGAGATTGATGTGGTAATGCGCTTAGTGGCATTAATAAGGTGATATGATTGAGGTGATTCAGTCCTTGAGATGTAGATTTCCTCTTAGAATGCGATGATGGTTCTTATATATATATATATATAATTGTGTTAGTACGCAAGGATGTGAGTGTTTTCCCTCTCGTGTTCTCGGGGAGTGGTTTATGAGCCTTCCTTGGTATTATTTATGGATTCTTTCTCTTGTAGATATTAGAGGTGAGTGTGATTCTTCCTATTTGGATCCTCTAGTTAGAGTTGAGAATGCATGGTGATTAGTCAGTTTGGACTGGGGAATTGTGTACTTGGCATACGATTACGAGAGTAGTGTAAACTACTAAAGTTGGTACTTGAAGTACGAGTCTTAATTGTACTTTATGAGACTCATGTTGTGTACTTATATATATATATATATATGTGTGTGTGTATATATCCCCTATATACTTACATTCGGTAGTATATGAGTGCGTGCCTTATGATTCGTACCCGGGATTGGTAGTGTCCTATGTATCTTGCTATATGGTTTAGCGTTACCTAAATAGTCAGAGGATGTGGTAGTTAGAATTTTGTTTTTCCCACTGAGCTTCTTTGCTCACAGGGTGTTTTATACCCCTGGTATTCCACAATAGTTTGCAGGAAATGTTTCGGCTACGGATAACATGTGGTGCAATGACACTTTTCTTTTGTTTTTCTCGTTACAGGTTTTGGAGTTGTGCAGGGTGATACGGTTATGGTTGCAGTTCAACTGGATTGGGGATGATAGTTGGCTACTGTCTTCAATATTTAGTTTATTTTCCCATGTTCTATAGTATTGCCATGTATTTCTCTTGAGAGCCAGTTTGTTGGCATATTCCCTATCGATGTATCTTTTATTTCCTGTATTTATTATTTCAGGATGTCATTGTATCTATTTGGCACCGCTATATGCCTTTGTGTATTTCTATTCTAGTATTGTTGCCCAGTTGATTATGAAGGGTTGTGTAGAGGTAGATGTGATTTCTTTCCACTACCTCGCCCCTAGTAGATCTATCAAATGTTGGCTTGTGAGCCATTAATATTAAAAAAATTGTTATTGGCAGGTTATTCTGTGAGTTTGTGTTTCCGGGATGTTCTATTTACAAATGGAACTTTGCTAGATTTTCGTTGGATTCCGCTGTTGTATTTCTACCATTCAATTGGGTATGGAATATATCATATTTTTATCAGTATTCCATACGTTTTGTGGTTATAGGTATTCTTAGTTGGTCGCTCTTTGTATGGATCACATCCCGGATTCATCAGATGTCCCGGTTCAGGAGTCTTTGAAATTTTAGGGCAAGATAGTATGGTATCAGAGCTCTAGGTTTCACTATCTTAGGGACGACGGATAAGGGTCGGTGGTACATTTGATGTTTGACGTTTATCTATGATTTTGATCTGCGTTTTTTGTGTGTTGTAGTGTTTTCAGTATCTCAATGTTATTGTGTTAAGGGATTGTCTTGCTAGATACATCCCGTTGTGATTTAATTCCAGTGGAGTGAAACAATACCTCAATCACACTTTTGTTTTCGTGTCTGTATCACGGTGATAATTATCGAGGAATGTGAGCATAACATTCGGTTTGATCCACCGGATGTGACTCGCGGACTAAGGTACATCCTGATTTCGAGGACAAAATCTCCTGAGGTGGGAAGGTTGTAACACCCTGTGTTATTTTCTCTCTTTCCTGAAAATCATTCCGATTTATTTTCGGTTGTGACGTCATTTGTTTATGACATTCTGGTTATTCTTAGTATTTCACGTGTAAATTTTTTGCATTTACATTTAAAGTCGACTGGATGACTTTACGATTTCTTCTTGGCAACTTCTTGCACTTTCTTGTTGTAGACTACGCGGTTTCGTTTTGACGTTTAGTGTTTGATGCTTTGGCGAAGCGATGACACGTTTTATTTGATCGAGCATGTTAGGTGTTCAGATGTTTGGGTTTTATATCCCGGGTTATTTATACCAATTTATATTGTCTATTGGGCATCCCGTTTATTTTTCGGGTTCACGTGGTCTCGTTTAGGAATCATTCCATGTATTTAATTTGTTAATTGTTTTGGAAATTATAATTTTGCAAGTACTGTTAAATATTTATGAGTATATATATACATATGTCCATTCCTAGTATATGATTATATAGGGTTGGGAGTTTATTTAAATGACCTATATATATATATATTAATTGGATAAATATATATATGTATATATATACATATGTATATGAATATATATATGTATAGATATCAGAGAGAGAGAGGACCTTCAACTTCCTTCTCATTCTTTTTTTACGCAACTCTTCTTCTTCTCGATCGACAACCACCCTATCTTCCTCATCACATATCGACGAGCATGGAGGGAGAGAAAGAGAAAGAAAAGTCGGGATAGAGGATGAGAGTTCGCGCGACCTAGGGTTCGTGAACTGGTGGAGCTGGTTTGCCGGTGACAATAGGGTACGGCGACGAGGGGTGCGTCACCACTGGCGACGGTGAACTATAGACGACGACATTAGGTGGTTCGTGGTGGCTAGGCGCAGCCAACAGCTTCGTGTTTTGCCAGCCCTGATTTTGGCCTGATTGTTCTGAGCCATTTTGGCGGCAAATTGTGATCCGTTTGGGGTGATTTTTGGAAAAAAGATGTGTCTTGTCATCATATACGATACACTCTAAATTCGGCTTTAGTCGTTGCGGTTCGTTGGGAAATCGTGATTATAGGTACGAATTTTTGTTTGGGTTATTTTAGATTTGTCTAAATTTATTAACCTATTGGTAATGGGCTTCGTATATATCGTATAGGTTGTTGAGATGGACGTTTTGGTATATTCTAAATTTTATTTAGACAACTTTAGTCGGCGGGTCCCATATTCGGGCACCGACACTGTTAACGGTGGGTCCCATTTTGGCTAAAAATGATTTTGGGGCAGAATTTAGCATGCGGCTTTGGCGACGTGTTAGTGCATCCGGTTCGGTTGTGGACGTGATGGTTTAATGCGTGGCGTGGGTTTTAAGTTGGGAAAAATATTCTCACTACTGTATCATTTGCTATGGTTTGGGTGTGCGAACCCGTCCTAGCTTTATTTTATTTTAGATATTTATATTTGTGAATATAAAATTTCTATAGAAGGGATGGAAGCGAAGCAGGAGATAGAAATTAATTAGAGAAATTAAATAAATATTATTCCTACTAAATTAATACCTATTTGAACTGAATAAGAATAAGTGGCCTAGTAACCCTTTGAGATTTAAAGTGGGTTACTAAAATTTGTAAAAGTTGAACTTGAACTTAAAACGTGATATTAGTTTTCCCTTTTGATCGTGTTTACGGAATTTAAAACATGTTAGGGGATATGTGACAGTGAGAGACGTGAAAACTTAGAACATTATTCTAGTTCCCCTTATGATTTATAGATTATTGCTTTAATGAAATTAAAAGCATGTTATAGGGGATGAAATTGATATGATTGTGAAGTATTGCTTTAATCGAGATAAAAACATATTAAATGAATGAAAATGTTATCCTTGTGAAATAAAGGACAACTTGATGATTTGGAATATGAATGGTGCATGCGAAAACATCCTTGTTGATTATTGCTTTAATGAAATTTAAAGGCATGTTGAATGGTTAATGGCATTCGTGTTGGCATTTTAGGTGTTGAGTGAAGAGGTGAAGAGGTTGTCTAGGCTGGCGAATAGAGCACCGAAAATTAAACAAGTGTGGGTTAAGAAAGATGATCAACATTATTTGGTTGTTCATACTGCATGTCGACCACGTGACTCTAATTCTGAGAAAAGTCTTGAGTATATATATCCACAGATTCTCAGTAGACAGAAATCTTTACAAAACCATTAGATTTTCAAAAGCATGTGCATCTTAGAAAATCTAGTGATTTGTTCTCATTAGAATAGATGTCTCCATATGTATCATTCTAGGAATATCTTGCATTATCTTTTTATCCTAGAATTGATACATTATCATGCATTTTTTATGCATTTTTTATTTATTTATTTATTTTTATTATTATTATGCATGCATTATGTTTTGTTACTATTAGGATTATTCATGCATGCATCATTATGGGAAAAATGATAAAAATTAAAAATTAAAAATTCTTAGCATGTTGAGCTTGGCTAGGGGTACAAAGGGTTGTCATATTTTACTCTATTCTTATAATTACTTATTTTATTTTGCTTATGAGAATTAGAGTTGTTAGTCTGACATGAGGATATGTGTTGTTCACTTGACATGTTTATACTATTTTTAAAAACTCATTAACTTTGAGTGTTTGTTTTACTTCGGAGATTATTGTAATGGTTACTGAAAGTTTTTAGTCTTTCTCATCTAATTTGAAGTGTTATGTAGGTTCATGAGCTATGATAGATTGATATATGCTTTGGAATATATTTTGAATGCTTCTAAATGTTGTGGTAATGTTGAAAGAGGAAAGAATAAGATAATTAAAATATAGAAATGTAAAAAGTAGTTCATCGACTTGAGTAACCGGGCCTCCTACCACAAAGTAGTAAAGTGTTCGCGTAAAAAGGGGAGTAATCTAATGAGCATATATCCCAAGAAAAAAGCTCGGGCCCAGTTAGTAGGGACTAAAAATCCTTGTTGGAAAGTTTGGAGCTTAGAAAGACAAAAAGGGATAAGATTAAAAGATAGAAGAGATTAAAATGAGTGACAAAAAGAAAGGAGTATTTTTTTTTACAAGCAATCAGGTTCAAGTTAAAGATTTGACTTCTAGCTTAAGGTTTTGAACTGAAGTATCATCACGATTAGTGAGGAGATTATTAGAATTAGTATGTATTGCTTTCATCTTAGTTGTTTGCTTGCACCTAAATATTTTTCATATATGCAAATGTTATGTAAAGCTTGTCTTGTGAGTGCTTATGTCTACAAGGTACGTGTGCTAATTTTCTTCACTTTCATGTGTATAATAGCTAAGTCAAATATGTGAATAAGATGTGTTAATGATTAGCTCATTGTCTCTATTACCCTGCTCACATGTTTGAATATATATATATTTTTAAGCATTTTACATTCATGCATTGTAGAGATTTATGTTACTCGAGAATCTGGATATAATCTTATACAGTACTTTATCTTAGTATTTAGTGTTTGGCTTAGATTCTCTTGAGTTTCCTCTGTAATATTTTCCTACGTTTGCATTTTGAGGCTTTCCCTTTATATCTCTCATATTCTTTTATTATTATATATTTTCTTGTCATTTCAGTGACAAAAAGGGGAAGTAGTATTTGTTAAGGGGGTAGATTGTTTGGTTAAGAGGGAGAAATATTTAGTAAGGGGGAGTATATTCTCAGGGGGAGAAGGAGAGTGTCTATGATGATCATAATGCTTTACATTGTTGTTATGATTTTCGTATGATCATTATATTGGTTTATATATGTTTTCCACACTTGTTTTTCATGGTATGTTGTTTAGTGTTGTGATTACAAGATTGGAAGATCGTCATGAGGGCAATCTGATAGTCAATGTCTATGTTTGTTGCTGTGTGTTCATAGGTATAGATATTATGTTGTTGTTCATGAGGATATCGTTGAAAAATATGGTTTTGTCTCAAAAATGCCAAGGGGGAGATTGTAAGAACATTTGTTAGTATTGTTTATTATTGGCATGTTCTAGACAATAACCATATGGAGTGAATTATAAAGTCGGGTAGGTTTAGGAAAATTGAAATGGTCTTGAAAAGGCATCAACAAGATTTTTCAAATTTAAATCAAGCTCAAAGCTCAAAGGAAGTGGAAAATACAAGAGAAATGAAGAAGGAGCAACTTTAAGTGAAAAATTCATTCCGGAGGGCATAAACGATATTTTTCGGAGCCAAAACTTCAGGAATCATTCTAATGGAGTTGAGGGGGTTCAAACGACACTATTCCCAAGAAAAGTGATTTCCATGAATTTTAATACGCCCAGCCTATGCGCCCAGTAGCTAAAAGTGACTATAAAGTGCTAAAACTATGCTCAATGTACGCCCAGTGGAAATCGGCCTTCACGTCGCACGTAGCTTCCCTACATGCTACGCGTAGGTGGGAATGCATATTTATGTTGTGAAATCTCACTTTTGTCCCTGACTTATGATCGTTTGATGTGGTTGCGACTTCAACACATTGATACACGTGATATATACAGATTGAAGACCAAATCAAAGGGTTTTGCTTAGTTTGATGTGAAATTATGAAAAGGGGTAAACTTAGGGTTTCCCTCAGCTCTCTCTATAAATAGGAGGAGTCTCTACAGATTTTAGAAGAGCTTTTTGGGTGAGATCTCTGCAATTTTTCTACAGTTGATATTTTTCTGCAGGGAGAAAGATAGAGAGAAAAAATTATTGAGTGGTCATATATCTTGTAGTTCTCTCTTGTTGCTAAGGTTCTCTGACTGTGCTTCTACACCGAAGATCTTTGTGTACAATCGGATGACCTAGATTCTAAAAAATCTACACACCACCTTGTGCAATTAGATTGCATAGATCCGTTTGAGAAACGGAGCCGTCTGAGTGCGAAGATCGGAGCAGGAGGCTTCGTTGTTATTCAATCCATTGAGAAACGAAGCCGTTAGAGTATGGAGATTGGAGCGAGAGCTTTGTGGAGCACAAGTGGATCTAGACTTTCAGACGTTGAGTGAAGAATAACTAAATATAGTGGTTATAAGTTCTGTTTTCATATAGTCTGTACAAATTCTCTGATTCATAGTGCATCGATACCTGAGTGTATCCGTGGTTTTTACTTGGAGTCTTTCCAAGGTTTTCCACATAAAAATTTTGTGTGTCTCTATCGCTTTATTTTCTGCACTTATATTCATGATTGCTTGATTAATCTAATTAGAGAATTAGGGTTTCGTGACTGATTAAAATTGAATTTCCGCTAGATAATTTTAATTGATCATAAAATCTACAAAAAGCCTATTCACCCCCCCCCCCCCCCCCGGTCTAGGCTGTTTTCATTAATCGTCTAGGTAATTTCAAATCGTAAAGTAGAAAATTGAATTCTATTATAAAGATGTTTTGATTGGTTTATTGTATAAAATACTAAACATAAAATAAATAAAAGATATAACTTTTGTTTTGTTTTAAATTCAAGATAAGGTCTAAGGTTTTTTATTCAACTCCACCACTAGTCTTGTAATATAGTCCTTTAATCTTATTATTCCAAGAGGGAGATACAACTTATATGAATTAGATTAGTAAAGCTACAAAAAGTTGTCTAATCTCCAAAGAGATGCAATCGGTCCGATTCGTTACACTCCATCTTTGATTAAAGTATGACTAATACATGCATCTATACTACAACTACTCCTAAAACATGAAATTAAAAGCATGTCTATATCATCTTCTCTTAGTATGGATTGTGTAAACCTAAGACTTTATCATGCCAATTAAGAACCATTATGTAGAAACCATTATTAAATCTTTGAATATTCTTGCTCCTAATGATAAAACACAGTTGTTCAAGATCAATTATTAATTCAGTCTTAGCTTAAGAAGAGAATTAACAAGAAATATTATTTAGGTAATTCGTTTGGTCTCTCACTACATAATCATCATATAAATGCTCTTTAGCTTCCCCTCTTTGCAATAAAATAAATTAAAGTTCTACATTACTCGACTAGGTTTCGTTGGAAACCCTAGATACCGATTACCCGCTCATGGAGGGAAAAGACTGCATCACTGATGTAGCAATCATCTTCATGATTAGTAGTTGGTTCTTAAGTTCTTGAGATGAGCCTCTCTAGAGAGAGAGACTTTGTATTCTGTATATATGATCTTCGATTGAAAGATATCTTCTCTTCATGAAGTCTTCACATATTTATAGACCAAATTTGGTGTATTCATGGTATGTCTTTGTGTGCACTCCAAGAAGACTTGGTGCAAGGACCAAGTAAAAGCTGTGCATAGACCAATCTGCCCTTGAATATACTTGGACAAGGAGTCAAAATTCAGCAGTATACTTTCGCACAAATTCCAACGTCGGTGCTACCGATCGATCGAAGAGTCCACCGATCGATCGGTGGTCCCTAAATTTATATATTTATTTATTCTGCGATTTTGTGCTTCAGCTGCTTATACTCTGCTTCCCTGACTTGTACTTTACTTTTATCTGAGTGCTTTCATCTTCCAAGTGTCATTCCGGATTATGCATATTTGCTAAAAACCCGAAATTAACTCAAATTTGCGTAAAGGCCCTGAAACATACTTAAACGCACAACTTGAATAAAAATATCTTATTAATAAAATAAAGAGACTAACAAAGATTTAATTAATGCCCAGAATATCGGATATTCTGGTCTAATCAAGCCCCCAAACTTAAATATTGTTAGTCCCTTAGCAATACAAAAATAAAAAGACAACATGAAAAGTAAATAATTCTAAATGAATTAAATGTATTTAAACTAATCCCTTCCTTTCGTGTAGGAAAAATGATTACACTTAGCACATGTAATAAGCATTTTAAACCCCTAGGAAAAATCCTAGTGGACGAGTGAAATCTTGTGAGGGTTGAATAGACTACCCACAACTTCTTTATAACATTTATTTGCACATAGTCATGAATATTCGTATTCATTAATTAGGAGATGATATAGTCTGTAGAATAAATACATGCAAATAAATCCTACTTACACAAAACAATAATCAATTTAGATCAGTGTTAAGAGTGGTCCCCACTAATGGTTAAACTTAGCTAATTTCTACTTCCAGAGCAAAAAATCTTCAGTATATCTCATATGTATTTTTTTATTTTTGTTGGAGAGGGTTTTCCTCTCTCTTTTTGCTTTTTCCACTCATAATATATATTTTTTATATACTTTTCTTTTCTTGGAGAAGGCTTTATTCTCCTATTTTTCTTTTTCCACTCACTTTTTCGATACGCCATTCTCCACTATTTTATATGCGAGTGTTTATTATGTAGAGGGAGAATGTTTACGTATATCTTTTTTTGTATTTCCAATATATATATATAATACCTTATATGATCATAAATGAAACTATAGAGATCACGTGCATGTGCTTATAGGTCAAGATTGTCTTTTCTAGTTTCAATTTGACCAGTTTACTCACTTATGGAAAACGACATCTCTTCACTTTTCTAACTTAATCATTATTCAGATAAGCAGAAAATATCACATACATCTAATTTACAGACTAGTTTCATTTTCGTATTTAACTCACAAGTTTAATCACAAATATGCTTAAATAAATATTTAATAAAAATATAATATAATATATTTATATATATATATATTTTCTTGTATAAATATTAATATTATAGTAATGGTTAAATATATTATTTATTTATTTGATATATACATATAAATATATATTATATATTATCATTTTTTATATATACATATAAATTTTTAAAAGAAATTATTTATTTTTACGCATAGGTATTTGCATTACAAGTTAATTGAGTTGTGTATATGATGCATGAGTAGTATGTGATGTAATATTCCTATTCATGAGAGTGATGATTAGATTGAGCTAACTGAAGTAATGTGGTTTTACATGGGTGCATAGATTAGTAAAATTGAAACCGAAAAGGACAACCTTGACCTATAAGCACAAACACACATTCACTATGGGAAAAACAGTTGATCTTTGACTATGAAGTTGAAATAAACTCAGGAATTGCCAAATGTTGTCCATTTTAGGCTCCAATCTTGCTATTGTTACGTCTTTACATTCCATTATTTGGTATTTTTATGCGGTTTGCGTGTTTAAGCATGTTTTAGGAGTTTAATAAAGAAAACGACCTAACTTTGGTGAATTAACTAGAGAAGTGCTTGTGGTTATTCAAAGAGGAGAGCTAAAGAGGTATTTTTAATAGAAAAGTGTCTCCCGGAGGGCAAAAATGTCATTTTTCGGAGCCGCATCTTCAAGAATCATCACAAGGGAGTCGAGGGGGTTTCAAACGGAGCAATTATCAAGAAAAATGGTTTTCCAAGGATTTTGCTACGCTCAGAAGCTAAAATTGGGTAGAAAGTGCCATTTCTGCACTCAACCTATGCTCGACGTGTAGCTCCCTGTGTGCGGCGCGTAGCTACAATGTCAAAATTTCATTCAACTTCGTAGGGCCATATCTCGGTCAAAATAGGTCCAAATTGAGAGATTCTTGAGCCTAACATTAGGAGCTTGAAGTCAGGTTTCCAATAAGCCATTACATGCCTCCATCCAATATGTGTAGCTCTAGTTATAATCAAAAGAGAGACATTTCTGCAGGAAAAAGTTGGAAATTTCATAATCGGGCTAAAATCCTATTTTGACCCGAATTGATCCGTTTTAACCAGGATGACATTGTGTTCGACCCCACCACCTCTAAGCACGTGTATATGACATATTATACATTATTTTAAAGGTTTGGCTCAGTTTAGAATGAAATTATGAAAAGGGTAACCATTAGGGTTTCACTCAGTTTTGTCTATAAATACTAAGGTCTACAACAGATTTTGGAAAGCTTCATTCATATAATTTTCAAAGTAATATCTAGAGATTCATTCCAATGAGGAGCCATACAAGACCTAGAGATCCGGAGCGAAAGACTATAGTGAGTGATTCTACATCAACGATGCAATCTCCTTCAGCCATGATCAACTAATTCGGTATCTAGGGTTTTCTAGCAAAATCCTAGCCAAGTAATGTAGTTTTTATATTTGTTTTCAATTGTAACGAGGGGAAGCTGTGACTATACCATGATGATTGTTGTAGATGAGTGACCATTTTTATTCTTGATACAAGATTACATATTTGTTCTTAATTCTTGTTTAAGATTGAATTAATATATTTTTTTACTCAATCATGATTATTCACTATGGGCTGGAACTCGGATGCTTATCCATGATTTTCTACACAATGGTTCTTAACACTTGAAACCCTAGGTTTACACAGGCCTTGCCTCAGCGAGGTATCATAGACATGCTCTAGTTTAATTTCATGCATTAGGAGTATATTAGAGTAAAGTAAATAGCATGCACTAGTTACACTCTGTTCGGAGATGGGTTGTAGCGAATCCGGTTGACGGTATACTTTTTGGGAGCGTATTCAACTATTTACGGTACGTTCTGATTCACGGGAATAGATCACCCTCTTAAAATTGTGCACATTGAAAACTATGTTATACGGTTAATGATGGAGCGATGAAAACCTTAGTTTTTCTCTCTCCTGATCAAATCTCAATTTATTTTCTGTTTTAGTTAATTTAGTTATGAAGCACAAAGCAATTCAAAACTATTTTTCAAACATAATTCAATGATGTTAGATTACTGAAGTGAATAATCCAAGTCTCTGTGGGATCGATATTCCCTTTCTCAAGCCGTTTATGTGCTACAATATGATTTGTGCGCTTGCGATAGGTAAAACCTAAGCCGTCCTAAGGGGTTCTTCTTAACCACTATTTTTGTTACCCCTGGGCGGACATCATGTTGATTATTTAGTGGATTGATATAATCATCTAAAATTTATCGCTGGTTATTACCCTTACTAACGGGTTTTAGTTAATATTTGGGGCACCATTTCTTCTACTATCTCATCAATTGCATCAGTGAGAAAACATTCTTCATTTTTAGGAAATTGAAAGGAATTAAAGAAAACATTCTTTCTAACTTTCATATTCCCAAACGACAAATCCATAACCCCAGTTCAGCAATCTATACATGCTTTTGCTGTTGCTAAAAATGGTTGGCCTAAAATTACAGGGATTTGCCATTTAGAATCATAAACTGGTTTTGTGTCTAAAACAACAAAGTCAACGGGGAAATAGAACTTATCAATTTGAACAATAACATCATCTACTATACCTCGTGGTTGTTTAGTGGATCTATCAGCAAGTTGCAAAATAACCGACGTTGGAGATAATTCTCCTAATCCTAACTGTTGATATACTGAATATGGTAATAGGTTCACACTGGCCCCTAAATTGAGTAGAGCTTTTCCAATTTCTTGTTCTCCTATTACACAGGAAATAGTTGGTGCTCCAGGGTCTTTATATTTTGGACGCAAAGTGTTTGCTATTATGGAACTCGCATGATGAGTTAATAGTATTTTCTTAGTATTATGAGTTCGGTTCTTTCTTTTCCGTGTACATAAGTCTTTTATGAATTTAGCATAAGCAGAAATTTGTTTAATAGCTTCAAGGAGAGGAAGATTAATCTTTACTTGTTGGAAAGTCTCAAACATCTCTTGAATCTTTTCACCTTGTTTTCCGTAAGGAATAGGATCTTGTAAGCGTTGTGGGAACGGCGTTTTTGGTTCACAGCTTGTTTTTCCTATTTCTCTTGATGGTGTAGAACTTTGTTTCTCTATAACAGGATCTTGTTTCTTTTAAGGAACTAATTCTTTTTCTATCTCCAGATTTATTCCTTCTATATCGATTAGATTTATTTCTTCTTTATCCTTATGTTTTTTCATCATTTCCTCAAATTATTCTTCGGCCTTATTGTTTATCATTTTACCCCTTCAAAGTTTAGTTATTGCTTGAACAGTTTCTATGGATGGCTCTCCCACAGGAACTATATGCTCAATCATATGTTGTCTTTTTGGGTTGATTATTGGTTGACTTAGTAATTTCCCTTCTTCTCTTCTATTCATAGAATTAGCTATCTGCCCAATTTTGGTTTTAAGTATAGAGATAGATTGGAAATGACTTAGTAATGTATTATTATGAGTTTTATAAGAAAAATTAGAATGATTACGCCAAACCGGATTATAGTTGTTCAAAAATGGGTCATTATTGGGTTTGGTAAAGGTGGCATTAACATCCTTAGTGATATACTTAGGTTCTTGTTGTATTTGGTGACAGTTATTAGCATAATGTGAAGGACTGGCATACACCGAACAAACTTCTTGAGGTGTGGGATTCACGTAAATGTTTCTCATTAATTGATCAAACTTTTTATTTAACTCATCCACTTTTGATGTTACTTCATACATCTGACTTACTTCAAATGCACTATCCGCTCTTTTAGGATTAGAAATGATAGTTCGTGGAGCTCTAATGTCAAACATATTTTGTCGTGAATCTTCACTTAGATTCTTAAAAAGATCTCATAGAAAATATACGGTTTTCTGTGTAAATGTTCATCCACAGGCTGCATTAATTGTATTTTTATGGCCCTCTCCTAGTCCTATATAGAAACTATGAACTAACTCGTAACTAGGAAATCCGTGATGAGGGTATTTTTGTAAAATTTCATTAAATTGTTCCCAAGTCTCATTGAACTGTTCACCGGGTAATTGTGAGAACATTAAGATAACTCTACGAGTCGTGTGAGTTTTTCTTACTAGGAAGAATTTGTGTAAAAACTCTTTTTGGAGCTTTTTCCAACCACTTTTAATATCTGTCGGTATTGTACCGTACCAGATTTTCGCATTATCTTTTAAGGATGAGAGAATAATCTAATTTTAAAATCATCATCAATACATCCTCTCATTCATATTGTAGAACAGACCTCTAAGAATTCATCTATATGATGATAAGGGGCTTCTTGTGCATGTCCATGGAATTTAGACAACATATTAATTATAGTAGGTTTAATTTCATATTGGTTCGCCTCGACTGGTATCGCGATTTCTAATGGGGAAGTATATATTTGAGTATAGAAATCTTTAAAAACTGCGAGCGGAGCTACTACTGCATTATCACCTATGTTTATATTATTTAAATTCTTTCTTCTATTTATTTGGTACGTTCGATCAATTTCATGGTCAAATGCTTCAAGTGGACTATTAATTGAACGACATCCAAGCATAAACAGTTAAATAATAATATTTAATAAAGCAATCAAATATAATAATTGAAGAATGCAACAATTATATATTTGTTTAGATAAATTATACTATTTTTTATTTAATTATTTAAAGCAGTAAATATTTGTTTTATATATTTTATTTTTCCAAATTTTCTATTAAATTTATTTTCTTTTTCCTTTTATAAAAGTCAAATTTTGTATTTATATATATATATATATATATATAATTTTTTTCTGATATTGTATAAAGATGTGAATCAATTGTCTGCTTTTTTTATTTTATTTTTTTTGCACGAACAGAAGCTGTTCCGATCTATCGTCGGTCAACCCGAACGATCGATCAGAGAACTTACCGAACGATCAACAAATGTACTGATCGATCACTGATGCTACCACTTGATTGGTAGCTGAAATTTGTGAATTTACTCAAAAATTGCAATTTCGGCAGTGGCTGAATATCTGTAAGAAAAAATACGAAAATAAGCAAAAATAAACTTAAATTAATAACATAATTCAAAGAATTTCACTACCATAATCTAAAATATCCGTTTGATCCCCCGGCAACGACGCCAAAAACTTGTGATCAGTTCAAGTCGTGTGAAAATAAAAGTGTTTAACATGAAGAATTAACACGATCTAGTTATACCTCACAGTCGCAAGTACGCGAGTAGTATATAGTATAGTTGGGTAGAGAGGGTATCGAACCACAGAGATCAAAATCGTATTTCAAATAATCGTAAAGTATAAAATTGAATTATATTATAAAGATGTTTTAATTGGTTTGTTGTATAAAATACTAAACATAAAATAAATAAAAGATATAATTTTTGTTTTGTTTTTAATTCAAGATAAACAAGTCTAGGGTTTTTTATCCAACTCCGCCACTAGTATTGTAATATAGTCCTTTAATCTTATTATTGCAAGAGAGAGAGAGAGATTATATGAATCAGATTAGTAATGCTTCAAGTAGTTGCCTAATCCCCAAAGAGATTCAATCGGTCCGATTCTCTACAATTCATCTTCGATTAGTATGATTGTTGCAGGCATTTATACTACAACTACTCCTAAAATATGAAATTAAAAACATGTTACCAACCATCTTCTTTTGGCATGGACTGTGTAAACCTAAGATTTTATCATGCCTAATTAAAAACTATTATTAAATCTTTGGAAGTTCTTCCTACTAATGATAAAACACATTTGTTCAAGATCAATTATTAATTCAATCTCAGCTTAAGAAGAGAATTAACAAGAAATCTTATTTAGGTAATTCGTCTAGTCTCTTACTACGTAATCATCATATAAATGATCTTTAGCTTCCCCTCTTTGCAATAAAATAAATTAAATTTCTACATTACTCGACTCCAACCCTAGATACCGACTAGTCGCTCATGGAAGAAGAATACTACATCACTGATGTAGCAATCATCTTTATGATTGGTAGTTGGTTCTTGCGTTCTTGAGAGGAGCCTTTCTAGAGAGAGAGACTTTGTATTCAGTATATATGATATACGATTGAAAGATATATTCTCTTCATGAACTCTTCACATATTTATAGACAAAAGTTGGTGTAATGATGGTATGTCTTTGTGTGCACTCCAAGAAGACTTGGTGTAAGGACCGAATAAAAGCTATGAATGGACCAATATTCCCTCCAATATACTTGGACAAGGAGCTAGAATTCTGCAGTATACTTTCGCACAAATTCCAACGTCGGTGCTACCAATCAATCGAAGAGTCCACCGATCGATCAGTGGTCCCTAAATTTATATATTTATTTATTTTGTGATTTTGTGTTTGAGCTGCTTGTACTCTGCTTCCCTGACTTGTACTTTACTCTTATATGAGTGCTTTCATCTTCCAAGTATCATTCCGGATTAGGCATATTTGCTAAAAACTCGAAATTAACAAAAATTTGTGTTAACGCCCTGAAACACACTTAAACACACAACTCGGATAAAAATATCTTATTGATAAAATAAAGAGACTAACAAATGTTTAATTAACGCATAGAATATCGAATATTTTGGTCTCATCAGCCCCCATTTGCTATTTTCTGATCACCAGATATGTTAAATGACATATATGCCATTGGTTTAATTTTTTTAAAAAAAAATTAAAAATAGTGAATTGTAAAAATACAAAAAAGGCCAATACAGAACTACGTCGTTTCATTATACAATGCCTCTTTGGATCCCTTTTGAACACCATTACATACCCAAACCCTAAATTCCTTCCTTGGATGTCTGAGATACACCACATCCCACACTAAACTATATCTATACATATACATATATATACATATACATATATATATCTAAATATATGTGTATACTTATGTTGTTCTTAATGTTTTAGATTGGACAAAAGATGAAACCTACTGGAAGATTCATGGGAAGCCACCAAACTGGAAACCGAGAGAGAACTACTGATCGAAGCAATCAACAAGTCTCTAACCAGAGCTATCACACCTCCACTGAAAGCCTAATAGCGGATCTGGAACCCTTCCATTCAACAAAGACCACGTCCATCAATTGTTACAGCTATTAAATCAAAATAAAATTACAAATAACAATCCTTATTGTGTTATAGCTTAGCAAGGTATATTTTTTGTTGCCCTAAATGTTACAAAACATTCTTATGGCCCCTAGATCATTGATTCAGGAGCCACTGATCATATGACAGGTTGTTCAAAATTATTCTCAAGCTATTCACCAAGTGCAGGACATTCTAAAATTAGAATAGCTGGTGGATCTCTCTCTTCAATTGCAAGAAAAGGAAAAATCGTTATCTCAAAAAAGTTTTTCCTCAACTTTGTATTACATGTGCCAAATCTCTCCTGTAATCTGCTATCTATAAGCAAGATTACACGTGATCTCCATTGTAGTGCTATTTTTTTCCCATCTTACTGTGTCTTTCAGGACTTGTCTTCGGGGAGGACGATTGGCAGTGCTAAAGAATGTGAAGGGCTCTATTACTTTGAAGAGGATATCTCGAAAATAAACAAGATCTTACTTCAAGTGGTGAATCAGTTTTTAAGTCTAGTAGTTCTAAAATAATGTTATGGCATCATAGGTTAGGTCACCCTAGTTTCCCTTACATGAAATATTTGTTTCCTTTGTTATTCAAAAATAAAGATCAATATGTTTTTCAGTGTGACATTTGTCAAATGGACAAACACAGTCGGTCTCCATACCCTTCAGTCCCTTATAAAGCCTCCATACCATTTTTCATGATACACGGTGATATTTGGGGACTCTCTCGGGTACCAAACCTAACCGACACAAAATGGTTTATAACATTCATCGACAACCATACTAGAGCATGTTGGATTTATTAAAAGAAAAATCTGAGGCCAAACAAACCTTCAAACATTTTCATTCTATGATTAAAACTCAGTTTCAAGTCGAGATACAAACTTTTAGAACTGATGATGGCAGTGAATATTTCCATTCTATATTAGGAGAATTTTTAGATCACCATGGTATTATCCACCAAAGTTCCTGTGTCAATACCCCTCAACAAAATGGTATTTCCGAAAGAAAAATAGACATCTCTTAGAAGTGGCAAGAGCCTTAATGTTCACCACAAATACGTCAAAACAATATTGGGGGGATGTCGTATTCACAGCCTCTTATCTCATCAATTAGATGCCGTCAAGGGTTCTCAACTACCAAACACCCACAAACACACTCCTTTCTCACTATCCAACTACTCGAACCGTTTCTACAATTCCCATAAAAGATTTTGGGTCTACAGCTTTTGTTCATATTCATGACATTAATTGGAGTAAACTTGTTCCACGGGCAAAAAAGTGTATTTTTTTGGGATATTCTGCAACTCATAAAGGGTACAAATGCTATGCTCCAGACACTAGAAAATTTTATGTCTCTTGATGTTTCATTTTTTGCAAATCAGCCCTTTTATTCCCCAACTTTGCTTTAGGGGGAGAATCATAATGAAGCTTGTTTTTTGGAGATAGTCACTGTTCAGCCTAGTCAAATAATAGCCACCACTCAGTCCACCACTGGTCAACCAATAACCATTATTCCATCATCTCCAATTATGTCATCAATAGAAACACGCCCAATAGACATGGAAAATTCAGTTCGAATAGACTTAGAAAATTTGCCAAAACCACAGACAGAGCTCCGTGTTTATTCTCGACGAAAACCTTCATGAGCAATAGAGCCACTCACATTGGACCTCGGTCAAGAATCTGAACCGTAGACACTCCAATCTCATGAAAAAAAATGAATTTTTTAAGTCTCGTACTAATGATCTTGATTATCCAATTGCACATAGAAATGGTGTGAAGTCTTGTACACATCCTATTTCCAATTATGTCTTTTATCAAAGATTGTCACAGTTCTATAGAGCTTTTACTACTAATCTTGCAAGTGTGGAGATTCCTCATTCAATACAAGAAGCTCTAAAAAATAGGGTGGAAGAAGGTTGTGATGGATGAAATGATAGCATTGAAGAAAAATGGCACATGGGAGATGGTAGAGCAACCAAAAGGAAAACACTTAGTGGGATGTAAACGGGTGTTCACCGTGAAGTACAATTCTGATGGGTCAATTGAACAATTCAAGACAAGGCTGGTTGCTAAGGGATTCACCCAAACCTACGGCATTGACTACCAGGAAACCTTTGCTCCAGTGGCCAAACAGAATATTATACAGGTGCTCTTATCACTAGCTGCAAATCTGGATTGGTCATTACAACAACTTGACGAGAAAAATGCGTTCTTGAATGGCGACTTAGAAGAGGAAATATACATGACCACTCCAAGTTTTGAAGATGTTTTTGGTTCTAAGGTTTGCAGACTTCGAAAGTCTCTCTATGGACTCAAACAGTCCCCGGGAGCATGGTTTGAAAGGTTTACTAGAGTTGTGAAAAATCTTGCATATAATCAAGCTCATTCTGATCACACTCTCTTTTACAAAAGGACAATTGATGGGAAAATCACCATACTTAGTGTATATGTGGACGATATTATACTTACAGGAGATAATCTTGAAGCGATTGAGAGGTTAAAAGTTATTTTGGCAAAGGAGTTCTAGATTAAAGGCCTTGGAGCACTCAAATACTTTCTGGGTATGGAGGTAGCCAGAACAAGGAAAGGAATCTCTGTGTTCCAGAGGAAGTATACCCTTGACCTTTTGTGAGAAACTGAAATGCTAGTGTGCAAACCAATAGATACACCTATGGATGCAAACCAAAAACTTGGCAACTCAGAAGGAAGTACACCAGTGGATAAAGGAACCTATCAACGCCTAGGAGGGAGACTGATCTATCTATCTCATACTAGGCAGCCATTGCCTTTCCAGTGAGTGTTGTGAGTCAGTTTATGCACTCACCCACTGAAAAACATATGGATGCAGTTTATCGAATCCCAAAGTATCTCAAAGGGACACCCGGTAAAGGATTAGTTTTTGGAAATAAGGAAGAAAGGGAAATTGAAGCTTATGATGCTGATTGGGCAAGTACACCAGCACATAGGAAGTCTACTACTAGGTATTGTACGTTTTTTTGGGGCAATCTTGTGACATGGAAAAACAAGAGGCAATCGGTTGTACCAAGGAGTAGCGCGGAGGCTGAATTTAGAGCTTTGGCACAGGGGATATGTGAACTTCTATGGCTGAAAATTTTGCTTGGGGAATTCCAAATACAGATTCTAACTCCAATGCAACTGTATTGTGATAATAAGGCTGCTATTAGCATTGCTCATAACCCAGTGCATCATGATAGGACGAAACATGTAGAAGTTTATCGTCATTTTATCAAAGAGAAGATTGAAGAAGGTAATGTGTGTGTGACCTATGTTCCCACAAACCGACAAACAACAGACATCTTAACCAAAGGTTTATTCAAACAAGCCTTCGAAGATCTTACTCGCAAGCTAGGCATGATCGATATCTTCGCTCCAGCTTGAGGGGGAGTGTAGAAAAATCAAGAATTAAATGGAGGAAAATCAGGGAATTAGCCCTACCAGATTTGTTGGATAATGTACTGTTGTTTTTTGAACTGTTTTTTTTTTAATTATAGATTAGGATATCTTTTATTTTAAAGTCCTGATTTCTTGGTCACTTCTCTTGCCTAGAATCTTGGATTGTTTAGCTGTTGTATAGCTGTAGATTATTTTTAAATATGGTTGTAATCTTTAGAATTATTCAATCAATGAAAGAGGAACTTTTCCCTCTCTTTTTCCTTGCCTCTGATCACAGGTTGTTTAACTTTCTTGAAATTCAGTACCCTGCATTGAGGATCAACATCAATCAGCTTTTCGGCATCAATCCCACATTTTATCATTTTATCGAATGAGTTAGCGAGAAGGCAAAAGTATTTGGTGGATACAAAGATTAGGTGCTTTTATAAACAAATTTGTAGATACTCACATCCTTCCCGTAAGATCTCAAGAGCTCCGTTTGCAGATGCTGCTAATGTAACCATAGAGAGGTTGGTCGTGTTCTTATGATCATTTTCCATGCCTTAGTTTTATTCATTACTCTAATATTGACATGAAACTCAGAAACATATTTTCTGAACAAAAAGTAGAAACATATAGACATAACATGTGAAGGATGATGCAATGCACAAGTGCTTCTTTACATCGAGTGATTTATATCTACAGACTTGTTTATACTTTCACATCCAGTGATTTATACCAATTTTGGAAGAATAGTTTGTAATCACGGATTTCAACACAAGACTATTACCACACACATTCGGTGGGGGAATACAAAAAACATCTACCATAAATTTTTAATCATATTATGAGCCACATCATAAGAATAATATGAATTAGTAGACACTAAGCTAGCACTTGTAGTTTCAGATGTATAAAGGTATTGGACTCACAACAAAAGACCATCTCAATGACAATTCAAGACACTACGAATCGCTTAGAAAGTGCATTATCTGTTTCTTGTCTTTACAAATTTGGTTCTTGAAGCCTTCTTCTCCATCTTTTCTCTCTTCTTTCGAGTCCTTTCATCCTCTTCAGCTCCCTGTGAAACATTATTCAGAAAAAGTTAAAATTATTTGAATCATGCATGTTCATTAAAACCTTATATTCCTACTCGAGCATATAAATCTTAAAAAGTGGGTACCTCTGAACCTTGCGGCAAAAATTCTTTAACGAGACCAAAAGGCTTGTATGCTGCGAATGCTGGTATCTGGAGCAAAAGGACAAAATAATTCATTTATATCTTTTTTCTACAGCATTATTCTATAAAATTTTGGTTCCATGACAGTGTAATTACACATATGGACCAAATCGAAATTCCAAAGTTTGAGAAAAAAACAGTGGAGGTCCAACCTTCCGATCAAGCACCAATTGTAAAATGAAATTTGGCTAATAACCACAATCTAAAAAATTCAAAGCTAGCTCTTTTCAAACTTCTATTAGGTCAGATAATAATTGTCATATTGTAACAACTCCTAGTAAACACATCAAGTATGTTATCAGATACAGTCAAAAATAATTTCTTATCAATTGTGCCTTCCAATTGTCTCCTAATACTAATGCAGTTTGATTTGTGCATTATTACACTCGCTTTTGACACCCCTAACTCAAATAATAAACAACATTAATCACTTTGGGCCCAAGCCAAAATCAACTCCTTTATGAATTGGCTGAAGCCATCATCCCATCTCATCACTCTGTAGAATGCACTTAAATAATGGAAAGGAACTCCATTGAACACCATACCGAATACAACTGCATTGCCTCAAGTGTTGATCATATGCCAACCGATCTCTTCGTGAGCCTTGAGGTCATAACCTGCTATTGGCTTGTCACTAAAACCAATAGCCCAAAGTAGTACACAGATTTCTGAAACTTTTCAATCTTCGTGTGCCACTAATTTTCATGCTAAATACTTGGATATAACTTATAAGGGTGCTGCTATCACTAACGTCGAGTAATTATATCACCGACCCCTTTTCTCCTGAACCCCAGTTCTGTATAGTATTGTTACAGTGGTTTTAACAATTTAACCATGCTCCTAGATTTCAACCAGTCAGCATAGACAGACTATCGAAACTAAGCCATAGACAATGGTAAAGGCTCTTTATCATGTAGGTATAATAAATTATTTCATCTCAATCTCATATTGGGCTAAATAAATTAAAAACTATTGGGTTGTGTATAAAAGCCCGCTCTGTAAACAAATCTGATTGAATCCATGAAACATCAGTTGGATCCTAAGGTTTAAAGCTTCCTTCAGATCTGTTTAGTTTCAGAATTAATGGATCAGTTGGGTCACCATAAAATAATTATAACCATATTAAAATGTCATTGACAATAACAAAAACAACCTAACAAGAACGAAAACAATAACAACAAAAAGAGGAGAATGCATGTCATGCTCATCGCATGTAATTCACCTCATTGTATCCCTCCTCCATCCTCCCCCACCCCCCAAAAAACCAGTTATCTTTACCCAAGGAAATTCGCTTAAACATCTATGTAGTCTTAAAGTAAAGAGACACATTAAAAGGGGTATTAGGCGCTCCCTCAAATAGTAGTTTATATACCAGTTAATACAACTCAATTCCATAAAGCCCCTTTCCACTTCTTGGAATCAGTTAGATGAATTTTTTCTTCTACAATTTCTCTCTATAATAGAGTACATAACCTCCCACGTGCTATCATGTATTTTCTAGTAGGTTCTACTTATAACAATATCATAACAACAACAGTTAATATGAGTATTGGTTGAGATATAACATTCTCAATTTTTTTCATTTCTTAGTTTAACTGCTTCAAAGCCATCCTATTGAGAGGACCATATAAACATAGATATAATGTTGTTCCAGCAAACGAAGTGATTTACTTAAAAATACAATTACAATAACTTACGCAATTGACCTTTTATTCTGTAATTCATACAGTACTGGAAATAGTTCTTACCACTAAATATATGGACCAAAACATTTCAGAGATAATGGACATGAGTTGCACGAAGCTCGTAATGTAAATTACATCATGTAAATATCTGCAAAACACAATGAACATGACATAACACTTGGTTAGCCACTAATGAAAGTAAACAGTTGAGGGAAAATTTGAAAATAACCGGTATGTATTGACTACAGCTGGACTCAAGTTTATACAAGTTACAGAAGACTGAAAGATAAAAGGTGATAAGCATAGGCAAGAAAAGGTTATATGCCTAACTAGTATGTGGATAAAATAGGAAGGTGAGTTAGGGGTAAAGGTATTGTTTGATCTTGAATCTAGATTGGACTCTCTCTGAACCGGATCTAGCACATCAAATGAGAGCTTTCTTGTGGAGTGACTACATGTAACACCCCGCTCCAACACTTGGTATAATATTGTCCGCTTTGGGCCCAGCCCGCACGGTTTTGCTCTTGGGCTCCTCCCAAAAGGCCTCATACCAATTGGAGACAACACTGCACATATAAGCACATCCCCAGACCTCTACCCGGGCGATGTGGGACATCACAATCATCCCCCCTTGGGACCCAGCGTCCTCGCTGGCGACCCACGGGTGATGTGCATGCTCCCACACTTAATTCCGGCCGGGTTCTGGCTCTGATACCAATTGTAACACCCCGCGAACAATATCATACCAAGTGTTGGAGCGGGGTGTTACAATTGGTATCAGAGCCAGAGCCCGGCCGGAATTAAGTGTGGGAGCATGCACATCACCCGTGGGTCGCCAGCAAGGACGCTGGGTCCCAAGGGGGGGTGATTGTGATGTCCCACATCGCCCGGGTAGAGG
Organism: Cornus suecica; assembly: GCA_963922005.1. NCBI lineage: Eukaryota > Viridiplantae > Streptophyta > Magnoliopsida > Cornales > Cornaceae > Cornus > Cornus suecica. Next base: position 4,723,532 of record OY998248.1, on the reverse strand, counting down.
TCTGGGGATGTGCTTATATGTGCAGTGTTGTCTCCAATTGGTATGAGGCCTTTTGGGAGGAGCCCAAGAGCAAAACCGTGCGGGCTGGGCCCAGAGCGGACAATATTATACCAAGTGTTGTAGCGGGGTGTTACAGAATATGCCAACAGGCTGACTCCCAAACTACAACACTAGCCTCCGAATAACAAAAGGAGGAGAAAAATGATATAATGATTAACTATAAATAAAAGGAACGATTCTAAATGAAAGAGTTCCAAACCACCCGTACCGTCGCCGTTGTACGTGTTATGCTGTATCCACCTGAAATCCTGCAACCTGTGTGGGGGTGAGCAAAAACCACAGCTCACCAATAATATCCCTAACAAACACACCCCTACCCGTCAGGAACCTCTAACCATCCCGTGTGCATGCATTTATCCTAGGTCAGTCAGTTGTCTCACCTGGCACCATTGCCAATCCAAGACCCCAAAATAGCCCCACAAATAATCCAAATCATATCTCACGACCACACAAGAAGGCATAAAGCATGAACATAGAGCAACCCACAAGTCTCAATCCTATAAAACAGGTAAGCACAGTCAAATATATATCTAGGTATATAAGATATATATATATATATAATCATGTAAGTGACTAATCATGTCTACGCGTATACATATATACTCCAATACGCACCCTCGCCCTGAGGTACTACAAGAACTAACTATCCATCACACCGTGCACCGAGCACACCGTTGAAAGTTTATAAGAGGTAAATAAGTCACTCCTATGGATTACCCGAAAGGAATAACCACAATCACGCCCACAACTCAACTGAACCGTACTTCTACACCATACCGCTATCAAATCATCCCTAGAGAGTCTCACTCTCACAATTTCTAACTACATCCGGTCCTTTTATCCACAATAACTAGTGAACTAATCCGTTCACTCAAAGGAACATAAGCAGAAAAATATACTATCACCAATTCGGATTCGATAACCAACAAAAACAATTTACAACTCACATCACCTATCGAGACACAAGAAAGGGATACTGGAGTCATTTAGTCCCAAACGGATGCCGAGGCCCTCGGGTTTTTAAAAAAAAAAATGTTGAACCCCGAATGATTCAATCGGTTTTTAAGAAAAAAGTTTTAGGACCCGGTCAAATCTGTTTGGTTCCAATGTCTCCGAACCCACCCAAAATACTAGGAATCACACTATGTGTACGCAAATCAGCTTCACGTCTCTTACCCGAGAATATGACAAGGAAATCAACAACATAAGTGAACATAAGGCCCGCCCCGAAGGCTGAAGCCTAAGAATCCCAAGTCAGGGCTCAAAGCTAAGGAACATTGACAACGAGGAAAAAGATCAACAATAAGAGTCCAAACTTGAAACCATTTCAAAATCCCTTTTTAAACTTACCTTAAAACTAGTCCTTAGACCTTCAATATTAGTTTAATAATTTGAGAAAAACTCTAAAAAGATACCCGAGATATAACTGGCTCAAAAGGAATTTTAGAAACAACTAGAAGAAACCTGGAGTTCTTGAACTCCAACGATGCCGAAATCTCGGAAATAACCTCGAGATATGAAGAATAGGGGCAACCAGTACCCTGGACTCACTGACTTCATAAGAACATTTTTAAAATGAAATTTCCTGACAGTTTTCAAAACAGGGTTGCGTCCGATACTCCCGATCCCAAGAGTTCAAACCCTAGTTCATGAAACAAGTTTTTTTTAAACTTGGGGTTTTCAACAATAGTTGGCGGGATCCAGTAAACGAAAAATACAGCTTTATAGAAATCCAAAAGCTTTAAGTTTTCAAAACATTGAGAGAGCCTTAGTTTGGTCCCAAAGATCCAAACCGTAACCGGAATTTCAAGATACACGAGCTAAAGACCGTTCACTTTTCAAAACACTTTCAAAGTGAAAGAAAGAGCGACAAACTCATAATACAGGAGTCTGGAGAAAGAAGGCCAAACTAACGGGTTTTAATCGACCCCTAAATTGAACAACTCCCTATACAACAAGAGTGGTTCATCAATCACCCCACGGTAACACTAGTCACTAACCACAAAGGCCTATAAGGCCGAAAGTCACAATATCAACCAAGTCCCGATGAGGCGTTAACTAGCTCACTGGAAACCCAACTCAAGGGAAAAAATTATGCAATAAGCCATCTTTCTACATAGCTCCACATAACCATCTAGAACCTGGCCAACCGTCGTGCCATTGTCCCTAGTTCTCAATTATTATTAAACTTTTTACTTTTCAACTTATGGTTTTTAAGCCTTCATCCACATTGAGACAGTTTGTTAATTAATTTTCTAGCATTAACAAGGGATCTCTATATCCAGGAGCAATCATAACTATTGCACCGTAGCGCTCAAGGGGATAATATAGATTTTTTTAAAAAAATAATCGATACACAATCTGCTTAATATCAGTAAGCAATAACAACATAAAATCTCAGCAGTTAATCATATGGAAAATTAATACTCAATGTGAATGTCAATACAATGTCAATGCTCGTGACAATGTCAATGCAACCCAATTGCAACCCTATCTATATGAGGGTTAAATAGATAACATGGAATCCCAATCCGATCACTTTTTAAGGGTAACAAGCCCCAAAAGGAAGGGTGAGTGTGGCTGAATAGAGTACAGAGACCACAAGTCCGTCCGGAATGGCAAGTGAGGCCTCAGCCCGCACCCCCAACTTCTCAGGATTCGAGAGATGTTAGCTCCCTGGGTGTGAGAACACCCCCTGGCCAGTTATTGCGACTATGCAAACGGTTCAAATGTATATATGATACAAATGAGGCATGCAACTCACACCAAATCAACATATGCACACGGTGCTACATAAATGCAAATATGCCCCTAACATGTTGTAATTTTAGTAAAACACAAGCCGAAGGGAAACTAATAAAACGTCTAAGTCTAAGTCCAATTTCCATAATTTCACTAACCTACTTTAAATTCCAAGGGGTACTAGACCGCCTATTTTAATCAAATCAAGTAGGTTTTTAATTATTCCAATTTCTCGAGAAAATTACTATATTCTGCCTCTTTTCTACCCACCTAGAGGCATTCCATTATCGAGTTCATAAAAACTCCTAAGTCATGTCTACATTTGGAAACACGAAACATACTATCACATATACGTAAATATACCATATCAGGAAAATTCTAATTTTCTAAACATTTAAAACATGCTTGATAAATAAACAATAAAAAAATCTACGGCTCCCTACGCCACGAGTGTGAGAGTTAGATATATTTTAAAAAAATATCCCAACTAAATTTACGCTTACAAAACAGCCCCAAAACGGTCCCACCGTGAACAGTATCAGCATCCGGATTGAATTTCCACTCAGATCCAAACGACTGCCTTGTCGTCCTATTCAGCATAGTTAAAGCTCATTAACAATGGATAAACAAATCTAAGAAAAACGAAACCGAAAACCATACCGGTAAAATCGAATTTCCCGACAAACCGCTCAATGGTTTCGCGCCAAATTTTAGTATGATGTACATGACATCGATACCCAGCTTTCCCCAAATTTTTGTTCTAATTGAAGCTCGGGAAGCCGCTGAACCGGCTCCAACCAGTCCGACCGGACCTAAATCTGTCAACCACTGCCACGCGGCGGTTCAGCCGCGACCACCACCGTACGTCTCCGACAACTCTGCTTGCCATCGCCATTGCCATCGCCATCGCCGTCGCTCCAGATCGCCGATCCCCAAATCTTGGGCGAAACCCTAACCATGTAGCAACTCCAAGTACAACTACATCACCCACCATCCGCGTGCCACCACCACAAGCTACCAGAAGCCACCCTGTCGTCACCACTTACCTCATCCACTGATGGCAGCCCTTCTCTGGTCGCGCCTCCATAATAGGGGCAAACTTTCTCTCTCTTTATCTACCTCGCTGGTGAGGAGAACTGATGATGAAGGAGAAGGAAGAGCCGATGATCGGCGAAGAAAAGGAGAAGAAGATGGAGACTGGTCGCGTGGAGAGGGAGACGAAGAAAGTCGGTGCTTCCTTTCACTTTTTTTTTTTTGAAAAGACAAAATAAATTGCTTCCTTTAACTTAGCCGACATACACAATACATATATGTATATATATCTATATTTCATGTATATATTCCATTTTATTTATATATATATTAATACCCATTAATTAATAACAAATAAATAATTATTATTACATACAATAATTATTATGTAATAATAATGACCCAAATCTATCACCCATACTCGGTACTAAATCAAGAGTCATAAGATCCTGGTTAATGAAAGACTCGAGAAAATACCGGATCAAATCCTCTCAAAGAAACGACCCAAAAATCCTCCGAGTCGAGTACCGAACGAAAATGAAACATTTAATCTCTATTTAATAATAAATAATAATAATAATAAAGGGAAAATAATCATCTGAAAATCCATAAACGAAGACACGTGTACCCGAAAAATTCACAGGACGCCCGATAAATAATACAAACGATGATAAATGATCCGGGGTACAAAACCCAACCACCGGAACATCGGATACGTCATTAACCCATCGAATAACTACAGGAACAGGCAAACATAACTTTTTATCAAGTAAATCGCAAAACACCGTCAAGTATATACAAATATGAAGAAAACAAGCAAATGACTGGTAAACACGCCTAAGCACGCATGTCAAACAAAGCACATACTAATCCCCACTACAGGGGAAAACAAAAAGTCGAATCCCTAAAGCACTAAATGCCGAACTCGAACAATTGAGTCGAAATCCTTAAACGTCGATCATACAAAGCGTATTATTGGCCAGTCAAAACACCAAACGCCAAAACAAACCATGTAGTCGGCAACAAGAACTTTCGTAAAGGTTTCGCTAAGTCCGAAACAATAACGTCACGTTAAGTCCCGTGATCGCCAAAGAAAGTCCAGTCGAATCCAAACGTAAATGTGAAAAATTTACATGTAATATACCAAGAATAACCATGACGTCATGAACAAGTGACGTCACAACCAAAAATAAATTGAAAATAAATTCAGGAAAAAGGGAAAATAACACGGGGTGTTACAATATTGGTGATAATGGACTAGTGGTTAGTATGTTATGAAAAACATTATGTGTTGGACCTGTTTACCGTTGCTCATGCATTTTCTTAACCATGTTACAGATTCGTAGTTGATATATTAACTAAACTCTCCAATTTCCCAACTGATAATTTTATAAATTGAGAAACGTACAGGTTTATCAAATATTTATATGATTAAACAGAGAATTTTGGATACTTTGCAGGGGACTCAAGTTTACTAGAGAAGTCTTTGAACCCTGGTTTAGATAGCGTTGGAGTTCGAGTGCCTGACTGTAACTTTATTAGGGTAATTGCCAGTGGTTCTAGAAGTGCACTCACCCTTACTAGTGCAAACCTTAGTGGGCAGCCTAGCAGCGTTGGCGTCAAAGATTTTGAGAACCTTTGGGAACACTGTGCCTATGTCTATGTTGCTGGTGTGCTTCCCTTGGGACGTGCTGGATCAACAGTTGTGGACCTTACGAGACATGGAAAGTACAGGATATTGAGACCAGGAAGGTAAGCATCCAATACTTTGCAAGGGAAATATTATGTCTATGATTTAGAGTTCGTAATATATTTGACTCTTTCCCCCTCCTCTTCCTCCTTTAAAGCAGATGTACAATTTCTTTTATAGTTTGTGTCATACACTCATTCACACTTGACAACGCTATACTTAGAACCTGGGTGGTTGGAGGTGTAATTTTCTTTTTATATAAAAAAAAAAAAAAGTAGAAAGAGAAAAAAAGCCAATCAGGACCGTTAGTAGGGGTTTCCATGGACATCTATTTTGGGATTCCAAGGATCCCTCTAAGATGAGTTTTTTTGTGCGGACAGCATCTGCTTATAGGATTTGATGATTAGTAGAGCATTTAGATTCTTCAGTCTTATATACGAGTTCTTTGGGCATACCCGCATGATTAGGGATTCAATCCCCCTTTAAAAGCTCAGCTTGTAGTTTATGTCAACTAATCTAAGCCAGAGATTTATTGTAGTTTTGTCTAAGCCAGAGATCCAACTGAATGAACAAGCTGGGCTGTCATATTAACTCAATGATTATCATATAGGGAAGGACATATTTTAACTGAGCTTTGAAGTAACTGTTACTATTTTGTTATAAATTAGTTATGCTCTGGAATCATTTCTTTTTTTTTTTTTTTTTTTTTTTTTTTTTGTTGGTAAATTCTGGAATCATTTCTTGTGAGAGGCTTAGCTGGGCTTTGATTCTTTTTTCAGTATTTGGAGTGTATAGATGTGTAATGAGAATCTATTGTTTGTTTTCCAACCATTTAGCTTGTCATAGCATTTGAGATCATATTACGTATTGATTATCTAACCTCTCAATATCCTTATAAGACTAACTACTAAGCAACTTTCTCACATACTTCAAAATTTACTGTGAATAACATATAACACATTGAAACAACACTTGCGACATAGAAACACAGTGAAACAACACTTGAGACTACATTCACATAATAATAACAACCATCCAAAAATGTATGTGTCAATCCCGACAACCAGGATGATTCCGAGCGCAATCTCTCTACAACATCAAGAGATGCACAAGCCATGACATTCCTTTGACTCCAAAACTACAATCCATTTAATGAAAGAGACATTGCTGCACCATCAGATCAGAAACATAGATTTCCTATAATTAAACTACGGGACAAGTCTTGTTCGTTGAGAGTAGTAACCTGTGATCGAGTTCCAAGACCACTAATGGAGAGATCTCTATTTGTTACGTTTGGCAGCACGCTTTCCTTGACCCTTCTTAGGTGGCCCCTTCCCACGACGCTTCAACATTTCAAGTTTTCCTAATCGCCTCGGTCAATCCTTGTATAGCCGCTTGGGCCATAACAGTTTTCAGGCTGCCAACACTCATCTTTTTACTCTAGTTCACACAAAGAAATATCTCTTTCAGTTATCACAACAGTATGGTAATACACCAAAAAATAAATAAAAAAAATTCTGGATCATATGTTAGGAGAATTAGGCAGTTTTTAATCCAGCGTCCATACAGCCATGCTTTGTACCTCAAATTTTCCATTAAGGATGCAACAAACATGTGCATGTGTTAAACAGTGAGTCAGGCACATATATGACACTATCTTAGAAGTGTCTGTGGTTCCTAATATCAACTAAATATTGAAAATTCGTTGACCCTTCTTATTTCTGTGGTTCCTAATATCAACTAAATATTGAAAATTATATCAATAAACAAAAATTCAAGATCTATAATGTACATTTCCATAAATTCCTCTATTAAACAAAACACATATAATTATTGGAAATCCCCTTGGATGGATACTAAATACCCAAATTGTCATCTATGTACTTTGCAACCCCTAATCTAAATTGTAACATCAAATAAGTATAGGCTGCTAAAGCAAGAAAAGTGTCCATTAGAAGAAGTTTATAACCCCGAACAAACAAATTTTTCTTCTTATACATGTCTATGACTCTATAAGAAAGAGTAGCACTTTAAGGATAACAGTAGTTATTAGTTAACTATCAGCAAGTGACTCGCATATTAGCAGCTACAAAGTAATACATATGGCTTGCAATGACAATGATTGAAGTACCACTTACAAGTATATGTTAACAAACTACCTATAAAGCAATTTAATCGTGAAGAACAGTTACCAACCCGGAAAACTTGGTCTAACAATTACCTAGAAAACACATATTTAGTTAGAAACTAAATCTAACACAACCATCTGAACCCATCCACTACCATGTCGGAAAACTTGGTCTAACAATTACCTAGTGTAAGAACACTTGTTTATGTAATAACATGATTCTGATAAAAAAAATCGTGTTGAGAGTTGTGTGTTTTAGATTGGATTGTTAAGTGTCAAATCAAGTATAAAGTGGTGAAGATACAAAGGATATTGAGTGGAACAACCGATGGAAGCGACAGTGCAATGAAAGAAAGATTTTCGCATAAATAATATTTTTGTATCCACCGAGTACTTGGTGGGGAAGTTACAGTACTCGGTAAGTGGTGCCTTGGCGCAAGATAACGTGGATAACAATGTGTTTTGCGCCTTGGCATGAACATGGCATGTTCACCGAGTACTCGGTAAGTGGCTACTACAGATTTATTTCTGGAAAGTATGAATTGATATGTAATAAACTCCTAATCACTTTGGGACATGATTAAAAGCTATTATTAGTATATTGGACTATCATTGGAAGACTTAATTGTGGAAATATGAATCCTGAAAGGGAAAGGATTTTTATCATTAATTGATCAACTCTTCTTTATTTATAGGAGTTAAACAAAAGAGAAGGGTGTGGCTTTTGATTGATCTCTGCAATTCTTCTATAGTTCATCTACTTCTACAGAGAGATATATAGTGAGAAAATTATTGAGTGAACATATATATTCTAGTTCTCTCTTGTTATTGGGATTTTTCGATTGTGCTACAACAAGTGAGATCTTTATGCACAATTGGATGATCCATTGCTGAAAAATCATCACATCACCTTGTGCAACTCGGTTGCATTGATCCGTTAAGAAGCGGAGCCGTCAGAGTATGGGGATCGGAGCGAGAGCTTTGTGGTAGCACGAGTAATTCAAGACTTTCAGACGTCGAGTGCTAACGGCAAGTTAGAGTGATTTTGTAAGTCCTAACTTCATAGAGTTTGTGTACTTTTTTATTCATAATACATCGATACCTAAGCGTATCCATGGTATTTTACTTGGAATCTTTGTAAAGTTTTTCTACGTAAAAATATTGGTGTCATCGTTGCTTTATTTTCTGCACTTATATTTATTATTGCGTAGATTATATTATGATATAATTGAATTAAAATTGACTATTCCGTAATTATTATTTTAATTTATCAATTAATTAATAAAAAGCCTGTCAATTAATTTATTATTACATGAACCAATTTAATAACAAAACGTTGAAGAATCTAAAATCAGATTAAAAAAATCCAAATTGAAGAGCAATTCATACCACAGAGTAAATGGTGTCAAGAGAGAGTACGGAGTGAGAGATGGTGACCTCTGCTGCGTGAATAGATCAAGATAGATGATAGTTTGTTGCTCATTTAAATATATATATATATATATATATATAGGTGTGTGTATATATAAAGTGAGAGAGAGGGGGAGGGTTTTTGAGTCAGATGGAAATGGTAATTACTGGAGAACGTCCTGGAGAGATCTGTTAGGGCTTGTAAAATAATTTCAGTAGGATTACGTCTTAAGTTAGGGCTTCCCTGACAAGCTCTTCCGTTGTACCAAGTGTTGACACCCTAAATGAGCCAACAAATGGCAACGAAGCGGATCGAAACTAGGCCGAAAATTGGGCAAAACTAGGCTGTTTTAGGGCCTAAACTGGGCTGTTTTTGGGCCAGAATTTGGCTTGAAAATGGGCCGAAAGCTGGGCTGTAAATGGGCCAAAAGCTGGGCTGTTAGTGGGCTGAAATTGGGCTAAGATTGAGCTGTTTTGGGGCTGCGAATTGGGCCATAATTGGGCTGCGAAAATAGGTTAGAAGATAGGTTGAAAAGATAGGTTGAAAATGGGTCATATCATGAAGTTGATTAAGACTAGAAGATTACAAAGTTTGTGGAGTATTGGACACTTTTGAAAAAGAGATGTAGTTGAGTTGGTGAAAGTGTTTAGATAGGATTAGAATTTAGGTTGTGTTTATCTTTTATTTCTTTTATTTATTTATTTCTAGTTTATCTTTAGGTTAGTTTTAGGCTATAAATAATATACGTATACCTCTGTTACAGAGGTCCACGACCAAATACAAATTGTCCCTGCTACAATGACAGTTTTTCATTCTATTTTATTTTAGTCATTTATTTGCTTTCTTTCAATACCAAATTTACTTTCCTGCAAATTTACATTCTCAGTCATTTATTTGCTTTCCTTCAATATTTTAATTCCTTTCGCAATTTCTTTTGGTTATCCAAAAGTCTTCTTTGTTGAGGCAATCAGAACCCTTCACGAGAGTTTAGTTCTTTCTCTCGTAAATCGCCTGATTCTATTTCACATGTTCAAAAGAGACGAAAATTCGTTCCTTTTGAACCGGTTGAACTTCGTCACCGGTTCTGGCACGCCCGCACCCTACGGATACGAAGAATATTATCGGCCCTACTATTCGGCCGATGATTATTATTTTTCGGAATCCCACGAAAATCAAGAATATTATCGACCCTGCTATTCGGCCGGTGAATATTATTTTCCGGAGTGAAACATTGGCACACCCGATGGGACCCCACTAGGTAGCCGAGAGAAGATTGTGAACTTGCCACCACAAGGTTCAGAGGTCGCGCTTGCGGAAGAAATACTACAGTTGAAGGAAATCGATCAACGAGTGCAAACAAATCTTGCTAAGGAGAAAGCATATCATGAGCAGACGGCACAGAGGCTTAACTCTATGCAAGCTGAAATTGCTAAATTAAAGCAGGAGTTTCAAAAGATGGTTGATATCAATCTATCCAAAAAAGGAATAGCCGAAACTCTTCCAATTGGAAGGGTTTTGGCCAGCGAAGATAATCTAGCCAAAAATACAAAAATAAATCTTGTCAAAATTGCAGTGGCCGAAACCAATTTTTCAGTAGCAGAAATTGCAGTAGTTGATGTCGAAATGGCAGCGGCTAATATCAGACCTCCAGCGACCAAAATTGGCTTTAAATCGGCCGAAAATAGTTGGGTTTTGGCCTATGAGAAAAATCTGATTGAAGATGAAACTTCGTATTTTATAATTTCAGCAAATACAACTGAAATTATAAAAAGATGTAAACTTTCAAGAGTAGTTGCCGTGAAAAATTTTCATGGACATTGTGTCATTCTTCGAATGGAACCGGCAATAAGATCGGTTAACATGACTTTGCACAATTGTTTAATTCCGGCCGATCGTATTTTCTCCCTACTTCAAGAGTTTAAAGTTTTGAGTGTTGGGGTCTTGTATGGGTTCATTAATCCACTGTCGACGTTAAAACTTTTTTTTTTTTTATTACCTAGTTAGAATTAGGATTAGGGGAATAAAGACCACTTTATTGTTGGTCCTAAATAATAAAGCACTGAACTAACTCAATTTTATTTTTCTTTCCAAGTGCCGGACTCGGGGGGTAAGGAAGGTTGATACAAGAATGTGTTGGCGTCATTTTGGGCTAAAGAAAATTTCAACAACCATATTTTTGAGTAAAAATGGTGTTGGAATTGGGGGGCATTGTTGAGACCCTAAATAAGCCAACACGTGGCAACGTAAGCGAACCAAAACTAGGCCGAAAATTGAGCAGAACTGGATTGTTTTCGGGCCTAAACTGTGCTATTTTTCGGGCTGGAAATTGGGCAGAACTGGGCTGCGAATTGGGCCTAAATTGAGCTATTTTTTGGGCTGCAAAATGGGCCAGAAATGGGCTGCGAAGTGGGTCGGAAATGGGCTGCGAATATGGGCCATAAATGGGCTGAAATTGGGTTGCGAAAATGGGTTAGAAGATGGGTTGAAAATGGGTCAGATCATGAAATAACCTTGTTGATTAAGACTAGAAGATTACAAAGTTTGTGGAGTATTGGACACTTTTGGAAAATAGATGTAGTTGAGTTGGTAAAAGTGTTTAGATATGATTAGAATTTAGGTTGTTTTTATATTTTATTTATTTATTTCTAGATTATCTTTAGGTTAGTTTTACGCTATAAATAACATACGTATACCTCTGTTACAGAGGTTCACGACCAAATACAAATTGTCCCTGCTATAATGACAGTTTTTCATTCTATTTTATTTTAGTCATTTATTTGTTTTCTTTCAATACCAAGTTTACATTCTCAGTCATTTATTTGATTTTCTTAAATATCAGTATATTTCAATTCATTTCACAATTTCCTTTGGTTACCCAAAAGTCCTCTTTGTTGAGGCAATCATAACCCTTCACGAGAGTTAAGTTATTTCTCTCGTAAATCGCCTGATTCTATTCCATATGTTCAAAAGAAACAAAAATTCGTTCCTTTTGAATCGGTTGAACTCCGTCACCGATTCTAGCACGCCCGCACCATATGGATACGAAGAATATTATCGGCCCTACTATTCGGCCGATGATTATTATTTTTCGGAATCCCATGAAAATTAAGAATATTATCGGCCCCGCTATTCGGCCGGTGGTTATTATTTTTCGGAGTGAACACCAATTGCCACGACCGTTTTCAACACTCGTATGAGCTACAATACTTGATTTCTATATGCAATCATATGTAATTGATGGGTTGTTGTACTACACAACCTAGGATTTTCCCTTGGTGGTGGTGGTTCTATTATATATATATATATATATATATTGTCTAGGGCTGTGGTGGCACTACATAGCATAGGATGTTCCCTTGGTGGTGGTGGTTCTATTATATATATATATATATATATATGGAAATTTACATAAAATTCCATGAAATTTCAGGATTTAATTATTAAATCCCATGTCGTTCGCCAAACTCCATGACATTTCAGATTTTAATCAAATACCCCATTCAAGCTAATTTTCATGTCAAAATGACTTAAATGCCCCTCACATAAATTACAGTTTCATATTCTTTTTTTGATATATTATACTTTCCCCCCTCTTGTTTGGATAATTACACTTTCCTCCCTTTATAAAAAAATATATATAAAAATTTGAAACAATTATTTAAAATTTGAACAAATATATAAAATTTGAAAAAATATATATAATTCAAAACAAATATATAAAATTTGAAATATATATATATATATTAAATTTTGAAAAAATATATAAATTTTGAAATATATATATATAATTAAAAATATATATATAAAATTCGAATTTTTTTAAAAAAAAATTAGAAAACTATATAAAATTTGGAATATATATATAAATTCAAAAACAATTATATATAATTCAAAAAATATATATAAAATTCAAAATATATATATAAAATTCATAAATAATATATTAAATTTCAAAAAAATATATAAAATTCAAAAACATATATATTAAATTTAGAAAAAATATATAAAATTCAAAAAATATATATAAATTTTGAAAAACATATATAAATTACCCCCATAAAAAATAGAAAGGAAAGAAAAAGAAAATGATGATGGTAGTATTCAAGAAGAGACAAGCAATTAGCCCACCATTTTACCATATCCCACTTATTCTTGTCCAACTTTCGTATCTTTACCTCTTTTTTCTTTAATTTTTTGTCCATTAAAAACAATACAATAAAAAATAAAGATTTTAAATACACAACATGACATGGGTCCCCATTAACCTCACGTGCCTGGTCTAAACCATACACCCTGTCACATGCCACTCACGTGGTGACATAAAAAAAATAAAATTCATTTTTTGAAATATATATATATATATTTCAAATTTTATATATTTGTTTTGAATTTTATATATATATATATATTTTCAATTTATATTTTTTTTTTGAAATTTAATATATATTTTTGAAATTTAATATATTATTTATGAATTATATATATATTTTTAGAATTATATTTATATTTTTGAATTTATATATTTTTTCTGAATTTTATATAGTTTTTCTAATTTTATATATATTTTTTGAATTATATATATATTTCAAAATTTATATATTTTTTCGAATTTTATATTTTTTTTTTTCAAATTTTAATATATTGTTTATGAATTATATATATATTTCAAAATTTATATATTTGTTTCGAATTATATATATATATTTTCGAATTTAAATATATATTTCGAATTTTATATATATATATTTTTATAGATGGGAGAAAGTGTAATTATCCAAATAAGAGGGGGAAAGTGTAATATGTCCAAACAAGAGGGGTGAAACTGTAATTTATGTGAGGGGCATTTAAGTTATTTTGATATGAAAATTGGCTGGAGGGGGGTATTTGATTAAAATCTGAAATGTCAGGGGGTTTGGTGATTAAATTAAAAAATCTCAAAGAATTTTGTGTAAATTACCCTATATATATATGTTGACACCCCATTTTGACACCTATGTGGTAATGGGTCCCAAAGAAAAAATCAGTTTTGAGGTGGAAATTATAGGTTGACATGGCAAGGAAGGATAGTGATATAGGTTTAAATTAAGTGGCAAGAGAAGGGCAAGGTCAGGTTTATGCTATGGGCCGAAATAAGGGAAGGAGACATTCGGCTAAGTTGGGCCAGGAGAGACTAACAATGAAACCAAAGTCCATCAAATTTTGAGGCAAGAGAGTTTGGAGATATATGTTTCTATTAAGCAAAGAATCCTAGTGATGGGAGGATTACTCAAAAGGAGAATTCAAATGAAATGGATAAAGTCAGAAGTGAAGATAAAGTTGTTACAACAATAAGATGATTTATCTCAATTTAAATTTAAAGTTAATCATCTTTGAATTTAAATTCACATAGATTTATTTATTTCATACAAACTTTTAGGAAGTTTATTATGTTTTGTAATCTATAAATAAAGACTTATTTGCAATTGTGCAAGGGTCTCACACCAATCAATCAAACACTACAATTATTTCAATTGTCATTTTATTTCCAAACTCTCGTTATTATTTTTTTTGTCAAGCCCTTTAATTTCCAAGCCTTGTTATTTACATTTCAGTCAATTAATTCATTTTCCAATCATTGCTTTCTTGCAAAAATTATTATTTTAAGCCATTTCAATTCCAAAACTCTTTCAATTCAAGCACCATTTATTTTCTTCAAGTCTTTATTTTAAATTCGGCATTGCAATTTCAATTATTCAAGTTATTTCGATTCAAGCAAAAGTTTTTCTTTAAATTCAAGTTCTTCATTCAAGCCATTATTTTGTTCACTTTACATTCATCAATTTTCATCCAAACATTCTGATTGTTTGCGTGAGATTTGTGGTTTCCAATGTTACATTCCCAACCGATTTAAGTCTTCTTAATTGAGGCACAGAAAAGTACCCAAAGTAGGAGTTTCATGTTCTCCCTCCTACGCATTGCCTGAGAAGTCAAACTCAAGGAGACTATCTTTGCTTTCCGATCAACCTTTGAAGCCGATGTCAAGATTCCTGGCACGCCCGTGCAAATCGACATATTCGGCTGACCTAGCCGATTTAAGAGGAAACAATATATGAAAATATGATTATGTTATTCGATTATATTGTCTCTATAAAATCATGTTGATTTGTTAGAGACGTATATTGAATTTATTGTTTTCATCACCATGTACAAATTTATTCAACTTTTTGTATATATATATAGTTGGAAATGTAATATCATTTGTAGGCTCTTTCACAACATTTGTACTATTTGATTCATTCTTCGACATCTTTTAATTTTTCAATATCTACTATACAATTATACAAAAAAAAAATCAATGTAACAATTATTAGAAACCATAAATTCAAACCGTATCAAATCCAGATATTATTAACACAGTTTTATGATACGGATGTAGTAAAGATTGATGACTGAAAAAATTCAAAATTCAATGTACTTTGTCCACTCACAGAAACAAACTGAAGTTTTTCTCTGCACTTTAATTGTGACCTTTATTTACAGATCAGGAACATAAAGACAGAATAGAATAAGATTTTGCATTTATAATGTTATGACATGGTATGGAAGAGAAATCATAAATTCAAACTTATCAAATCCATAAATGTTATGAAATGAAGCGGACCGAAACTAGGCCGGAAATTGGTCAAAACTGGGCTGTTTTTCTGGCCAAAACTGGGATGTTTTTAGGCTGTTTTTGGATTGTTTCGGACCTAAACTGGGCTGTTTTCCAGGCTGGAATTTGGGCTTAAACTGGGCAGAAATTGGGCTGCGAAATGGGCCAGAAATTGGCCAAAACTGGGCTGAAATTGGGCCGAAACTGGGCTGGAATTTGGGCTGAATTTGGGCTGCGAAAATGGGTTAAAAGATGAGTTGAAAATGGGTCATATCATGAAGAAACCTTGTTGGTTAAGACTAGAATGTTACAAAGTTTGTGAAGTATTGAACACTTTTGGAAAAAAGATGTAGTTGAGTTGGTGAAAGTGTTTAGATATGATTAAAATTTAGGTTGTTTTTATCTTTTATTTCTTTTATTTATTTACAGAGGTCCACAACCAAATACCTTTTATCATTATGCATTCATTTATTTTATCAGCACTGTTCCTTTCAATTTATTTAAATTCGCATCTTTTGGTTACCCAAAAGTTTTCTTTGCTGAGGCAATCAGAACCCTTCACGAGAGTTGAGTTCTCTCTCTCGTAAATCGTCTGATTCTATTCCACATGTTCAAAAGAGACGAAAATCCGTTCCTTTTGAACCGGTTGAACTCCGTTACCGGTTCTGGCACGCCCGCACCCTACGGATACGAAGAATATTATCGGTCCTACTACTCGGCCGATGATTATTATTATTTGGAATCTCACGAAAATTATTATTATCGGCCCTTTTATTCGGCTGATGATGATTATTATTTTTCGAAGCAATAGACAATTTTAGACCCTTTGCTTCCAAACTTTATACTTGATCCCGGGTGATGACGTAAGGATTAAATACAGACTTAAAAACAACACAGAGGTATTCCTCTCTCCACAAAACAACACTGTCACCTAAGAAAGCCTATTTCCACCAATCTTTATTAACTAGAGTTGGCTCCAAATATTATTCTAAATTATTATTATTCCTAAATTATTACTATATTTCCTTCCTCAAAACCGGTTTACAAGGGAGATATGGATATATATATATCCCAAAAATCAAAAAGCACATAAAACCCTTATATATATATATATATATATATGCATATGCTAATACATAAATATAGAAGTATAAAACACATGTACAAAACAAAATAGGTTAATGAGGAGCAAATGATACTAGTATCATATCGTTGGAATTTGAAGAAAAAAAATGTTGAAACAAACTAACTTGGAGAGAGAACAGAAGGGCAGGAGAGTAGCAGAAGGTGAAGAGTTCTGTATGTGAAGGAATGTTGTGTAAGAAGTAACTTAAACCCTAATAATGGGACTAAGATGTCATTATAAAATTATTCTTTTAATTATAGCTTTTTATTATTTTAAAAATATTACTTAAAGTGTTTTCCTTTCTTTTCAAATCTTCTCATTTTTGGAGGGATAACACCCAAGAATTTTGTAGTTATAGGCATATCCCTCCAAATTATTTATTTTCTCTTATAAGTGGCAACCCAAACACACAACTCCCTATCATTTATTTTCTTTTCTCCCCGAATCACTCCAAATCCTTCCTACCAAACGAAGCCTTATATTTTAGATATGCTTCAAGTTCAGTAATTTTGATTTAAGCAAACATGTGTACAAGAACTACTAAACAATTACGGTAATATAGGTACTAAACAAAAAAAGAAAAAGAAAATCCATATGAATTTTTATGAACTAGTATGGGGTTGTTTGGTAGGCTGTGTTTGTGTTTTTTGTTGAAAAAAATAAAAAACACGTTTCTTGTTTTTTTGTTTATTTATCCGAAAACAAAAGTATGTTTGGTAGGGATGTTTTTTTTGTTGAAATTGAAAAATCAAAAACCAAAAAACACGTTTGGCAGAGTCTGTTTATTCTGAATTTCAGAGAACAAAAACAGAAAAACACGTTTAGTGACTTCAACAGTTTTTTTTTTTTTTTTTCAAAATAGAAAAATTAATGATGGCAAATCTCTGGCAATTGAAAGGAACTTCTGTACCAAATGTCTTCTATGATAAGTTGGTATTTTTCATTATGTGCACATTGGAAATGAAAAATTTTCAACAACACTTCCCTTTAAAAAAGACAAGTCTAAATTTTTTTTTCACCTGATAGCAAGAATTATCACAAGACAAAACTAAAAAATAACTCAATTTCAAAGGCATCCAATATCACAAGACATATCCAAGACATTGTCCTCCAACATATATTACATGATGAAAATTCAATAATATTTTACAGTCATCCAATGTAAAAGCATATCTGAATATAGTTATTACATGCCCGAATAAAAAACCAGTAAATGGAATATCATTAGTCAATTACAATAACAATAACCACAAGAAGCATGATAAAATACATAAGTAGGAACAAACAACTTAGACAAATACAACCACCATATATAATGTACTTCTGTCGATGTTGTTCATGTTGAATAACAACAAATGCGCTGTCCAAATCATTGTCCTCCTGCTGTTCAATTCCTTGAAAACCCGTGGTGACGTCATCCATCCATGTAAAATTTTTATAGTGTTTCTACAATTTCAAAGCATATAAAGTAATTATGATTCTGGACATCAATTTGCAATCAAATATTTTGTTAATCCCTGCGTATTAAAAATCATACCTTCCATTCTGGACATCTATAAAAGTAGCGTCCCTCGTTTTGTACTATCCCGGCCCGATAGAGAATTATCGGACCCCTATCACACCAACATTGAGGGACGTGCCCCAAATCCTGATACATTTCTATTTTCAAATCACAAAGTAGCAATAGTAAGTTAGAAGACAGTAGAATTGTGAAAATATTAGCTATTACAGTTATCCAGCACTTAGATAATATAAGTTATTACAGTCATCCAAATTAAAGATATTCAATATGCCATAAATAAAACATCTATCGTTCGGCCCAAATTCTGTTACTTATTACATCGCGAATCTCATTCATTGTACCCCCCATAGGCGTAACATTTTCAGGTGCATCATCGCCATCTCCATCATCATCCTCATTCCCTTCACTCGAGGTCTCATCGGCTGTTCCGTCAAATATAACATATGTCTGTCCGTGCATCCTAATGAAGTTATGAAGTGCACAACAAACGAATACAAGGTTGACCTGTGTAGGAAACTTGTAGCAAGGCAACGAGAATCAAGTTCAGACAAAAACAAGTTGTTTTCAAATATATTAAGCAATATATTAAATCTGACCTCACAAGAGACCTTAAACCCCCAAAAATTATACCTCACATTCACACACATACATGTATAATCTGACTCTAAACCCCCATACTTATTGAATTAGTCCCTAAGAATTACAGTTATGGATCAAATAAAAAAAAATCAATCTCTCAAGGCCCTAAATTAAGAAAATTGGTCCTAAACAGGTTTAAAAAATACTCTATACCTGAAGAAAGAAATAACAAAACATAAACAACCAGTGCTTGGATTCAAAATACACAAATAAATAACACTAACAGACAATTGATCAACCAAAAATCTTGAATTACTAGTTAAAATCACAAATATGTCTGAATGGACATAAATGAATAAATAATAAAGCCATGACAAAGTTAATATACAAGCAAATAAGAAATCAGTTCAAATGAAGTAGTGGCGGCTTTGAGAGCATTGTTTATATATATGTATGTATATATATATATACCGGATCGCTAGCGACGAGTTTTGAAATGCGATCAGAGACTTCGAAGGCTTGGGGAGAACCAACCCAAATGATCTTCATAGATTGAACATCGAATTGAGCCCTCTTTCACAACACACACACACACACAGAGAAACACACACACACACATACACACACATACACAGACACACAGATATTGAGCTCAAAACCCTTAAAAAATTTATACACAAACCCTAAAAAAATTACATAAAAAACGCTCAAATTAAGCTCGAAAAACACAACCAAAACAGATATGGGGGAAGAGTGGAGAAGGTAAACACGAAAAGCATGAAAGAAAGCAAACCTGAGTTTAAATCGACAAGAAAATCGCGCTCCAATAGAAACCCTAGTCGTCGCCTCTCTTCGTCAAAGCCTAGATCACGCGAAAGTGATGATGGCTTTCACGATTTCATGTTCGGATATGAGGTCGTGTGAAGAATCGCGTAGGAGAGAAGAAGGAAATGATAACCTTAGCCGTCGCCTCTCCTCGGCACAGAGGGAAGAAGAAATGAAAAAACCCAAGTGCGAAAAATTTTTTGGACGATTTTCAATTGTGTTTTTCCGTGATTTTTATTTTTATTTTTTTTAAGGATAAAAGTGTTTAATTGTACAGTACCAAAAACCCTAAAAAAACACCAAATTCGTGTTTCTTCAAAAGGCCTTCAATTGGGTATGTGTTTTTTTACTATTCACAAACCACTTGGCCCAAAACAATGCACCAAACAAGCTTCTTAAACAAAAAAACAAAAACATGGGAACCAAACAAGCCCTATAAAGTTATAAACTCATCCTTACAAAAAAACAATTGATAACCAAAACCCAATAATATGAAATAATGACACATATACATATATATATATATATTTATATATCTGAAGACCGAGAGGTGAGGAAGAGAGAAAGGGAATGTGTGTACCAGATCCGCGAGGCGAGCAATTGTACCAACAAATTCTCAGACAGGAGGATCTGAAAACAAGAGAACACAAACAATCTCAAGATTAGGAACAAATCAAAGGAAGAAAGAAAGAAAATTAGGATCAGGGTTTGAGTATTACCAAGGAAACTTAGAGAAAGACGAGATCGAATAGAGAAATTAGATGAGTTCTGAACTTTTGATAGCAGTACGTTTTGGGAGGAAGAACCGAAGAAAGGTGAGTCTTGTGTGTTGTGTGACTTGTGTTTGCGCCGCTTTGTGAGTTGAGAGAGTGATTTAAAATATAGGGTTTGTGTATGATATATTATATATAAGGGTATACTTGTTGGCACATGATTTTTTCCATTTTCTACACCAAAAGAGCTGCCTTTTCTCTCTTCCTACTACTTTATCTCTCTACAAATATATATAGATACATTTATTTATGGGTTAATTTCAAGAAACCCCCATATACTATCCAGTTTAATTAACTAACCTCCACTGTATCCACTTTGCCCCCTATACTATTCAATTTCATCATTATGCCCCCTCACCTCACATTTTGAGTCAAAATGCCTAAACTACCCTCAATAGTATATGGGGTTTAGTGAAATCAACTATTTAAAAAAATTATTTTTCGAAAATAAATTATATTTTTTGCAAAAATTATAAATTAAAAAAAATAGATATATATTTTTCGCAAAAAAAATATTTTTCGGAGGGAGTATATTATTTTCCAAAATATGAATTATTTCGGAAAAAATAGTATATATTTTTCGAAAAAGATCATATTTTGGAACGTAATAGTATATATTTTTCGCAAAAAAATTATTTTTCAGAAAAGATCATATTTTAGAACATCGCAAAAAAAATCATATTTTTAAAACATAATAAATATTTTTTCCAAAAAAAAATATTTTTGAGAAAAAAAATCATAATTGTTTCTAGAGAAAAGGAAGTCTAGAGAATTCATTGATCGATTTATCTGTCTGGGTTGGTTAGCGCATGATGTCTGAGAGAAAAGGAAGATTGATGATGAACGATTCCTCCATGGAAAGGTAAAAACCCTAATTGTTTCTTTATGGTTTATCTAATCTGACTGGTTGAACCCTAATTGTGATTCAATTATCATTTGATTAATACAATTTTTGGGTGTGTGAGATTTATAATTTCTCTTTCATGTGATTCAGTTATATATCTATATCTATATCTATATATATATATAATGAATAAAGTTGTTGAGTCTATTTTATGTTTCTGATGAACTATTAACTGAACAACCCTAATTTGGATTTTGAATTGGAAGAAGAGAGGAGAAAAAGATGAAGATGGATATCGCTCTCAGGAATTATGCGACTGTTATGGATATTGTGGAACACGTTTCAGAGGCTAAAGAGTTGCTTTGCCTGTTTTTTAAATTTACATCTGGTTCAATTTTATATTCCTTGTATGCATATGTTGTTGATCCCCGCAATTATTGTGAGAACCCTAATGCATCACCACCACCTCCTTTGACCATCCTTGAGATGCCCCGTCACGAAGAATTTCCTATTGGGATGGCTTGTGCTGAATTGGATTCTCGGATTTACTTTGTTGGAGGCCAGTGCAAGCTTGATGGGGACTGTTATGCCTCTAGGAAGGTTTATTACTTGGATGTTGACAAATTCAGACACAGATTTCCAGGACCGAGGTCGAATAGTATTAGTAGTAATGGTCTCATTGGTTGTAATGAGTTATCACAATGCCCTAATATGCATGGTGGAAAGTCTAATCCGACTGTGATAGTTGCGAATAAGAAATTATATGTAATTACTGGCTTCCTTGGAGATCTGAATGAAGAGACTTTGGGTCCTCCTCCTAATTTTAATGCCACGGACTGGACTTCCTTGTTTATTGATGATTATGAGTGGCTTAGGTGTTCATTCGAAGTCTATGATCCCGTGACGGACAAATGGACCGTCATACCTGTAGCCTATTCATCCAATCCTCCTCTCCTCGGTCGCATTGTTTCCGGTCGTTATCGTGGGCATGTTGTTGTCAATGATAAGATCTTTTTCAGTTACTCGGCTTGCACTGGTTCCATTTTCGATCTCAAAACTCATATATGGAAGCTCATCGATAATCGTTAAATAAAAAAGACACAGCCACAGACCTATTACGATGCCTTGGCACATGCTTTGCTGCGTAAACCCCTTCGTGGAAGGGGCCTCGTTCTCGATGACACCTTGTATGCCTTTGCGTTGGGTGATGATAATCGAGGGGGCGCTGCCTTTTATGCGTATCATATCCCTGCCAACCCTGAAGAAGATGCTTCTGTTTCTTGTAACAAACTCCAATTGACAAGCGAGCACTATTTCGATACCTCAGGCTTATTGGCTTTGCAGGCTGGTTTCTATCCTCTCGGAGAGGGGAAGTTTTGTTCAATTTATTGCGAGGATGAGCCTCTTGAATCACCACTAGGTATGGGCCCTCCAGTGCCAACTGATGTTTACTTCGTAGTCTTTGATGTTGTGAAAGAAAGAAATCGCAGAGAAGGTATCCAATTTTCTATGAATATATCAGAACGCAGCAAAATCATGGGAATTAATGCTGATTCGGGCTCAATTTTGGATTTCTTCACGTTATACATGTAGCTGTTCTTGAATCTGTCATTCTTTTTATGTGATTGGTTTTCAGCTTGTTTGGCTTGGATTTCTTAATGTCATGATTGAAGGTTCACCATCTTAAATGGGAATGTTTGTTTTGTTGATCTGAATCCTATTTTCAGGAATTCTGATTTCTGGTTTCTGGTTTCTAGTTTTGCTTTTGGTAAAGGAAAACATAAAGAAAAAGACAGAAATTATGGATATGTTGCATTGAAGAATTTTCAAATGACTCCTTTTCATTTTTGTTATGGTTAGGGCCTCTTTGGAAGCTGGTTTTGAGCTTGGTTTTGGATTTTAAGACCAAATCATGTTTGGTTGGCTGGTTTTGGACTTTTTAAAACCAACCACTAAAACCTGGTTTTGGCCCACCAATTTTGACTTTTTTTTTTCTCTCTATATATATATATATGGCCGAAAATATGAATTTTTTTTTATATTTTTCGGGAAAATTGTTTTTCGAAAAAAAATATTTTTCGGAAAAATTAATTTTCGGGGAAAATTTTTTTGCAAGAAAATCATAATTTAATGTAATTTTTCAAAAAATTAATTTTCGGAAAAAATTAATTTTCGGAGAAATTTATTTTTCAGAAAATATTTATTTTTTCGGAAAAAAATTATTTTTTGGAAAAAAATTAATTTTTGGAAAATTTTTTTTTTTGGAAAAAAATTTATTTTTCAGAAAAAAATATATTTGTCGGAAAAAATTATTTTTTCGACAAAAATTATTTTTTGGAAAAAATTTATTTTTCGGAAAAAATTAATTAATTTTTTTTCCGAAAATTAATTATTTTCCGAAAAATATAAAAATTGCTTGGACGGTTGTGTCCTATATACTTATACTACTATCCTATATACTTATCCTACTGTTATATATATATAAATTGCTTGGACGGTTGTGTCTTGTATACTAATATATTTACTGTTTACTGTTTATATTATACAATTGCTTGTATTTCTCTGATTTAAATTTATATTTATACTGTGATTTGTTCCTGCTCAATTCAATTAACTCATTTCCGCTTCCATAGGGTGCGTTTGGATAGCAGTGTTTTTGTTTTTGTTTTTTTCCTCTTGAAAATCAAAACTCTTTTTGTTTTTGTATTTAGGGTAGTCCGGATACAAAAACATGATTGGTTCGAAATTTTATCCGAAAAATTTTCGGGAAAAATAAATAAAAACACGCTTGGCAGATCTTGTTTTTTCAGAAAATCTGAGAACAGAAACAGAAAAACACGTTTGGCAGCGTCTGTGTTTTCTGGATTTTTGAGAACAGAAACAGAAAAACACATTTGGCAAGTTGAATTTTTTTTAGGGTAAAAAGTTTACTAAAAAATTGATTATTAATAGTTTTTATTATTATTATTATAGAATTATGTTTAGATATTGATTTTGATAAAATTAATACCAATAAATATATGATGGCATAAAAAATATTGACACGCTTATACATATAAATTCTTAAAAATCTATGTTGTTGTTGTTTATTCTCTCAGTACTGTGTCTTACATTTGAGCACTATTATAAATGGACTAGCCTCTTTATTATTAATTGGAAAAAAATAATGGAATCGTCTACTCGATTGCTTCTGATTCTGTTGGTTTCGTTTGAATAAACAGAGGAGATAATTGGAAAAAAAGCATCAAATTATCTACTTGACTGAGTGACTGAGTCAATGCCTTTCGTTTATATAAACAGGACAAGAATATTTGGGGGAAAAAAAATGAGATTTTAAGAATTTGAAAATTTTGCAAGAGAAATTTGAGGAAAACTGAAAATCGTAAAAATTGATTTTAAAAAAATTCATTTGTAAACACTACTGCATATACTTTTCAAACCCCACTACGGTTTCACCCCACAGTCACTAGCTGTTATGACAGCAAAAAGCAAGGACTTCAGTGAGCTTCAATAAAAATGTTACTCCACTTGCTAACTTGTATAGTTCTTGCACAGGATAAGATGAAACTTCTGAAGTAAAATGGTCTTTCTTCATGAAGATACCAAAATAAAAATGTCTATTTATTTATTTTTTCACAATTCGTCATAAATTATATTAAAGTCATCTAGTACTAGTGAAGTAAGAAAAATAAATGGATCGCATATAAATATGGTACATGCTACAAATACGCAGAGTCATACAAAATAACATATCTTAAACACGTCGATTAGCCCAAACGGCCTCAGCTATATCATTGCGAAACGCCTGCATATATTGGGTGCCGAGTTGACCTTGTAATACCTTGACATCATCATCATTTTCATCAGCCCCATCCCCTTCACCCGCGTTCTGGGCCCCATCCCCTTCACCCGAACTCTCGAATTCTCTCCCATCAAATATGTTATCCGATTGTCCAAGTATCCTTATTGTGACACCCCCAAATTTTCATGCATAGGTTGGCCAGGCCCATACATAGAAAACTAGGAGCGTTAGTAATTGATAACATAAGCACAGAAGAGAAGACATAAAATAGAAATATAATAATAACAACAATAACAAAATAAGGATACAACTTATACATGAAGAAGACCACTCCCAATACATCCTTAAATAAAATAAGTCCCACACAGTACAATTTGGAAATCCCATAAACATGGACCCCTAGAAACACACTTATAAGAAATACAACATATGACATTTATCGGATCCTACCCTGGAGTGGAAGGAAACTATGATAGAACCGGACAGATAGATATGAAATCCTCAACCCTGCTGGTTAAACTGCCGAGGACCTGAAACAACAAAAATGTGGGTTAAACCCACGAGCAAGAACAACTCTACATGATCCCAAACAGAGTACCAAAATCCATCCCCTTTCCTAGTGACACCTAATCCCAAAATTATATTAAAAAAAATAATATATTTAACTATAACTATAGTCACTAATATACCACCATTTAATATAATTATGTTTATAAATTTCTTACATTAATATGATTTTTCCATACAACATCCAATCCATGCCGTACCATAACCACGTACCCGACAACTCACCCATGCCGTGACAACTCACCCATGTCCCGTGGAACTAGTTAGACTGCAGTAATAGTCAGCCTCCTTGTGGTTTCTTATAAATTTCCAAAACATAGTCATTTAATTTAAATCTTAGGATTTTACAAATTTAATAATTCGCTTGTAATATTTATTCGAGAACGTATAACAATTTATAAGGTCGAGCCTGGGGGGTCCAGGGGGGGCGGCGCGACCATTACCTGAGCGCCCCCCTGGCGGGGTTTGGGGCAGCGCCCCAGCGCCAAGGTATACGGTATTTTATATGGTCGAAACTATTCATTTATACGGTCGAAAATACGTAATCCAGTATAATTCGTGATACACATAATAACAATATAAATCAATGTCCAGAGTCTGATAACAAAGAAAATAGAGAAAAACAATTACATAAATATGCAATATTTTTCTAATAACAGTTTTGAAATCTTTGAATATTTATGTACTCAGATATTTATACTAAGTTCCAACCATATACACATCATCAGAATCATACCAACAAGACACATAACCACGAATCCATACATGTATAGCTACACATGGTAAAAACAGATTTGTACGTATAGCTAGATATAAACATAGTCTCATGCATATATCAATATATCACCACAAATCTCTATATATATACAAGATCTATACATATATGTATAACCAGAATATAAATCATCATATATATATATGAATATAAATATACTCTAACAAATTTGTACAAATATGTCTATATAAGACTACTAATCTCTACCTATATACAAGATCTGTACATATGATCATGGATCTATACATATACATATAAACAGAATATATATCATCACATAAATAAACATGAATATGAACATACTCTAACAGATCTATACATATATGCCTATATAGATCCACGAATCTCTACATGTATACAAGATCTATATATATACTTACGGATCTATACATATATGTATAAATAGAATATATAAGTCACATAAATAAACATGAATATGAATATACTCTAACAGATCTATACATATATGCCTATATACAAGATCTATATATATACCTACGGATCTATACATATATGTATAAACAGAATATATAAAAGTCATATATGAACATGATTTACACATACATATACATATATGAAAAATACTATCTAGCAGATTATAGATGCACAAAGTAAAGGCTACGAAATTTTAGTACAAAGAGGAAGAGTAGAACATATGTCTTGCCTGTAATGTAGAGCTGAATCCACCACAAGTACAGATCCAAACCAATTCTAAGCTCTCAACCTCTCAACCCTCACAATTTCGGGTATAATTGATGAAGAAGAAGAAGTAGTAGAAGAAATGAGATGGGGGCTAGATCTGAAGTTAATGATGCTTATATAGAAGATGTTAGGGTTAGGGAAATGTCCAAACTATCCTTGTATTATGCATAAATCACCAAACTGCCCAAACACTAATGACAACCTTGCCCCCCTTCAGATCACAAAATTTCATTATAACATACTAGACTTAAAAAGACTAAGATAGCCTCATTCAATAATTTAAACACCCATTATGCCATCCAAAATAATTAAGGAAATAAATATCCATTAAATACGGGGTATTACACAAACATTCTTTTGGAAATAGATTCAAAGCATTTATACCCCTTTTGAGTAGGAGCATAACCAACAAACACATATTTTGTGACTCGGGGCTCAAGTTTTCCACGATTATGATTATGAATGTGAACGAATGCAGTACAACCAAATATCTTTAAGGGTAAAGAAGAAGACTGTAAGTCACTAAATTACCCTAGAGGGGGGTGAATAGGGTTTAAAAATAATTTCTAACTCCTTTTAATTCTTACTAGAACATGCAACAATGTTCAACATTAATTTACAAGGTAAATATTCAATGAATAATTTTACTTAATTTCAAAAAGCTATTTACCACAATATAAATTAAGCATGCATGAACATAAAGTAAGGAGATAGAGATAGAGATATTGACACTATGATTTTTACGAGGTTCGGTAACTCCTACTCCTCGGCTCAAAGAATCCCCTTCCTTAAGACTTTCTCAATCCTCATACTATGGCTCTTCCTTCAATATGTGGAATAGAAAAACCTTTACAAAAGAGCTAACTAGCTCTTCACACAATCAAGAGAACAATCCTCCCTTGATACAATGGGCTTCACTCACCCAATATCACAAATTTGTGTATGCAATCAATATATCACTCAAGAAACAAAAACACTCAAAACCCTAAGATTTTTATAGAAGATAGATCAATATAAGCTCAAGTGTTTTTAGGTGATATTTCAAGAACTCAAGATATATATATTCTCACAATATATTTTCAATAAGAGAATAAACACAAACCTTGAGTTTAAATCTTCAAAATGATAGGAGTGAAATATGAGATTTTGATCTTTCTTGCTATCAAAAGATTTTTCAGAAGATGCTTGAGAGAAAATTAGAGATGAATAATATTTGGAAAATTTCTCACACAAGAACCTTGAGATTTCAATCCATATATCTTTATTTATATAGTGTAACACTAGGGTTTGGAGAGTGTATCTCACCCTAGACAATATGGAGAGTATGACCTGAAAATCAGCAAGCAAAATCATTTGTTTTTGGGCAAAAATATTGTTTAGAAATACTTTTCCTTAAAATCCTGAAGCACCCAGTCGACTGCCTCCATGCTTAGATTTAAAATATTTTTCCCAACGGCTAGGGTCAGTCGACTGCCTTAAGAAGGCCAGTCGACTGCCTCATGAGTCAGTCGATTGCCTTGGATAGGCCAGTCGACTGCCGCAGGCAATCAAAAATGTTCAAAACTCTCTGGTTCAGTCAGTCGGCTGGGTCCTTAACTGCCAGTCGACTGGGCACAGTCAGTCGACTGCCTTGGACAGGCCAGTCGACTGCCTCATGCAGTCAAAACGTTTATAGCTCACTGGTTCATCCAGTCGGCTGGGTCCTTATTGGCCAGTCGATTGGGTCACAGTCAGTCGGCTGCCATTTCATGGCCAGTCGACTGGGTGACTCAAAGAAATATTTTCAAGGTCCGTTTTTGATCCGTTTAAGTTCGTTTGATTTATTACTTGAGCTTATAAGACCAATCAACGCATAAGATACCTTGTTACAATATTCTCACCCCGACCTATCTACCCCAGGTCTTGAGTCCAGCTTTTGCTCTTTTTTTTATCTTTTTATCCTTCTTCGAGTTTGCGCTTGAGTTTCCTTATCGCTTGTCGCTTTTATGATCTTTCCGAATCATTTACATGTACTTGCTGAAACACTTAGCTCAAAGTCATATTAGTACCAAACACGGTTTTGAATGTTTTGTTAATATCAAAATAAGATTTATTGTTTGAAATAGAATTTCAAAGCCAACAATCTCCCCCTTTTTGATGTTGACAAAACATTTCGTGTTTGCGCATAAATGGTGAAGTATCAAGTGATACTCCCCCTCAATGTGTGCATCTTTCATTTTTATTTGCATGCTCCCCCTTAGGAAATAAATTTTTCAATTTGATACTCATTTACGTAATGCATTGAAAGATAATAGAAACAACATATTTCAATTAATAATTGCGAGTTCGGTACATGTTGTTTTACTACTACACATTACAAAATGATAAAGCATAGAAATAAAACGAAAGATAGCATAAACAACAAACATAGGTAACATCCTATGCTACACAAAATGGACCTATGGCCAAACACAAACACCCTAATTCTCCCCCTTTGACGACATCAAAAAGGTGGAGGCTCACGGCGAAATGCATCCATGGCAGTGGCGATGCGGTCAATCTTATCCTCAAGACGCTTCATATCCTCGGCCGTCTTCTTCTGGGCCTCCTCATTACGCTTTTGGGCCTCTTCATTGTGCTTTACGATTAGCAAGATTTTGGTAAGAGTTTCGTGATTTCCCCCTAACCCAAAATCTGGAATATCGAAATCGCTACCAAGAGACGGAAAAGAAGAAGTTGGAGCTTCCGGACGAGGTGCCTCAGGAGGAGGAGCATCATGATGAGGAATAGATGGACCAGCCTAGTCCGCAGAAGGAGCAACCCTAAGTGAGACCAACACTCCATCGGCATTCTTACCGATATGCATCTGCTTGAGATGCGTGCGGTCCAGAAAAATCGGATTGTGCTCCGTAGGTTCATCACAGAGTGGCACACCGTTCCGACCAAGAAGATACGATAAATGGGTAGGAAAAATGAGTGCGCCTTTCTTCTTGTGACACTTGAGGATTGCCGAAATGAAGAGGAAAGCAAGATTGACCTTTCGACCGGTCATGATACAGTAGACAAGAAAAGCTTCCATAATCGGCACAAGACTCCGGCTTCCGGACTTGGGCAAAATGGAATATGTGATAATATTGTGCACAAGTCGAGCATCGGGAGTAAGCGAGGAATAAGGAAACTCAGTAGTGGCAGTGGTGGTTTTATTCACTGAGATGGCCCGAATTGCTTCGAGAGGATCAAAGTCACTCGAAGAGTACCAAATAGATGGCCAGAAATAAGATATACCGCCAGTAGGTAGCCGAAAAACAGTATTAATTACTGCTTCGGTCAACTCAACTGAAACGCCTGCAACAGTGGAGCAAAGTTTGCGAGCGGGAGGACGTGGTTGAGAAGGATTCTCCAGATTTGTATAGAAGGCTTTGACAGCCCGCGGATAATGCGGAACATCGAGCGAAAGAAAGAAATCCCAACCCATATTTTGAAAAAGATTGAACGTATTAGCGCAAATCTCTTCGCACAAGGGTTGAGTCACAATGTGACTCCGAGAAAACTTGCGATGAATGAAGTTAGTTTCGAAAAGACGAATACTATCTTCATCACCAAGAAGAGTAGATAGAGACAACGGACCAGATTCAAGTTCAGAATCAGTGTCCTCATGAACAGGGGACGAAGGTGGAGGAGGTGCAGCCGAAGAGTTGAATATGTATATATATATATATATATGGATATACATGACTATATATGAAGAGGAGAGTGGTGATAATGGAGGAGAGGATCGTGGTGTAGTGGGGAAGTGGTTTAAAGGTGATTAAATGGCGTGAAGGAAGGAAGAAATGGAAGAGATCATGGAGAGAGTGGAGAGAAGAAGAAAAGAAAGAAGAAATAAAAACTGGGTTCGTGCAGAGGTAGTCGATTGGCTATATGGAGACAGTCGACTGGCTCATGACCCAGTCGACTGGCCGAAGGAGGCAGTCGACTGGCTGAAGATGAAGAAAATCAGAAAAACTCACTGGTTGATCCAGTCGATAGGCCGTATGCGAGGCAGTCGACTGGCCCTCAAAAACAAATTTCGAAAAATATTTTAAATTTTGAAAGCCGAGATTGTGGACGAGATTTTGTGAAAGTTTAACTGATTACTTCAAAATCTATGGTCATTTCTAATTCCCTACGAATTTTTGAAAACGGTTCGTCCGAGAGGGGTTTAGTAAAAATATCCACCAGTTGATTTTTAGTGTCAATAAAAATCAATTCAATGTCACCTTTGGCTACGTGATCCCATAGAAAGTGATGCATAATCTCTATGTGCTTTGTGCGAGAGTGTTGAGTAGGATTCTTTGAGATACAAATAACACTAGTGTTATCACATTTAATAGGTACGAGGTTAAAAACAAGTCCAAAATCAAGTAATTGTTGCTTAATATAAATAGTTTGGGCGCAACAACTACCGACCGCAACATATTCGGCTTCAGCCGTAGACAAGGCAACCGAATTTTGCTTTTTACTTGACCATGAAACAAGAGAGTGACCTAGAAAATGACATGTACCACTTGTGTTTTCCTATCCACTCTACAACCCGCAAAATCGGCATCCGAATAACTAGTGAGATCAAGTGTAGTGCCATGTGGATACCATAGTCCTAAGTTAATCGTCCCACTAAGATAGCGAAAAATCCGTTTTACGGCTAGCAAGTGAGATTCTTTAGGACAAGATTGAAAACGAGCACATAAGCATACACTAAACATGATATCCGGTCTACTAGCAGTTAAATAGAGTAAACTTCCTATCATGCCTCTATATTGAGTAATATCAACACATTTTCCATTTTCATCTTTGTCGAGTTTAATAGAGGTACTCATAGGAGTAATGGCATGTTTGGCTCCTTCCATGCCAAATCGCTTTAGAAAATATTTAGTGTACTTAGATTGACTAACAAATAAACCATCCAAGCTTTGCTTGATTTGCAACCCTAAGAAGAAATTCAACTCGCCCATCATACTCATTTCAAATTCGTTTTGTATACTAGATGCGAAATATTTGCAAAGAGAAGTAGTTGTGGATCCGAATATAATGTCGTCAACATATATTTGGATAATCAACAAATCATTCTTGACAGTTTTTGTAAAGAGAGTGTTGTCAACTTTGCCTTTAGAAAACCCTTTTTGAAGTAAAAAGTCACTAAGCCGTTCATTCCAAGCTCTAGGAGCTTGCTTTAACCCGTACAAGACTCTAGATAATTTGTAAACATGATTTGGAAAAAGTTCATTTTCAAAGCCAGGTGATTGCTTTACAAACACTTCTTCATCTATAGTTCCATTTAGAAAAGCACTTTTGACATCCATTTGATAAAGAATGAAATTTTTAGATGATGCAAATGCAAGAAGCATTCTAATTGCTTCTAATCTAGCTATGGGTGCAAAGGTTTCATCATAGTCAATGCCCTCCTCTTGATTGTAACCTTGAGCTACCAATCTTGCTTTATTTCGAATAATCATTCCATTTTCATCCTTTTTATTTCGAAAAACCCATTTAGTGCCTATTATAGTTTGATGTGTGGGTTGAGGAACTAAATGCCAAACTTGATTGCATTCAAATTGATTTAGTTCCTCTTGCATAGCCATGATCCAAGAATCATGACATTGAGCTTCGTGGAAGTTCTTGGGTTCAATATTAGACACAAAAGCTATGTGGTTGCATAAGTCTCTAAGTTGAGATCTTGTGCTAACACCTTGTGAAGGGTTACCTATGACTTGGTGAAGAGGATGGTTGAGCACAATCCTCCAAGATTTAGGAATGGAACAAGTCGAGTAATCATTAGATTGATTTCCAACTTCACTCTTATCCATTTGCCTACTTGATGAGTTAAAGATATTGAGATTATTGAAACTATCCTCAATTCCTACAACTTCATCATCATCTAGGTTAACTTTAGGTGAGGGTAGAGGTAGTGATTCATCAAAAACAACATGGATAGACTCTACCATGGTTAAAGTCCTTTTGTTAAAGACTTTAAAGGCTCTAATAGTTGAGGAATACCTTAAGAAAATTGCTTCATCCGATTTGGATTCAAATTTTCCCAAGTTATCTTTATCATTTAAAACGAAACATTTACAATCAAACACTTTGAAATACCCAATATTGGGTTTCCGACCATTCCACAACTCATACGGAGTCTTACCCAATTTCATTCGGAGGATAACTCTATTTATGACATGACAAACGGTGTTTACCGCTTCAGCCCAAAGACATCGGGGAAGGTTGTGTTCATTTAACATAGTCCTAGCCATTTCTTATAAAGATCTATTTTCCCTTTCAACTACCCCATTTTGTTGAGGAGATCTTGGAGCCGAGAGATCATGAG
This sequence comes from Cornus suecica, assembly GCA_963922005.1. NCBI lineage: Eukaryota > Viridiplantae > Streptophyta > Magnoliopsida > Cornales > Cornaceae > Cornus > Cornus suecica. The sequence goes on along the minus strand of OY998248.1, from coordinate 4,689,986 downwards.
ATACATCAAATTCAACACATAATTTCTATAGATCTTGATTGTCAAATTCTCTACCCCTATCACTTCTAATTTTCTTGATTTTCAAATCTTTTTGAGTTTGAATGACTCTATAAAATTTATCAAGAATGGAGTGAATTTCATTTTTATGAGCAAGAAAGTGAACCCAAGTAAATCTAGAGTAGTCATCTACTATAACAAGTACATAGAGTTTTTCGGCTAAGCTAGTCGTTCTCTCCGGACCAAAGAGGTCCATATGAAGTAACTCTAAGGGTCTAGAAGTGGTGATATCTTTCTTTCTCTTGAAAGAAGATTTCACTTGCTTACCTATTTGACATGCACTACATATTTTATCTTTTGAAAAATTAGTCTTCGGGAGGCCTTTGACTAATTCATTTTTTGACAAACGTTGAATGAGGTCCATACTAGCATGTCCTAAGCGTCTATACCATAACCAACTATTTTCACTCGATGTGACAAAGCACTTAACATCTTGTTCATTTAATTCACATAGCAACATAGTATATAAATTTTCGTTTCTCCTTGCATTGAACAATTGCTTTCCATCTTTCTCAACTATGCATGCATTTGACCTAAAGATAACATCATAACCTTTGTCACAAAGTTGGCTAATACTAAACAAGTTATGCTTTAAACCATCGACTAAAAGTACGTTATCTATAGCTAGAGAAGGAGATATACCAATGGATCCAATTCCAACAATTTTGCCTTGTGAGTTGTCTCCAAAAGTAACGCTTCCTCCTTCATAAGATTTTAGGGACATGAATTTTGATTTGTCCCCCGTCATGTGCCTTGAACATCCGCTATCAAGGAACCATCTTTCTTTTGAGGCGGACATCAAGCATACCTACAACACAACGTTACGTGACTTTTATTGGTACCCAATCTATTTTGGGTCCATTATGGTTAGAAAGAGATGCAATAGTTCCTTTGGGAACCCAAAATGATTTAGTTACCAAGTTTTCTTTTGCACGTAGAGATGCAATGGTTCCTTTTGGAACCCAAAACATTTTTGAGACAATTTTCTTCTTTTTTCTTAGAAAACATGCATTTGCTTTGTGACCTCTTTTCTTGCAATAGTAGCATGAGACATGATTGTGATCAATAGAAATTGAGAATGAAGATTGTTTTGAAAAAGTATGCTTTAATGATTTTCTTTTCTTCAATAAAAGTGCATCTTTGTTGAATGCATCATATCTTAAGCCGCATTTGTCAAAAGAGTTTCTTTGTCTTTCTAGCATGATGCTTAAGTTTTCTTTTCCTTTTGTGAATTTTGCTAAGATGTTTATTTGATCATCAATGGTCTTTTTCAACAAAATATTTTCCTTTTCTATCTTCATACTTTTGTCATTTGTTGCATTTACATCAACTATGGTGAGGCAAGTAGAATTACATGAAGATTTAGATTTCTTGAGCAAACTATGTTTCTTAGCTAGTTTTTCAAACTCATCATATAAATTTTCAAATGCATCTTGTAATTCATTATGAGAAAATAAAAGCTCATCATATGACAAAATAGAATTATCTAATGCATGTAAATTTAAATGTACCTCATCTTCATTTGCCATGAGGCAAATATTTGCAATTTCCTCACCATTTTCTTCCTCATCCGAATCACAAGAGTCATAATCATCCTATGTTACATTCATGGCCATTTTGTTTGACCTTTTCTCGTTCTCCTTTTTGGGCTTGAAACACTCATTTCTATAGTGCCCCGGTTTACCACAATTGAAGCAAGTAATGGACTCCTTCTTGCTTGCCTCTCCTCTTGGTTCGTTGCTCTTTAAGAACCTCCGACCTTTAGCCTTCTTTCGTTGAAGAAATCTCTTGAATTGTTGAGTGATCAAGGCAATGTCTTCATCAACCTCTTCTTCGATTCTCTCATTTGCTTCACTTTTAGTTGAAGCTTACAAGGCTATACCTTTTCTAGGCTTGGTGTCTTCTTCACGAGATTTTAAGGTAATTTCCCATGTAAGGAGTGGCCCAAAAATCTCATCGAGACTCATAGTGCTAAGATCGTGTGCTTCTTTAATAGCCGTCACCTTCGCATCCCATTTGACCGGAAGGCTTCTAAGGACTTTGCGTGCCACATCGGATTTAGGAACAATTCTACCACGATGCTTTAGTCCATTCAAAATATTAGTAAAACGAGACATCATAGAATTGATATTTTCATCTTCCTTCATGGCAAATAGTTCATATTCATGCATGAGTATATCAATTTTAGATTCTCTAACTTGAGTAGTTCATTCATAAGTAACTTCAAGTTTATCCCAAATTTCTTTGGCTGTGGAACAAGTAGAGACTCGGTTAAATTCATTTGGACTTAAGGTACAATTTAGATTAACCTTAGCTTTGGCATTAAATGACATAAGTCCACGCTCATCATTATCCCATTTGTTGGGCAATTTGGGAATATTTTTTCCATCAACCACTTTGGTAATAGTAAAAGGTCCATCGAAAATAACTAGCCAAATTTGATAATCAATAGCTTGAAGAAAGTCTATCATTTTAGTCTTCCAATAACTATAGTTTGAACCATCAAACCATGGGGGCCTATTGTTAGATTGTCCTTCTATAGGAGTGACTATATTTGAGGCCATGATCGTTTTCTAAGATGGTTAAGTCTAAAACAAGTAGAGATTAGGCTCTGATACCAATTGTAAGTCACTAAATTACCCTAGAGGGGGGGGGGGGGGGGGGTGAATAGGGTTTAAAAATAATTTCTAACTCCTTTTAATTCTTACTAGAACATGCAACAAGATTCAATATTAATTTACAAGGTAAATATGCAATGAACAATTTTACTTAATTTCAACAAGCTATTTACCACAATATAAATTAAGCATGCATGAACATAAAGTAAGGATATAGAGATAGAGATATTGACACTATGATGTTTAAGAGGTTCGGTAACTCCTACTCCTCAGCTCAAAGAATCCCCTTCCTTGAGACTTTCCCAATCCTCACACTATGGCTCTTCTTTCAATAGGTGGAATAGCAAAACCAATACAAAAGAGCTAACTAGCTCTTCACACAATCAAGAGAACAATCCTCCCTTCATACAATGGGCTTCACTCACCCAAGATCACAAATTTGTGTATGCAATCAATATATCACTCAAGAAACAAAAACACTCAAAACCCTAAGGTTTTTATGGAAGATAGATCAATATAAGCTCAAGTGTTTTTATGTGATATTTCAAGAACTCAAGATATATATATTCTCACAATATATTTTCAATAAGAGAATAAACACAAAGCTTGAGTTTAAATCTTCAAAATGATAGGAGTGAAAAACGAGATTTTGATCTTTCTTGCTATCAAAAGATTTTTTAGAAGATGCTTGAGAGAAAATTAGAGATGAATAATATTTGGAAAATTTCTCACACAAGAACATTGAGATTTCAATCAATATCTCTTTCGTTATATAGTGTAACACTAGGGTTTGGAAAGTGTATCTCACCCTAGACAATATGGAGAGTATGACTTGAAAATCAGCAAGCAAAATCATTTGTTTTTGGGCAAAAATATTGTTTAGAAATACTTTTCCTTAAAATCCTGAAGCACCCAGTCGACTGCCTACCGGCACCCAGTCGACTGCCTCCATGCTTAGATTTAAAATATTTTTCCCAACGGCTAGGGTCAATCGACTGCCTTAAGAAGGCCAGTCGACTGCCTCATGAGTCAGTCGACTACCTTAAGAAGGCCAGTCGACTGCCTCGGGCAATAAAAAATGTTCAAAACTCTCTGGTTCAGTCAGTCGGCTGGGTCTTTAACTGCCAGTCGACTGGGCACAGTCAGTCGACTGCCTTATGCAGTCAAAACGTTTCTAGCTCACTGGTTCATCCAGTCGGCTGGGTCCTTATTGGCCAGTCGACTGAGTGACTCAAAGAAATATTTTCAAGGTCCATTTTTTATCCGTTTGAGTTCATTTGATTTATTACTTGAGCTTATAAGACCAATCAACGCATAAGATACCTTGTTACAATATTCTCACCCCGACCTATCTACCCCAGGTCTTGAGTCCAGCTTTTGCTCTTTTTATCCTTCTTCGAGTTTGCGCTTGAGTTTCCTTATCGCTTGTCGCTTTTAGGATCTTTCCGAATCATTTACATGTACTTGCTGAAACACTTAGCTCAAAGTCAGATTAGTACCAAACACGGTTTTTAATGTTTTGTTAATATCAAAATAAGATTTATTGTTTAAAATAGAATTTCAAAGCCAACAAAGACAACCTATTTATTGGATAAAATTTATGTAACACTTCAAAAGGTGTTTCAAAGTTCAAAATTCTATTAGGCGTCCGATTTATAAGATATATAGTGGTAAGAACCGTTTCTCCCCAAAGATATTTAGGTACCTTATTGGTAAAAAGTAAAGCCCGACCTACTTCCAATAGGTGTTTGTCTTTTTTTTTCCGCCAAACCATTTTGTTGCGGAGTGTCGATGCAAGAACTTTGGTGAACAATTCCTTTTTCGAGGAAAAAGCGACCCAAATGTTTTTTGAAATACTCACGACCATTATCACTTCGTAAAATTTGAATGGTTTTTTAAAATTGTGTTTGTACCATGGTGTAAAAATATTTGAAGATTGTTTCCACTTCAGATTTTTCTCTCATCAAATAAACCCAACTTAATCTTGTGTGATCATTTATAAAAGTCACAAACCTTTTTTTGCCAGAAACTGTAGATGTTCGACACGGGCCCCAAATATCACTATGAATCATTGTAAATGGTGTGGTTGGTTTGTAAGGTTGAGGGGAAAATGATGCACGATGATGTTTTGCAAACTGACACACTTCACATTGAAAAAAATATGGACTTTTATTCCGGAATAAATTTGGAAATACTGAAAATTAGGATAGCCTAGCCTATAGTGCCATAACATAACATCACTATCTTTGGAAACAAAAGTAGAGTTCAAACAAGTACGCTGACATCGTCCACTCGAGTCAGGTCCATCTTCGAAAAAATAGTCTATCCTTTTCCCTAGCACTGCCAATCATCCTCCCAGTGATCAATTCCTGAAACTCACAATAAGAATAATATAAATTAACTTAACATTGATGATTAGAGGTAATTTTACTGATGGACAACAAATTGCAAGACAAATTGGGAACATGAAGCACATCATGAATAGTTAACAAAGGAGTGAGTTTGACTGTTCCTATCCCGGCAATGACCGAGAGTGAACATTCTACTATCTTAACCTTTTTATTTCCTGCACAGGGACTATAGGATGATAATAACTTGGAGCAACTAGTCATATGATCGGTTGCGCCAGAATCAATGATCCAAAAATAAACAGAATTAGAAATGACACTCAAACACGCAGTAGTTAGAGAATTACCCTTCTGAGCTAAAGAACAAGATGGGGTTAAAGACAAATTTGAAGATTGAAATAGTTTGTACAGGTGCTCTAATTGCTCCTTGGTAAAAGGGACTGCCTCCGAATTGGTAGAAGACTCCTGAGGATCTTTAGTCGTGGCTTGGTAGGCTCGACCATCGCGTTTGGGCTTTGGCTTCCAGTTTGTTGGTTTACTATGCAGTTTCCAATAGGTCTCCTTCGTATGCCATGCCTTTTTGCAATGCTCGCACCATGGCTTTTTACGACCGTCGTTTTCAGAGTCGATACCTCTAGATACAAGGGCTGAGCTTTCAATTTCTAGGTTGGGGCTGGTTTCATTTCTGTGTAGCATAGTTTTCCTCCTTACTTCTTCACGTCTAACTTCAGAAAACACTTCCCTAATGGAAGGCAATGGGTTCCTACCAAGAATGCGGCCTCGGGCCTCATCCAAACTCCGATTAAGGCCTGCTAAAAACATGTAGACCCTATCATTTTCCTCTCTCTTCTTGTGATGAGCAGAGTCATTGGAATTCTCCTAAATATCGTCATAGCACTGATCAAGCTCTTGCCATAATGTCACCAATTCATTGTAATAAGTGGTGACATCGCGATCATTTTGCTTGGATTGCCAAAGTCGGGTTTTCAACTCGAATATTTGAGAGGGATTTTTAAGGTCCGAATAAAGGTCACGAACGGCTTCCCACACATCTCGAGCAGTAGGAAGAAATAGATGTGGCTTTCCGATGGCTGGCTCCATTGAATTGATGAGCCAAGCAATAACAAGGGAGTTCTCGGACTACCATTTTTTCAGGTGAGGATCTGTTGCAAAGGGCTTAGAAGTCTCGCCAGTCAAGTTCCCGATCTTGCCCTTATCGTTGATTGACAGTTTCACGGACTGAGCCCACTCGAGGTAATTCTGCCCATTGAGTTTCGTGACTGTGAGTTGCAGAGAGGAATTATGTGAATAAAATCTGCAGGAAGTGGAACAGAAGAAATTGCAGAGGTAGGGTGACTGGTTTCGGAAGAATTTGAGGATATGGTAAGATTTGTTTGGGCGCCGGTCATGGCAGCCATGTAAGACATCGTTAAGGAGAAGAGAAAGAGCGCGCTGGCTCTGATACCATGAATTTTTAGGGAAGAAAATATAAAAATTCTCCTTGAGTATCAAAGGACCAAAATAAAGAAATAAATAGCAAAGGAATGCTCATAAAATCAGCAATTATAGGGCGCACAAAATCAGTAATTCCTCTACTAAAAATTAGGAATGGAAACTACCAAATCTGAAACAATTATTTCAGATTTATTTAAAAATATAGAATATCCTATAATAGCCTAATTAACTCCAACAAATCCGACAAAACCTTTTACACACAAGCTTGTCACACAAACAAGAGGACAACCCCCTCTTAAAGACCAATGGGTTTCACTCACTCAAAGATCACAATTATTTAATCAATAAAGATTATCACTCAATAAACACTCAAAAACCTTTAGGTTTTATGAAGGATACATAAATTATAAGCTCAAGTGTTTTAGTGATGTGTTTGGTTCACTCAAGATCTTAAAGTCTCTTGACAATAAATGAGAGTTGAATTCAATAGAACAACCACAAGATCTTTTCTATCTAGCTTCTTATAATGATTAGAATTGAATGAGAGAAGACAAACTTTCAATGCTCAATCTTTTGCTTTCAAAGAATGATGGTTGAAGAGTGTAATGAGCTTTAAGTTTAAGAGAATTAGAAGAAGTAGTCTTTCATAACTCTATACCATCATATATATATTTAGGTCAAAAGCCAAGAGAGTGAGACTCACTTCAAGAGAGTGAGCTGAGAATGGTGGTGGTTGGATGGTGGTTGAAGACATTAAATGCACTGAACTAGCCATTTTTAGACCCATCAATCGGCTGGACCTAGGCATCAATCAACCTAGGCGTCAGTCGACTGACTACTGCCTATCAGTGGATTGTCATTACTATGTCCGTCGGCTGACGTCAACACATCAACAAGCCGACTTCCCCTTTCAGTCAGCTGAAATCCACACCATCAGTTGACTGACCAATGCAATCAGTCGACTAACAAATAGCTCTTTCACTAAAGAAAAACACTTTGGAGCATCAGTCGGCTAACCAAGGCATATTAGTCGGTTGATCATGCCATCAGTCGAGTGACTGAGGCCGTTAGTCGGCTGACAAATAAGCTTCAATCGAGGCCAAAACCCTCTGGACCATCAGTCGGCTGACGAAGAGATGTCAATTGACTGGCTTATCTGTCAGTTGACTGATGAGGTACATCAGTCGGCTTACAGGTCAAAAAATCAGTTTTTAACTTGAATTTTTTCCGGTTCCATTTTTAATTCTTGAGCTTATAGGTTGTGAAATCAAAGCATAAAACCTTTTGTACAATTCACTAACTAACCTATCTACCCCAAGTATTAATTCTTCAGCTTCAAGCTCCTTTGCCATGAATTGTCCTCCGTGTCCTTCAACTTGTGTTAGCGTTCATTTCCAAGTTTGTTTCCTATTTCCTGAAACACATAAACTCGATTTTGATATTAGTACTAAACACATCCTCATGGATTGTTATCATCAAAACAAGATATTATTGTCCAAAGAAAAAATCTTTAGTCCAACAATCTTCCCATTTTTTATGATGACAAAATATTACGTGTTTGCCTCAATAGGGTAGCGTTGTTTGATGCTCCCCCTCAGTTTATGCATAATAGATGAGACACTTTGCTCCCCTTGTTTACATGCATTTTTTCAATCATATACATAAGCATAAAAACGTAAAACATTACACAAGGCATATTAGCAAAATGTGTCATTTTCATTCATGCATTTGAATTACAATCGTTTAAGTGCTAATGACATTAAACATAGAACATAAACAGAAATAAAAATATAAAAACAAAAGGAGCTAAGCAACGACAAAGGTAAATGCCACAAAAAAAGCCACAACACCCGACAAACACCTCAAATCATGCCCCCCCTTTGTCACCATCAAAACAACTCCGAAGCTCATCAATTTGCAAAGATAAGTTTTCCATTCTCTCTCTCTCTCACTCTCTCTCTCTCTCCCCCCTTCCTTTGTTTTTTGATAACAGGGTTATCCTGGACTTTTGCACCGAACAATCCACGGGATTCATACAAAGCGACCCCATTACACGAATCGGGTAAAGCTCGAACTATATTTTGCGATTATAACCCCAACGAATTGTTTGCACTCAGTAAGAATTCAACATGGGACCTAATTCTTCTTAAAACACTAAGTCCCAAGTCCTTTCCAACTGGGGTAACCCGTTTGGATTATCTCCCCTTCTCATTCCTCTTCAATATTACTGAAAACCCTAAATTAAAGAATTTTCTTTAACAAAACAAACGAAGGGACAATTTGAACTAAAAACATGATAAAACACTTTTGAAATTTCCTCTCTCAACCTCTACTCTATTGCTCTCTTTAATCAAATTCAAACCCACAACCGAAACTGGTTCTTGAATCGGAAATGAAATGAGTCTCATAAAACCCTTTTGAGAGCAAGGATTTGGAGCAAGTCCAGAAATTGAAATCCTCTTCTCTGCATCCGCCACCAACAACTTTGAACTCAACTTCTTCTCTTCACCTGATAATCATGGGAGAAAATTTTAAATTCAACTTTGAAAATGTTCCGGTATATCTTCATCACATTCTCCTCCTGATGTGATTAAGCAATCAACAATGACAGAGCCACTTCAGCAAAGCGAGGAAGCCAAAATCGAAGATAATTAAAAAAGCGTGGAAGAGTTTGCCAATTTTTATTTAGAGATTTATATTATATATATATATAATAGGTATATATATGTTGAGTTTGATTTACGGTTTGCTTGTAAATTATCAATGGGTTGATTCCCACAAACTCTGAAATTCTAACTAAGACAAATCCTAATTTGATAAGATAAGAGTATAGAGAGATGATATAGTTAATGCAGCAAATGGTCATTTTAAATTTTACATTTTGTTTTTTTGATATTTTAAAATAACATAATAAGGGTAAAAGGTAATTCACCTATTCCGGTACCGGAAAATGGGATGGATGGGTTTATTTGAACTAAATTAATAGTGTAAGGGTGTTAACAAACCAGAAGGGGTGTTAAATGTGGTATTTTGCACCATTTAAAATTAAAAGGTACTGCTTTGAAACACCAACTGCCATAAATGAAATGGAAAAAATGAAAACAGTAACACGAATAGTTAGATACCGATTCAAATGATGAGAAACTATACGTTTCACCCATATATTACAATCCTCTTTTTACGGGTGTAATTTATATTACCATGTCAACATTCAAATAAATAATTAAGAAAACATATATATATATATATATATATATACATAAATAAAGGAGGATTTCTAATGAAGCATGATATCACATCCAATATGATGACATGGTATCACCACTGTAATGAATAATTTCTCTAGAATGATGTCTCCACGTTTGGACTCAGTAAAGAAAGAAAATGAAAATGTGTATGCAACATTTGGAACAAAGGAAACAACTACATCTTTACAAACTACTTGTAAAATGAATATTTAAGTTTCCTATAATTGTCATAGTTTCTATGTTCCCTAAAATTGTCATAGGTTTGAAATTTCCTAAAATTGTCACAGATCTAAGGAGATTATTTGTTTATTTAAATTATTAGAGTGGAGGGAAACAGACTGTCACCTTCTGTTCCTCAAATGAATATGTCTTGCAGTAATCAGCAAACCAACTCCTCACATTCATGCGGACTCTTGCAGGTAGACTTTTTCGGAGTTGCCTAACACCCTTTTCTGCATATTTTTTCTTGTTTCCTCTTTCAAAAATGGCTAGAGACACCCAATAAACCCAGCCAGTTCCACCTCCTTTATGCATCGATGCGGTCGGAATCCAAAATCATACATTTTCCTTTCTTCCTCATTCCTAAACCCTATATATTTCATCAACTGTAAAAAACCAAAGACGCAAATCATGCAAACTTTTACACACTACCAAAAGATATAAAACAATAGCTTAGAACAACCCTGATTTTTGGATAATTATTGTAAATGCTAAAAAATGCACAACACAATAATGGAATCTTTTATTCAGTTTTGGGTTTTCTTATATACATTCCCTTTTTGGGGTTGCCCATTAGGGCAACACAACTTTGCTTACATCATTATTACATCATTATCTCTATTTTTGAAGAAATATAAGCTGAAATAGGCCTAGTCTTCGGGCTTTTGATAACCCGGTTGGGTCATCAGCCTGATGGGACTAATGCTTGATGGGCCTCTATGGGCCTGAAGATTTCCACACTTACACAGGCCCTCTTCTTGGTGGTGGGCTTTCGGGCAGTCAGGCCCATTACCAAGAAGGTAAAGTGGAAATCAAGATACTTTATCCCTGTCGGGGTGACATGGAAGGTCTATTTAATGTGATGGTTGTATCGTCATTTAACCATTTGAAATTCATGGCTTAGGTAGCCTCGATTAGCGAGATGGGGGTTGAGGAGGCGGCATGACGCTTCGTTTCATGTGCGCACAACTTTTCGAATGCTTCGATGACCTATATAAATACCCAGGGTCCATTTGTTATACACTCATTACATTTCCAACCTCTTTGGTCTCAGAAACTCTCTAGAACTTAGGCTCTTATCTTGTTACTGTCAGAATCTGTACGTTTCTCCAGAAAAAACACAGGAAATCTCATCGGGATTCATCCTAGAGTAAGTTCTCTCTTCCAGCTTTCCTACATTTCTGTCAACATGTATGATTGTGATGACACTCGGTCGGGTAGTGAACGTCTTCCCTCTTTTGTAGTTCCCGACGCTTCCCTTAGTCCTCCATCGGTAGAGGTGGTGAGGAGGGTTAGATCTAGTCCTCCTGAGGTGAACCAAAACATTGCAGTGGGTGGGGATTCGACTGTAGGTCAATCGGGAGATCAATTTTATGTTGACCCCCTTCCCCCTGTACATAGGGTAGATACGGTGCTGAAGAGACTGAGGGTTAAATGTGCGATACCCGATGGCGTGATAATTAAGAATTATCCCAGAAGGTACGACTTCAGGAAAGGGGAGAGAGTTATGGATCATCAGATCTTGCTATCAGCCTGACCAGCTTTCCTACATTTCTGTCAACATGTATGATTGTGATGACACTCGGTCGGGTAGTGAACGTCTTGCCTCTTTTGTAGTTCCCGACGCTTCCCTTAGTCCTCCATCGGTAGAGGTGGTGAGGATGGTTAGATCTAGTCCTCCTGAGGTGAACCAAAACATTACAGTGGGTGGGGATCCGACTGTAGGTCAATCGGGAGATCAATTTTATGTTGATCCCCTTCCCCCTGTACATAGGGTAGATACGGTGCTGAAGAGACTGAGGGTTAAATGTGCGATACCCGATGGCGTGATAATTAAGAATTATCCCAGAAAGTACGACTTCAGGAAAGGGGAGAGAGTTATGGATCATCAGATCTTGCTATCAGCCTGATGGACCTAATGCTTAATGGGCCTCTGTGGGCTTGAAGATTTCCACACTTATAGTTATCATGTCCAATTTCCACCTCAAAAGCCAGTCTTCATCAATATAGGTTGGATGTATTTTCAGATTTTTAACTTCGGTTCAGTCGCTCCCAAATTTCTCTACAGAAATCTAGGTGAATCAATTATTTATAAAGGACACTGAGTCATCTACTCTAGCCAGTCATTGGAGTCATATGTTATACTATTTATTTTCTGGTCTTTCTATTACAGTTACGTGATGAAATCATTTCTGGAGTTGAAAAACTACCTCTAATTCCTCAAGGTGGCATTGTCAAGGTAGCCAAACCTCATAGAGGCCCTTGTATCCACTTGGATGAAGCCTCTATTTGAAAGGTCTAAGGATGTGTTATAATCATGCCTGGTCGGTAAATTCAATGAAGAACAAGGTGATTTGGGTCCGATTGCAAATTGGGCGATTAAGAGTCTTTGGGAGAGTCATTTTATAGAGTGGCAGGCTTTGAATTCCACTGGATCTTCTGGGGGCGGGCATTCTAGTGATGTGGGTTTCGATGTTAGATGTGCATAAATGACCGTTCTCTAATTCTTATTTTTTGTCAATGGGGGAAGGAGGGGGGTTGTTTTAGGGGTCTACGGCTAGTGCACGATCGGGAAAGATTCACACCTTCTGTGGTGTTAGGAGGTGATTTTAGCGTGGTGAGATCCCTAGAAAAGGCGGAGCGACTTATAGTAATGATTTTCATCCTATTAGTTTGGTGGGATGCATTTGTGTAAAATGATCGAGAAGTCCTTACTTCACAGTTAAGGGAGGTATTGGATGGAGTTATTTCAGAATCTCAGAATGCTTTTATTGGAGGACGTCAATTTCTAAATTCCACTCTCATTGCTAGCAAGAGTGCGGGTGCTAGGATTGTTAATGGTGTCCCAGTATCCTTGTTAAGCTTGGTGTGGAGAAAGCTTATGATTGAGTGAGCTGGAACTTTAGGTTTTATTTGTTGTAGATGATGGGTTTAAGAGAGAGAATGAGACGGTGGATTGAGTTTTTATTTTTTGTGCTAGATTCTTAGACCTTGTGAATGGCACTCAAACGGTTTTTTTTTAACACTTTGGGCTGTCTTAGGTAATGTGACATTTGTAGAGAACACTTCGGTTATTCGCGATGCTGATGGTGCCTAGCTGAGACACTTGAGATTTGTTTTGATTTGCTTCTAGACGGTGTCTAGACTGAAAGAGAACACTGGAAAAAATTCAATGATCCCGCTAGGAGAGATGGAGAGCATATTTTTTCTTGTTCTTGTCCTTGGGGGTGGGGATCTAATGATACAACGTGTTGATAGGATTGGCTTGATGGAAAAATGGTACATGTCAAAGGGTGGGAAGCTCATCTTCAAAAAGTGCACTTAGTCTAACCTTCTGACGTATTTTCTTTTCCTCTATCAAATTCTCTTTTCCAAGGCTAAGAGGATCGAAATGCTTAAAAGGAAATTTCTTTGGGAGTCTAGGGGAAGAGTTCATGAACCATCGTGCTTTTGCAGAGGTGGGTAGGCCGATTCAATAAGGGGTTTAAGCGATTAAGAGGTTGGTGCCTTTAAATAAAGCTTTCTTGGGGAATTGGCTTTAGAGGTTTGGAGTTGAGCGCCAAAGGCTGTGAAGAAAGTCTGATGGAGAACCGGGCAAGGACTGTGAGTTTGAAGCCCACATGGCCCACCTTTATTATTGGAGACGTTAGAAAGAAAGATGATAGGGATATTTTTGTTACTTGAGAAGTATTTTAGTACTTTTGCTATTATTATTTATTTATTATTTTAATTATATTGTTTATTACTTTTATTTAGGGTTTGTGTTGCCTATAATTTTTTTTGATATAACAGAAATCATTAGTTTTGAGTTTTTGGAATATTGATTATGTCATTTATTTGATCTCTTTTCTTCTTGTTCTCACCCCAAATTCTCTCTCTCCTTTTTCTTTATTTTTCATTTCTCTCTTTCTTTCTATTAGGTTCTGTATCAATTGGTATAAGAGTGAAAGATCTGAGAAGGAAAACAAACAACTCTCATTGCAAACCCTAACCCTAACCCTAGCCGTTAGAGCGAAGATCCATAGTTTATGTTTACAACAATGCAAATCCCTTCTTGCTTTTGGTCAACGTCTAACCCACGACCTTCAACGTTCATCAACAAGAAACCCTAACCCTAGCCACCACTAACCTACACACCATACACAACCAGAAAAAGAAAAAAAAATCCACGTGATGATACAAGTACAGTGAGTGATCCAGTCCCATAATCGGTAGCACTGTTTCTCTATTTTAAGGAGTCAAAAGTAGATTTCTTCCATCACCACTGGCCATAGGCATGGCTGTACTAGCACATCCAATAACCAATGATGATCAACTAGGTCATATCAGGGAACACAACAGCTGCTTTCAATTAATGATATTGTTGGAAAGTTAAACTCTTTGTTTCTACAGAGTATGCACAGAAGGTTAAGAAGAAGCAAAATGAAAAAAGAAAAAAAAGAGTCAAAAATGAGATGGATGCATGACTAGAGAAGTGAAAAGGGAACAAAATAACAAAAGGACCGATACGAAGTAGCATCTAATTCGCTAAACTACTACTGGATAACAAAAGGACTACAAGAATCAACAGAACAAGCTCTTCTTCCCATTAACCATCTGCAGTTTAACATTGCTACCAATTACCAACAAGCATGACTAGGTAGCAGACTGCTATCGGCTTGATACTAATAGGCTAGTTTGGGGTGTTCATTTTTTGAGACAGTTCCAGCATTAGGAGATTGAGGATGTGTCTTGTTTCACAGTCCGAGTTCGGAGAGAGGAGACAGGTATTAGTTTCTAATTCTCAACAGTGACAATTGAAGGTAATGAGATTGGTTCTCTTTGCCCTATAAATAAAAGTGAACTGAATTCGAAAATAGAGGTTCACCAAACGATCGTTTTTCTTCAAACTCTTTCAGACGTAGTAAATTCTGTAAGTCCTTTCTACTTAATGGACTTTTTGGGTCTGAAACCAACACCAAGCACAACCCTCGTATTGTAGATCATCAAAAGAAAGATCTATATTTTCATATATTGGGTTGAGGTCGTATTTGTATGCTCCTTTTTAAAGAATCCACATGTTGAGGGATTCATGTCGTACCATTTGCAAAGTATCCAAGGAATAACTAACCTTGTATTCAAGTAATGATCATGATTGACTCTAGTATTCAGAAGGAAAGGGGTGCTTTAAGAGTAGATAACAAGTTCCATCTCTTTGTTTCGATTACATGTTATTGAATCATTTCACATTCCGTTCTGCGATATTGGAGAATTGCCGCAAAGGTACCATACCATAAGTAATAGCGGAAGAATAAAATAAGAGTCAAGTCTACCAGAGCTTGGTAAGCATTGGGTCTGTTCGATCTGAAAAATAATAATCATCATCAGCCGAATAGCAGGACCGATAATAATCATGATTTTCATGGGATTTCGAAAAATAAAAATCATCGGCCGAATAGTAGGACCGATAATATTCTTTGTATACGTAGGGTGCGGGCGTGCCAGAACCTGTGACGAAGTTCAACCAGTTCAAAATGAACGAATTTTCATCTCTTTTGAACATGTGGAATAGAATCAGACGATTTACGAGAAAGAGAACTTAACTCTCGTTAAAGGTTTTATTGCCTCAGCAAAGAAGACTTTTGGGTAAACAAAAGAAATTGCGAAAGGAATTGAAATATATTGATATTGAAGGAAAACAAATAAATGACTGGGAATGTAAATTTGCAGGAAACTAAATTTGGTATTGAAAGAAAGCAAATAAATGACTAAAAAAATTGTAGCAGGGATAATTTGTATTTGGCCGTGGACCTCTGTAACAGTTACAGAGGTATACGTATATTATTTATAGCCTAAAACTAACCTAAAGATAAACTAGAAATAAATAAATAAAAGATAAAAACAACCTAAATTCTAATCGTATCTAAACACTTTCACCAACTCAACTACATCTCTTTTTCAAAAGTGTCCAATACTCCACAAACTTTGTAATCTTCTAATCTTAATCAACTTCATGATATGACACATTTTCAACCCATCTTCTAACTTATTTTCGCAGCCCATTTTTGGCCCACTTCGCAACCCATTTCGCAGCCCCAAAACCGCCCAGTTTTCGGCCCATTTTCAAGCCAAATTCTGGCCCAAAAACAACCCAGTTTTGCCTAATTTTTGGCCTAGTTTCGGTCCGCTTCGTTGCCAGGTGTTGGCTCATTTAGGGTGTCAAGAATGCCCCCCAATTCCAACACCATTTTTGATCAAAATTATGGTGGTTGGAATTTTTCTTTAGCCAAAATGATGCCAACATATCTTTGTATCAACCTTTCTTGCCCCCGAGTCTGCCACTTAGAAAGAAAAAATAAAATTGAGTTGGCTCAGGGTTTTATTATTTAGGACCAACAATAAAGTGGTCTTTATTCCCCTAATCCTAATTCTAACTAGGTAAATAAAAAAAAATTAACGTTCATCGACAGTGGATCAATGAACCCATACAAAATCCCAACACTCAAAACTTTAAACTCTCGAAGTAGGGAAAAAATACGATCGGCCGGAATTAAACAATTATGCAAAGTCATGTTAACCGATCTTATTGCCGGATCCATTCGAAAAACGACACAATCCCCATGAAAAATTTTCACGGCAACTACTCTTGAAAGTTTATATATTTTTATAATTTTAGTTGTATTTGCTGAAATTATAAAATACGAAGTTTCGCCTTCAATCAGATTTTTCTCATAGGTCGAAAACAAACTATTTTCGGCCGATTTAAAGCAAATTTTGGCCAGAACCTTTGTTTTTGCCAAAACGTCAGTTTCGGCAACATTAATTTCTTCCTCAACCGATGGTGGTTCTTGTGAACTGGCCGGCGGCTGCCCTTCGTGTCTCGGAGGATTCGTGAGTCTTTTCTTTAACATATCATAAGACTTTTGAAACCCCTGCTTTAATTTAGCAATTTCAACTTGCATAGAGTCAAGCCTTTCAAGCCTCTGTGTTGTCTTCTTAGCAAGATTTGTTTGCACTCGTCGAGCGATTTCCCTCAACTGTACGATTTCACCTGCAAGTGCGGCCTTTGAACCTTGTGGTGGCATGTTCGCAATATTCTCTCGGCTACCTAGAGGGGTCCCACCGGGCGTGCCAATTGTTCGCTCCGAAAAATAATAATCATCATCAGCCAAATAGCAGGGCCGTTAATAATCATGATTTTTGTGGGATTCCGAAAAATAATAATAATCGGCCGAATAGTAGGACCGATAATATTCTTCGTATCCATAGGGTGCGGGCATGCCAGAACCTGTGATGGAGTTCAACCGGTTCAAAATGAATGAATTTTCGTCTCTTTTGAACATGTGGAATATCATCAGACGATTTACGAGAGAGAGAACTCAACTCTCGTGAAGGGTTCTGATTGCCTCAGCAAATAGGACTTTTGGGTAAATAAAAGAAATTGAAGAAAACAAATAAATGACTAAAAAATAATATAATGAAAAACTGCCATTGTAGCAGGGACAATTTATATTTGATCGTGGACCTCTGTAACAGAGGTATACGTATATTATTTATAGCTTAAAACTAACCTAAAGATAAACTAGAAATAAATAAATAAAAGAAAGAAATAAAAGATAAAAAAAACCTAAATTACAATCCTATCTAAACACTTTCACCAACTCAACTACATCTCTTTTTCAAAAGTGTCCAATATTCCACAAACTTTGTAATCTTCTAATCTTAATCAACTTCATGATATGACCCATTTTCAACCCATCTTCTAACCTATTTTCGCAACCCATTTTTGGCCCACTTCGCAGCCCATTTTGCAGCCCCAAAACAGCCCAGTTTTCGGCCCATTTTCAAGTCAAATTCTGGCTAAAAAACAACCCAGTTTTCAGTCCGAAAAATAGCCCATTTTTGCTCAATTTTCGGCTTAGTTTTGGTCCGCTTCGTTGCCATGTGTTGGCTCATTTAGGGTGTCAGCAAGGGCTTAACTTCCAAGCCACATATTAAGGTTTCGCTACTGGTAGAGAGAACAAATAATAATAAAATAAGACCAAAAATATAATCCCTAGCGGTAATACAAAAAAGTAGCTATATCCATCTTACATGCATGATATATTGTAAATGCACAAAAATGCACAACACAAGAGAGAATGCTTTTATTCATTTTTTATTTTCTTTATATACATTTCCTTAATGGGCTTACAAAAACCTTGCTGGGCCACCAGCCTGATGGGCCTGACGCCTGATGGGCTTAATTGGGGTAAACATTTCCACTCTTACACATGCCCGATTCTTTGTGATGGGTCGTCGATCATTCTGGCCCATTAGAAAGGATACAGAGTGGGAATGAGGTACATCACCCCTGATCGGGATGACGTGGCTGATGCGATTAATGTGATGGCTGTGTAATTATTATAACGTTTGAAATCTGCGGTCCGGATGGCCTCGATTGGCGAGAAGGGGGTTGAGGAGGCGCACGTGAAGCGAGATGATGCTTCGCTTCCCGAGGGTACGGCTTTTCAGGCGTCCCTAAGACTCCTATAAATATTGGATGTAATGTTGAAGATTCATTCCGTTTCATCACTTGAAAATTTCAGAGAAGTCTTTGCACTTGAGATCTTTACTTATCATTGCTAGAGTCTATCTCCTCTCTTAGGAAAGCGTCCGAAATCTTTCGGGATTCATCTTAGAGTAAGTTATTTCTTTTCATCTTCGCGTCTTTCTTTTCAAGATGTCTGATAGCGATGATACCCGGTCGAGTAGCGACTATTTACCCTCCTCTGTAAACCCGGATACTTCCCTTAGTTCACCCTCAGTGGAGGTGGTCAGGGCAATTGTATCTAGTCCACCGGAGATTAACCAGAACATTGCAGCAGCTGGGGATCCTGCTGCAGGGGGTTCGGGAGATCAGTTTTACGTTGATCCCCTTCCTCCAATGAATAGGGTAGAGACGGTATTAAAAAAGTTAAGGGTTAAATGCGGGGTACCCGATGGGGTAATTATTAAAAACTACCCTAAAAAGTATGATTTTAGGAAGGGTGAAGGGGTTTTGGACCACCAGATTTTTTTGTCGGCCTTTCACCTTCAGGTCCTTAGATTCCCGATCCAGCCCTTTTTCCTTTATACCTTAGCTACCCTGGTTTGGCTCTGCTTCAGGTCGGACCTAACTTCTTCAGGGTCTTGGCCATGATCTTGATAATCAATCGGGATTTGGGCCTTGACCTTGGACTGGCGGAACTTCTTTTCTGTTACAAGATACAGGCCCAGAGGGAATGCAGAGGCCGGTACAATCTTTTTCCCCTTAGTGGGAGGAAGATCTGTGATGGCACTGAAAAGTCCAACAAAGGGTCAAAGGAAAGAATGATCCTGGTGAGCGGGAATTGGAGACTTCCAAGCTCATCTAGATTCAAAGTCCCCAGCGAGTTTGACCAACACCTTTTCCCTTCTTTCAAGCCATTCCATAGAGGGTCATGCAACTGCGATCAGTGCAATGATAAGTTAGGCCTCCATGTGCTTGAGTTTCTGGGAGCGCCCGATGAATATAAAACTTCAAATTATATCAGAAACCGTTTTGAACTGCTTAAATCAAAAATTTGGGGACAGGCTTTGAGGATGTGTAACAGTTTCCTGACAGGTTCTACTTTGCAGGCCCTGTCTACAGAAATGCTAAGAATCCCGCAGGCAGTGTTGAAAAAGAAGTCCAAGCGGACAATTGGCCCTCAAGTGACAACTTCAACTCCTGGTGAGAGTCAAGGCGGGCAGGGATCACAAAGTGTTCCAACTCCTCCGGCTGGGCCTAATCTCCTGCCACCGGTGGAGAACACCCCGGTAAGTCCACCTCCACCAATGGGAAATTTTCAAATCGGTCAGACTCCTCCTCCAAGATCAGAGGAGGTTACCCGACCTTCAGGGGACGTTCCCACTCCTGAATTCCGTCTGGTTGAAAGGGAAACAAGCCTGACAGGGGCACTGCATCCCCGATCAGAGGAGAATTTGCCAAACGGTATGTCAGGCCCCGAACGACCACACAGTCGTCTCCCATCATACTAGATGACAGTGGGGTAGCAACTGAAGTGGAGAGACCCGTGCCATGGGCGCCGAAGATTACACTCCCGGGCGGTGACTTTCTAGTTATGGGGCACGCAACCATTGACAACGACGCTGCTCTTCGGGCTATGGGCTCATAGATCTGGACGTCCATTGACCGAAAAAGGCTGAGAACCATTGACCGGGAGGATTTGACCCTGACAGGTCCAGAGATAGTAATGAAGGTAGTGCTTTAACCTACAGTTTCCTCAGTCGTACTTAATATTTTATTTGTTTCTTTATCAGGCTAACATTTGTTCTTTTGGAAGATGCTCTACCTGACCCAGGCTTACAATCCGAAAATGG
The DNA here is from genome assembly GCA_963922005.1 of Cornus suecica. Taxonomy (NCBI): domain Eukaryota; kingdom Viridiplantae; phylum Streptophyta; class Magnoliopsida; order Cornales; family Cornaceae; genus Cornus; species Cornus suecica. Next base: position 4,669,679 of record OY998248.1, on the reverse strand, counting down.
AGGAAGACACTAAGCTGCTTCAGAAGTCCAATGAACTTCTGAGGATGAAGGAGGACTCCCGGATGAAGGTTGCCAACATGCTGTCCATATCTAATGATAAGTTGGATGTCCAGACCCAGAGGACTATCGCTGCAGAGCAGCAGCTTCGGGCTGCTCAAGATAAAATTAAAGAAATGGAGGCGGTCCGGCGGGCCCTTTTTGCAGAAGCGGAGGCTTTAAAGGCTGATAATAAGAGCCTGAAAGCTGACAAAGAAAGCTTGACGTCCTCCAATTTGAAGCTCCTGGAGGAGTGGGCAGAGATAGAGAATCTCCTTGGAACGGAGAGGTCGGTGATGGAGATGTGCCACCGGGGTGGGAACGAGATGTACAAGCGTTTCTGCGAAACTTCCCAGTACCGAATCGGGTTCGGTTGGAGGTCATGCTTCAGTGACATGCAGAAACCCGTCGGAGAAAGGACTTTTACCTCTGTGGAAGAACTGGATGAGAGTCTGGGCATCGCTCCTCCGTACGACGATCTGGTTGGTGGTCCGGACGACGTTCGTTTCTGCGAGTTCCTGACCAAGCCTCTCCCAGGGATGAAATAACCGCCCCTCCCGATCCTCCAGCGCCTGATGGGGCCATCGTTCCAGTGAACCCCAATGAGTCGGGCACCGGTGTTGACCCTTAGGATATTTGTGTTCATAAAGTATATTGTAAGCCATGGCCACTGGGGCCCATTTTGAATGAAAGATAATAGTTTTTGTCCAATTGACTTTTGACTTTTATAATATCACGATTCCTGTCTATTTTGTTTATTTTTGAAAAGTTTTGTGATCTCTTCAGGATCTGTGTTGTGTCCTCGGGCACTTCAGGTCATGCGAAGGTCAATGCAACACTCGGTTTATTTTTGGAACTTTGATCTCTTCAGGATCTGTGTTGTGTCCTCGGGCACTTCATGCCATGCGAAGGTCAATGCAACACTTATTTTATTTTTAGAACTTTGATCTCTTCAGGATCTGTGTTGTGTCTTCGGGCACTTCAGGTCATGCGAAGGACGATGCAACACTTAGTTTGTTTTTAGAACTTTAATCTCTTCAGGATCTGTGTTGTGTCTTCGGGTACTTCAGGCCATGCGAAGGACAATGCAACACTTAGTTTGTTTTTGGATCTTTGATCTCTTCAGGATCTGTGTTGTGTCTTTGGGCACTTCAGGCCATGCGAAGGACAATGCAACACTTAGTTTATTTTTGGAACTTTTGATCTCTTCGTGATCTGTGTATTTTTATGATTTATTTTTCTATAATAATAATTTTACTGATCAAGTACTATAGTCTTTTTATCAAAAAAATCAAAGTAAAAACAGGACTTGTCCATTAAGGGTAGTACCTCTTCAGGCGAGAGGCGTTCTGGGAGTTTGGTTCCATTCCGCCATCACTATTCATTTGGACTCGGTATGCTCCGCGACCGATGACCTCGGTAATGGTATACGGGCCCTCCCAAGGCTCCCTGAGCTTGCCTACGAGCCCTATTTTTCGCCTAAGGACCATATCCCCGACCTGGAACTCTCTTCTTTTGACTCTTTGATTGAACTGGTTCCAGATGTACTGTTGGTAGGCGGCTAGCCTGATCTCGGCAGCCTCTCTTCTTACTTCCAGAAGATCAAGATTCTTAGCCAAGTGCTGGTTATTTGGTCCTTCAACCCAGGCCTCGCTCTGGAGGGTTGGAACCCTTATTTCTGTAGGAATCACAGCCTCAACGCTGTACGCCATGGCAAAGGGGGTTTCACCAGTGGGTTGCCTGGGGGTCGTCCTGTATGACCAGAGAACTTCGGGCAGTTTCTCAAGCCAGGCCCCTTTGGCTTTTCAAGCTTTTTGGCCAAGGTGTTGAATATAGTTCGATTGGTCCTTTCCGCCTGCCCGTTCCCTTGCGGGTAGCCGACGGACGACGTGTTCTGGTTTATACCATGCTCGGCAAAGAATGCTCTAACCCCCTTATTGTCCAAGTTTGTTCCGTTATCCATCATGATCGTCCTTGGTAACCCGAATCTGCATATTATGTTGGTCCATATGAATTTGATGACGTGGGTACTTTTGACTGTGGGATAGGCTTCTGCTTCTACCCACTTGGTGAAATAGTCAGTGGCCAGAAGGACGTATGCATTCGACCGGATTGCTTTCGGGAGGGGTCCCACTATATCCATTCCCCATCGGGCAAATTGGTGTGGTACTATAGTGGGATACAAGAACTCAGGTGGCCGATGGATAGCATCCACGTGCATTTGACAGGGCTTGCACCTTCGGACGTGCTCCTCGGCATCCCGAGACAAGTAGGGCCAGAAGTACCCTTGAGATAAAATCTTATGGGCAAGGGATCTGCCGCCGGAGTGGTTTCCACAAGCCCCACTGTGAATTTCCTGCATCACTGCTCTAGACTCTGACGGTGAAACACATCTCTGGTAAGGACCTGAAAAGGATTTCCAGTAGAGTTGCCCGTTTATGATTGAGTATCGGGTGGAATTCCTCCTGATCTTGTAAGCTTCAGCTTTATTTTCGGGAAGAGTTCCATTTCGCAGGTAATCCATTAGGGGATCCATCCAGCTGGGTTCCCATGGGATAAGCATTACTTGTTCGTCTTCCTGGATACTGGGCCTCTGAATGAATTCTACCAGTGCAACCCGGGTTAGGTCCTCTCCGGCTGAGGACGCCTGATTGGCCAGGTGGTCAGCCTCAGAATTTTCGTTCCTAGGGATTTGGGTGAAGGTTATTTTTTGAAAACCTTATGTTTCTTTCAAAACGAGTGCCCGATACGACTCCATTTTTGGATCCTTTGTTTCATATTCTCCGTTGATCTGACGGACAACCAGCTGAGAATCACTGTGTACTGCTAAGGACTGAATCTGGAGGCTCCGGGCTATCCTTAGCCCGGATACGACGTCCTCATACTTCGCCTCATTGTTCGTGGCTAGGAATTGTAGTTGTACAGACATATGAAGGCGTGTTCCATCAGATGTCAAGATCTCCAAACCAATCCCTGACCCGGAAAAGCAGGCTGATCCATCCACAAAAATCTTCCAGGTGCTCGATTCGTTTTTTTGGTCCGGCTCTTCAGTTTCGCTTTCGAGCAGAAAGTCCGCTACTGCCTGTCCTTTGATGGAAATCCGGGGTATGTATGTCGGGTCATATATGCCCAATTCGATGGCCCATTTGGAGATTCGCCCTGAGAGGTCAGGCTTTAACATAATAACCTGCAGGGGTGTTACTGTTGGGACGACGATCGGGTGGGCTTCAATGTAATGCCTCAGCCTTCTCTTGGCATTCACTAGTGACAAAACCAATTTCTCTTGCCTGTTGTATCTGGTTTCTGCCTCAGCTAATGATTTGTTGGTGTAGAATATTGGCATTTGAAGGTTTCCGTCCTCTCTAATGAGGGCGGTGCTGGTTGACGCAGAGGATACTGCTAAATATAGGTATAAGATTTCATTGGGAGTTGGTGTGGACAGGATCGGGGGCATGGTCAAGTACTCTTTCAACCTCGCCAGGGCCTCTGATTGCTCTGGACCCCAGATTTCTCCCTTCTTCGCCTTTATTGCCTGAAAGAATGGTTGGCATCGATTAGTGAGTCGTGAAATGAATCTGCTAAGTGCAACCACTCTTCCCGTCAAGATCTGAATGTCTTTATGTGTGCGGGGCTCCTTCATTTCTATCAGGGCCTTGACTTGTGTAGGGCTGGCCTAAATCCCGGTACGGTCCACGATGTGCCCCATGAACTGTCCAGATGATACACAAAAAGAGCATTTCACTGGATTAAGCTTCATGCCATGCGACCTGAGGGTGGCGAACACTTGGCGCAGGTGGGTGAGATGGTCCTCCTTCTTTCTACTCTTGACTACGGTGTCATCGATGTAGGCCTCAATTACTGTACCCATCATACCTTTAAAGATCCTGTTGACCAATCTCTGGAAAGTGGCACCTGCATTTTTCAGTCCGAAAGGCATAACTTTAAAGCAGTATGTACCTGTTTCAGAAATGAAGAAGGTTTTTTCCTCATCCATTGGGTTCATTTTTATTTGGTTATAACCCGAATACGTATCCAAAAAGGTTAGACGATCGTATCCAGCGGTAGCATCAACAATCTTTGGCAGTGGAAAGCTGTCCTTCGGGCATGCCTTGTTCAGGTCGGTGAAGTCAACACAAACCCTCCATTTTCCGTTCTTCTTCTGCATTACCACTACGTTGGCAAGCCATTCGGGATATCTGACCTCTCTGATTAAGCCTGCCTGGAGCAATCTGGATACCTCCTTTGCTATAATTTGGTTCCGATGTGCCCCATGCGCCTTTGTTTTTGCCTGATAGGTCTGACATTAGGGTCAACCCGCAATGAGTGCTGCAAAATTTTGGGGTCGATTCCCGGCATGTCCGTATGCTCCCATGCAAAGACATCGGAGTTGTCCTGCAATAACTGTGTTAGTTCCTTAAATTCAGGATCGGTGAGGTTTGTACCTGCGAAGGTAACTTTTCCCTGGTTGTCGGGCACAACGCAGATTGGCTGCAACGGTTCAACCACAATTGGGGTGCCCGGGTCTCCCTCCTTTAATTGTTATTTGGAGCCTGGGCTTTGCTCCTTGGAGTGGGATGCCACTGGGGCCTTCACCTTCTCGATCTCTTTCAGGGTGACCGCATAGCATTCCTTGGCGACCACCTAGTCGCCTTTGATGTCAATGGTACCTGTACCGTCGGGGCATAAACATCTCATGATCTGGTGAAAAGTCGAAGGCACACCTTGCATTCGGTGAATCCATCCCCTTCCCATGAACAAATTGTACGAAGGTTTAGCATCCACCACGACGAATGTCTCGTTTAGGGTCCTCTGAGCAGCAGATACCGGTAGCTGAACTTCTCCGATCGGCTCGATTTGCCTTCCATCCAAACCTGCGATGGGGCAGTGGGATGCCACAACTTCAGATGGATCGATCTCGAGCTTTTCAAAAGCCCATTTGGTGATGATGTTGGCGCTGCTCCCAGGATCGATCATGACTCTTTTCACAAGACAGTTGGCCACCATTAAGGTCACGACCAGAGGGTCTTCATGCGGGGTTTGGATACCCCGAAGGTCTGACACCAAGAAGGTGATCTGTGTTTCCCCTGCTTTGTGGTGGGCGTTACTGACCTCGTTGACTCTTCTCATCTTGTGGGCTCTCCGCAGGTGGCTCCGGCGTGACCCTTCGGTTGCTTTGGAGGGGGGGCCACTATGTATCATATTAATGACCCTGACCGGCACTGAGGGCACGTTGATCATTGGTCCTTGGCCTGTCTCGTTGGACGTAATCTCGGAGTTCCCCGCGAAGCAGTAACGTCTCCACCTGTTGCCTCAGATTACGGCATTCGTTCGTGATGTGCCCGAAATCACCATGGAAAGCATAATGTTTTGACTTGTCCCTCTGGTCGAGTGGCTGCCTCATGGTCGGGGGTTGCTGGAAGATTCCTTTGGTTTTGTTCTCTTGGTAGAGTCTTGCAAGGCTAACCCTCAGGGGTGTCAAGCTTTCCTCGAACCTGAGGTGTTTGAACGGTTTCGGGAGTGATGATCCCGGTGGGGCGGAGGAGCCCGATGGAGTTGCTCGCTTTCGATCGGTCAGTCGATCTTTGGATTAAATCTCAAGACCGACAAAGGCCGACCTCCTTTGCGTGATAGTCTCCTCTTCTTCAATTCTTAAGTACCCCTGGGCCCTAGAGTTTAGCTCCCCAATGCCCGATGGAGGGTGCTTGACCAAAGACTGATGGAACTTAGTTCCTGGAATGAGGGCCATCCTGAATGCCTCAACTGCAGAGTGCTAATCACAATTATCCACAGAAGAGGATTCGATGTTGAATCGGGATAGAAAACTTTTCAATGACTCTCATTTCTCCTGGATCATGGTGAAGAGGCAGGATATGGTCTTCTTTTGTCTTTTGTTTCCATAATACTGGGCGATGAAGAGCCTGGTCAACTGCTGCCAGCTACCAATGGATCAGGGTGGCTACTTCCTAAACCATAACAGGGCGGCCTCAGCAAGGCTTGTGGAGAACACTTTACAAAGCAGGGACTCGTTCTCAGCGTACATGGTCATCTTCTGATGGATCTGGTATATGTGTTCTTCGGGGTCCCTTGTGCCATCATAAGGGGTGAATTGGGGCATAACAAACTTCTTTGGGAAAGGCTCTTGGGTTATTTCGTGAACGAAGGGTGACTGTATCAATTCAGTGGACGCCTGGATGGCCATGTCGTCTGTAGATCGGGACCTCAAGTCCCCGAGAACTTTCCTTTGGAGTTCATCCATCATTGCTTGAAGTTTCTGGGGGGTTATAGACTCGTCGGCTACTGGAGCCTTTCCTGAGCGCTGAGAAGACTCGGCATGCTCTTCAGGTCTGTCGCTGCCTTGCTGGTTCAGGGAATGGTCGACCGCCGCCACCGGAGGGTCATCTGCAACCATCGGTGGTGCAGCAGGCTGTGGAGCCAACCTCGCCATGAGCTCCGCATTCTATCTTTCCAAGGCCAAGCTATGTTCCTCGGCAACTACCAAACGTTGAAGAATTTGCTCCATGGAACCCTCTGCACGATTGCCCGCAGTGGGTTGAACGTCTGCCTGAGAACGTGTGATTGACATCTCTGTTCTCGGGGGGGGGGGGTAATAGTTGATTTTTGTTTTATAAATAGACTCAGCTTTTTGAGATGGGAAGAAAGAGGTGATTTTTCAGATCCCGAAGGTCATATTCGAAAAAAATAAGGGACTCTCCCCACTTTCCCATAGACGGCGCCAATGTGTAAATGCACAACACAAGAGAGAATGCTTTTATTCATTTTTTTATTTTCTTTATATACATTTCCTTAATGGGCTTACAAAAACCTTGCTGGGCCACCAGCCTGATGGGCCTGACGCCTGATGGGCTCAATTGGGTTGAACATTTCCACTCTTACATATATACATCAACACAACATGTTCTAATACATACTTTAGTATATTTACAAGTTATTGTTGTGACACAATACAAGTCACAACACAATTAGGAATGGCAAAAAAACCCGCCCCGCCCCGCCCCGTTTAGCTAACCGGGGCGGGTATGGGGCACCCCCGCCCCACCCCGATTAGCTATATATATTTACGTATATATATATATATATATTTATCTATATATATGAATAAACATGTATTGACGGGTTGTTTATTATGCTTTTGAAATTTTGATTTTGATTTCATATAGATTTATTGTTTGATTTTGATTTCATATAAATTTATTCTATAAAAAAATTCTAGAATAATAATATTAATTAGAAATAAAATAATATTAGTTTTTATTATTAAAAAATAATTTTTAATAAAAATAATTCGTAATCGGGGCGGGGCGGGGCGGGGGCGGGGGCGGGGGCGGAGGCGGAGGCGGGGAGGGGAGTTGTCGGGTACGGGATGGGGCGGGTCGGGAAAATAAAAAATTAATCGGGAAAGGAGCGGGGAAAAATAATCGGGTTCGGAAACACAATCGAGTGACTAATAGAGCCATTACTTCACATACTAAGGGTAACTTACAAGTTTCAATGCAACGCTGTATACATTATTTTGTACAACAATTGTAGTCCTTCCAAGAACACAACATTTTCTTATACAATTGGAAAAGTCATTAAAAATTATTTCAAAACAACTTTATGGTTCATCAAGGAAAGAAAACATTAAAAAGTAAACGCTATAACAGATTAAAACAAAATGGCCTACTCCGTTAGCACAGAATTAAGATGTAAGTGTCTCAAGCTGAGAAAAGTAGTTTGAAAACAGGTTAAGATCATGATGAACAGGCCGACCAATATTTGAAATAGATACCTCAGCAAGCCGGAACGCATCCTTAATCTGCAACTTTGTATTTTTCCGCATTCCAACACATGTAAACGACACAAGACTCGTAACACAAACTTCAAGATCCTGAAGATTGGAGCATGCGGTTATGTCCAATAACTTGAGCCGAAGTGAGGAGCCAACAACTTTCAAACTCACTAAATGTTCCGATTGTTTTACTCTTAACGATTCGAAAAGAGGACAACTGGAGAGGAAGTATTCGAGAGTTTCTCCACTTATGTTCAAACCCTTAAAACAGAGGGATGTTAGGAGGCTAATGCTAGCCGGACTAGTTTTGATGAAATTATATATCCGATTTGTAAAACTATATGGTTCAGGCGGTTTGTATCCGTAGTAGACGCATAGTATGGTACGGTCCAGCTCAAGCCTCTGAACACTCTTAGATAATGCAAATTCAATCCACCTATCAACAACACACGTACAAGAGGTATCGAACCAGAAGCAAACTCGAAACTCGTCTATGGTTGTACCCCGATGAGACTCCAAGACTTTGTTCATCCATTGTACGTAATTACATCTTTTTACTGCCTGTTCTTTTTGGAGCGATGATAAATTCAGTTTATCTGAAGCATCAAAGTTCAAAACCCTATTCAACAACCACAAATGTTCCCACCTTTTTGAGAGGACACAAGTGCGTGCGGCTTCTCTGATTTCCAGCAGAGACAGAATAGAAACAAGAATTTCATCAGGAAGCCGACTCACCCGTTCCTCCTTGCTGTACTTGTACTTTTTACAGTGATAAATCAGAAGATGTATAAACAAGCCCAGGCATAAATTACAATCGATAATAACTATATATATATATACACATATATGTATGTATAATTATCTCTTCCTCATTGGTAGAGATGGCAATGGGGCCGTTTGAGTGGTTTTTTCAATCCCTATAACTAAAACAGTGAAAATTCTCATCCCCATAACCGTTTAAAAATTTCACTCTTACCCTCATAACCGCCTCAAACAGTCCCGCCCCCGAAACCGGCTGGGAATGATTAACATCAATTCCACAGCTTGAGGGAGAGTGTGGAATTCTGAATTTTAGTTTCTAGTTTGTAGGAATTATTTGATGATTTTATTTAGTTCCAAATTTTAAATAAAGAGAAAAGGATGATTGTATCCAAAATCTCTCCTTGTTTTAAGGGATTGTTTGTTACTAGAATTGGAGACTCAATGACAGATATGTAGTCACACTTCTCCTATATATTTTAGCCTTTTGCACCATTTGAAAAATAAGAAAAATAGAGTTTTCCGCTCTATAATTCCATAGATAGCCTCTATCAAACAATAAAAAGCGCATCTTTTATACATAACGGTGGTAAAGGATTCCACACTTTGGTCATAAAGTTCAAATATTTACAAAAAGTTCACATTTTTACGAAATTCCAACCATTCAAAATAGAGAAATTGCAAAATTTAAAATTTCAAAAAAATTGAACACAATAAATATTATCTATTAAACAATAAAAAAACACATCATTTATATGTAATCAAGCCCTATGCCTTTTACTCCCAAACGTAGGTACAAGGCTTGAGACTGAAGCTACGTATATATTTTTATATACACCAACTTCTATACATTTATATTTATACACACGACATGTGCACACTCACACATATATATATAAATTTATATTAGAGGTGGCAAAAATTACCCATAACCATCAACTTGCCCGCTAAAACTGGGTAATGGGTGAATGGTTTAACATGTGCATTGTTAATGAATTGGGTAATGGATGAGTGGTTTAAGATGCGAGTTGTTAACGGGTCAAGTGAAGATACTCATGTCAACCCGTTAAGCCACATCCCTTTAGGCACAAGCTAGCAATTAGGTGTTATTTAATTAACTTATTATTTTATGAATGATGTATTTAGTTACTACCTCTTATAGTGCCATCAACTTCTTTAACTATCATGTGACTTTTTTGGTGTGTCAATCCGTTGCCGTTTAAGTGTTTCGTCACTTGCATATATGGTTATTTAAAGTTATCCAATGAGATTTACACACTCATATATTCGTTATATTATATATGTATATAGTATGCATGTGTGTAGTATATAGTAGAAAGTCATCATGAAGATTATATAATTGTGGAGATAATTTTTTTTCTTGCAATTGATAATTGAGTATTAAAGTTGGTATGTGATTTTTTAAAATTTGAACTACATATATAATTGAGTATTTGGAACGATTTTGAATGTTATTTATATACTACAAGAAAATATGCTTTTAACGACATACGATGTAGGTCGTTAAAAACTTTTACCGATGTGCATCGTACCGTCGTTACTAGAGGTGTCGTAAAAAGTATATTTTATTAACGATGTGTAGTGCAAGTCATTATTTCTTCTTTTAACAACCCGCAATGTATGTCGTCAATTTTATTAACGATGTGTCGTGCACGTCATTATTTCTTCCTATGGCGACCCGCAATGTATGTCCTTAATTACATATGACGACATGCATGGTAAGTCGTCAATAGTATGTAGTCACGACATTCAATATGGTCATGAATAATATTATATTTTACAGCATACATTGCATGTCGTTAAAACTCCTTATATATATATATATATAACAATTCTATATATAATAGACCCAACATACAAATTTAATTTGCCTTTCATATTTAAAAATAATCCGCATGATACCTCAGAAAAGTATATACCATCACATGTAAAAAAGTTAAATGGAGAATAATCAAAGATTCATTTCATTACTATAAAAGGCCCATCGTTCTAATAACAATAATGAACAAGGAATACAAACTAAACCACTAATTCGAAAAAAAACAAATATCATTCTTCGCAAACCAACAAAAGAAAGATCAATATAATGAACAAGGAATACAAACTAAACCACTAATTTGAAAAAAACAAATATCATGTTAGGTTTTGACTAAAATATCGTATTGTTCCAATGGTGGCTGCAGAAGTAAAATGTGTGTTGAATTGAAGAAAGTCAATAATGACGGTAAGGTGGCAAATTTGATTTGCATTACAGGTGCAGTAAATGTGGAAAATGAAGATATGCAATTGCCTATAAATAGGCATGAAGATGAAGAAGGAAGACACACTAAAATGAGAGGAAGAATAGTGATATGTGAGAAGATGTGAGGGTGCGGATGGCACCGAGAAAAAAAAGAAAAGAAAAGAGTGCGGACTGCACATGTTGAGAGGGTGTTGTATACAACATTGTAATATCTCTATTTTTGAATGATATTTGTGTGTCTGTGGACGTAGGCTAAAGTTGGGGCCGAACCACGTTAAATATTGTGTGTTATGTGTGTGATGTGTGTGTGGATAAAAGTCAGAGTGTTGACAATCTTGGGCGAGATTAATTCGTAAGTGTGAGTTGGAAATTAATTCCTAACATATCATTCTTTGCAAACCAACAAAAGAAAGATCAATTTGGAGTATCTATCGGCTTCCACTTGTAATCTTAGATCATATGACATTCCAAAGTAACATTGATAATCTGAAATGGATATGAAGTTGTAAAGGACAATGCTTGGGTCCTCACCAGTGAGGACCAAGTTGGTCATCACTTCTTATTTGGACCAATATAATTAAAACACGTGGCATATATTAATTAAAAGCATAAATGGGTATTACACATTATTAATGGAATTCAACCCGGATTTGAATTATTCTTTTTTCTCTTATTCACTTAAAAAAAATCTTATGGGTAATTTAACGTCTACATATGCGTGTATACTTATTTGTATATATAGATTGATATATGCGTGTACACTTTTATTTATATATAAATTGATACATATATATATATATATGCTATGTATATTGCAATTGAATCCAAAGGATGATAAAATCTTTTGTGTTATTTCTGTAATATCATTAATTTGGTGCGGTGAGTGACACTTTACACATGAGATTTCTGACTTTTTTCTCCAAATTTCTATACTTCAATCACTTTATTTTTATTTTTTCTTATTTGTGTTCATAATATTTTGTATCCAATTCATTTATATATTTTTGGATTTTGCGAAATATGGAGAAGTACCCATCGCAATATCGAATAATATTCGTGGATTGTGATTTTTTTTCTTATTTGTGTTTTAAGGAAAGTGTACATGCATATATATATATGACGTTAAACTACCCATTAGATTTTTATTTTTTAAAGTGAATAAGAGAAAAAAGAAGGATTCAAATCCGGGTTGAATCCCATAAATAATGGGTAATACCCATTTCTATTTTTTAATTAATATATGCCAAGTGTCTTAATTCTATTGGTTCAAATAAGGGGTAAGGACCAAGTTGGTCCTCACTGGTGAGGACCCAATCATTGTCCAGTTGTAAAAGTAATATTTTTTGTTTTGAAAACAAACATATTGTGTGCACTATAAATATATGTTGGCCAAAGCAATAATCTGCATAACCATGTACTATCATATGTAGTCATGAATATAGAGAAAAGGAATTATGAGATCTAAAAAGGCCCAAAGGCATAAGCGATTGTAGGTTAAAGAATTCATAGAGAGACATGAACCCTCTGCTAAATAGACACATCACAGCGGTGCACGGAGATGTATTGACAATACTTCAAATCAAATACTAGTATATATGTACTAACTACTAACACATTCCATATTATATAGTCAAGATTTACTAAATTACTCGAAACAAGAAATGTAAAATTGATTCTAGCCCAAATTTGTTGAATAAACTAAAATTTTGCAGAAACAAAGCTATTCATAAAGAAATACTTAGTGATGTTTACCTCTCTTCTGTTAAACATGTCCCCTTGATAGATGTTTCCATCGATGCTCTCTTCTATTACAGAGCATAAAGGAACTGCACTTCGCATACTCGATTGCTTCGTTTTTTATTCTGCTTTGGATTAATATTGGACCTAACGAAAAACTACACCCACGATTTAGGAAATTGAGATGGTATGCTTCTTTTTAGGGCCAAACTCTTTTTGGTTCCTTAAAATTTGTGTGAAAAATTAAAAGTTAATAGATTTTTCGACGATGTAAAAAACACGCCGTTATATTGACAAGTGCATATCAAGAAAATAAATTCAATTTTATAACTCATTGTAAGTCGTTAATAGTATCATTTAACGACATGCATTAAAAACAAGTCATAATAACTTACTTAAGATGATATACCTTTTATTCCTGTTGTTAAAACAGATAGTGAAAAATCACTTTTCTTGTACAAAGGCTCAAAATTAGTCACGTGGATTGGTATCAAAACAATTAAAGATAAAAAATATCGGCTTAATATTTGTGTATTGAAGTCTGTACATACATATATATATATATATATATATACATATATATATATACATACATACATATATATATATACATACATACATATATATACATACATACATACATATATATATATATATACATATATATATATATATATAATACATACATATATAAATGAAGTTAAGAGTCTTAATAAATATGTGTATTGATATTTTCTTGTTTAATCATATACATTTTTTTTTAGTTGAATTTTTTTTTTCAATAAATATATACATATAACTATTCTAAAAGATATATATATATATATATACATGGGGTCGGGTTGACCCAACCCATTTACGACCCGACCTGTTATCAACCCGTCATAACGGATCAAGAACAGTGAGTCGTTCTTGACCCGCCTGTTAACGACCCGACCCAAACCCGCCCATTTGTCACCTCTTATATATACACAGTGACAGCTCTAGAAATTTCAGTAAGTAGAGGCATAATTATCATAGTAAAATTTTATACACAGTTTGGAGTTGCAAAAATCTAAAATTTTAAAGTAAATTAGGTTAAAAATAAAAAATCAGTGGTAGGGGTGGACCTTAGCCTGAGTCCTTGCATGCACACACCGACATATGGCCTATAGACACACATCAATGTTTTTAGAAGATCTTACTAGATATAGATACTCTTTTACGGATCTGTTACGCCATTATCTCAACCGCAGACTCTAACACATACATATATATATATATATGCATAGTCACATTATCACAAACATGTATATATACATTGCAAGTGACATGCTTTGTTGGAGGAAATCTTTTAAAAAATGAATAGTAAGGTAGATAATATATAGCACCTTGTGGAAAATGGATGAGTGAGGAGGGATGAAGACTTACAAAGAGAGTTAACCAATTATCAGAAAATATAATTTCTTTTAAAATTATAAATGCAATAAAATACACAACACAATAATATCTTTTCTTTTTATTCAGTCGTATATGAATACACACCATTACATGGGCCTTGACCCATTTGTAAAGCCAATCAAGATCCCCTTCTCAAGGGATCATCATTACCCTTTCCATCTACACCTCAATCCCTCAACTTTAGGGATTGAGTTTCGATTGTTTCTTGCAGCCCACCCAACTTCTAGAACATTTTATGGGCTCGCCCCATTACTCATCTTTTTTGTCTTGTACAAAATGCCACATTGACCTATCCCACTCGGTCACAAATTTTCACTCTTACACAAGCCCCTGAGGTTATGGGCCTGTTATTGCTATATAGGCCTATATAGGCCCATGACCGAAATTTTAAAGAGAGTGGTGGCTAGGTGGTGATGTGGTTGATGCATTAATGCGGGTAGGTGAGTAATCATTCAAATTTGAAATGAACAGCTTACACTCCTTCATTTTTCTCCCCATAATGACTAAAAAAGTGGCGCACGACCTTCGGTCTTAGTGCGTGACTCTTGGCCTGACCCCGAGCCAATATAAAATCACTAGTTGTCATTCTTCATTCTCACTTGTACTTTCAAAAAAGCTCTCAACACTTACCCTCTTGCTTCTAACTTTTCGTCGCCGATTTCTACAATATTGTCGTCAGAAAACTTAGAGAACTTCGCCGGAGTAGCTCCCAGCCCTTATCGAAGCTTTTTCTGTCCACCTCTTTCCCTCCACATAAGTCTTTTTCCCTCCGCGTAAGTTTGCCCCTTCAACTTATTTATCTTTCTCCTCATCTTCTACCTCTTCCACCTTTCTATAGTTATGTCTGCTAGTGACAACAACAGATCTGTGAGCCAGGTCATTCTCTCCTCGAGTATAAATGATTCTGAGAATGTTTGGGAATACCGTCCATATAGAGGTCCCTACACCGCCAAGTTCTTCTCTTAACCCCTAACCACCAACAGGGGCAAGCTCGTTTGAAGGTACCGACATGGAAATCCCAGTCATACTGTCCCTTTTCCTTCAGCCCTCCTACCGGAGAAATCCAGAAATGTTAGACGTCTGAAGTCAGAGAACAATATCCCTGATGATGTACTTTTGGCCCCATTCCCTAAACACTTGAACTTTCTCCAGAGTGAGGGGGTTGCACCTGGTAGTATTCTGCTATCAACTGTTCACCTTAAGGTTATGAGGTTTCCCCTTCACCCATTATTCCACTACGTTCTATTCATGCTAGGACTGTCCCCTCTTCAACTTAACCCCAACTTCTTTCGGGTGCTAGGAATGCTCATCTTGTATAAAAGGGACCTCCACTTAGAGTTTGGCCTAGCTGACCTACTCCTCTACTATATTTTCCAAAAAATCCAGGGAGTTAAAAGGCCGCTACAACCTCTTTCCCTTCCAAAGCAGAGGTATTTGTTCTAACAAGGAAAAGTTTGATAAGGGTTGGAAAGAAAGAATGGTGGTTCTCAGCGGTAATTGGTTTTACCCTTTTTCCTTAAACTATTTGATCCCGAAGGCTTTCGGACCCATCCGACTATCTCCCTTCTACCTCTACACAAGATGACCTGCCTTTGCGAGTTATGTGACTTGTACCGAGGGGAGTATGTTCTTAGATTCTTTAGTTATCAAGAGAATGACCTGGCTCCCAGACCCATAAAGGAACGCTTTAAGCTTCTAAGGGATCATATATGGAGTATTGTCCATTCAGTCAATGAATTACTAACTTCAGCTAACATGCAAGAAATTTCTAACTTGGGCGTAGGTGTTGACAGGATGGATATCCCACTGAGATCGTTGACACTCAAACGTTCCACCCCCCCCCCCCCCCAATCAGCAGGCCTACCCCTATTACTACTACCCTAATATTTGTGGTGCCTCCAGCCGAATCCGCTGATACTCGGGTTCCTAAAACCAATCCTCTTCCCCATGTTCCTTCTGTAGGGGGAAATGCTCCCACAACCTGACCTCGCTCAATTACCGAAGGAGGAGGGGGAGCCTCCAAAAAGGCCAGACTTAATACTGCAGGTGTCACCAGCACCTCTGGTGATGAGCCTGCGCCGGGCCAAAGTGCCCCAACTCCTTCTTGTAGAACTCCTTAGCAACTACATCTTGTTCTCCAGGATGAATCCCCTATCTATACTGAACATCTAACCATCTGTTAGCCTGATGCTCTTTGGGCAATGGCGAAAGGCATCTGTACTCTTGCTAATTAATATAGCAGCGCTATCCAAAGTCAAAAGGACTGAAATGCTTTTGAAAGTCCCCAGGATTGCTATGAAGGTTTGATTGTTGCTCTTAGCTTTTCGCATATTTTCCCCTACTTCTGTTGAAACTAACATTATACTTATTTTCTGGACAGATGCTCTATGCCATCCAATCTTACAACGTTCTTCTAGAAGCTGATGTCAGGGAGATGGCAAAAATGCAAGCTGTGAAAAGGACTTGCAACAGTTGAGAATGTAACATTGAAAAACTTACACTCCACACAAGGAATTGACATGTTTGTATGACAAGTGATGAATGTAGAGTGAACAAAAGTAACGACTCGGATGAAGAACTTGAATTTAAAGAAAACTTTGAAAAATTGAACTTTTAATAATTGAAGAATTGAACTAGCAATACTGAATGAAAACAATGACTGGAGAAGTAAATTGAATGACTGAAATTGAAATAGCGAGGCTTAATTAAGATAAAAGACTTGGAAAATAAAGACTTGATAAGGAATTGAAATAACAATAACAATGATAGTTTGGAAAAAAATGACAAGTGGATGAATAATGTTGTTTGATTGGTGTGTGAGAGAGACCCCTTGCACAGTTGCATAAAGGTCTCTATTTATAGGATTCATGAAATAATAAACTCTCTAAGAATTTGTATAAAATTAACAACCTCATCTAATTCAAAATTTAAAGACATTTAAAATCAAATATGAAACAAGATAAGCTTCCCTATTGGCACAACAACTCATCTTTATCTCTTTATTTTAAATCCCTTTCTGAAGTCAATCGAATCCCCTTGCCAATTAATTCCTCATTAAGAATCCTTGCTCAACAGAAACTTCTACCTTCCAAATATTTGCTATTGGTCTCAATGGGCTTCTTATTTGGTTGTGAACTCTTGGCCCAATTCGGCCAATATACTTCCTTCCTTTGCACCAGCCCATTGCAAAGGCCTGAAGCTTGTTTTCTAACTCATTAATTCAAGCCCATTTCACCAAATCTCCTTGCCACGTCATCTTTCAAATTGGGGTGTCAACAATTTGTAATACTTCTTCCGTCCATTTTAAGTTGTCCACTTTGCCTACTTTACTTGTCCATTTTTAGTTGTCCAGTTTCGAATCCCAATACAATATTATCATATACTTTCACAAATTATCCCTCTTCATTAACTTCAAAAAACAATGGGCCCAACTAAAATTCACAACTATACTACATTATCAAGGGTAAAATAGAAAATAAAATAATATAAAAAAATTGTTGACTTTTCAAACATGGACAACTAAAAATGGACGGAGAGAGTATAATTTTAACTTATGTAATAACTATTAGATAAAATAAAGGAAAAAGTGCATAATACCCCCTTGGGTTTTGCAGCAGTTGCAAAATACCCACTAAGCTTTTTTTACCCTCAATTCACTACTTTATACTTTTCAAAGGTTGCAAAATACCCCCATGTACTTTGCTTAGCTCCAAATCACTACCCCGTGTTTTTCAAAAGTTGCAAAATACCCGCCTTGGATATGTTTTACACAAAAAATGACCATTTTGCCCATTTATCTTGTAATAACCCAATTTTAGTATTTTTTTTCTCTCTTTCAATAATATAATTAACAATTCAAAATTTCACACAGAAATATTTATTTCCAGGGGTGTACAAAACCGGTTTGGTTCCTTAAAAATAGGAGCCGGAACCAAAAAAAAACTACCAAAAATATTTCGTGAAAAGCTACAAAAAACTCTTCAACTAATGGTTAACAGGATAAGATTAACTACACAAGAGATTAACTAGCAAGTTGAATAGTAAAGAGATAAAAGTAGCATGGAAGATATCAAACTAAAAGAGATAGAGATAGAGATATGACACCGCAATTTTTATGAGGTTCGGTAACTCTTATTCCTCGGCTCAAGATCCCCCTCGAGACTTCCCAATTCTTTCCCAATGGCTTCTCCTTACAGGTGGAAAAAAAAAACCTTTTACACATAAGCTAACAAGCATGTCACACAAACAAGAGGATAACCCCCTCTTAAAGACCAATGGGCTTCACTCGCTCAAAGATCACAATTCTTTAATCAATAAAGATTATCACTCAATAAATACTCAAAAACCTTTAGGTTTTATGAAGGATACACAAAGTATAAGCTCAAGTGTTTTAGTGATGTGTTTGGTTCACTCAAGATCTTAAAGTCTCTTGACAATAAATAAGAGTTGAATTCAAGAGAACAACCACAAGATCTTTTCTATCTAGCTTCTCACAATGATTGGAATTGAATGAGAGAAGACAAGCTTTCAATGCTCAATCTTTTGCTTTCAAAGAATGATGGTTGAAGAGAGTAATGAGCGTTAAGTTCAAGAAAATTGGAAGAAGTAGTCTTTCACAACTCTATACCATCATATATATACTTAGGTCAAAAGCCAAGAGAGTGAGCTGAGAGTGGTGGTGGTTGGGTGGTGGTTGAAGGCATTAAATGCACTGAACTAGCCATTTTTAAACCCATCAGTCGGCTGAACCTAGGCATCAGTCAACATAGGCGTCAGTCGACTGACTGCTGCCTATCAGTGGACTGACATGACTATGTCCGTCGGCTGACGTCAACACATCAGCAAGCTGGCTTCCCCTTTCAGTCAGCTGAAATCCACACCATAAGTCAACTGACCAATGCCATCAGTCAGCTGACAAATAGCTCTTTCACTAGAGCAAAACACTCTGGAGCATCAGTCGGCTAACCAAGGCATATCAATCGGTTGATCATGCCATCAGTCGGCTGACAAATAAGTTTCAATCGAGGCCAAAACCCTCTGGACCATCAGTCAGTTGATGAAGAGATGTCAGTTGACTGGCTTATCTGTCAGTCGACTGATGAGGTACATTAGTCGGCTTACAGGTCAAAAATCAGCTTTTAACTTGAGCTTTTTCCGATTCCATTTTTAATCCTTGAGCTTATAGGTTGTGAAATCAAAGCATAAAAGCTTTTGTACAATTCACTAACCAACCTATCTACCCTAAGTATTAATTCTTCAGCTTCAAGCTCCTTTGCCATGAATTGTCCTCTGTGTCCTTCAACTTGTGTTAGCGTTCAATTCCAAGATTGTTTTCTATTTCCTGAAACACTTAAACTCGATTTTGATATTAGTACTGAACACGTCCTCATGGTTTTTTTATCATCAAAACAAGATATTATTGTCCAAAGAAAACCCTTAGGCCAACAATCTCCCCCTTTTTTATGATAACAAAACATTACATGTTTGCCTCAATAGGGTATCGTTGTTTGACGCTCCCCCTTAGTTTATGCATAATATATGAGACATTTTTGCTCCCCTTGTTTACATGCATTTTTTCAATCATATACATAAGCATAAAAACGTAAAACATTACCGAAGGAATTTTAGCAAAATGTGTCATTTTCATTCATACATTTAAATTACAATCGTTTAACTGCTAATGACATTAAACATATAACATAAACGGAAATGAAAATATAAAAACAAACGGAGCTAAGCAACGGCAAAGGCCACAACAAAAGCCACAACATCCAACAAACACTTCAAATCATGTTCCCCCTTTGTCACCATCAAAACAATTCCGAAGCTCATCAATTTGCAAAGATAAGATTTTCATTCTCTCTCTCTCCATGTCCCCCCTCTCCTTTGTTTTTCGATAATAGGGTTATCGGGGACTTTTGCCCCGACTAATCCACGGGATTCATACAAAGCAACCCCTTTACACGAATCGGGTGAAGCTCGAACTATGTCCACGGTTGTGGCCCTAACGAATTGTTTGCACTCAGTAGGAATTGAACATGGGACCGAATGCTTCTTAAAGCACTATGTCCCAATTCCTTTCCAACTGGGATAATCCGTTCGGGTTATCTCCCCCCTCCCCTTCCTCTTCAATATTACTGAAAATCCTAAATTAAAGAATTTTATTTAACAAAACAAACGAAGGGACAATTTGAACTAAAAACATGATCAAACGCTTTTGAAATTCCCTCTCTCAACCTCTACTCTTTTGCTCTCTTTAATCAAAATCAAACCCATTCGAAACTGGTTCTTGAATCGGAAATGAAATGAGTCCGATAAAACCCTTTTGAGAGAAAGGAATTGGAATAAGTCCAGAAATTAAAATCCTCTTCTCTGCACCCGCCACCAACAGCTTTGAACTCAACCTCTTCTTTTCACCGGATAATCATGGGAGAAAATTTTAAATTCAGCTTTGAAAATGTTCCGGTACATCTTCATCACATTCTCCTCCTGATGTGATGAAGCAATCAACAGTGACGGAGCCAATTCAGCAAGGCGAGGAGGCCGAAATCAAAGACTTTTAAAAAAGCATGGAAGAGTTTGCCAATTTTTATTTAGAGATTTATATTATATATATATATATATGGGAAAATGACGCTAAACCCCCCTATAGTTTGAAAAGTGTGCAGAAAATCCCCATCTACTTCATTTTGTGTAAATAACCCCCACTAGTTTGGCAAAAATGTGCACGGTAACCCCTTGTAACATTGTTCCGGTAGCTTTTTTGGACTGAATCTGAGCACGTTACAGACACATGTTAATTTTTTTCTGAATTCCGAAAAGGGCCTTACCTAGTTACCAAACTACCCCTCTCAACAATATAGATATATAGTATATGTGTATGCAATGCTTCTATTCTATCTTCTACAGCTCCATACGTTTCCTTGCTCCCACTCTCTATCTTTCTCTCTCTATAACATTCCTCCATCATCAAGTCTCTCTCTCTCTCTCTCTCTCGGCCTCTCTCTCTCTCTAACTCAAATATACATCGTGTGTAGACCTAATTTCGTTTGGAAACCCAATTTTGTTTGAAAACCCGAAAACAAATGAAATTTGAGCTTAGAGAAGTAGAATATTGAAAACCCAGAAGAGAAGTTGCAAGAAACTAAGAGTGAATAAATAGAAGTTGAGCTACACAAAAAAAATCAAAATAAGAAGAGAAATAAAATAAAAAAACCCCAGATAGAAAAAGAAGGAAAACATTTAAATTAGAGCTAATAGAAGCGAAAAATTGAAAACCCAGAAAGAGAAGATGCAAAGAATCTGAGTGGGATAAAAATGAATTGAGCTCGCGAACATGAAAATTGGAAGAAAAAAATTTGAATTCAAATACAGAAACAATTGAAGCAATACCTGTGTGAGAAATTGTTGATGTATGAAAATCAAAATAGAAAAATTAAGGGTTTTGTGATATATATGTAGTGTGGTTGTGGAGCTTTTTCTTTCTAAACTCTGTTCAATGTTCAGACATGGAGGTGGGGGAGAAACCTTAAAATGTTTTTGTGTTCTAAGTGTAATCTGAGAGACATCCAAACCACCTAAAACGACCTGTAAATATACATATATAGATATCTATATATGTATATTTATATATGTGTGTGTATATAAAAATGGATTAGGAATTGATATGTTTTGGTGAATCAGATCGACATTCCTTCTTTTTCATTTCCAGAAAATTAAACTTTTTCTTTTTAGAGTTGTATAGTCCAAGGGTTAGAAATGTCTTTTCACATTTCGTTATTATTTTTTAAAAAAATAGAAAATCCTAATTTAAGGGTAAACTAGTACATTCACAACTCAAGCACCGAAAAAGACTTTGGAGGGGTGTATCCGTCAACTTTTCAAAGGATGGGGGTTAAGAAACCATGAGGGGGTTTTGTGCCCACTTTTCAAACTGTAGGGGGGTTTAGCGCCATTTGCCCATATATATATATAAGAGGTATATATATGTTGAGTTTGATTTATGGTTTGCTTGTAAATTATCAATGGGTTGATTCCCACAAACTCTGAAATTCACTAAGACAAATCCTAATTTGATAAGATAAGAGAGATGATACAGTTAATGCAGCAAATGGTCATTTTAAATTTTACATTTTTTTTTTTTAAAAATAACATAATAAGGGTAAAAGGTGATTCACCTATTCCGGTACCCGAAAATGGGATGAATGGGTTTATTTGAAATAAATTAATGGTGTAAGGGTGTTAACAAACCAGAAGGGGTGTTATATGTAGACCTGTCAATGGATTGGATTTTGATCCGAATTCGATATGATTATCCGGATATGGATTGAAAATAAAATCCAACAACCTGATTAGAATCCGAATCCGATAATCTAATTTCTTAACAAATTGGATTTTGATTTATATTAAACCGATCCGAAATTATAATATATATATATATATTAATATATATTTAATATTTTAATGTGTGTATATTTAGTATTATACATGTATATAAATGTTAAATATTAATTATTTTATTATTTATTAATAATGATTGATCAATTATACCACTATTAAAAGTGTGAATAATTTCAACATTTTCCGTATTTATACTTTAAATTTATATACTATTTATTAATATATTGAGTTGTAAATGTAATATACTTAATCATTTTCCAATTCTTTTTTTTCATTTTTTTATTTTTATATTTGTCATGCATATGTATTATAAGTATTGATTGGTAATTTTGTATTTACTAATTCTTGGAGAACAAGAAAAAATCTAAATTTATTTATTGATATTAGTATTTTTGTATTTTTTTTAATTAGATAATCGGATCGGAATATCATATCAGATATCAGATAATGAAGAAATTTGGATATGAATTAACTAAGTAAAAAATAGTCTAATTATCGGATTCGGATCGCGGATAGGGGGTTTTTGCCATCTTTATCAGTGGACCTGTCAATAATTCGATTATGATCCGAATCCGATTAGCCGGATATAGATTGAAAATAAAATCCGATAACCCAATTAGGATCCGAATCCGATAATCCGATTTCTTAACAAATTGAATTTGAATTTAACTAGATCTGATTTGAATCTGATCTGTTGACAGGTCTAGTTATATGCGGCATTTTGCGCCATTTAAAATCAAAAGGTACTGCTTTGAAACACCAACTGCCATAAATGAAATGGAAAAAATGAAAACAGTAACATGAATAGTTAGATACCGATTCAAATGATGAGAAACTATACGTTTCACCCATCTATCACAATCCCATGACAATCCTCTTTTTACGGGTGTAATTCATATTACCATGTCAACATTCAAATAAATATGAAAACAAATGATTAATAAATAAATATATATATATATATATATATATATATAAAAAAAAGGAGGATTTCTAATGGAGCATGATATCACATTCAATATGATGACATTGTATTACCATTGTAACGAATAATTTCTCTAAAATGATGTGTCCACGTTTGGACTCAGTAAAGAAAGAAAATGAAAATGTGTGCAACATCTGAAACAAAGGAAACAGCTACATCTTTACAAACTATTTGTAAAATGAATATTTAAGTTTCCTATAATTGTCATAGTTTCTAAGTTTCTTAAAATTGTCATAGGTTTGAAATTTCCAAAAACTGTCACAGATCTAACGAGATTATTTGTTTTTTAAATTATTAGAGTGGAGGGAAACAGACAGTCACCTTCTGTTCCTCAAATATTTATTACGAAATGAGAGACGTGTCTGTAATCAGCAAACCAACCCCTCACATTCATGCGCACTCTTGCAGATAGACTTTTTCGGAGCTGCCTAACACCCTTTTCTGCATATTTTTTCTGGTCGCCTCTTTCAAAAATGGCTAGAGAGTCGACAATAATCTTCTCCAACAGCACCGCATTCGTCATCAAGTATTGGGCAAACTCAAGTTCAACGACACACCCAAGAAACCCAGCCAGTTCCACCTTCTTTAGGCATAGATGCGGACGGAATCCAAAATCATACATTTTCCGTTCTTCCTCATTCCCAAACCCCACATACTTCAACTGTAAAAAAGCAAAGAAGTAAATCATGCAAACTCTTACACACTACCAAAAGATATAAAACAACATCTTAGAACAGATGTTTGTGTTTATACATATATCCCCTCTTTCAAGGGGAAGTTAAAGCTGCACTAAATTTTGTGACCTCATAAGAGCATGGGATGTTTATGCAATTTTATTAATTGCATAACATATTATCTTGTAATACACAAATTAAAAAGACTAAATAAACTCGCTCATTTGACCCATCTTGCCCTGATTTTTGGATAGTTATCATGTCCAATTTCCACCTCAGTACAGGTTGGATGTATTTTCAGATATTTAACTTCTGTTCAGTCGCTCCCCAAATTTCTCTACAGAAATCTAGGCTCCAAAGGTGAATCGATTGTTTATAAAGGACACTGTGTCATCTACTCCGGCCAGTCGTTGGAGTCGTATGTTCCAGTGAACCACTCTCCTCCCTTCCAGTTCGTTCTACTCTTTATTTTCTGGTCTTTCTATTACTGTTACGTGAGGAAATCGTTTCTGGAGGTTGCAAAGCTGCCTCTAATTCCTCAAGGTGGCATTGTCATGGTAGCCAAACCTCATAGAGGCCCTTGTATCCATTTGGATGACGCCTCTATTCGAAAGGTCTAAGGATGTGTTATAGTCATGCCTGGTCGGTAAATTCAATGAAGAACAAGGTGGTTTGGGTCGGATTGCAGATTGGGCGGTTAGGAGTCTTTGGGAGAGTCATTTTATGGAGTGGCAGGCTTTGAATTCCACTGGATTTTCTGGGGGTGGGCATTCTAGTGATGTGGGTTTCGATGTTAGATGTGCAGAAATGACAGTTCTCTAATTCTTATTCTTTTGTCATCGGGGGAACGAGGGGGGGCTGTTTTAGGGGTCTATGGACCAGTGCACAATGGGGAGAGATTGGCACCTTCCGTGGTGTTTGGAGGTGATTTTAGCATGGTGAGATCCCTAGAAAAGGCGGAGCAACTGATAGTAATGATTTTCAACCTTTTAGTTTGGTGGGATGCATTTGTAAACTGATTGAGAAGTCCTTACTTCACAGTTAAGGGAGGTGTTGGATGGAGTTATTTTGGAATCTCAGAATGCTTTTATTGGAGGACGTCAATTTCTGAATTCCACTCTCATTGCTAGCAAGTATGCGGGTGCTAGGCTTGTTAATGGCGTCCCAGCATCCTTGTTAAGCTTGGTGTGGAGAAAGCTTATGATTGAGTGAGCTCGAACTTCATGCTTTATTTGTTGGAGATGATGGGTTTTAGAGAGAGAAGGAGACGGTGGATTGAGTTTTTATTTTTTATGCTAGATTCTTAGACCTTGTGAATGGCACTCGGACCGTTTTTTTTTTTTAACACTTTGGGCTGTCTTAGGCAATGTGACATTTGCAGAGAACACTTTGGTTATTGCGATGGTGATGGGGCCCAACTGAGACACTTGAGATTTGTTTTGATTTGCTTCTAGACGGTGTCTACACTGAAAGAGAAACTGGAAAAAATTCAATGATCCTGCTAGGAGAGGTGGAGACCATCCAGGGGCGGAGCCAGGATTTGAAGACAGGGGGGGGCGAACTGTTAAATATATTTTTTAATGTAACATAAATAACTTTTAAAAAAATAATATTTCACAATCAATATGACTATTATAAATATATAATTAGGGGAAATTCGGTCTATTTGCTTTCAAAAAAATAAAAACAACTTGTCTCTATCTAATATTTTAAAAAAAAAACAAAAAAACACTCCAAAATCTCTTATCAAATCTGAATTTTGAGATTTTTCGAAGGATAAAATTCATCACCTATAGAATTTGAATTAAAAGACTAAGCAATTTTTTTTCAATACTAAACTCAAGTAATCTACAAGGGAAACCTTTCTTCTATCATGTGAAGAAGTTGTGTTTTGATAAGCTTCATCCTAAAGAAACACCCCTTTTTAAAATCGCGGGTATCAATTTGATGAGTTTTTCTATGAGTCTCAAGTTTATGAAGAGCTGTCAAATGACAATTTTAATCTCAAACAAATTGTAACTTATCAAAATATTCTTTAATTTAGAAATACTAAAGATTTTGAAACTAATTTTAAGATATAATCATGAATTGTATGGATGAAAATATGACCCTATGTGTTTCTGAAATTTC
Source organism: Cornus suecica (assembly GCA_963922005.1). Classification (NCBI taxonomy): domain Eukaryota; kingdom Viridiplantae; phylum Streptophyta; class Magnoliopsida; order Cornales; family Cornaceae; genus Cornus; species Cornus suecica. The sequence continues at coordinate 4,643,466 of OY998248.1, read as the reverse complement.
AAAAAATATGACCGTTTTTTGGTAAACAAAAGTTGAAGTGATGTTAAAATTGCAATTCAATTAATAAAAAATATTAAAATGAAAATAAATTAATACTCAAACAAGTTTTGAACTGAAATAAATTACAACCAAAACAAGTTTATGAAAATAAATTAATATAAAAATTTACTATTTCTTAATTTGTAATAGAATCTTTCCATTTTTAATTTTTCTTTTTTTTGAAAGGTTACAACGAGGCTTTTTCTAAATAGATATATATTTTAGTAAATTGTTGGGCCTTGTTAGTTTATTTGGGGGGACCAATATACCTATATTCTATTTTTCCTACTTAAATTTATAGATGGTACTAAAAAAAAATTTAAAGTCCTGAGAGCATCTTTTCTCTTCTTGTTGTCCTTGGGGGTGGGGATAGTCACTTTTTATATTTGAGCCTGCCTAGGGGGACTTAGTCAAGGAGAGTGAGTTGTTGGGATCTAGTGATACATCGTGTTGATAGGATTGGCTTGATAGAAAAACGGTACCTGTCAAAGGGCGGGAAGCTCATCTTCAAAAAGTGCACTTTGTCTAACCTTCTGACATATTTTATTTCCCTCTATCAAATTCTCTCTTCCATGGCTAGGAGGATCAAAATGCTTAAAAGGAAATTTCTTTGGGAGTCTCAGGGAGGAGTTCATGAACCACCTTGCTTTTGGGGAGGTGTGTAGCCGATTCAATCAGGGGTTTTAGCGATTAAGAGGTTGGTGCCTTTAAATAAAGCTTTCTTGGGGAAATAGCTTTAGAGGTTTGGAGTTGAGCGCCAGAGGCTGTGAAGAAAGTCTGATGGAGGACAGGGCAAGACCCGTGAGCTTGAAGCCCACATGGCCCACCTTTATTACTGGAGACATTGGAAAGAAAGATGATAGGGATATTTTAGACTTTATGGATATTTTATTACTTTAGGAAGTATTTTAGTACTTTTGCTATTATTATTTATTTATTATTTTAATTAATTTTATTTAGGATTTGTGTTGTCCATAAAAGACTTTGATGTAACAAAAATCGTTAGTTTTGAGTTTTTGGAATATTGATTATATCATTTATTTGATCTCACTTCTTCTTGTTCTTTCTGTTCTCACCCCAAATTTTATCTCTCCTTTCTCTTTCTCTTCTATTTCTCTTTCTTTCTATTGGGTTCTGCATCAATTGGTATCAGAGCAAAAGATCCGAGATAGAAAACAAACAACTCTCATCGCAAACCCTAACCCTAACCCTAGCCGTCAGTGCGAAGATCCATAGTTTTTGTTTACAACAATCCAAATCCCTTCTAGCTTTTGATCAACGTCTAACCCACGACCTTCAACGTTCATGAACAAGAAACCCTAACCCTAGTTGCCACTAACCTACACACCATACACAACCAAAAAAAGAAAAAAAAAAAAAAAAACCACGTGAACCACAATCTGAAAATTCAACCCAAAGAAACAAATCTTAGTCATGATACAAGTACAGTGAGTGATCCAGTCCCATAATCAGTAGCACTGTTTCTCTATTTTAAGGAGTCAAAAGTAAATTTCTTCCATCACCGGAACCGATTTTTTCGATTATTTAAAAACCAGAACTGGAACCGGAACCGAACACCCAAGGAACCGAACCGGAACTAAACCGAAAAATCGGGTCAGTTCCAGTTCCTTCTATTTTTTTAAAAATAATAATAAAAATATCAAATATCAAAAAATAATATAATTATAAACTAAATTAAAGAGAGTATTTCAAATTTTTAATTACTACAAACCAAAGTTAATTAATACATATCAAATAATAACTTATAATTTTAAATATAATATATATATATACATAAAGGTAAGAATATAACACTAATAAAAATAAAAACAATATATATATATATATATAAAAACCCGGTTCGGTTCCGGTTACATTCGGTTCCAAAGGGGGAAGAACCGGAACCAAACCTAAAATTTCAGTTCTTTGATTTTTGGAACCGGAACCGGAACCAAACACCCCGGTTCCGGTTCGGTTCTTGAACACCCCTAAGCACACCCGATAACCAGTGACGATAAATCAGGTCATATCAGGGAACACAACAGCTGCTTTCAATAAACGATATTGTTGGAAAGTTAGACTCTTTGTTTCTGCAGAGTATGCACAGAAGGTGGAGAAGAAGTAAAATGAAAAACAAAACAGTAAAAAATGAGATGGATGCATGTCTAGAGAAGTGAAAAGGGAACAAAATAACAAAAGGACCGATATGATGTAGCATCTAATTCTCTGAACTACTACTGGATAACAAAAAGACTGCAAGAAGCAGCAGAACCAGCTCTTCTTCCCATTAACCATCTGCAGTTTAACAGTGCTAGCGACAAGCATGACTTGGTAGCAGACTGCTATCGGCTCGATACTAACAGGCTAGTTTGGGGTGTTCGTTTCTTGAGACAGTTCCAGCATTAGGAGATTGAGGATGTGTCTTGTTTCCTTGGGTTGATCTACAGTCCAAGTTCGGAGGGAGGAGGCGGGAATTATTGTGTTTTCTTGCCCACCTCTCATGGGCGCTTCGAGGTCTCTTCTTTGTTCCGATCTCTCTAGACCGTGCTTGCAGTACTTCCCTTGGAAAGTGGGTTGGCGTCCCAAGGTTCCTCTTAAATTGGCTTTCTTTGGTTGGACCATGGGTTGGGGTCAAATCCTCACTTTGGATAATCAGAGGTAGAGAAATCTAACTTTAGCTAATAGATGTTTCATGAGTAAGAGGGATGGTGAGTCCATTGTTGCCTTCTTCACTGTCCGTTACACCCTATGATTGTTGGTGTTTATTATTGGTTCATTTGGAATTCAGTGTGGGATGCCCTATTCTACAAGAGGTGTGACAGAGGCTCAAAGAGGTTGTTTGGTGGGTGCCCGTGCTTGTGTCTGTGGAAAGAAAAGAATACGAGATGCTTCGATGGAGTTGAGCTCTCAGTAGGGACTAATAAAAACTTTTATTTCTTCTCTGTTTTTGTTGGGTCATCGATCGATATTGTAGATCTTTTTTTTTATTAGTAGGTGAATATATATAAAAGGCAGTCAAAAGGGAGTGCGTCCCAAGGAACAAAAGAAGGCCCCTATAATCTAAGGGAGCCAAGAACTCTATCTTTTCATCTATAGATTTACGATATTGTAGATCTATACAGGGAAAAGTGGAGTTATTGGGTTCTCTAGGCCCGTAGGCCTCGCTTGTAAATCCTTTGGGACGCACTCAACTTTTGAACGTTCTTATATATACAGATTGAGAAAAGAGAATCATACAAGATTAACGAATCCTACGAGCATAAAAATATCCGCTACTATCTCTTCTTTATGCTTTCCATTAGATATTCTGTGAGTTTCTAATTCTCAACAGTAACAATTGAAGGTAATGAGATTGGTTCTCTTTGCCCTATAAATAAAAGTGAATTGACTTCGAAAATAGATATTCACCAAACGACCGTTTTTCTTCAAACTCCTTCAGATGAAGTAAATTCTGTAAGTCCTTTCTACTTAATGGACTTTTTGGGTCTGAAACCAACACCAAGCACGACCCTCGTATTGTAGATCATCAAAAGAAAGATCTATATTTTCATATATTGGGTTGAGGTCGTATTTGTATGCTCCTTTTTAAAGAATCCACATGTTGAGGGATTCATGTCGTACCATTTGCAAAGTATCCAAGGAATAACTAACCTTGTATTCCAGCAATGATCATGATTGACTCTAGTATTCAGAAGGAAAGGGGTGCTTTAACTGTTAAGAGTAGATAACACATTCCATCTCTTTGTTTCGATTGCTTGTTATTGAATCATATCACTTTCTGTTCTGCAATATTGGAGAATTGCCGCCAAGGTACCATACCATAAGTAGAAGCAGAACAATAAAATAAGAGTCAAGTCTACCTCTGGCTTGGTAAGCATTGGGTCTTAACTTCCAAGCCACATATTAAGGTTCCGATACTGGTAGAGAGAACAAATAATAATAAAATAAGACACAAAAATATAATCCCTCCCTCGCGGTAGTACAAAAAAGTAGCTATATCCACCTTACATACATGATATATACACCAACACAACATGTTCTAATACATACTCCAGTATATTTACATGTTATTGGCGTGACACAATACAAGTCACAACACAATCAAGTGACTAATAGAGCCATTACTTCACATACTAATGGCAACTTAAAAGTTTCAATGCAACACTGTATACATTATTGTGTACAACAATTGTAGTCCTTCCAAGAACACAACATTTTCTTATACAATTGAAAAAGTCATTAAAAATTATTTCAAAACAACTTTATGGTTCATCAACGAAAGAAAACATTAAAAACTAAACGGTATAACAGATTAAAACAAAATAACCTACTCCGTTGGCACAAAATTAAGATGTAGGTATTAAGCAACGACCAAATTATGAATATTTCCATTGTAGCATTATTTTATATTTTTCAGTTATATGCTGTGAGAGGAAGACATGAGAGATAATTAAAGTCTATCAGCACAGAAAACCTCCATGTAAAAAAAATAATAATAGAATTTTTACCTTCAATTTAACTTTATGCAGCAAAGGTGATGCATGTATCAAGGTAGTCCAGCCGAGAAGGCTTCTAGTTTTGGAAAGGGCAGTAACATGCAACGTCAAGTGCTTGAGCTTTGAAAATTCGGGAAGCTGTAGGCATCCAATATCCTGAAAATCAAAACTTAATTATAAAATAAGAAAATTAAGAAGGTCAATTCCTATTGTTGATATTACACAGGATGTACATAGGGAGGATGGTCTCGATGCAGACATAACATTTGGTATAATTTGGTACAAACGTATTTGCAGTTAGACGGAATCAATTTTCTAGAACTTAAAGATGGCAAGCATTGCACCAATCAACAATGATCACCATACTAGCATATCACAAAATTGCATTAGAAATATCAACTAACCTCTGCCCCACCATCCAAAGACACGCCCAATGAAAGTGTCTCGAGCTGAGAAAAGTAGCTTGAAAACAGGTTAAGATCATGATGAACTGGTCGACCAAAATTTGAAATAGATACCTCAGCAAGCCGAAATGCATCCTTAATCTGCAACTTCGTATTTTCCCGCATTCCAATACATGTAAATGACACAAGACTCGTAACACAAACTTCAAGATCCTGGAGATTGGAGCATGAGGCTATGTCCAATAACCTGAGCCGAAGTGAGGAACCAACAACATTCAAACTCACTAAATGTTCCGATTTTTTTACTCTTAACGATTTGAGAAGAGGACAATGGAGAGGAAGTATTCGAGAGTATCTCCGCTTATGTTCAAACCCTTAAAACAGAGGGATGTTAGGAGGCTAATGCTAGCCGGACTAGTTTTGATGAAATTATGTATCCGGTTTGTGAAACTATATGGTTCAGCAAGTTTGTAGCCGTAGACGTAGTGTACAGTAAGGTCCAGCTCAAGCCTCTGAACACTCTTAGATAATGCAAACCCAACCCACCTATCAACAACACATGTAAAAGCCGTATCGAACCAGAAGCAAACTCGAAACTCATCTATGGTTGTACCCCGATGAGACTCCAAGACTTTGTTCACCCATTGTACGTAATTACATCTTTCTACTGCCTGTTCTTTTCGGAGCAATGATAAATACAGTTTATCTGAAGCATCAAAGTTCAAAACCCTATTCAACGACCACAAATGTTCCCACCTTTTTGAGAGCACACAAGTGCGTGCGGCTTCTCTGATTTCCAGCAGAGACAGAATAGAAACAAGAATTTCATCAGGAAGCCGACTCAACAGACTCACCCGTTCCTCCTTGCTGTACTTGTACTTTATACACTGATAAATCAGAACATATATAAACAAGCTCAGGCATAAATTACAATGGATAATAACTATATATGTGCACATATATGTATGTATAATTATCTCTTCCTCCTTGGTAGGAATGGCAATGGGGCGGTTTGGGGCGGTTTTTTCAATCCCTATAACCAAAACCGTGAAAATTCATCCCCATAACCGCACCAAAACCGTTTAAAAATTTCACTCTTACCCCCATAACCGCCTCAAACCGTCCCCATGGCCCCCAAAACCGCCCCATTAAATCATTTTTTTCCTCCTAAGAGCAACATTATTATCTATATACGAAATAATCAATTATCCAATTGATTTAATCCGAATAATTTCTAACATAAAAACAAATAATTCAAATCTAGATAAACAAACTTCAATAAAAATCTCCAATTCTAACAACCTTAGTCAAACAATATAATATAATAGTCCACAATAAACCCGTATATCATTAGTCAAATACAACTATATAACAAAAAACAAGTCCATTCCATAACAAAAACTACCAATCCGACTATTGGGACATCAAAAAAACCTATTCAAAGATATTAATGTAATTTTAATATAAAAAGTTGTAAATATATATATAATAATATAATTTTAATATATAAATTAAATAATAATTAAATGGCCCCATAACTATCGGTTTTTTATTATTTAACCCCATAACCACCCCATTTACGGTCTAGAGCGGTTCCCCGGGGCATGTTTTATTGCCATCCCTACTCATTGGCCACAAGAATTTCATCCGCACAAAGCATGATTATCGAATATGAGTACTGTAAAAAAGTAAATGTTACAAATAACATAGCAATCTTATCCAATAAAATATTGATGAATTTTCTTGCTCATCTATGAGCAAGAGATTATTTTCGTGTGTGTAATATATATATACATGCGTAGCTTGCGTTTTCTTGTGCATTTAAATATAGAGCTCTTCCTTGTGCATTTAGATATGGAGCTCTTCGTTGCGGGCAATAAATATTTTTTCGTCATAATTTAGTATAGAAACATAAGCTCTGCATACATAGACTACAGAAAATCTAGGGGGGAAATGTGATAGAATTTTTTCAAACAATAAACCACAGAAATCAGAAAATTAGTCTCACCTCAGTGTGTAATAAATAGGGAGCCCTAGAACCAAGGTTGGATCTCAGAGTGTGTGAGGCAATAATTTGGTGATGGGCGAAAGGTCTTGTTTTGAAACGGGTCCTGTATGGTTACTGGTTTTGGGCGTTCGTTTTGGTTTTCGGCTTCAATTTGAAGATAAAACCTTATTTGGTTATTTGGTTTTAGATTTTTTAAAATCACCTATTTCAAATCAATTTAAAACCCACCTCAGATTTCAAAGCCCATCTAAAACTAACCTCCACATTTATATTTTCTTCACTAATTTATTTACTTTTTGTACGCTATATATAAAATTATGAAAAAATAAATATTTATATTTACTTTTTGTGTGCTTCAATAACACAAGTAAAATTATGCAAAATAAAATGTATATCATTAAAAAGCAAAAACATAATTTTATTTATTATTGAATTATTGATAAGTTTTCAAAATTTAGAAAACAATTTTGATTTTTTAAATATGTTTTTAAATTTTGGCAGATATTTTTTTTAAAAAAATATCTTTTTATAAATTTATATATTTTTGTACAAATTTTAATGTGTTTCGAATTTTCTATATTTTATATTCAAATTTTTTCTATTTTAAATATGTTTTTTTTTAATTTTATATCAACTTGAATATATTTTATTTCCAAAAAATAATATAAGTCATGCTCATTGTTTGTATTTTATGAATATTTTTGTAAATTTTCCAAGTTTTCAATTTTTCAATTTTTCTCAAATTTTATAAAACAAATTTTTGAAATTTAGAGTGGTATTTTTAAATTTTATATATTTAATTGATTTTTATATCTTTTATAAAATTTTAACAAGTTATTTTTATTTAATATATTTTTTTTCAAATTTTATATATCATATCAGAATAATTGTTTGTATTCTCAAATTTTATGTTTTATTTTTGAATTTTCCATATTTTATTTTTCAGTTTTAAATCTTTGTTTACATTTACGAATTTTTTCCGAATTGTAAATATTTTCTAAGAATTTTCTATTTTGTCGCAAATTTTAGATATTTGTTTACGATTTTCATCTCCTTTTTTAAAATTTTCATAAATAATTTTTAAATTTTATATTTTAGTTCTGAATTTTAGCAATATATATATATTTTCGAAATTTATATTAATTCTTAAAATTTATTTCTGTTTTGAGGCAAATTTTATATATTTGTTTCAGTTTTAAATATTTTATAAAAATTGTATATTTTTTCTTCAATTTTATATTTTATTTCGATATTTTTTATGTATTTTTTTGAATTTTTTTTATTTCTGTAATATATATATATTTTATTTTTTTTATATTTTTCGAATTTTATATATATTTTTTGAATTTTAAATATTTCTTTCAAATTTTATATATTATTTTTTAAATTTATAATTTAGGTATGTTTTTTAAAATTTTGTTTTTTTTTAATCTATATATTTTTCCCCTTTTTATATATTCTTTTCTAAATTTTTATTTATTTTCAAATTTTAATATAATTTTTGAAAATTTAATTTTTTTTGAATTTTATATAATTGTTTTGAATTTTAAATATTTCTTTCAAATTTTATTTATTATTTTTGAATTTTATAATTTTATATATTTTTTCAAATTTTATATATTTTTTTCTAATTTTTTAAAATTTTATATATGATTCTCGAATTTTTTATTTATTTTAAATTTTTTTATATTTTATTTTCAAATTTATATATATATTTTCATTTTTTATATTTTTCAAATTTAAATTTTGTTTTTTCAATTTTAAATATTTCTTTCAAATTTTATATATTATTTTTGAATTTTATAATGTTATATTTTTTTCGAAATTAAAATTTGTTTTTGAATCTATATATTTTTCCCCATTTTATATATTTTTTTTCTAAATTTTTTTCTATTTTTTTGAATTATATATATATATTTTCATTTTAATATTTTTTTCGAATTTTATATATATATATTTCAAATTTATATATTTTCAATACATATTGGTATATATATATAATAATATTTGGACCAACACCAACTCCTTACCAAACATCGTTTTAGATTTACCCTAAAATCACCCAAGACCAAAACCACAAGACTAGACCACCCAAAACCGCGAACCAAACAGGAATATATTGATATAAATAGTTTGTTTATATATCTATATATACAAACTTAATAGCTCAGGTGTTGTTGGGCACGTGTTTTTAGTTCCAAATTTATGGTTTTGGTGGGGAAAGTTTAGCCCAACCCTTGATCTAAATGGTTGATTTCAAACAGGCCCTTAGTGGCTTGGTTTTGGAGCCAAAATGTGAATGTACCAAATGGTTGATTTTCCACACCATCTCTTGACATGGTTTGCATGGTTTGGAACCAAAATATTAAACCATGGTATGTGTGAATGTGTTGTGCTATATATATATATACACACACACATAACCATATTACATATATATTTATTTAATTAAAAAATATCATTTAATTAAATTAAATAACTAAATAAAAGTTACCAAACAGTAAAAATTAATTATTAATAAATAATAAATAAATAATATTGAGTAATAAATATTTAAAAATAATAAATAAAGTAAAACCAAATAAATAACAAACAAAAATATTATAATTATTAATTAATAATAAATAAATAAATATTGAGTAATAAATATTTAAAAATAATAAATAAAGTAAAACCAAATAAATAATAAACAAAAATATGATAATAAATAATTAATAAAAATATAATAAATATTTTAAAATAATAAATTAATTAAAACCAAATAAATAATAAACAAAATATTAATAATAAATATTTAAAAATAATAAATAAAGTAAAACCAAATAAATAATTATAAAAATATTATAATAAATTAATAAATATTTCAAAATAATTAAATAAATTAATACCAAATAAATAATAAACAAAAATATTATAATTAATAATAAAATAAAATAAAATCAAGTAAATAATAAACAAAAATATTATAAAAATAATACCAACTCTACAAAATTTCATTCCATATCAATTCTACCAAACATGGTTTGGTTTTTCAGCTTTATTTTTTCTCACACCAAAACCATCTGCACCAAACATGATTTCAGTTCAAAATAAAATCACACCAAACCTAACTCAACCCAATCCAAACCAAAACCAAAATCCAATACCGTACTGCACCGGTTGCCAAACAGGCACTCAATTTCCTCTACCTAGCAGAAAATCTTGCCCCTAATCCAATGTCCTCACTTATAAGGCTTTGTTTGGTACGAGTGATTTGAAAGGATTTGAAAAGAAAATAAAGTACAGTAATATATGTGTTTCGGTTGACAATTTGAAGAGAAAAGAAAGTATTTGAAGGATCCCTCCAAAAATGAGAAGATTTGGAGAGAAAAAAAAAATAACAACTTGAGTATTAAAATGACAAAATTATCTTCTATAATTAAAACACCAACTTTATTAATTAAAAATTTTAATTAGTAATTTCATTATTATCCTTTTTATTTCTTTTATTTAGTTTCTCCAAACAAGAATAATATCATTTCTTTTCTTTTCTTTCATTATATATCCAAACATAAATTTAAAATATTGTTATCATTTCTTTTATTTTGTTTTCTCTCATAACTAATGTTATAACTTTAGTAGACCATCCAACGAAGCCTAAAGGAATCACTTTTATTCATGGGACCCAAAATTTAATTTAAAGAATGGAGTTCGGGCAATCCTAGGATTTCAAAAAAATAAAAATAGACAAAATATATAATTATTGTCCTATTTCATTCTCACTAATTCGAATGTAATTGAGAGTACATATTTATGTTTTGGAGTTAGAAAAGTTAACATCTTTACCAAAGTTGGCATCTTGAAAAAAATCCAAAAATTGCAAATTTTAAATTCTCAAAATAGATAGTGTGGAATTCTGAATTTTAGTTCCTAGTTTGTAGGAATTAGTTTATGATTTTATTTAGTTTCAAATTTTAAATAAAGAGATAAGGATGATTGTATCCAAAATCTCTCATTGTTTTAATTCTGTTTATTTTCCTTGTTTTGAGGGATTGTTTGTTACTAGAATTGGAGACTCAATGATAGATATGTAGTCATGTTTCTCCTATATATTCTAGCCTTTTCCACCATTTGAAAATGAAGAAAAATAGTGTTTTCCTCTCTATAATTCCGTATGGTATTAAAGACAAATCTGTACTTATCATAATCCGAATGATAAAGTATGGAATTGCCACCATAGATACAACCTATGCCTCAATCGTGACCTCCAGTCAAGAGGTCATCCCTTCCAACATCAATGGCGGACCAGAAGGTCTGGTTAAGCCTATCACCGAGCATAAGTTGAGTGAAAAGAATTACATGCGATGGTCTCATTTAGTTATGATGTTCATCTGCTGGAAAGGAAAAGATGACTACATCACCGCGATAACCACCGCTCCATCAAGAGAGGATCGGAAATACAAGGCGTGGAAATTTGAAAATAACATGGTGATGTCGTGGTTAATCAATTCCATGACCAAAGAAATTGGAGAAGATTTCATGTACTACAAGACGATCAAGGAGATTTGGGATGTTGCAAAGGAATCCTACTCTGATAACGAAAATACCTTTGAATTATTTGAGGTAAAAGTTATCCTAAATGATCTCCGATAAGGGGAACTTATTGTCACTCACTATTTCAATACCTAAAATAGGTATTGGCACCAATTAGATCTCTTTGATGATGTTAAACTTGGATGTTCAGAATGTAGCCTCAAGTTTAAAAAGATTGCTGAGAAAGAAAGAATCTTTAAATTCTTGTTTGTTTTTAACAAAAATTTAGATGAAGTAAGAGGAGGAATCCTCTGGATTAAGTCTCTTCCTTAAATCAGAGAAGCTTTTTTTAAGGTTAGAAGAGAGGAAAGCAGGAAGAAGATTATGATGGGAAACCAAGCCCCATTAACCCTGAATGAAGGTTCTGCCCTTGCAGTCCGCGGAACTAATCTTCCCTCGACAATAATCAGCTAAAGAAGGGAGGAAGACCAAGGTGTGACCACTGCAAAAAACCTGGATAAACTAAGGACGCCTGTTGGAAGTTGCACAACAAACCAGCAGACTGGAAACCAAGAACTCCTGTTGAAAGTCGCGGCTTCATGTCCACTAGAGAAGAGAAATTTGCACCCGAGACCTCACTATTCAGCAAAGAGCAAATTGAATTGCTTCAAAAATTAATCATCCAACAATCATCATTTCTACTTGATAATATAGGCACTGGATCAGTTGCTCAAAAAGGTAACTTTTCAGTGGCTTTGAGCACTCAAATGAAGAAAAACAACCCATGGATTATAGATTTTGGTGCATCAGATCATATGATCGGTAATGCTACTCTATTTCACACCTATAACCCAAGTTCTGAGAATTTTATGGTTCGAATTGTTGATGGGTCATTTTTTAAGGTGGCTGGAATAGGATCTATTGCTATTACAGATGATCTAATTCTAATTATGTTCTCTTGGTTCCCAATTTGACTTGCAATTCGTTGTCCATTAGCAAACTCACCAAGGATTTTAATTGTCTTACTAATTTTTTCTCAAATCTTTTTTAATTTCAGGACTTGGAATCGGGGAGGATGATTGGCAATGCTAAGGAATGTGCGGGGATCTATCTCCTTAAAGGTCCTAATAATCCTAAAGAACAAGCTCAAGTTGCAAATAGTGAGTCAGTTCCTGTTTTTTCAACTTTATCCAATAACAATAGTGCAATCATGTTGTGGCATTATAGATTAGTTCATCCCAATTTGTAGTATTTGAAAAGAATTGTTTCCCACATTATTTAATAATAACAATGCCTATTTATTTCAGTGTGAAATGTATTAATTATCAAAACATGTGAGAAACATTTATCCAATCCAAGGGTATAAAACATCTTATCATTTCGCAATCATTCACAGTGATATATGGGGACCCTCTAGAGTTAAAAATATCTTAGGACCTCGGTGGTTTGTGTCTTTTGTTGATGACCATACTAGGATAACATGGATATACTTAATGAAAGAGAAATTACAGGCTAGTCCTATATTCAAAAACTTCAACAACATGATCAAAACACAATTTCAAACAAAAATAAAGTTGTTTAGATCTGATAATGCCAAAGAGTTTTTCAATTCTATACTTGGCAAATATTTAATGAGTCATGGGATAATGCATCAAAGCTCTTGTGTTGACACACCTCAACAAAACGAGGTGGTAGAAAGGACAAATAGACACTTCCTTGAAGTGGCCAGATCTATTATGTTCACCACAAATGTCCCCAAACATTTTTAGGGAGAAGCGGTCCTTAAAGCCACATACCTCATTAATAGAATTCCATCAAGGGTTCTCGAATTCACCTTGCCAAGCTATTCTCCACTTCTACCAGATACTAAAATCATCTCATCTCTACCATTAAAAGTATTTGGGTGTACAACATTTTTACATATCCATCAACATTACCGAAGCAAACTTGACCCGAAGGCCATCAAATGTCTCTTTCTTGGCTACTCACCTACTAAAAAAGGTTACAAATGTTACTCACTTATCACTAGAAAATTCTACACATCTATGAATGTAACCTTTTTTTTCAAAACCAATCTTATTACCCAAAAACTCACATTCAGGGGGAAAACTTGACTAAACAAGAATGTAATTTTCGGCTTGACACCTTCATTCCATTAGAGACCGAGCCTAGCACATCCGTTCCACCAAAAATCGAGCCAAATATCTCGATTTTACTATAAACCGAGCCAAACACTATAGCCGAAACAACTTTGCCTAACAACCAAGACCTTTTTACTCCAGCCCGCACTCAAACTGCAATTGATAAGGAGCTATGTGTTTAGTCAAGGAGGACAAGACCCCAAGAGGGGATAGAGGATCACATGTTTCCCGAGCAAAATCCTAAATCTAATTCGAGTCCAGAAAGTTCAAGTAACACAGTTCATGAAATCCATAATAATGATCTTGATGTTCCTATTGCATTAAGGAAAGGTGTGAGATCATGTACTGAGTATCCAATCTGCAATTTTGTTTCTTATGAGAGTCTATCATTAGAATATTGGGCATTTATCACTAATCTATCCGATGTAGAAATTCCACAGGGTATTGATGATGCTCTAAGATAATCAAAATAGAAGCCTGCTATTTAAGAAAAGATTAATACTCTAAAAAAGAATGGTCCTTGGGAAATCTCAGATTTACCACAAGGAAAACAATTAGTGGGATGCAAGTGGATTTTCACTGTCAAGTATAAATCAGATGGAAATATAAACCGCTACAAAGCAAGACTTGTTGCTAAAGGATTCACTTAGACCTACAACATAGACAACAAAGAGACTTTTGCTCATGTTGCCAAGCTTAATACTGTTTGGGTTTTGCTATCCTTAGCAGCTAACTTAGATTGACCCCTTCATCAATTAGATGTCAAAAATGTTTTCCTTAATGGTGACTTGGAAGATGAAGTGTACATGGAAATTCCACCTAGTTTTGAGACAAAAAGTAATGTTAACAAAGTCTGCAAGCTCCGGAAATCTCTGTTTGGACTCAAGCAATCTCGTAGAGCTTAGTTTGACAGGTTCACAAAAGCAGTCAAGAAGCAATGGTACTCTCAGAGGCAAGCCGATCATACCTTGTTCACCAAATTCTCTCTTGATGGGAAAGTTGTTATTCTCATCGTTTATGTTGACATTATTGTGATAGGGGATTATACTGAAGAAATGGACTACTTAAAGGAAGTTCTGGCTAGAGAGTTTGAAATCAAAGACCTAGGAACTCTAAAATGTTTTTTAGGTAGGGAGGTTGCTCATTCAAAGAAAGGTATTGTGGTTTCACAATGAAAGTACATCTTGGACTTATTGAAAGAAACTGGAATGTTATGATGCAAGCCTGCAGACACTCCAATGAAATCGAATTACAAAATTGGTTTGAAAGAAAACAGTCCTCCGATTAACACATGGAGATTTCAACGACTTGTAGGAAAGCTCATATATCTCTCTCACACACGGCCAGACATAGGTTTTTCAGTTACTGTTGTTAGTCATTTCATGAACAAGCCTAATAAAGAACATCTTGAAGCAGTTTATCAGATCCTTCGATACTTGAAAATGGCTTCCAGTAAAGGAATATTCTTTTGAAAGGGAATAAATAAGGGAGTTGAAGTCTATTCATATGCAGATTAGGCAGGTTCCATTACAGACCGAAGATCAACCACTAGCTATTGCACTTATGTATGGGAAAACTTGGTCACTTGGCATAGCAAAAAAACAATTTGTTGTTCCAAGGAGTAGTGCCGAGGCAGAATATAGGGCTTTAGCTCAGGGTATATGTCAAGGGATGTGGTTGAAAATATTGCTTGACGAATTAAGGATTTCAATAAAAAAGTCCATGAAGCTTTTTTTTGTGACAACTTGGCTACAATCAGTATTGCTAAAAATTATGTTCATCATGATAGAACCAAACATGTGGAGCTAGATCGTCATTTCATTAAAGATAAAGGCTAAAGAATGGATACTAAACTTAATTTACATTCCTAGATATCTTTAAGTGGCTAATATTCTAACAAAAGCTCTTCTAAGAATAAAGTTTGAAGAATTGACTTCCAAGCTGAGAGTGATTGACATCTATTCCCCAACTTGAGGGGGAGTGTGGAATTCTGAATTTTAATTCCTAGTTTGTAGGAATTAGTTTATGATTTTATTTAGTTTCAAATTTTAAATAAAGAGATAAGAATGATTGTATCCAAAATCTCTCCTTGCTTTAATTTATTTTCCTTAATGTTACTAGAGTTGGAGACTCAATGACAGATCTGTACTCATGCTTCTCCTATATATTCTAGCATTTTCCACCATTTGAAAAATAAGAAAAATAGAGTTTTCCTCTCTATAATTCCATAGATATCATCTATCAAACAATAAAAAACATATCTTTTATACATAACGGAGGTAAAGGATTCCAGACTCTAGTCATAAAGTTCAAATCTTTATAAAAAGTTCACATTTTTACGAAATTTCAACCATTCAAAATAGAGAAATTGCAAATTTTAAAATTTCAAAAAAATTCAACACAATAAATGTTATCTATTAACCAATAAAAAACACATCATTTATATGTAATCAAGCCCTACGCCTTTACTCCCAAACAGAGGTACAAGGTTTGAGATTGAAGCTACATATATATTTTTATATACACCAACGTCTATATATTTATATTTATACACACGACATGTACACACTCGCACATAAATATATATATATATATATATATATATATATATATACACAGTGACGGACCTAGAAATTTCAGTAAGTGAATGCATAATTATCATATTAAAATTTTAGTTAGGGTTTTAAGTATTTTTTCAAAAATTCATAGGGACATCATTCCTATTTATCAACCACAGCTTACTTCGATGTTTCCAATTTTTCATAGAATCTTGGAGTTGCAAAAATCTAAAATTCTAGAGTTAATTAGATTAAAAAAAATCAGTGGTATGGATGGGCCTTAGCCTAGGTCCTTGCATGCACACACCTACATATGGCCTATGTACACACATCAATGTTTTTAGAAAATCTTGATATTGTTACTAGATATTGATACTCTTTTACAGATTTGTTACGCCACTATCTCAACCGCAAACTCTAATACATACATATATATGCATATGTAAGAACGTTTTTGTGTATTGTTTATTTATGGCATGTTCTAGACAATAACCATGTTGAGTATTAGATAGGTTGTGTTGGTTTCAACGACATCTACAAGTTACAACAAAAGGCAATAGTGAAGAATACAAGTGCAATACAAGAGAAGTGCAATATTGAGTAAAAATGTCTCTCGGAAGGCAAAAATGACATTTCCCAAAGCCGCCAATTTAAGCAAAAAGTCTCGGGGAGTCAAGAGAGTCATTTCGGCGCAGTTGCGGAGAAAAGTGATTTTAACAAAAATGCATACGCTTTCAGTTTCAAAAAGTGGCTGGAAAATATATTTTTACGCTTGGACCTATGCTTGAAGCATAGGCCCAGTACGCTTCAAGCGCAGGTGCGACAAGTTGTTATATGTTTTGCTACGATGCTCGATCTACCCCAATTACATTGTGGCTATGACTTTATACATTGGGATATGTGTCATATACATTATATTCATTAGAATATAAGGGTTTTACTCAATTTGGTGTGAAATTACGAGAAAGGGCAACATTAGGGTTTCCATCATCTTTCTCTGTAAATAGGAAAAGTCTCTGCAGAATTGATGGGGCTTTTGAAGAGAGATTTTTTGCAATATTCTATTGTTCATATTCTTCTACAGAGATTGATATATAGAGAGAAAAATATCATTGAGTGATTCTTTTTGTTCTCTCTTGTTTTGGAGTTGATTCTATCATGCTTCTACATCGACGATCTTATGCACGATTGAATCATTTAGATTCTGAAAAATCTACTCATTGCTGATTGCAACTTGGTTGCTTTGATCCGTTGAAGAGCGGAGATCGGAGAATGAGGCTTTGTGGTTATTCGATCTGTTGAGAAGCAGAGTCTTCAGAGTACGGAAATTGGAGCGAAAGCTTCTTGGAGTGCGAGTGTATCTAGACTTTCAGACGTCGAGTGAAGACCAACAAATTACAACGGTTGTAAGTTCTATTTTCATAGTCTGTACAAATTATATGATTCATAGTGCATCGATACCCGAGCGTATCCGTGGTTTTTACTTGGAGTCTTTCCAAGTTTTTTCACGTAAAAATATACGTGTCTTCTCATGATTTAAATTTCTGCACTTATATTCATATTTGCTTGATTGATTTGTTTTGAGAATTGAATTAAGAATTAGAGTTTGTAATTGTTTAAAATTGAATTTCCAATAAATAATTTTAATTGATAATAAAATTGGCAAAAAGCCTAGTCACCCCCCCTCTAGATGTTTTCATTATCGTCTAGGAAATTTCAATTGGTATTAGAGCATGGTTGCCCCGATTTAGGTTAACTACCTAGGGTTAGATCATGGACTTAGACGATGGAGATGCCTCGTGAAGGAGGTTCCATATCTAGATCCCCTTTGTTTGATGGGTCGAATTACACATATTGGAAAGCCAGGATGAGAGCATTTTTGAAATCTTTAGATGAGAGAGCGTGGAATGTTGTATAAGTAGGATACTCACCTCCAACTATGAAAGACGATGCGACTAATGAAGTGAAAGCAAAACTGTTAAGCGAGTGAACTACTGCTGAGACGAATAACGCGAATTGGAACTCAAAAGTGTTGAATGCGTTATACAATGTTGTTACTCCAAGTGAGTTCAAGAGGATTGCTACGTGCGTAATTGCCAAAAAAGCTTGGGACATTCTCCAAGTCACTCATGAAGGAGTGTCAAAGGTGAAACAATCAAAGCTTCAAATTTTGAATTCTCAATTTGAACAGCTAAAGATGGAGGAGGATGAGGTCTTCACTGACTTTGAGACTAGATTAATTGATATTGTGACAGGATGTCACAGTCTAGGTGAGCCTATTCCTGATACTACGATAGTAAATAAAATCCTTAGGTCTCTTTCTAAACGTTTTCAATCTAAGGTCACTGTCATCTCAGAGGTCATGAGTCTTAAAGAAATTAGGGTTGAAGAATTGGCTGGAAATTTAAAATCTTATGAGATGTAGATGTTCAAAAATCCCCCTAAGAAGGCTAGTGGCACAAAAGAGAAGAGCATAGCTTTTAAAAGCACTAGGGAGGATCATGTTGAACCTGATGAAGAAAGTGAGTTAAGTCTAAATGATATTGCTATGTTTGCTAAGAGGTTGAACAAATTTGTTAGGACTAAATAGAATGGCCAAGGACAAAAATTTGGGGATAAGTTGGGTGAGTCTAGAAGTAGAAATAAGACTCAAACTAGGAAGGACAAGTCTGATCCTAAAAAGAAGAAACCCCAATGTTTTGAATGTCAAGGATATGGTCAAATAGTGGCAGAGTGTGCAAACATTTTGAAGAAATCCAAAGGATTAGCTATCAGCTGGGATGATGACTTTGACAATGGATCAGCTAGTGATGCGACAGACTCGGACGTAGGTGATGATTCTGAGAATTTCACTGTGTTTGTTGCACAAAGCAATGAGGTTAGAGAAGTTGCTACAAGTTGGACGATGTCTGAAGAAGAAGGTTCTGAGAGTGATGAAGGTTATGATGACACTCTTTAAGAGTCTTATGACAAATTACTTGATAAGACCTCACAAGTTCACAAAAATCACATGAAACTATTGACTAAGAGTCTTAACATTGACAAAGAATTAAATTCTTTAAAAGACGAATTGGTCAAAAGTTCTCAAACTCAAAATCTCCTACATACTCAAAAGGCCAAGCTGGTTGAAGATTTGAAGAAGTCTGAACTAGAAAGAACTCAGACTTTGAAGTTAGTAGATGATAACAATAAGGACGTGGTTGAGAAATCTACTAAGATTGAGAATTTGGAAAAAGAGCTGAAAGATGCTAGATTAACTCTTTGTAAATGGTCTAAAGGAACTCTTAAGCTCGATGAGATGTTGAGTAAGGGAAAATCAGTAGGAAATACAAAGGGTTTGGGTTTTGTTGGAGTAATGCCGAATTCGAATGTTGTTGAAAAAACCACATTTGTAAAGGCCTCCCATATATCGTCTAGTTCTTTACAAGGAAGTTCAAATTGGAATTCTGGTGTTCAAGCCTATGTCAAAAAACCTATTGAAAGCAAGCATTTTCTTACCGCTAGATATCATAGGAGGTTGACTGATAGAGTTCATAGGTTCGTTCCTATATGTCACCACTGTGGTATCAGAGGTTACATTCGACCTAGGTGTTCTAAGCTACGAGGGAAGGTGTTGAAGTCATTGAAGGAAAAAAGAGTTCAACATGGACATCATGTTCAAGATCAAATTCAAATGCTGAATGAAGAAATGAAGAATTTATCAAGATTGACGAATGGAGCTCCGAAGATGAAGAAGGCATGGATTCGTAAAGGTGAGTTACACTGTCTTGTAGTTCATACTGCTCTTAGAGCATGCAAGTCTACTTCTTGTTATCTGGATAGTGGAAGACTAATAAGACATCCCTAGGACACTTGAACCTGGAGTGCTCTGATACCAACTATGACACCCCCAAATTTCCATGCATAGGTTGGCCAGACCCATACACAAAAACTAGGAGCATCTTCAATTGACAAAAATAAGCACAAATGATAAGACATAAAATAGAGATAGGATAATAAGAGTCGATGATAACACTTATACATGAAAGATCCCACACCCAATACATCATCGGAATAACTGAAGTTTTCAAATTGATACAACTTGGGAATCTCATAACATGGACCCCTATACCACACAAAATTACATTAACTACAGTAAGACTGAATTCCTACCCTATAGTGGAAGAAAACTGCTAGACCGAGAAGACAGGAAAAACAAATCCTCAACCCTACGGATGAAATTGCCGAGGACCTGAAATATCAACAAAGGTGGGTCAAACCCACGAGCAAGTACATCTCTACATGATCCCAAACAGAGTACTAAAAACCATCCCCTTTCCCAGTGACACTTATCCCAAAAATATTAATATACCTTACTATACTTTATATTCACTAGAATACCATCGCGAAGATATGATTAATTTCATAACTTCCATTTATATTTACTAGGATACCACCGTGAAGATATAAAACAAATACCATAAATTCCTTCCATAAGTCTAATTCTCATCATCTCCATGTCAAACAATAACCACGTACCCGACAACTCAGTCATATCGTGACAACTCATCCATGTCCCATGGTACTAGTGAGACTGCCTTTATTAGTCAGCCTCCTTATGGTTCCTTTTAAATCTCCCGACCATAATGTAGATGCAAAAAAGTACACAACAAATTAGGTTAAAAATTGAAATTGCTTTATTCATTCTTTGGCCATGTATTTATACATAATTCAGTAGATGGGTCAGGCCCATCTACCTAAGTTTATCAATCCCTTAAATCATGGGATTTAATAAACTTATTTTTTTCTTGAGCTCTATCTTCCATATTTAAGACAAACCCCTAACTTATGGATCACTCATTTTCTAGAGACTTTTATGGGCCAAGCCCATCAGTCCTTGCCTATGACCCAATAAAGATGGGCCATAAAATTTGACTATTACACAGGCCCTTGAGGTCATGGGCCAATTCATAGCCCATGACCGAATTATATATATATATATATATATATATATATATATATATATATATATATACATTTAATATTTTTATGGGAAATGATGGTGGTGATGTGGCAAGTCTTTAATTGGCATTCATTTGAATTTTAAAATGTGAGGCCACAACTTCCTTAATCTTCGCACCATGACAGCTTGTCGTGTAATGTGCGACCTTCTGGCTTCGTGTGGACTATTGGTTTGCCTCTATCTCACTATAAAAACACACTCTAATCATTTGATTTCCCCATTCTCAGGAGATCATTATTCAAGCCTCTATCTTTCAATTCTCATTTTCGGAGCTCCTTCTTTTTTTATTCATGTAATCTCTCAGCCGAAACTTTCTAGGAACCTCCACCGGGGCAGACTCTTAACCCTTTCTGAAGTATTTTCCTGCCTCTATTATCTAAACTGTGTAAGTCAGATAACACTTTCTTCTTTTCAATTTTCATCTCTACCCCCGATCTATCTCTTCTACCTTTCTGAAACCATGTCTGATAGTGATGATATATACTAGGTCAGTAGAGGAGGTCGTTCTGTCTTCTGGAACCGATCCTGATTCAACTAGTAGTGATAGTCCTTCCCCTGTCCATTAAGAGGCCCTTGCTCCCAAAATAGTTTCCCTGAATACTGACCTTCTGGGTTCATCAATGAATCCAAAAACACCCACTGATAATGATGAGCCTGTAAACCCCAACCCTCCTGAACCTTTCTCGGTTGCTCCTCTTAAGAAAACAAGGCCTGAGGTAGATGTAAAACACATTTGGGCTGAAACTAATGTACCCGGTGATGTTCGTCTAGCCCTTTACCCAGGCTATTTAGACTTCTCTAAGAGTGAGAGACTTCAACCAGGTAGCATTCTGCTATCGGCGGTTCATCACAAAGTATTAAGATTCCTTCTTCACCCTTTCTTTCATTATGTTTTTTTTATGCTAGGGTTACACCCTCTTCAGCTTAACCCGAATAGCTTTAGGATTCTAGCCATGTTTCTTCTATATAATAGGGATCTGGACCTTAATCTAGGTTTAGTCGACCTGCTTCTCTGTTATTTCTTCCAAAATGGCAGAGAAAGCAAGGGTAGGTACAACCTCTTTCCCTTCCAACTGATAAAGGATGGAAAGATAGAATGGTAAATGTTAGTAGCAACTGGTTTTACCCATTTTCTATGACATTCCCGATCCCTAGCACCTTCGGCCCTATTCGTTTGCTTATCTACCGTCCCTTCCATAAAGCTACTTATTTTTGTGAGTTTTGTGACTTACATCAGGGTGAGTATACGTATAGATTTCTCGGCTATGAGGATAGAGAAATTCCCTTATCCCTCATAAAAGAACGGTTTGCACTTCTGAAAGCCAAGATCTGGAGCAAAATCTGATCTGCCACTACTCTTCTGTTGGGCGCTGTTATTGACAGGATGGATTTGCCCCTTAGGCCCCTTTATGCTAAACATACTCACGTTCCTGAAGGGCTTAATCTGGTTGATGCCATACCACTCTCGACACTACCCCCGGCACCTCCTGTACCTCCGCCTACACAAAGTCCTGCTGATCCACCTCAGCGTCCTTCTGCAAATGCTGCAACCACTAGGTCTTGATCTGGTATGGGTGGTGGAGCGGCTAACAAAAGACCTAGGACTCAGAGTACTAATACCTCAATGAGCGATACTCCTCAGGCTCAAGATACTCCCCGTATCGCAATTCCATGGGAGCTAAAGTTTCTCTTTCCAGATGGCTCTCCGGTCTGTGTTGACCATCTTACCATCTGTCATCCAAACTCTCTTCGGGCCATGGTGAAAGGGGTCTGGACTCCTGCTGACAGGGTTGCTTAGTCGAAGATTTCCAGGACTGAGCTTTTCCAAAAAGGCTCCTCGATGGCCATGGAGGTTGATGCTTCGACTTTTCTTTTGTACCTTAGCTTATTATTTCTACTTCGGTCTACACTAACATACACCATTTTCCCTATTTGTGTAGCTTATTTAAGAGATCCAGGCCTACAATCATGCCCTGGAGTCTAATGTCTGGGAAATGGCCAAGATGCAGGCTTAACTTTAGTAGAATAACGAGCATCGTATCACTCTGGCCAGGGAGGCAGGTGGTCTTCACCAGAGTGTATCTGAGCACAAGAGCTTTCTCGAGAGCGGAGAGGCTGAAAAGAGGGCCTTAGCTGCTGAACTAGCAGAGGCAAATGCAGTCTACCAAAAGATAGTTGCCGAAAATGCGGAGTCAGATAATCTTATGGCTCTTCAGCGATCTAAGGTAGAGATGTGCTGTTTAGGTGGTCTGGACATGCACAAATGATATGTCACAATCTGTGACGTTTGATCGGTAAGGGCATGGCGGGATAGGCACAAGATGGAGTATATTCCCCTAGCTGATCGGGAGTTTAAGACTGCTGAGGATTTTGATGATTTCATGGGAGTGACCCTTTCTTATAAAGACCCGCCGGCCTCTGAGAATGAGAAGCGGTTTGCTGCCCTTTTGAAGGGAAGAGTCTAGTTTTGCCCCTGAGTTAAATAAGACTTAGGTTCTTTGCACTTCATCATGTATTACCCCTTTAGAATGGTATTTTTGTATTTTTTATTTATTTTAATGAAAAGGATTTTCCCAATTTTTGTGGTATTTTATTCTTGTTACTTCGGTTTAGCTATTGACTAGCCCGAGAAACATTTTTGAATTCAATACTCAGGAAAATTTTCATTTTAGTATTGAGTTTTCGGGCATTTGGCCCTTGAGACTTGTTTATGTCCTCTGGTTAGTTTAAATCAGGTTTGAACTCAACACTTAGGAAAATTTTCTATTAATATGGAGTCTTTGGGCATCTAGCCCCTGAGACTTGTTTACGTTCTCTGGTTAGTTCAAATCAGGTTTGAACTCAACACTTAGGAAAATTTTCTATTAATATGAAGTCTTCGGGCATCTGGCCCCTGAGACTTGTTTACGTCCTCTAGTTAGTTCAAATCAGGTTTGAACTCAACACTTAGGAAATTTTTTTGTTAATATGGAGTCTTCGGGCATCTGGCCCCTGAGACTTGTTTATGTCCTCTGGTTAGTTCAAATCAGGTTTGAACCCAACACTTAGAAAAGTTTTATATTAATATGGCATCTTCACAAGGTATTATCACTCATATATAATGTGATTTTTTATTAAAAAAACTTGGGAAACATGTAGCAGAGGTGCCGAACATTGGGCACAGATGCTTTATTATAATCAACAGAAGTGTCATCTGCAAGACACAGTTTTATTTTACTGTTTAAGGAAAAACTATTTAAGGATAATACCTCTTCAGACGATATGCGTTCTGAGAGTTGGGCTCGATGTGGCCTATTTCGTTATTTCATACTCGATAGGCACCGCGACCGATGACCTCAATTATTGTATAAGGTCCTTCCCATGTCTCCGGTAACTTGCCAATAATTCTAATTTTTCTTCTGAGTACCATATCGCCTACTTGAAACTCTCTTCTTTTGACCTTTTGATTAAATCGAGCCGTGACTTGACTTGTTGTTGGTAGGCAGCCAACCTTATCCCAGCCACTTCTCTTCTTTCTTCCAGTAGGTCCAAATCATGGGCCAAGTGCTGATTATTTGGACCTTCTTCCCAAGTCTGACTTATTAGCGTAGGCACCTTCAATTCGGTCGGGATAACGGCTTCGGGCCCGTAGGCCATGGCAAAAGGGGTCTCTCCCGTTGGTTGTCTTGGAGTGGTCCGATAGGACCATAAGACCTCGAGTAATTTTTCCAACCAAGCTTCTTTTATTTCTTTAAGCTTTTTTCTAAGTGTATCGAAAATTATTTTGTTTGTCCTTTCGGCTTGTCCATTTCCCTGTGGGTACCCAACGAAAGAAGTGTTCTTATTGATCCCATGTTTTTCCAGGAACGCTTGAACTTTCCTATTATCTAAGTTGGTGCCATTATCCATCATTATAGTTCGGGGTAGACCGAATCTACAAATAATGTGACTCCATATGAACTTTATAACGTGGCTACTTTTGATAGTTGAGTATGCCTCAACTTCCACCCATTTGGTAAAGTAATCCGTAGCCAGAAGAACATATGTAGTAGATCGTATGGCTTATGGGAGAGGACCCACAAAATCCATTCCCCATCGGGCAAAGGGGTGAGGGATAGTTGTTGGATTTAATAGTTCCGGAGGTGGATGAATGGCATCACCATAAAATTGGCACTTTTTACAGTGTCGGGTGTATACCTCAGCGTCTCTTGACAGATAAGGCCAGAAGTACCCCTGGGTGAGGACTTTATGGGCTAAAGACCTTCCCCCGGAATGATTGCCACACGATCCAGCATGTATCTCTTCCATGACTGCAGAAGCTTCGGAGGGTGTGAGACATCTTAAATATGGCCCAGAGAATGACTTGCGGTAAAGTTGGCCGTTATATAGAGCGTATCTTGCGACTTTCATTCTTATCTTCCAGGCCTCTGGTTTTAACTCAGGTAACGTACCCGTCCTTAAATAGTTTGCTATGGGGTCCATCCAACTTAGCTCCCACGGAATGACCATCACGTCTTCGGAGGGCTCCAAGCTTGATCGGATGATGAAGTCCACTGGTGTTGTTAGAGTCATACTTTCCCCTGCTGCGGAGGCCTGATTAGCCAAATGATATGCCATGACATTATCCTCTCTGGGGATCTGTTCAAAGGTTAACTGCTGGAATTCCTCGGCCTCTTTTAGTCCCAAATTCTTGTATGCTTCCATTTTAGGCTCTCGGGTTTCATACTCCCCATTCAACTGTCGTACGACCAATTGGGAATCACTTCGAATCTCTGCTTTATGTACTTCCAGACTCTGCGCCAACTAAATTCCTGCTAGAAGGGCCTCATACTCGGCCTCGTTCTTGGAGGCTGGAAACTCCAATCGAACGGATTACTGAATTTTAGTTCCATCGGGTGTTACGAGCTCTACACCAATCCCTGCTCCGTTGATATTTGACGATCTGTCCACGAATACTACCCATAAGCCTGGTTTATTTTCTTCTAGAGAGTGCAATTTCTATTTCTAACAAAAAGTCAGCTACCGCTTATCCTTTTATGGCAGTTTGGGGGACATCGGTTATGCCATAGATTCCCAGTTCTATTGCCCATTTTGATACTCTCCCTGACAATTCAGGCTTCGCTATTATGGATCTGATCGGGGTTGAAGTTGGTAACACGATCGGATGTGCTTCAAGTAATGCTGAAGACGTCGTTTTGCATTGATCAGTGATAGTACCAGCTTTTCATGTTTAGAATAACAGGTTTCTACAGCAGCAAAGGCTTTGCTGGTGTAGAAGACTGGCATCTAGTACCCCTTGCCCTCCTTGACTAGAGCAACACTGGTAGATGTTACAGATATGGCTAGGTATAAGTGTAACGGCTCGTCTGCTTCCGATGTTGCCAATATGGGAGGCTTTGTCATGTAGCTTTTGAGCTTTTTCAGAACTTCTGATTGCTCCGCCCCCCAAACCTCTCCTTTTTCCGCCTTTATAGAATGAAAAAATGGTCGACACCGATCAGTTAAGTGAGATGAAACGGCTGAGGGCTTCTACTCTCCCGGTTAGTACTTGGATTTCCTTCCGAGACTTCAACTCTCCTAATTCCATGAGAGCTCTGACTTGTGCTAGGCTCGCCTGTATTCTCGTCCGATCAACTATGTTTCCCAAGAACTGGCCTGAGGATACTCCGAAGGAACATTTGGATGGGTTGAGCTTCATCTTGTACTTTCTGAGGGTGTCAAACACCTGCTGCAGATCAGTCAAGTGGTCACTTTTCACCTTGTTTTTTACCATCGTGTCATCAATGTAGGCTTCTATGGTAGATCCCATCATGCCCTGAAAAACTTTGCTAACCAACCTTTGAAAGGTTGCACCTACATTTTTTAGTCTTAAAGGCATTATTGTATAATAATATGTACCTGGTTCAGTAATATATGCGGTTTGTTCCTCGTCATCTGGGTTCATTCATTTCTGGTTATACCCAGAGTACGCGTCCAGAAAGCTCAGTAGCTTGAATCCTGCGCTGGCATCTACCATCTGATCGATCTTTGGTAAGGGGAAACAATCCTTTGGGCATGCTCTGTTCGGATCAGTGAAGTCCACGCACACCCTCCATTTCCCGTTCTTCTTCTGAACCATAACCACGTTTTCCAGATAGGAAGGGTATTGCACCTCTTTAATGAATCCGGCTTGGAGAAGTCGATCAACCTCTTCAACTATAATCTGGTTCCAGTGGGCCCCCATGCATCCACATTGAGGGAATGCTGGGCCACTGAAGGATCGATGTCGGGCATATCCATATGGCCCCAAGTGAATACGTCAGCATTGGAGTGTAGGAGGGCCTCCAATTCTTCCTTTTCTTATGTATTAAGGGCAGAGCCAATGTAAGTCGTCCTTTCAGGGTGGTCGGAGCAGATCTAAACTTCTAGCAAAGGTTCAGCTGCTATAGATGACCATGCACCCTCGTCCTGTGATTGCTATTGATCATCGGGTACTGCCTTGGATCGTGAATCTCGTTCTGGTTCTGTCCTCTTCCTCAGACCCTTCAAGGTGATGGCGTAACATTCTTTGGCCGCCACTTGATCTTTCCTGATGTCAATCACATCAATTCTGTTTGGATCGACACATCACATGACTTGATGCAGGGTGGAAGGAACTCTGTGCATCCGATGGATCCGACCTCTGCCCATGAGGAAATTATATGAGGGTTTGACATCTACCACCATAAAAGTTTCTTTGAACGTGCGTTTTGCTGCTGTTACTGGCAGTTGGATCTCTCCCACTGGTTCCACTCTTCTGCCATCGAATCCGGCTATCGGGCTTCTAGAAGGGATTATCTCCTGGGGGTTGATCTCTAGCTTCTCAAAAGCCCACTTGGTGATTATGTTGGCGCTGCTTCCTGGGTTGATCATTACTCTCTTGATCAAGCAGTTTGAGACCATGAAGGAGATCACCAAGGGATCGTCATGTGGTGATTGAATGTTCTGCATATCTACAGAAGATAAAGTTATCCGTGCATCCTCTTTCAGGTTTCGAAACTCGCTGATTTCCTTAACCTTTCACAGTTTCTGGGCTTGACGCATCTTGGATCTATGGGCTTCCTCCACTTCCGATCGGCTTGGCCCTCCGTGAACCATATGAATGACTTTTACCAGCTGACCCGTTGTCCCCTTGACGAGCGTATGTGATGTTTGATCTGATCAGGTGTTCTCCTTGGCAACGTATTTGGTTAATTCTCCTTTTGTTATCATGGCTTCTACTTGCCTCCTGAGGCTTCTGCACTCATTGGCGTGGTGTCCATACTTGCCATGGAAGGCACAGTGCCTTGATATGTCCCTCTGTTCCATTGGTTGTCTGATAGGTGGTGGTGACTGGAAAATTCCTTTACCCTTAGTCTCCTGATACAGTTTGGCCAGGCTAACCTTTAATGGAGTGATCTTGTCTTCGAACCTTTGGAATTTCTCTAGGACTGGGGAGGGTGCAAGAGGAGCGCTTGGCCGCTTCCGATTTGGTGCCTGATCTTTAACTTTAGGTTTGGATGCTCTTGCCTATACGCTTGCAAAGGCTGCCCTTCTTTAGCATATGACCAGTTATTCTATCCGAAGATGCCCTTGTGCCCTGGAATTGAGTTCCCCGATGTCTACTGGTGGCCTCTTGACCAAAGACTGGTGGAACTTGGTTCCAGGAATCAAGGCCATCCTGAAGGCCTCGACGACTGAGTGTTGATCACAATTGTCAATCGAGGGCATCTCGACATTGAATCGTGAGACAAAGCTTTTCAGGGATTCACCTTTTTCCTGGATCATGGTAAATAGACTGGAGATGGTTTTTTTTTGTCTTTCATTACCGAAGTACTGGGCAATGAACAACTCACAGAGCCTGAGCCAACTTCCAATAGATCGGGGTGGTTGCTTCCTGAACCATAGCAGGGCTGTTTAGGTCCAGCTGGTGGGAAAGACTTTGCAGAGTAAGGCTTTGTTTTTGTTGTAGACGTTCATTTTTGTATGGACATGGTAGATGTGTTCCGTCGGATCTTTTGTGTCGTCAAACAGGCTAAACTTCGGTAGCCTGAACCTCTCCGAGTAGGGCACGCTGGTGATCGCCAGTGTGAATGGTGTCTGTACGGCGTCGATGGATGCCTCAGAGGCCAGATCATTGGGGGTCTAAATCTTCAGATCCTTAAGTAACTCCCTTTGGAATCTGATCATAATTTCCTCCAATTTTTTCATGGTCAGAGTTTCCTCGGGATTGTGCATCCCAAACACCTGTAGGGATGACTCTGCGTATTCCTCTCGATCGTTGTTGGACTTTGCGTGGTGGTTGTCCCTTTCCGATTGGTGACCTGCATATCGCTCCTGCTAGTTGGACTGTTTGCTATTTTGGGCTTCTCGAGGGTTTTACAACAGGGCCAGTTTTGCCACCAATTCGGCGTTCTGACTCTCCAACTCGGCGGTCCTATCCTCCAAGGCCCGCCTGATCGGATCTTCGGTTTGTGAAGGTCGGCCTCCGTTCGGAGGTAACTCAGATTGTTGCGACCGGGTGATCACCGCCATGGATGATGTCAATCTAAGCTCCTAGTAGAGAGTGGGAAGCTGTTGAAAAAGATTTCAAGGATTGCTTCCCACAAACGGCGCCAATTATGTAGATGTAGAAAAGTACACAACAAATTAGGTTAAAAATTGAAATTGCTTTATTCATCCTTTGGCCATGTATTTATACATAATTCAGTAGATGGGTCAAGCCCATCTACCCAAGTTTATCAATCCCTTAAATCATGGAATTTGATAAACTTCTTTCTTTCTTGGGCTCTATCTTCCATATTTGGGACAAACCCCTAACTTATTGATCACTCATTTTTTAGAGACTTCTATGGGCCAAACCCATCAGTCCTTGCCTATGACCCAATAAAGATGGACCACATAATCATTTTAATTAAATCTTATGATTTTACGAAATTATTAATTCATTTTTATTCTTCACTCGGGAACGTATAACAATTTATAACAAAATTATACGATCAAAACGGTTCATTTATACGGTTAAATATACGTATTTTAGAATAATTCGTGGTGAATCATAATAACATATAAATCAATGAACAAAGAAAATAGAGAAAAACAATTACATAACATAAGTAGTGTTTATCTAATGACAGTGTTTAAATTCATTGTCAACATTGAAATCTAAAATATTTCTATATTCATATTTCTATATGTAGTTCAAATCATATGCACCTCAACATAAATCATAATAATAAGACATATACGTATGCTCACAGATCTATACATTTACACATAAATCCATGCACGTCTATCTGTACATATAACTACAAATAAAGGTATATACGTATAAACAGAATATATACTATCATATGTAATCATGAATCAAAACCTATCATGACTGATCTATACCTAAGTGGTTATATATATCACAAATCTATCCATATACACATGATCTATACATATACTCTCGGATCTATACATATATGTATAATAGAATATATATCATCATATATATAGGTAAATACAAACATATTATAACAGATCTATACATATATTTTCACATAATTACGGATCTATACGTACATGCTCATATAGCTATTGATCTATACATATAACCATATAGCTACGGATCTATACATACATGCTCATATACTACATATCTACACATACATGCTCATATAACTTCATATCAATACATATAGCTACGGATCTACCCATACATGTTTATATAACTACATATCTACACATATAGTTACGGATCTTCACATACATGTTCATATAACTACATATCAATACATATTTGAACATGCTAATATTCATAAGTATACATATACGAAATTAATGTATAACAGTTTATAGGAGCACCAAACAAATGTTACGAATTTTAGTACAAAAAGGAAGAGTAAAATATATGTCTTGCCTGATTAGGAGAGCTTACTACACCACAGATCCATATCCGAACCAAGTACTTGATCTCTCTCTCTATATATATATACACGTATATAGGTGAGTGAATAAGAAGAGGAAAAACAAGGGAGAAGTCTGAAATTCTACTTAGTTTTGAGAGAGAATGAGCTGAATATCATTATGCTTATATAGGGGAAGCTAGATTATGATGAATGACCATAATGCCCCTAGATCTGCCACAATAACCAACATGCCACTCGCCTTAAAGACTAATATACCCTTATCAGATCCCATAATAACAAAAATTACCTAGTAGTCATAAAATGACTAGAGTACCCTTACTCAATAATTAAAATACCCACCATGACATCCAAAATAAATAAGGCAATAAAATAATTATTTAAATACGGGGTATTATAGACCCACACTCACGCGCCACTCTTCCCCTGCTAAAGGCATCCGGTATGGCAGCCCTTTTGCCTAACTGGTTATTTTGTAGCGAGTGAAACATGTTGGTGTGTGGCTGGCTATAACTGGATCCCACAAGGTGGTTGTTTACTTGACTCGCCATATTTGGCAAGTCCTTTGGCGAGTAGTTTTTTGAGAGAAACGGTTGGAAGGAGGTGGGAAGTAGTTTAGAAGGAACAGACATACACGGATCTAACACACACACACATATATATATACACACACATATACAAATAAAAAATCAAACAAATAAATTATCAAATTGAAAATATATATTACCTCTATAGTTGCGTTCTTGATTGCCCCTCTCTCCCTCTCCCTCTCCCTCTCTAGTTGCCAGGTCGCCGAAAGATGCAAAAACCAGATCCTCCGTTTTCTCTCACAAAGCGTTTGATAATGATGAGCCCTGGAGGAAGCTTGGATAATTATATAATTCTCTCTCAAAAGATATATGTATATATTCATATACATATATATATGTGATACGTTATTGAAGCAATTAATATTATTGAATTTGCTATTTAGGGTTTTGTTGTCACCATTTTGGGGCAAACCTCTGTTTTGTCATTTTAATGTTGTGGTTTAGCCAAATTTTCCTTTTTCCTTTTCGTTTTTTGTTAATGCAAATTGTTAACTACCAAAAAAAAAATATATAGTGATATTTATATATAGTTAATATAACAATTATATATATAATATATATAGTTATATTAATTATTAATAGCCCAATTACTTTGAGAGAAAAATAAGATATTTAAAACAAATAAATTTTATTCATCACAAATAATATGAAAAATACAATCTAGTACAATAATAAACATACATGAATGAGTCTTGATTACACTTCTTCATTACCAAATTTATTCCACAAATGATTCATGAGATCTTTCCTGAGGTCCAAATTATTCTCTATATTGCGAATCCTACCAAGTCGGGTAGAGATGTGTGCTACTAAAAATGACGGGTCTCGATGCTAAAAATTATTCTTCATATTACCAAATTGGAGCTTGAAAACAATAAATTGGAGATTGAAAAGAATAAATTGGAGCTTGAATCGAAGGAAATAATGGCTAAAAAAGGAGTTTGAAAGAGATATAATGCTTCAAGATCCAATGAAGGCTCCACAAAAGTATGGATCATTGCATAACAAAAGGCAATTGCGAAAAAATTAGCTCAAGAAACTAATAATCTGTAATATTTTTATTTATCTAACAAAAATATATGTAATGCATTTTATTCAATGTAATGTCATTTTGTTTTATTATGTAATAAAATATATGAATTTTTATTTTTTATTTTTTTTAACGAATATATTTAGTAATAAATTATTACATAATTATAAAAAATAAGAACAATTCTTTATCTCCACCAAAAAAAAAAAAATATATATATATATATATATATATACATATTTTACAATTTGAGCCAATTTGGCTATCTGGTAAGAGAACTCCATTCACAGATCTTCTTTCTCTCTCTAAATCGTCTCCTCTATCTATATCGCCTCCATCACGTACCTCCTTTCTCTCTCTACATCGCATAGCCTCTTTCTCTCTATGTCGCATACCTTCTTTCTCTCAATATAGCATAGCTTCTCTTCTCTCAAATTGATGGTAACTGGTTTTCCTCCTCAACATTTTACAGGTAATTCTCTCTAGAACAGTCACAAAGTGCACACATTGAAGCTCCTCAAGAATTTCTAAGGTTGTTATTGTTATTCTATCAATTATTTATTATTTTCTTTGATTTTGTATACAAATTTGAGTTTTTAAGGTTATGAACAGGGGCGGAGCACACTCTAGCTAGGGGCAAAAAATTTCAAAATTTGTTTTTGCCCCAAACAATATATATATTGTAAATATGTCTATAAAAATTGCATATGGCTCCTTCAAATTTTTACAAAATTCCTTTGATAGCCTAAAATATATATATATTACCAATAAATTTATAAAAAATTGCATTGGCTCCTTCAATATTTTAAAAAAAATTCTTTAATAATCGAAAAAAACTTATAAATTTTACTAATAAATTTATAAAAAATTACATTAGCCTCCCCTAAATAATATTCCTGGCTCCGCGCCCCAGTGTATGAAAATTAAAAGTTTGTGCTTACAAGTCTTTGTATTTATGAATATATATAAATATGTGCGTGTATATATAAAATTTATTTCTCTGACAATGGGAGATCCCTATCCTTCTACGGTAAAATTAAATTCTCTCCTATAACTCTGTAACACACTACATTATACTTCATTTTAGAAGCGATTCAAATCTGATTGGCATATGTAACTTAATTCTAAAAAATCTTGATCGATCTTGTGTTGTATTTGATGATTTTGCACTCTCATGTAT
Source organism: Cornus suecica (assembly GCA_963922005.1). Classification (NCBI taxonomy): domain Eukaryota; kingdom Viridiplantae; phylum Streptophyta; class Magnoliopsida; order Cornales; family Cornaceae; genus Cornus; species Cornus suecica. The sequence goes on along the minus strand of OY998248.1, from coordinate 4,609,619 downwards.
TGCAATATTTACTCAATGATTCTTCATCTGTGTGTCTATATATTTACATATAGATGTGTGTGTATATATAGTTATATATATTAACCTATCCATTAATGACTCTGAGTTTATAATTTAAGTTGTAATTTTCTTTTTGTTGATTAATGTTGAAAAACAATACTATATGTACCTGTAGAGATATCCTAATTTAATGTTGATGATAACATATATTTTTGGATGAATTTCTTGTTTCTCGATGCACTGATTCAAGTTAGGTTCAGCTCTTTATATTGAATGAATCAAAACAATCTTTGATAGCTCTGGTTGTAGGAATTGCTGAATTATGAGACATCCGTTCTTTTTTTCTTGCATTTTCAATTGAGATTACTGCTATTGAAGAAGAATCTACAAAATTTGTGTTTTTGGTAGTTGATAAGTTTTGGATTTTTGGTGTACTGATAGTGATGCAAGTTTTGGACTTTGACTTTGATTCCTCTATGCAAATACATTATGTTTTTATTGGCTGCAGACGATAATGGTGAAGGTGCTCACAATGAACTCAACATCCCTGTAGTACATATAATGATCTTTTCAATAGAGTATTGTTGAATGGACAACTGTTTTAATAGGTGGTATTTTTGCTTTGTATTCACTCTTGTGCCGGCACTTAAAGGTTACTGATTTGCACAATACTATGGGAATAGAGTATGAACTCCGAACATTTATATGGTTAAACATATAATCGCGTGCGTTTAAGTGAAAGGAAGCACTCGATTGAAAGTGAAAGGCCGCCAAGGGGAGGTTGAAGGTGGTGGGAAGAGCTGGTGTGGGGATTGACAATGTGGATCTTAAGGCAGCCATGGAGTTTGGGTGTCTTGTGGTGAATGCTCCTACCGCGAATACCATCGCTGTTCCGGAGCATGACATTGCTTTGATGGCTGCCATGGCGCAGAATGTTGTCCAGGCCGATGCTTCCATGAAAGCTGGTATATTTCCCTCCTCCTTTTTTTGTTTGCCTTTGAATTTGGTGTTTTTCACAATCCAATTTTCGCAGATCTGTTAATTTGATATGATTTATATCAATAGGTTTTTAGTAAAATAGAAAAGGGACTTTTTTTTAGAAACACACACAGATATATATATAATTGAAATATACTGAAGTTTTTTTTATTTTATTATTTAGGTGTGTATGTGGATTTTACGACTGCAAGATGACATTTGCAAGGTCAAATTATCGCCTGTGTACTTGTTTGTATTTGGATTTTTGTACACTTTTTGGTAGGTTTTGTTTGTTTCTGGTTTATACTATTTAGGCATTTTGGTACTTTTAATCTGTTTTTAAAGTAACTATGACTTTACGTAGATCTGTCTAGGATATTAATATCAGATGGTTTACTCTGCAGACATCACATGGGTGAACATGGGAGGATTATATAAGACTAGTGTTATTAATCACTGCATAATTGAATTTTATAATCTGGGTAAAACTCCATAAGACTAATGTTGTTAATCACTGACTAACTGAATTGTTCTATAAAAACAGAGAAATGAAAAATCCCTCATCTTCTTTAAAACATGATACTTTCCAGGTTGCTGGAAATGGAAACAATTCGTTGTTCTTAATTTTTTGAAATCCTTATAGGTTATCACTGAGTTCAATGAGCAAGGATTGAACACTGAATTGTACTATAAAAACAGAGAAATGGGAGAAGCTTTTAGTATTGTGCCAACAAGTGCAATCAGGTATTACTCAGGGACCCTTACTCTTGTTTTCTTATGGTTGGTTCAAGATTCTCTTGCACCGTTTCACCCACAACTGTTCTAAATTTTTTGTTTTTTGATGCAACAGTGATAAAGGCATCCCAGATCTTTTGTTGTTATTGGTTTAATGGACTCAGAAAACAATGATTGAAAACCTTACATACAGCAATGAAGTACATGTATGCTTTCTTTTTCTCTCTTGGTTGGGGGACACACAGATATTGTGTTTGATTTTTTATTGTGGATCGAAACCCTTTGCAGTGTACGGTTTTGGAGGTCAAAATTGTTGAAGGTCATGGGATGACCATTGATGTGGTTCTAGTTAATGGCTTGCTTCATGAAGGAGATCAAATAGTTGTTTGTGGCATGCAGGCAAGCATTTGATAGTTCGTTATTGCAGGAGATCTCAGGTAATTCTTGTTTGCAAAATCTTACTAAATATCATAATTTCATTTCAGGGACCTATTGTTACTATAATTCGAGCATTACTTACACCTCATCCGATGAAAGAACTTTGAGTTAAGGTAAGGGTTTCTTTCTGTCATTATCCTTTTGATTTCCTTATTTATTTGCAGTTAATTTGGCAAGAAGGATCCAATAAAATATGAAGACTGTTGTATAATTGCTAAAACTTATAGACGAGGTTGAGGAGTTTGGGTTTTTTGCACAGATTCTAGTGTATCTTTTGGTTTTCCATCATACTACATTATTTTTTTCTGTTTAAGCAGGAGTTCAACTAGGAAATTTGAGTTGAATGTTCTTTTTAGGGGTTAAATACCCGCTCTCTAGGAAAGTTCTGGTTCGAATCCTTTGAATCTGCGTGTTTTCCCTCGCTTTGCTTACAACTTAAATAAACAATGCAGAGTTTAACTGGAATCAAATAATTATCTGAGGCAAAAGTCGATAAGATATGGGAGGCTGCAAAAAAGTTAATGGTACGAGCATTTGTCATTGGCCAAGACGTTGATCTTGATTATTGGTGCGCTTTTCAAAACTGACTATTTTATGCTAACAAAATTCATTCGAATTTATCTCACAATTTCGGTTACATCACTGGATCAGTATTTTTAATGTGTTGGGTGTTGTTAAATGACAAAAGTACTAAATAATATGTTTAAAGGGTCTAGGATGTGGTTGCAGTATATGTATGACTTGAATTGAGGTTGAGAGTTCCAGACCTGAATATATTTTCAACACTTTTGGGGAATTTTTTTTTTTTGGTACACATCTTTTACTTTTTAATTCGGTTGGAACTTCCCAAGTAGTGTCAGTCATTAATTGATTGTACATTAACGAAATCAATTTTGATACTAGACTGTTCATTTGAGATTACAACATGTTGGTTTAGTTGGATTGGGTTAAAGTTAACAACTCATTCTTCTTTATGTTTTTGTGTTCTACTAAATTATAGTTGGTATGTTACTGCCACTTTAACTAAAATATAGGAAAATCTCCCATAAGGTATTATGTTGTTTTAACTTGCATTCGTAGCCTATTTTTATTATCCCATGGAAGTTCTATCTTATCTGTTTTAGGACGATGGAATTTTTTTACTCTGCAGCCCATGTAACACATACTTCAACACCAATTTTTTGTTCTGGGCTTTTACTTGAGAATGGTGATTATTGAGAATGGTGTAATCAGGGCTTTTACTTGAGAATGGTGTAATCACTAACTATATATTCCAGGTGAAGGGACTTATTTTTCTAATGTTCAGAAACTTGTATAATTAAATTTGGTTGTGGTATATAGAATGTCATTGTGCAATTCTATTCTATTCAGTAGCTAAAAGGTCAGTACATTTTGGAAAACACTGCTTTGGAAATGGCATTTTTTTGTTGAATTTCTATATGATTTCAAGAGTATTTCATTTCGGTAGGCATTGAAAGCATTAACTAGAGTAAGTGGCAGAATTACAGACTAGCCATTGTCATTATTACTTGCATTTCAGTTGTAATTTATTTTTTGGTTATTTAATTAATATGTTAGCTTTATATGTCGAATTTCGACCTCTCCAACTTTTATTGCAGTTAAATTGGGAAGACAAAGAAGATGGAGTTTTGGAGTTGTAGATATATGTAATATCTTGAAGTATGGATTGTATTTAGCTGCATAAGATATAATTTTGTCTTGGCCATTTATTTTCTTATTATTAGATACATTTGTTGTCAAAAAACATTCTTTTATTGTAATGAATGAAATTGGTGTTGATAAATATTTTTGGTGTTGAATAAAAAAATTTTGATGCAATATTTGGAGGCCTCTCATGAATTGCAAAAGAGAAAAATAATAATAATACAAAAAAATCTTGTGATTGTGTAGGTGTGCACTAATATTTTCTTATTATTAGTGGTTTTGCATTGCTCTTCATGAAGGTAGGGGAAAACTTTTTAATTATCTCATCTTGTGATTGTGTAGGTGTGCAAATTTGATTCTAGGATTCCAACCTTGGATATATTGGCTAAGTTGTATACTTAAAAATGTGAAGTTAGGGTTTGTAGGAGATTATGTGATATAATCCTTGCTTATAGCATGCTTGATGAGTATATTGATAGAACTATGATCTATCTTAGTTGAATTATAGTTCTTGAGAGTTGAATATAAAAAGTGTGCTTGTATGCCTATATATATATATATATATATATGATTGTGTATATGTATAAGTGTAAGTATACATATGTGAGTATGAGTATTAGTGGTGTAACCTTGATGATGTAATTAGGCTAACTACCTTAGTTATTATGTTGAGATATGGATGAGGATAAATTGTGTGATGTGGGATTATGAATTTAGAGTGTTATTATAGTTTCCCATTCTTGTGAATCTTGAGGTTACTATTTTGAATATTAAACTTGTATATGAAAATGAGTTAATGTGTATCATTGCTTTAATTGAGATAAAAACATGTTAAATGAATGAAAATATTATACTTGTAAATTAAATGACAACTTGATGATTTGGAACAAGAATGGTGCATGAAAAAACATCCTTGTTGATTATTGCTTTAATGAGATTTAAAAACATGTTGAATGATTAATGACATTCGTGTTGGCATTTTGGAAATGTTGTTCATAAATATGATGAAATATTATTTGTGTTGGTGCATGGATCATTAAGATATAGTGCATATGGAGTTCACCTTTTGTATTGAGAATTCAATTGTTGTTGGTCTACATCCGTTTGTGTAATTATGCGTGAGTAGACTTGTTTCGAATCATCGTAACAACTGGCCCGGTGGTGCTTCTTGCTCCAACGGAACTAATCTTCCGAGAAACACAGACGATAGGGGGATGACTTGTTCCAAATCCTATTTCACGACCGCGTCGTGTTTGACGATCTTCCTTGTTAAAAGTGAAAGTGTCAAAAATCACTTGGGAAGAATCGATACGATATATCTACCTTCCTTCATGAGCTTGTATCCTCAAATGTGAATGGTTAGAGAATGATCCCGTTGACCCTTGGAGTTAGGGTGTGTGTGGTTTCTTGTGTACCATGAGGTGTGTGAGTCACATTGCATTGAGTTGTCATTATGTGATTTATGTTTACATGTGGATCATGATATTATTCAATGTGGTTGAGGAGCATGTTTAATGTGAATTTCGATATATAATTCATATGTTATTAAAATGCTCAAGTGAAATTGGATAATGTGAGAATATGATTTGCATGCCTTGTTTTAGAGTATAATGTGAGATGAATGCTTGTACTTGTTAATATGTACTTATATGCCTTTGGTGGTAGTATAAGTTAACCTAATGGCTTTCTTATGATAAGTTAAAGTCGGTGATGGATTATAGAGTTGATTATGAGTTGAAGTTATTGAGAAGGCGGGTGATAGTTCTGTGGTCTTAGTTAGCGTTGGTGTAACAACGTGGCATCAATCTTGATATTGATGTTTTGGTTATGATAGACAAGGTTATGAGTGAACCTAGTCGATTGTGTATTGATAACCATTTGATATTGTTAGAAATCTAACTGATGTGGTTTCAAATGTGAAACCGAGGTTTGAAAGAATCGGACGAGGTCTTGATTTTAAACTAGTTGGCCCCGTGACAACGGCTACTAGATTCCCTTTAGCGATCTTAAGGATTGAAATGTCAACGGAGTTGTGGTCATTCTTGGTTAAGTCGTTATAGGGTTATGGGTTGGGATGTTGAGCTAAGTGTGATTGGATTAGGGTTAGTGTCACTGTGTATAGCCATTTTCCTTTTCTTTTGAGGTGCCATTTACTTCGGTTCTTCATTCCTTTGTTCCATTGAACGTCTATAAATTCGCTTAGGTATTTCCGTTGGTGTTTCGGTTTGTTTATCCGAAAACGGATTTTTCATAAGACTTACATTTGAGTCTATTCAGTCTTTAAGTGAAAAACCCGTTTTCGTCTATCCCCGTGACCCCGACTAAAACTTTGGGCTTTAGAAAAATGATTTTTTAGTCGTTTGAAAAGATTTTGGCACTTAAAAAGTCGGTAGGATGCTAAAACAGAGACCGGGGGCAAAACGGTCATTTTATCGCAAAGTTTCATGAAACAAAGCTTTTAGAAGCTTATTAGTGTAATATTGAATTAGTTTATTGGGGTTGAAATTAATTTTTCATAACTTGAAATTGGGCATAATGTTTTGGTGCTATAGTGCACCCGCACCTATGCTGCCGGGTGCAGCCCAGCGCGTGCGGTATTTTTCAAAATGTTGTAGTTCCTTCCTCGTAGTTCGGATGGAGCCTATTTTTGTTGCGTTGGAAATATGACATCTTGAACTTATATTTAGGATTTTGAATCACTCTAGTTAACATAGTTTTGAGTGAGTTATGTTCGTTGAAAGTTGGGTACTTCAGCTTTCTGTTTTGGTCGACTTTGTCCGGTACCATTTTCCAAATTTCGTATCTCTCGTGTCGGGGCTTTGTTTTAGGTCTTGTTTGTTTCTAAGGCCTGTAATATGTCAAAATATTTTATACCAAATTTGAAATCATTTATTTGCACTTTAAATTACTGTTTTACCCTTGGTGAAAGAGGGGTACTTAAACTTTCTGTTTTAGGTCGACGTTGTCCGACACCATTTTCAAAAATTCATATATCTCGCCTCGTGGCTTTGATTTAGGTCCTGTTTATTGATATGGATTTCCTTATGTCAAAATATTTGATACCAAATTTGAAATCATTTATTTGCACTTGAAATGACTGTTTTACCCTTGGTGAAAGAGGGGTACTTTAACTTTCTGTTTGGGTCGGCGTTGTCCGATGCCCTTTTCAAAAATTCATATCTCTCACGTCATGGCCTTGAATTCGGTTTTGTTTGTTTATATGGTTTGACCTATGTCCAAATAGGTGGGTTAACGTTTGAAAGCACATTTTTGCCATTGAAATGACCATTTTACCATTGGGCGAACATGTGACCTTAAAGTGGTCGATTTGATGGGTAGTTTAATCCCTTTCACTTCTTTTTGGTTTTTGGCAACCTTTGCACTTCCCTTAGGTTGAATTGATTATTTCACCCCTATATTGGGTGTACGGATGGTAGGGAGTGACATGTGAGGTGATTAGTAGTATGGTTTGATACTGATTGGAGGTTTTGGAGCTCGGTATGCTCGTGGTCTAGGAAGTGTGATTGTTATCCTTCCTGGAGTGTTATGAATAGGATTGTTTCTCCCGTGTTTTGGTGATAGGTGTTGTGTAGATTATTAGTGCTGGACTGGCGGGTACGAGTCATAGTGATCCCTGAGGTGGTCTGTACCATATGGCTTGTATTGGATGTATGTTTATATATATACATACATATATATATATAGGAGTGCGTTTATTACGTGTAGTTATGTTATGGCTTCACTACATGCTAGTTTCCCTATTTGTTGATGCATGGTAGGGGACTAGAGGGATTTGTTTCCGGGGTCTCGTTTGGCATAAGTTCCATGGGGACGATTGACCAACCTAGGGTAGATGCATGTACACGGGTTGGTTCACACTAGACTTGGACGGGAGGAGGATGTGACAGTTACGATTCCTTTTCTCCTATGAGGCTTAATGAGTTCACCCCGGCGTTGGTTTGCCCTGGTGGTCCACACCAGTTTGCAGGTGATATTTCGGCTACAGACAACATGAAGTGTAACAACACCTTTATTTTGTTTCCTCGTTGCAGGTTCTGAATTTGCGTAGAGGGATACAAATGACGTTACGGGATTGGGACATCTTCACGTAGTGTTATTCCTATTAGCTTTTCCTTTTCCTAGCCCCTTATATGGGAATTGTTATTGTATTTCTTGGGAGCCAGTCTGTTGGCGTATCCCTTCCTTCTATTTGGTATCTTTGCATCGTTGTAAAGATATATTCTTTCGGCACCTCAATGTGCCTTGTGTATCATTTAGTTTAGCTTTCGCTTGGTTATGTATGAAATTATTGTTATTAATAATATTCCATTCGTTTTATTGTTATTTATGATCTTAGTTGGTCGCTTTTTGTATGGATCACACCCCAAATTTCTCGGATGTCCCAATTTGGGAGTCTTTAGAATTTAGGGGCGTGACATTAAATCTATTCTTAAAGATTTGACCTCCATGCTTAGAAAGTTTCTTTGGACTAGTTTAAAAATGTGTAGAAGGGGTTGCAAAGTAGCTTGGGTTTTTGTTTGTCTTCCTTTAGATGAAGGTGGCTTAGGTGTGAAGGATCTTGAGGAGTGGAATGTGGCTGCCATGATGAAGCATATTTGGATCTTGGTTCAATATACTTCTTCTTCTCTGTGGGTTTCTTGGGTTAAGTTGCATCTCATTAAAAGTAAAAGTTTTTGGGAAATTTCAGTTCCTAGAAGTTGCACTTAGACTTGGAATGCTCTTCTCAAACTTAGGCCTATTGCAAGGTCTGCCATTAGATATTTGATTGGTGATGGAAGAAGCACATCTTTATGGTTTGACAATTGGCATCCCAGTGGCCCTCTTGTTCACCTTTTCAATGCTTCTGTGGCTAGAACTTCTGGTATTGGTATGAATGATTCTCTAAGTAGGCTAATTAGTCTTTCTGGTTGGCAGTTCCCTGCTTTGAATTCTTAAGCTTGGATTGATTTTAAGATAAATTTTCCTCTTGATCTTAGGCCAAATGTTTCTACTAAGGATAGACTGATATGGCTTCCTACTAAGGGTAACTTCTCCATCAAATCTGCATGGGAATTTGTTAGATATAAGGTGGATTCTTTGTCTTGGGCTAGCATAATATGGTTTCTTAATCGAATTCCTAAACATGATTTCTTCTTGTGGTTGGTGTAGCTCAATAGACTTAACACCTCTCATTTTCTGTTTTCTATAGGGTTGGTTTAGGATGCTACTTGTGTTTTTTGCAGACAATGCATGGAGGATAAAGACCATTTGTTTTTTCAATGTAGCTTCACTCTGAGATTACGAAAGATGGTGACTCAGTAAGGGTTATTGCCATGGCCTGATGATTGACATCTTATCATGCCTTGGGTTGTGAATAACTTAAAGGGTAAGTCTTTAGTCACTTATGTAAATAAGCTTGCTCTAGCTGTTGTGGTTTATGAGATATGGCTTGAAAGGAATATACGCATTTTTTCTAATGAGTTATGTTCTATTGAGAAGTTATTTGATAAGATAATGCAAGTTGTGAGGCTGAGATGTTTCTTTTTCACCAATTTTGCTAATTTTGTGGCTGCTACTGCATTGGCTAATGAATGGAGGTTGTCAACATCTATCTTTCATCTATGATTTCATGTTTTTGTAGCTGTTTGTGTCTGTTCCAGTTCTGGTCTGAGTGTTTTCAATTGGGGTTGATTCTGATTGCTGGGTGAATCCTGTGATAAAGGGCTTTTTATGAATCTGCTATCCTCATTTCCTTGCTGCATCGGTGCCTCTTTCATTTCTCAAGTTGTGTATGGTATTTTAATAAAGAATTCTAGTGCTTTTAGGCTAACGTTCATTCATGTTATTAGTTGTTGTAGCCCTACTTGTTTTGTCATTTCTTATATTCTTTCTAGGGTCTATGGTTGTTTGCTTCATTTTCTTTGGTGGACTTATGGTTTTCACCTTCCAAGGGTATGCCCTATGGTTATTTTCTAAGGCTTTTAGCTTACTCTATTAATACATTATTCTCCTTACTTTTCAAAAAAAAAAAGATAGAACAAGCAAACAATTTAAGTGGTACGTAGATAGTTGAGTTATAGGGAAAAAAACCCAAGAGAAAACTCAATTTGAAATTCTAGAATCAATAATATCAAAATACTGTGTATAAAGTCTCTTAAAAGACTATTTATACTAGGGTTCAACAACCCTAACATCTTATCCCTTGATTATTTCAATAGGTAATAAATCCTAGCCCTCTAAATTACTTAAAAAGTCACATGCTCGTTACATGACTACTTAAACACCTATCAAATAGCATAAAGTATTTAAATAAATAAAAACATAAGAAGAAAACAAGTAATAGAAAATCTAAAGACTAGTTGGTCCGATTAGTCTTCTTGGACAACCTTGTAGAGGCACCTGTATCAACTCCACTCAGTTGAGAAAAACTCGACTCCGACGAGAAAACTTCAACAACTTTAGCATATATCTCTGGATCAACTCGTTTTAGCTCTTCCTTAGTGATCCACGTACTGTCACAAGCTGGTTTACCCAACCACTTCACTAGGAATCGCCTATAGTGGTTGCCCCTTCTTGATTTCACCTTTTTGACATCCAATACATCTTCGAAAATATTAGGTTGCACTTTTGGAAAATGCTCAAGTTGCACCTCTGTTGAAGCTGGCTCCCCGTCGAATCCTTCAAACATATACAGGTCAGACACATTGAAAATTGGACTTATTTGGAGGTCATGTGGCAGCTCTATCAAGTATGCATTTGAGTTAATTTTCTTCAACACTTTGCAAGGGCCAAACTTCTTTGATTTCAGCTTATGGTACGTGCCTAAATCTCTCTCGCCTCAAATGGACCAAAACCATGTTGCCCTCTTTGAAATTTTTGACCTTCCGGTGTTGATTGGCTGTTGTTGCATAGGTTTCATTACTAGCCTTGATTGTTGTCCTTCCTTATTCGTGCACCCTTTTGATGTGATTCGCAAATGCTTCTCCATCATCACTAATTTTTTCCTCATGTGGTAGTGGCACTAGGTCAAGAATATGTTGCGGTTTTAATCCATAAATAACCTTATAAGGTGTCTTCTTTGTAGACCTGTTCATAGAATTATTGTATGCAAATTCAGCTTGTGAAATTATCAAATCCCATGTCTTCACATTTCTCCCAATAAGGCATCGCAACATATTGTTCAAACTTTGATTTACTACTTCAGTCTGCCCATCTGTTTGCGGATGACATGTGGTGGAATACTTTAGTTTAGTCCCAAACAGTCCTCTAAAAGTGCCTAGTGAACTTTACATCCCTATCCGAAACAATGGAAGTTGGCACACTATGTAGTCTCACCACTTCTTTGAAGAATAACTCAGCTACATGTGTGGCATCTGCAGTCTTAGAACATGGAATGAAATTAGCCATTTTGGAGAAACAGTCCACCACAACAAAAATACTATCATGGCCCTTTGCAATCTTCGGAAGTCCCAAAACAAAATCCATGCTAATATGAACCCAAGGAGATTCAGCCACGGGTAAGGGTGTGTGTAAACCTGTGTTTTATGAAGCTCCCTTCCCAAACTGACAAATTTGACACCTTTGCAGCCTATTAACATCCTTGTACATCCCAGGCCAATAATAACGATCAGCCACCATTGCCAGTGTCTTGTCTCTACCAAAATGTCTTCCTAATCCGTTGCCATGAATCTCTCTAATAATTTGTTCACGTAATGAGCCCCCTGGAATGCACAACAGGTTCCTTTTAAACAAGTACCCATCATGCATTCTAAATGGCAGCATCTTCCAACCAACGAAATCTTGGATTTTAGCAACTATAGAATTGAAATATGGATCAGCAACATATTGATTTTCAGCTCCTCAAACCCAATAACTTGAGTACTCATCACTGTCAACAACAGATTTCTTCGACTCAAAGCATCTGCCACCTTATTAGACTCGCCACTTTTGTACTTGAGGCAAAATTGAACTCTTTCAAGTAAGAACTCCACTTAGCATGTCGAGTATTTAACTTCTTTTTAGAGTTTAAGTACCTTAAAACTTGATGATCTGAATAAACCACGAACTCTTTATAGGTTAGGTAGTGTTCCCAATATTGGATTGCTCGAACCAACGCATAAAATTCCAAGTCATAAGTGGAATAATGAGATTTAGCCCATGATAAATAATTACTAAATAATTCCACTGGACTTCCTTCTTGACTCAAAATAATCCCTATTCCCAAATGTGATACATCACACTCAATAGTGACCAGCTTGTCGAAATCCGGTAATGCAAGCACTGGAGCTTCCATCATCAATCCTTTTATTTTTTCAAATGCTATTCGTGTTGATTTTGACCACTCAAAAACATTTTCCTTTAAGCATTTAGTAATTGGACTCATAATGGAGCTGAAATTGTGAATGAACCTCCTATAGAATGAGACCAATCCATGGAAACTGCGAACATCAACCACTGATTTAGGTACTGGCCATTTTTTAATAGCCTTAACTTTCTCGGGATCAACTTGCAAACCATTGGTTGAAACAATAAAACCAAGAAACACAACTTCATTACACATAAAAGAACACTTCTTCAAGTTTACATACAACTTCTCTCTACGAAGAACCTCCATAACTTGGCGCAAATGGATTAAATGCTCTTCTTTTGTCTTACTATATATTAATATGTCATCAAAATAAACAACGACAAATGAGCCCAAGAAAGGTCGAAGTACCTCAGTCATAACTCGCATAAATGTTTTAGGAGCATTGGATAGTCCAAATGGTATCACCAACCACTCGTAAAGTCCACTTGAAGTTTTGAAGGCTGTCTTCCATTAATCTCCACTCCTTATACGAATCTGATGATAGCCACTTCTCAAGTCTATCTTGGAAAACACCTTGGACACCACTAACATGTTGAGCATATCTTCTAATCGAGGAATAAAAAACTGGTACTTTATTGTAATTTTGTTAATGGCACGGTTGTCGACACACATCTTCCATAACCCATTTTTTTCCGGTGTTAGCAATGCTGGAATAGCGTAAGGACTCTTGCTTTCTTACACAAAACCTTTAGCAATCAAGTCTTCTACTTGCCTTTGAATTTCATCACGTTGCATAGGTGGCATCATATAAGTAGGAAGGTTTGGTAATACGGCACCATGCACTAAATCAATATCATGTTAAATAGTTCTCATTGGTGGAAAACCTTGTGGCAAATCATCACCAACCAGTTTCTTGGAACTCCTTAAGTATATACTGAATTTCACCTGGATGCTCATCAAATTTTAAAGGCTGATCCTCTTGCACTTTCATAACAACAAGTGCATACACAACTCCCGACTCCTTGCTCTCAAGTTCAAATTTATGGGCTGTCAAAAACCCAATAACTTTAGCAGCTTTAGAAATATCAGTGACTTCTTCTTTGAGTGGTTGCAAAGTTAACTTTTTTCCATCTTTATGAAAAAAGTAAGTGTTGGTTCTAGTATAATGGATCATGTCTTTGTCAAATAACAATGGTCTTCCTAATAAGATATGACACGCATCCATAGGAACATTGTCACACCAAGCTTCATCATTGACATTACTACCCATGGTGAATTTAACCAAACACCGTGAAATGACCAACACCTCATTTCTCTTTCGAAACCATGCAACCTTGTAGGGATTTGGATGCTTCTCTATTGGTAGTTGGAGTTTGTCTACTATCTCCCTTGAAATTATATTTTCACTACTTCCCCCATCAAGAATCAAGGTACATACCTTTCCACCATAAAAGACTCGTGTTCGAAATATGTTATGTCTTCTCCAATCTTCTTCTTCGACTTTAGGTGTTGTCATCACTCTTCTCACCACCAAAGACTCTTTTTCTACTGGAAACAGATCAACAGCCTCCTCTTCGCCTTCGTAGTCATCATATATTGGTTCATATAGCTCTGTTTCTCCATTTTCCAATTATGTTAGGTTCACCCTTCGTTGTGGATAAGCATAAGACGTGTACCCCTTTTCTCCACAAGTGAAACAACAAAATTTTGACGTATCACCAGCCTTTGAATTGCCCATACCAGCACTATTTTGTGGGCCAAATCTTGTTGTTTCTTTTCCCTTTTCACTCTTATTAGCCCCCACAATGTTCCCACCACCTATTCGGGCACTGAGGTAACACATTAAGCACTTTGCACACCTTGAACAACCGATGTATTCTTCTGCCAAACACCATCTAGGCATCCAGGAACAAATTTCTTGTTAGCACGATGTATCACTCTTCTTTCGGCCATTAAGGCATATTGTCGACGACCTTCAAGGTTGAATAAGCGGACAACTCCCATCTCATCTCTAATGGACTGATGCAAACAAGAAAGATAATGTGATGTGAATTGTTCGTTACTTTCATTTAACCTGACTTGAATTGAGAGATTATTAAACTCTGATGTATATTCTTCAACTGACATGTCTCGTTGCTTCAAACCATGAAATCTTTCATATAACTCCATCGAATAATCAATAGGAAAAATTTCTTCCATAATTTTGATTTCATATATTGCCATGTGTTGATTTTTTGTTTTCCTTGCCGAGAACGTTGCTCTTCAACTCTCTTCCACCATTGAAGGGCAGTACTCTTCATTTTAAGCTTCACAAACAACATTTTTCTATCTTCTGCTATAGTTTTTTATTCAAAATAATTCTCCAAGCTTGCCTCCCAATCTAAATAATCTTTTGCATGCATCTTTCCGAAAAAATTAGCAACTTCAATTTTAATTCCTCCACCATTCAAATCCAAGGCACGAACCAACCTCTCTCCCAATCTGCCATAATCTAGATTTTTGTGATTTTTAGCATCACAAAAGGGGTTTTCCTCCTCTTCCTAAAAAAGTTCATCCTCAAGACTACCTTCCGGTATGTCCAAGGGATCGCGGTTGCCTTTCGAAATCTCCAAACGGGATTCCGCATGTTCCTATTGTTGAAGAGCTTGCACTGCTCTTGACAGATCTTCAATCATGCGTCGTATCTCTATCATCTCTATTTGTTGCACTTGATTTCCTCTTCCACTACCCCTACCATGTCCAGCCATGGTATAGATCTAGGTTTCCTTCTTGTTTTCTGCTCTGATACCAATTTGATGCAAAATAGTAGCGAGAATGCTAACTGCAGCAAAGAAAAGAAACACCAATGAAAAGAAATTCCAGCAAGAAACAATAGAACGAAAGATAGAACAATCAAAAAATTGAAGTGAAACGTAGATAATTGAGTTTTAGGGCAAAAGACCCAAGAGAAAACTTAATCTGAAATTTTGGAATCAATAATATCAAAATACTGCATATAAAGTCTCTTAAAAGACTATTTATACTAGGGTTCAACAACCCTAGCATCTTAGCCCTTGATTATTTCAATAACTAATAAATCCTAGTCCTCTAAATTACTTAAAAAGTCACATGCTCGTCACATGACTACTTAAACATATATCAAATAACATAAAACATTTAAATAAATAAAAACATAGGAAGAAAGTAAGTAATAGAAAATCTAAAGACTAGTTGGCCCGATTAGTCTTCTTGGACAACCTTGTAGAAGCACATGCATCACCTATTGTGGTGGATTTGATAGTCACTATAGTCCCAAAACTTTTAGCGACAGGACTTTAGACTACAACTTGAATGTCTGTCGCTAAATCGTCACTATAGACTACAATGACAGTTTTTACCCCTTTTAGTGACAGACATGTCTTCCACTGAAAGCCATATTTATTGTAGTATATATATATATATATATATATATATATATATCATATCTTGGCACTTTTGTAATAAGTGCCGTTGTTTACAAAAATAGTTCAAGGAAGTTAATGACCATAAATAAAGCAGTAAATGCATTGTTGCGTAGTTGATCATTGTGGTTTATTCTCACACCAATGTCCAAGGTTCAAATCTTGGCAATGGATTTGAATTTTGAACTTTTTACCATTCTTTAGTGGCACTTCCTTAAAAGTGCCGCCAACTTTATCGGTTTTTTTTGCAAAATGCCATAAATTAGTGACATTTTTTCCAAAAGCGCCGATAAAAAATACTTTTTCCAGCACTTTAAAAAACGCCGGTAAAAAAGTGCCGTAAAAAGTCATAAATCTTGTAGTGTTTTAAGTTGCTTTTGAGGTGGACAAAACTCCACCTCAATTAAAATTTGATCTCCCAAATTCCTGCTGTAGTTCTCGTTCTTACTCCATTCACGTGTCTGGGTGTTGAATTTTCGAGACTCAATATTTGACACACTTGGACACAGTTGAATTCTTATGGGTTTATCATCCTTTCAATTATAAATTAGCGTGATAAAATGTGTTATATTTATGAGCTATTACCGTCTGAAGAATTCTGAAAAGAAAGGATGCTTCTGTCATTTCAGGCTTAGACATGACCCTTGGAACTTATCCTGTGTTCTTGTAACAATAAGAGTTCTAAAATTTAAGAGTTTTATTAATTGAAAAATCTTTGTTATAATTTAATGACATAAAAAGGATAATATAAAAAGAGAATTGGTACAAATAGAATAAATTTAATTGGTCGGAATAAAATTATATTTTAATTGGTACAAATAGAATTCTACTTCAATTTGGAGTTAGGATAATAATTTTACGTTTATTTAACATCTAAAATTTTAATACAATACTGAAATACTGAAATAATTCATACTTTTAATGCATTTTATTTATTGAAAAATATTTGTTATAATTTAATGACATAAAAAAGGTAATATAAAAAGAGATAATGATAAAAAAAGAAAGAAAAAGGATTGTAACAATAAGAGTTCTAAAATTTAAGAGTTTTATTTATTGAAAAATCTTTCTTATAATTTAATGACATAAAAAGGATAATATAAAAAGAGAATTGGTACAAATAGAATAAATTTAATTGGACGGAATAAAATTATACTTTAATTGGTACAAATAGAATTCTACTTCAATTTGGAGTTAGGATAATAATTTTATGTTTATTTAACATCTAAAATTTTAATACAATACTGAAATACTGAAATAATTCATACTTTTAATGCATTTTATTTATTGAAAAATATTTGTTATAATTTAATGACATAAAAAAGGTAATATAAAAAGAGATAATGATAAAAAAAAACAAAAAGGATTGTAACAATAAGAGTTCTAAAATTTAAGAGTTTTCTTTATTGAAAAATCTTTGTTATAATTTAATGACAAAAAAAGATAATATAAAAAGAGAATTGGAACAAATAGAATCACTATAATTGGTTGAAAAAAATTATACTCTAATTGGTACAAATAGAATCCTACTTCAATTTAGATTTAGGATAATAATTTTACGTTTATTTCACACACTAAAAGTGTGCCCTTTTTAGCTATTGTTTTGTGATAATAGGGACCTCGTGGCATACAACCGAAACGACTCCCGCTAAGATAGCTTGGTATCCAAAGCTTTCTCATCTAAAGCTTTTAAGAACACTCTCATCCGAGCTTTCCAATAGGTGTAATTCGATCCATTAAATAAAGGGGACCTAGTAACGGAACCTCCTTCATGATGTACGTCCATCTTCTAAGTTCAAGATCTAACATTCGGTTGTTAACCTAAATTAGGGCAAACATTGCTCTGATACCAATTGAAATTACCTAGAAGACGGTGATCTAAACCTAGAGAGGAAGTGAATAGGCTTTCTATGAATTAATTGACAAATTAAAATATTAATTGCAGAATAGTCAATTTTTAATTTAATTCGTTTAAAGAAATAATCCACACAATAATAAATATAGGTGCAGAAAATAAAGCAAGAGACGACACCAATATTTTTACGTGGAAAAACCTCGGAAATACTCCAAGTTAAAAACCACGGATACGCTCAGGTTTCGATGTACTATGAATCAAGAAGTACATAGACTCTATGAAGTTTTAGACTTACAAATCACTCTAGATCTGCCTTTCTCCACTCGACATCTGAAAGTCTTGAATAACTTGCGATACCACGAAGCTTTCGCTCCGATCTCCGTACTCTAACGACTCCACTTCTCAACGACTCCACTTCTCAACGGATCAAAGAACCACGAAGCCTCTTGCTTTGATCTCCGTACTCAGACGGCTCCGCTTCTCAACGTATCGAAGCAACCACATTGCACATGGTGGTGTGATGATTTTATCAGCAACGGATCATCCAATTGTGTATAAAGATCTTCGGTGTAGAAGTATAATTGGAAAATTCCAATACCAATAGAGAACTAGAATATATATGATCACACAATAATTTTCTCTCTATATATCTCTCTGCAAAAAATATATGAATTGTAGAATAATTGTAGAGATCTCACAAAAGCCACACACTTCTCTTTGGTTTAACTCCTTTAAATAGAGAAGAGTTGATCAATTAATGGTAAGAATCATTTTCCTTTTAGGATTCGTATTTCCACCTTTAAATCTTTCAAAAATAAACTAATATCCCAATGATAGTCCAATATACCAATAATATCTTCTAATCATGTCTTAAAGTGGTTAGGAGTCAATTACATATCAATTTATACATTCGAGAAATAAATCTGCCGTAGCCACTTACCGACTACTCGGTGAACATGCCATGTTCACGCTAAGGCACGCCAACCCGCGCCAAGGCGCCACTTACCGAGTACTCGGTAATATTCCCACCGAATACTCGGTGAATACAAAAATTTGTTTATGTGAAACTTTTGTTTCGTTGCATTGCCGCTACCCACCGTTGTTCCATTCAAAATCTTTTGTATCCTCACTACTTTATACATGATTTGACACATAAATTTCTTATGATACAATAATTTAACAACCCAATCTAAAATACACAACTCTTAACATGATTTTTTTATGAGAATGATACCATTACATAAACAAATGTTCTTACAAAAAGTTTGGAAGGAGATATGACAAACTTAAGGGAGAGAGAAGAAGAGAGATTAAGTAATTCAATCTAGAGAAAGCTTAACATAATGAAAATTTAAGTAGCATAAATATACATGGTGTCGTGGCTCTCACCGTCTGAATATAACAAAGGATGATGATTTAAAAAAACAAACAAAAGAAGAAAAAAAAACATTATTCAGCACTATCTAATCAAATTACATTGATCGACTCCAGGGAAACCTAGTAATTACTCATCCTGGTTTTTCATACAAACTGGAAGAATTTAAAGCTGAGCATATCACTTAAAACGATTTTTCTTAATGATCCAATTCACCATGATGGGCAGAGAAATTGCATAAGAACAGTACAGGGTACATATGACGCACACTAATATAGAGATAGCGAGGCCAGGTGAATTTGACAACACGGCATAAAGGCCAGTCATGAATGCTACCACCATTGCTACCATAGCGTATGTAATGTAGTTAAGAGCGTAGATTTGGCCTCTAAGACGCTCACTCTCATCTTCACAAGCAGATACCCAAATGTGCCTTAAGACAGCGTAAACGGAAAAAATCAGGGCAAGAGCATCCGCTACGACGAACACTTGGAAGGCGGCTCGTCTTGTTAATACTGCCATTCCCTGATTTGGGCCATTGTTGCCATCGTACCCACCCGGGAGTGTGAAACCTGCTGCAAAAGATACAGTCGCTACAAGTGTAGCCACTACCAAATTGTTCTCTGCAGCTATCTTACCTAACCCACGAAGAGAACGTTCTTTTATGTCTGCTTCTCTGCGTAAAATGATTTTGTTTCGGCAACCCACGGACATTACCTGCGATTTTGCTCTGTCAATTTCCAAGTATATCTCCAATATACATACTACAACTAATTAATTAAAGGCAGTCACTTTGTTTTTTTTTGGCAAACTCAGCACACTCATCTTGTTGTTCCAAGTGTTACAGATTAGAATAAGAACTAACCAATAAGTCATCTTCTTATGGCAGTATATGAATTTGAAAATTTGTAATTTTATTATGTAGTTTTGAAACTTATGGTAGCATATAAACTCTAATCCACCATATAATATGGACAACTTTTATTCTTGCATATGTGGTTGGTTAATTAGTCTACACCTAAAAACTTTGTTTCACGTGAAAATTAATTAGTTTTTTAACCCAATTCAAAAAGAGCATGATGTAATTACACAATTTACGGCCTCAAATATATATTTTTGTTTTTCTATTGGGCCAAAAAAAAAAAAGAAGACAAATTGGTTAAAAATCACAATTCGTACTAAATTTTAATTGAATTTCCTAATTTAGGGCCGCAAAATTTTATATTTCACTTGCTATTAATATAGATCCAAAAAAAATTTAATTAATTAATTTTTTAATTCAATAAAAGTAAAGTCTAATCCAAATCAAACCATCATTCTGATTAGGGCTAGAAGATTCATGCCGCATTCGTGCAACGTTTAGAGACTACATTTAGGGCTCTCATGATTGCCACACTCGCACAACGACAACAAATTTTTACGTGATTACATTTAGGGGTCTTTTGACTGCTAGCTGTACTCACATTAGAATAATTTTTCACAATGTATTTTTTAAACGTGTAAAACCTGTATAAAGGGCCTCACATTTGATCTCTCCAAGAGTCTCTAAATATTTTCGAGATTTCAGGCCGACCCAGGTCCAGTCCATCATGATTACCCTTGCCAGTCCTACTACTAGTGACCAGACCCAGAACCACTATAAGATGAATCAAATTCAAACTTGATTTTGATTAGGCATTTTCTTACTTCTTTTATCCTAAATGTCTATATGAATCTGTTGAAAGATAAACTTGAAAGTGATCGGTCATATCCACATGATCAGCCATATCCACATGCATGAATCAAACCCACAATGTCAAGATAAGCTGCAAATAACCATGCGTGAAGATAGCATGCTCATATCTTCCAAAAGTCAAGAATGGCTGCCAAGAAGATTTCTTTTGTCAGTTTATGTATTTCAATCCTCTATATAAGTGTGTGGTATTGTATTGAATCAATAACAAGAAGCAAGAAACAAATAGAGTGTAAGAATATAGTGAAAGTTTGTATTCGGTTCTTTGTTTTTGAAATAAAAGTGTGAGTGTTTTATATCTTTGAGTGTATTCTGGATGTTACTAAATCACCACAAGTGATTTACAACATAATTGACTCCAATGAAATTGGTAGTCGACTTCTCTGTTGTCGCTCAGTTGTGTGGCTCACCAACACGATATTGTTTTTGCTGCAACAACAACGAAGTGCATAACAAGTCTAACAGATGTGCCGCAAAACTCTCGTATATCAAGTGCAAATAATTTTCCAGGTCACGACGTGGTATATATATGGTTCGAGGTTTTTACTTGAAGCCCTGACACCGCAGCTATTGATTAGACAAAAGAAAAAGAAAAATTCAAATTATAGACAAGTTACCAGCTGGCATACCTGATCTTGAAGCTGGTCACCGTATTCTAGTTGTATTGCAGTCAAGTTTTTGTTGTTGTAGAGCCGTTCATCCACTAGTGGATTTTCTGTGAAAGTCCGCAGGTAGAACTTACCGAACTTGGTAGCAAGGACATGAAGAGGTGTGTTTCCATCAACGTCTTTCTGATTCATAAGTGTGTAGAAATAGGAGGAATATCTAATTTTAATGAAACTGATAAATTTACGACGCTTATGCTCTGCCGCAATGTGAAGGAAATTCTGTCCTATATTGGTGTCATCTCCCAGCAATCTGGACAAGCCAATAGAAGTTCATGCACGATCATTTCATGACCTTCACTAGCTGCAATGTGAATCGCAGCCTTCTCGTCATCGCTTTTTACAACTTGGAATGCCACAGATTTGTCGAGTCGAAGTAGCCGGAGAAAACAAAATAAGTGGCCAATGTATGCAGCATAGTGAAGTGGTTTCCATCCATATACATCTGCTTCCACAGTTAGTGATGACTTCCACTCGAACAATAGTTTTACGCAATCTGAAAGTGAAACAAATGTCAAAACAACACATCATTCATATAAGTAAAACTGAAACACAAAGATTGTCCAACATGTATGTTATATAGTTTATAATTTGACCTAAAAACTGAATGAAACAAAAGTTTATAATTGGAACTAAAAAACAAAGTGAAACAAAACCGTTCACTCAGGGTTTGCTTTGGTACGGTTCCATATGGATCAGACGGTATGGTTTGGATGAACGTATTTCATTTCAGAAAATCTTTAACAGATTCAAATCAAACCATACAAGCACAAAAAGAAAAAATAAATTGTTGCGGAGACATTTTTGTTAATGTACGTGGAACATACAAGCAAAAAAAAGAGAGGGTATTTTGGAGACATTTGTGTTAATGTACGTGGAACATACAAGCAAAAAAAAACACATGAATGCAATATAAAATAAAACTACCTAAAGAAAATCGTGGATCTAGATGTTAAGACTTGGGGACCGATACCTTATCAAACATCAAGTCTGGAATTCAATTTTTACTAGTGCAAACAATTTGTTAGGGCGATGAGTACTAACATAATTCAATCTCTATGGAGGAGAGGAAATGGGGGGCCATTATCGAAATTAATTAAAGACAAAAATTGTAGCTACATGGGTTATAACAAATTGTTGAGGCGTGTAAAGCCGTTCTTTCATATGGGCCAATGTAAGCCGGTAAAGTGCAATTTTCCAAGATTTTGGAGACAATATATGGGTAACGTCTCTCGGCAGCAAGGTAAAGTGGAGTCTCCTTAACATTATTGGGGAGGTGAACATAGTCTCGGTCTTCATTTGTCAAAATCTTAACTACATCCACATGATTATTTCAGACAACGTCGTACAAGGCCGTGTCACCATCCGCATTCCTCATCCTCAGCATCTCCTTGGTAGCTCCATTAGTCCCGCTCTCGAGCTGGGCGTCGCTGCCGTGATTTTTGGCATGTTGAATGAGTGCTCGAACTACTCCAGTGTGTCCTCCCCTTGCAGAAATGTGGAGAGGAGTATCATCATTGTTATTCGCAGAGCAAAGCAGTGACATACTCACTCCAATGTGTCCTCCCCTTACAGATTTCCAGGAAGGGATTTGATTTGTACTAGCCACCGTTGTCTAATCTGAACCTCTTGAGCTTCCTGCCTGTCTGGATCTCTATCATTTTCTTCCATTTAAGAAAGATATCTAGCACTTCATCTTTATGCTTCATAGTATATACCCAGACATATCTAGAAAAATCATCAATAAACGTTTCAAACCAACGTTTACCTCCCAATGAAGCAATTCTGGATGGCCCCCAGACGTCTGTGTGAACATAGTCTACTGTTGCCTTCGTTCGATGAATCGTCGTGCCAAACTTGACCCTCATCTGTTTGCTTAGTACACAGTGCTCACAGAAGTCAAGTTTTCCAGTTTGGCACCTTTTAGTCTGCCTTACCTCACCAAGCCTTCCAACGCCTTCTCACCCGCATGCCCTAAATGCATGTGCCAGAACTGCTCGCCACAGTTGCTCTTCTGGTTACTATATACCCATCTAGGTAATAAAGATTTTTATTTAGAGTACCTCTCATTGCCACGAATGCACCTCGAACTACTTTCAGAACTACACCTTCCATGGTCACCTTGTAACCACTGGAATCTAAAACCCCTAATGAAATGAGGTTTTTCTTCAGGTCTGGAATATACCTGACATCAAAGAGATTTTTGATTGTACCGTCGTGCATCTTCAGACGTATTTGTTCCGATCCCTTTAGTCTGACAGGTGTTGTTGTTGCCCATTAGCACAACTCCTCCATCCAGCTCCTCGAAGCTAGAGAACCAGTTCTTGTTCGGACACATATGATAAGAACAACCTGAATCAAGAATCCTTTTATCAGACTGATCAGTGTCTAACGATGAAACAGTAAAGGCTGATTCATCTTCGTCTTCCCTCTTTCGGGCAATATTGACATGTGACTTGTCCTTGTTTGGACAGTCTCTCTTCTAGTGCCCTTTCCGGTGACACTGAAAACATTCATCCTTCTCTTGCCGTCTTCTGGATGATTCAGATCTGTTTGGTTGTGACATGGATTTGGAACGCCATCTCCCCTTTCCCTTTGATCTATTTGTTAGACCTGCCTCTTTCTATAGTCAACACCTCTGATGTATTATCTTGGTGATCATGTTGATCCTTCTTCCGGTACTCATTGTTTACCAAATTGTTAGCAACATCTATATATTTAACCTCATCTTTTCCATACATTAAAGTTGCGGATAAATGATCATAGCTCTTAGGCAAGGAATTTAATCAAATCAAAGCTTTATCCTCATCAAGAATTTCAACATCTAAATTCTGTAAATTTGCAATTAGTTTGTTGAAATTGTTTGAGTGTTCGATCATAGGGGTACCTTTCTTGTATTGGAATCTGAAGAGCATTGACTTCAGATAAAGGCAATTTTCTGGACTTTTCGTCATGAATTTGTCCTCCAGTTTCTTCCACAGATCTGCCGCCATATTTTCCTTCATCACAAAATACTTCTGATCTTTTGCTAAGCACAATCGGATTGTGGCGCAAGCTTGACGATTGACGAATGTCCAATCTTTATCCGAGATATCCTTGGGCTTAGCATCCAAGGCAATCTGGGAACCATCTCGAAATAGAAGATCTTGGACATCACATTGCCACATGCCTAAGTTATTGGTACCGTCGAATTTCTCCACCTCAAACTTTGCATTTGACAGGATGGTTCTCCTCATAGAACCGCTCATCCCAATAGTATTCCCAACAGTATTTCTGGTCTCTAATTGCTCAGTATCCTGTACTAAAGTCATGACTTGAAATAACAGATATTAAAAATTGATGAATTTAACTCACTAACTAGGAGAAATAAAAACTTCAAACCGGGTTTTTCCAAAATTAGAGTACTAATTTTAAAAAATGGAGCCCACCGTTGAATCCGGTACGGTTAATTTAGTTAGGATTGACCTTTTGTTTACTGAAAACGGACTTAAAACGAGCTCGGAATGGCCAAAATAGTGTAGAAGGGCAAAATTGTAAATTTCAAAAAAGTGATGACGTGGCAGTCAGAAAGAGTGACACGTGGTAGCGCCTGATTGGTGACACGTGGCACTCATTGGTTGGTGACACGTGTCAATCTCTGGTAGTGACATGTCGCAGTGACATCAGCTGATGATGTCATCGTCGGAAAATGTCGCCGGTGCCGAAAAATGTTGCCGAAAAAGCCATGGGTTGCCGGAGAAAGTGTGTGGGGCATGTGACCATGCGTGGGCCCCACGTGCGCTGAAGGAAGAAGGCGTGTGACGCCGAGAAGGTTAATGCACCGAGTGTCATGCGACGCATGGCTGGGTTTCTTGACCTGTTTTCAACAGGAAAATGTTCCTCACATGATGGGAAAGCTTCCAGTAGGTTTAATGTGTGAGTTTGATGGTTGGTTTGCTTCGAAATAGAGTCGAAAGAAACGACTCTGTTTTTGAAAAAATGGCTCTGATACCAATTGTTGGACCTTAAATGCAATCAAACACACATAAACATATAGACAAAATGATTTATACGTGGTTCCCCAAAATCGGGTACGTTCATGGAGGGGTAGCTCAATATATTTCTTTCGATATTTCTCTCCACCCTCACAATGCTCACTAATACACAAAATTGAGCTTAGTTTCTATACCACATGTATAGCTCTATTTATAGACGAGCAAGAAGGAGTTGGTGGTGGAAAGTCTTCAATGGCAACTCAGTGGGTGGGTGACTGCCAAACTTAAAGTCTTCAATGACTGCCAAGAAAAGCTTCCTCAAGTATCATCCTATACATCATCAATGGGTATTGCATCATTGCATGCATCACAGGTTTGAAGGATTCTTGAGTCATTTTTCACACGTATTTCATTTTAGAAAATCTTTAACCGATTCAAATCAAACGATACAAGCAAAAAAGAAAAAAACAAATTGTTGCGGAGACATTTTTGTTAATGTACGTGGAACATACAAGCAAAAAAGAGAGAGAGTATTTTGGAGACATTTGTGTTAATGTACGTGGAACATACAAGCAAAAAAAAAACACATGAATGCAAGATAAAATAAAAACTACCTAAAGAAAATCGTGGATCTAGATGTTAAGCCTTTGGACCCGATGCTTCATAAAATATCAGGTCTGGAATTCAACTTTTACCAGTGCAAATAATTTGTTAGGGCGATGACTACTAACATAATTCAATCTCTATGGAGGAGAGGAAATGGGGGGCCATTATCGAAATTAATTAAAGACAAAAATTGTAGCTACATGGGTTATAACAAATTGTTGCGGCGTGTAAAGGCGTTCTTTCATTTGGACCAATGTATGCCGGTAAAGTGCAATTTTCCAAGATTTTGGAGACAATATCTGGGTAACGTCTCTCGGCAGCAAGGTAAAGTGGAGCCTCCATAGCATTATTGGGGAGTTGTGTAGAGTCCGGGTCTTCCTTTGTCAAAATCTCAACCACATCCACATGATTATTTCGGACTGCCACGTACAAGGCCGTGTCACCCTCCGCATTCCTCATCCTCAGCATCTCCTTGGTAGCTCCAGTCTCACTCTCCAGCTGGCCGTCGTCGCCTAGATTTTTGGCATGTTGAATGAGTGCTCTAACTATTCCAGTGTGTCCTCCCCTTGCAGAAATGTGGAGAGGAGTATCATCACTGTTATTCGCAGAGCAAAGCAGTGACAGACTGCACTCTTTCGCGCGCAATATCTCCTCCACACACACTGTGTGGCCGAACAGAGCTGCCACATGGAGGACTGTGTTTCTGTTGGGGGTAAGTTCAACTGCAAACCGATCAGCATATCGTTTGACAGTCTCATCGTGTCCCTCCATTGCAGCCTTATACAAGCCTGGATCCATCGATCTCACAGATGTGTTTTTTCAACTTGGTTTGCCTAGTCTCTTCTTCACCAACTTATATATCATGCAGCTTTGTACACTCATATACCTATATATATATATATATATATACGGTAAAATGCAGAAAACCCCCGAATTATTGGCCTTTTGCAAATAACCCCCTCAACTTCAAATAATTCTCTTGAACTATTAATTTGTTGCAATTACCCCCTTTCATTCAAATGACTATTTTACCCATCTTCTTAAAATTTCCATTCTTTAAATAATACTCCTATTCTTTTCTCTTATGTAAGATATTAATAATGACATTCACCTTAATTGTATTAGAATAAATACATTCTCAAATGAAAAAAAAACCCATAAAGTTATAAGTTGTAATTATTTTGTAAATAATTAATTTGTCCTTAAAATTTAGCATGCCTTAAATAATAACATATTTTATTTGAAGTTTAAACTATTTTACAGTAACATAAAATTTTATATTCATAAAATATATCTAATGTTATAAATAATAGATACATTTTTTTTCTAATGTTATATACATAAAATTTTATAAAATATATCTAATGTTATAAATAATAGATACATTTTTTTTTCTAATGTTATATACATAATGTTTGCTAATTAATGAATTAATTATTTTTATTTAATTAATTTAATTTATATTTAAATCATAATTTAATAAATAAAATTTAAAAATTATGTGTTATTTATGAATATTTGAATGATGAATATGTATTAATATCAATTATTTTATAAACTTTGTTAATAACTAATAACAAATGCATTAAACATAATTCAATAAAAGGGCATTTTGGTCATTTATGAAAAAAATTCAAGACAATGGGGCCTTTTGCGATAAATTGTAATAGTTTAGAGGATTTGTTGCATAAAAAATAGTTCAGGGTGTTTTTTGCATTTAACTTATATATATATGCAACACCTATACTTATTTAGCATTGAGCTATGAAGCACCAACAAGGATACGAGACACGGACACGACACAGTGATACGGTAAATTCCAAAATAATAGGATACGACACGGTTCAGACACGTCTATAAGAAAATATATATATATATATATATATATATATATTATAATATTGCATAAATAGTTCATTTATCACTTAAATAATGAGAATAAAATAAACTTATAAACAAAAATAAATAAATAGGTTAAATGAAAAATCTACCATGTTATAAATTCTTCATTTTACTACCATCCAAGGAATCAAATGTATCTCCTCCAACATCTGACATATTAATCTGTCTCTCGTTATATTATGAAAATTTTCTTGATTGAAGACAAAGATTGGAAGGTACAAATACAAATTTTTGGTTCTTTGTGATGTTATCTTGTTCCTTTTCAAATAGTTAGATAAATGAATAAGTGCTTCAATTCCTCTCACAAGATAAGGATGAAAAAAGATATTCAATTATCTTCAAAGTCAAAGATCGGATTAGGGGTATTGAAGTTTACCGGCTCCAGAAGTCCTCTATCTTTTATGTAATCAACCGACTCACCGCGTGTCTAATTTAAAAAATAATCATGACACGTTTTTGGTGTGTTGGACACGTATTTTTGGCATGTCCGAATATCTGACATGGATACGATAATCCTAAACGAAGTGTCGGTGCTTCATTGAGCATTGCTACCTATTATTGGGTGGGGCCACTTGAAAATTTTAAAGTATTAGATTACGTGTGTTTTTTCTTCATAGGCATTGAGCGTTGAGCTTTGTGAAATTTTCTCTCTTATTCTTTTATGCTTATTCCTGCCTTCTGAAATTGTCTGCCTCTTATTCTTTTATGCACTGATACACATACATATACTATAACATGTTATTACCACAGTCTGCCAATCTGAATCGGTGCTATTAAAAGGAAAATTATATTTTACTTTCCAATTCAAAAAGTAAGAAAATAATCAATCATGAGTCTCTGCCAATCTGAATCAGTGCCTATTAAAAACAAAATTATTCTTTCCAATTCCAAAAGTAAGAAAATAATTAATCACGAGTCTCTGCCGATTGCTTTGAAAAAGAATATTATATTTTTCTTTCCAATTTAAAAGTAAGAAAATACTTAAAATTACTGACTCTAAAAATTTTAACCAGTCATACCTATATATATATATATATATATGCAGAAGAAAGTTATATCCTTGACAATATTACAATATAGGATTGATTTATAATTTCTGTTAGTAACATTTAATTTATGTCACTAACTTTTAAAGCATGCGAAAAGAATCCAAGTTAACAAGATTAGATTCAAGATAGTCATGTATAAAGTCTTGATTAAAGAAAAACAGCAACAACAACAAATGTCAACTGCCAAGCTTGAAGAATGGGATACATAGTATGGTCAGTAACTGAAATTGTGAAAATTATTTTGAATCACATGCATAGCTTCGAATAAACTCCTCTTTAACATTGTTACAAATAAAGAAAATGGTCTAAAAATCACGTTGAAGGGCATATGTACATTCTAAATATTTTCCGAAAACCAAAGTAATAAATTTATAAAGCGACTGGTACTAGAAAACTAATAATAACTACTAACAGTCCGACCAAACAACTGGTAAATCCAGTGTTGAGAAAAATAAATTAGGATACAAGTTTTGTGCATAAAGATAACTTTTATAATCTAATGCATTGTGGATGACTTTGATTAAATGTAAAATTACCTAGAAGACGGTCAACTAAGCCGGGGGTGAATAGGTTTTTTATGAATGAATTGACAAATTAAAAATTTAATTGCGGGATAGTCAATTTTAATTCAATTTTATCACAATATAATCCAAGCAATAATAAATATAAGTGCAGAAAATAAATCAGAGACGACACCAATATTTTACGCGGAAAAACCTTGGAAAGACTCTAAGTAAAAAACTACAAATACGCTTAGGTATCGATGCACTATGAATCAAGAAGTACACAGACTATATGAAGTTAGGACTTACAAAATCACTCTGACTTGCCTCTTATCACTCGACGTTTGAAAGTCTTGAATCACTCGCGATACCATTATGCTCTCACTCCGATCTCCGTACTCTGACGACTTCGCTTCTTAACAGATCAAAGAACCACAAAGCCTCATGTTTCAATTTTCGTACTCAGACGGCTCCGCTTCTCAATGGATCAATGCAACCACGTTGCACAAAGTGGTGTTATGATTTTTCAGCAATGGATCATCTAATAGTGCATAAAAATCTCACTTGTTGTAGCACAATCTGAAAATCCCAATATCAAGAGAGAACTATAATGTATATGATCACTCAATAATTTTATCTCTCTATATCTCTCTGCAAAAGTATATGAATAGTAGAAGAATTGCAGAGATCTCTTAAAAGCCACCCCCTTCTCTTTGGTTTAACTCCTATAAATAGAGAAGATTTGATCAATTAATGGTAAGAATTATTTTCCTTTCATGATTCGTATTTCCACCATAAAGTCTTTCAAATATAGACTAATATACCAATGATAGTCCAATATACCAATAATAGCTTCTAATCATGTCCCAAAGTGATTAGGAGTCTATTACAAATCAATTCAAAACTTTCCAAAAATAAATCGCAGTAGTCACTTACTGAGTACTACGTGAACACGTTATGTGCTCAATAGCGCACAATAGTGCCAATTCCCCACTGTTTCTACGCCACTCACCGCGCCAAGGCGACACTTACCGAGTACCCGGTAATTTCCCCACCGAGTACTCGGTGGATACAAAAAATGTCTCTGTGAAACTTTTGCTTCATTGCACTACCGTTTTCAGTCGTTGCTCCACTCAATATCCTTTGTATCTTCACCACTTTATACTTGATTTGACACATAAATTTCTTACCATACCACACTTAACAACTCAATCTAAAACACACAACTCTCAAAATAGTTTTTGATCAGAATCATGTCATTACATAAACAAATGTTCTTACAATCTCCCCCTTGGCATTTCTGAGACAAAACCATGTTTTACAAATATATACTCACGAGAAAAATAAAATCTATACCTATGAACACACACCGACAAACATAGACAGACTTTTCTTTTGATCTCATGATGATCTACGAATTCTGCAATTACAACACTTAAACAAACATAGATGTGAAAAACAAGCATGGAAAATGAATAGCAGGTATAATCAATATTAAATTATCATAAACAAAACAAACAATATCAACATAAAGAATAATGATCATTAATTAACAACAAATAATTCTCCCTCTCAAATAAATACTTTTCCCCATACCTAATCACTCCCCCTTACTAAAAACTTTTCCCCTTTTTAAATACTTCACCCCCTTTTTATCACTGAAATGACAAGAATTAAACACCAATAAAAATAGTTAAGACAGTTGAAAGAGAATAGACAAAGTGTAAAAAATGGAAAAATCTATGGGAAGACCAAAGAATCTAAGCAAAACTTATATTAAGTCATAGAACTCTAAAGAATATGTCCAGATTCTCGGGTAATAAAAATCTTTATGATGCATGAACTTAATACTAATACATGAATGCAAAATGCTCAACCAAAGAAAATATATATTTTTGTTCTTAGAAACATGTGAACAGGGCAGTAGAGACAATGAATTAATCATTAACACATCATATTCGCATATTTGACTTAACTATTATACACACGATAATGAAGAAAATTAGCACACATACCTTGTAGTTATAAGCAATCACAAGACAAATATTACATAGCATTTGCATATATGAAACATATTCACGTACAAACAAACAACTTAGATAAAGGCAACACGTACTAATTCTAATAATCTCCTCACTAATCATGATGATACTTCAGTCCAAAACCTAAGCTAGAAGTCAAATATTTAACTCGGACCTTATTGCTTTTTAAGGGGAATAGAATTTATTTTTATATTTTGTCACGAATTTTTTCGTTTGCACCCCTTCATATATATATTTTAATTTTTCTCCCCTTTTTACGTGAACACACAATGCTTACTGAGGCAAGAGGCCCGGTTACTCAGATTGAAAATTCTGAGATAATCACGTCTGCCTTTTTACGCGAATAATCAATATTTGCTGAGGTATTGAGACCCGGTTACTCAGCAAACAGACAATTGCTCTAAGGGGTTTTAAAAAGAAATTTATATATTTCATTCTTTCATTCTTTCTTATTACAACATTACCCCAACAATCACAAGCATGCAAAAGGTATTCAAAAGCATCGATCAATCTAATATAACTCATGAACCTACATATCACTTCGGGTTAAATGAGAAAGACTAAAAGTTTCAGCAAGTATTACACTCATCTCTGAAGTAAAACAAGAACTCAAGATTAATGATTTCTAACAATAATACTTAAACATGTCAAGTGAATAACTCATATCCTCAGGTCAAACTAACAATTCCAATTCTCATAAGCATAATAAGAGAAGTAAATATGAGAGTAGAGTGAAATATGACAACCATTTGTACCCTTAGCCAAACTCAACATGCTAAGAATTTTTATTTTATAATATTTATGATTTTTGTCATAATGTATGCATGAACAATCCTAATAGTAGCAAAACATGATGCATGCACAATAATAAACAAAATAAAAAATGCATTATAATAAAAATGCTTGATAATGTATCAATTCTAGGAGAAAAATAATGCAATGTATTCCTAGAATGATACACATGAATATATCTATTATAAAACAAAACATGCCAATAGATTTTCTAAGACTTATATGCTTTTGAAAATCTAATAGTTTTGTAAAGATATCTGTTAACCGAGAATCAGTGGATATAAACTCGAGAGACACTATACCATCTTCAACAAGATCACGAATGAAATGATGTCGAATATCTATATGCTTTGTCCAAGAGTGTTGAACAGGATTTTTAGAAATATTTATAAAACTAGTATTATCACAGAAAACAATCATTGTGTTTTGTGAAAAACCATAATCCTATAACATTTGACGCATCCAAAAAATTTGAGTACAACAATTACCAATTGTTATATACTCAGCCTCAACAGTGGAAAGGGAGACACAATTTTGCTTCTTTTTATGCCAAACAACTAAGCAATTACCAATGTAAAAACTTCCTCCACTAGTGTGGCAGCCCAAATTTCCATGCATAGGTTGGCCGGACCCATACAAAGAAACTAGGAGCATCGGCAATTGATAAAAATAAGCACAGATGATAAGATATAAGATAGAGATAGAATAATAAGAGTCGATGATATCTCTTATACATGAAATATACCACACCCAATACATCTTCAGATTAAATTAAGTTTCAAATTGATACAACTTGAGAATCCCATAACATGGACCCCTACACCACACTTAAAAATACATTAGCTATAATAAAAATTGAATTCCTACCCTGTAGAGGAAGGAAACTGCTGGACAAAGAAGACATGAGAGACAATCCTCAACCCTACGGATGAAATTGCCGAGGACCTGAAATAACAACAAAGGTGGGTCAAACCCATGAGCAAGTACAACTCTACATGATCCCAAATAGAGTACCAAAATCTATCCCCTTTCCCAGTGACTAATAGGTGTCAAATATTAGTCATTTTCACCCCTTAACTCATTATTGTTACGTTCTTTCATTCCATTATTTGGTATTTTTATTTCATTTGCGTGTTAGGACATGTTTTAGGAGCTTAATGAAGAAATGGAGCTAAGTTCGGTGAATTAACTGAAGAGTATGTTCTTTCTATCCAAGAGGAGAGTCAAAGAGGCAGTCCAAGACAAAAATGGCTCTTGGAGGGCAAAAATGGCATTTCCAGAAGCCGTCATCTTCAGCAAAAAGTATCGTGGGTTCAAGACGGTCGTTTTGGTCATTCACGGAGAAAAGTGATTTTCCACAAAATACCTACGTTTTTTCCTACACTTCCAGTTTCAAAAAGTGGTAGAAAATCACATTTCTACGCTTGGAGGTACACTTGGGACCTACGCTTGAAGCGTAGGACCTCTACGCTTAAAGCGTAAGTGTGGCAACGTTTTGGTGGTTTTTCGTGGATTTTTTCTGTTTCACCCCCGGCTTAATTGGAAGACGTGCTTGTAGCTCCAAACCTCTATATACATGTATATACACTTATATATATGAGAAGTTAGGGTTTACATGAGTTTTAGAGTGAAAAGACTGAAAATGGCCTCTCTATACCATTGCCTATATATACAAAGAGAAGAGTTCTTATTTTAGAGATTTAGAAGGTTGGTTTTGGTGAGACGTTCATTCAAAGAGGTTCATTCATTTAGACTTGCTGCTGTTGAGAGCCATATTTAAACTTAGAGATCCGAAGAAGAAGACTATGGAGAGCGTTTTTACATCAATAATGCAGTCACCATCTTCCATGGCCAACTAATTCGGTATCTAGGGTTTTCTAGCAAAACCCTAGCCAAGTAATGTAGTTCTTTCATTGTTTTTAATTGTAAAGAGGGGAAACTGTTGACCATACTGTGATGATTGTAGTAATTAAGAGACCGTACTAATTTGCAATATAAAATTCTATATTTGTTCTAAATTCTTGTCTTAGATGGAATGAATATATTATTTTGCACAACTATGATTATCACTATGAGCAGGAACTCGGATGCTTAATTATGGTTTTCTACACAATGGTGGTAATGAAACTTGAAATCCTAGGTTGACACAGGTTGTGCCTTGGTGATTTAATATAGACACGTTTTAGTTTATTTTCATACAGTAGGAGTAGATTAGAGTAATATAATTGGCACGTACTAGTTAGGTCACTCATGAGACGGGTTGTCATGATCCGGTTGATGGTACTCCTTTTTGGGGTCGTATTTAGCTATTTGCGGTACGACCTGATTCACAGTTATGGATCACCCTTTTACAATTGATACATTGATGAATTATATTATGCGGTTAGTGATGGAGTGATGAAAACCCTAGTTTTCTCTCTCATTTAAATCAAAAACCAATTAAATTTTATTTCTATATATTTTTAGTTAAAACATATAATTTGGTCATCGACCACCCAAAGCAAACGTACAATTTCCAGAAATATAATTCAATATTTTTGAATTGCTAAAGTGAACAATCTCAGTCTCCATGGGATCAATATCCCTTACTCAAGCCATTTGCTATTTTACAATTGATACATGCGCTTGCGTTGGGTAAAACCTAGAGTCGTTAAGGTGTTGTTTTTAACCACATATTTTTATACATCTGACGTCCCATCAGTGACACCCAAAATTATAGTATAAATAATAATAATAGTATATTTAACTATAATCATAGTCACTAATATACTACCATGTACTAGGAATAATAATATAATTTCCATGTTGATTTTCCAACACATTCGTACTCAACTATAACCACGTACCGGACAACTCATCCATGTTGTGACAACTCACCCATGTCTTGTGGTACTAGTGAGACTCCGTTAATAGTCATCCTTATTATGGTTCCTTCTAAATCTCCCAACCATAGTCCTTTAATTAAATCTTATGGTTTTACGAAATTACTAATTCACTTGTTTTCTTTATTCGGAATTGTATAACAAATTATGAGGTCAATCCTGGGGGGTTCAGGGGGGTGGCGCGACATTTTCCTGAGCGCCCCCTTGGCGGGGTCTGGGGCAGCGCCCCAGCGCCAGGAAATACAATACATTTATACGGTCAAAACTGTTCATTTATACGGTCGAGATACATATTTTAGTATAATTCGTGGGGATCATAATAACATATAAATCAATGTCCAGAATTTGACAACAAAGAAAATAAAGAATTGTTTTTACATAATATAAGTAGTGTTTCTCTAGTAACAGTCTTTAAAATCAGTGTCAACATTGAAACCTAAAATATTTCTATATTCAGATTTCTATATGTAGTTCAAATCATATACACTTCAACAGAAATCATAATAACAAGACATATACATATGCTCACAGATCTATACATATAAACATAAATCTATACATGTATGTCTATATAAAATCACGAATCTCTACATATATACAAGATTTGTACATATACTCATGGATTTATACATATATGTATAAGAGAATATATCGTCATATATATGCATGAATACGAACATACTCTAACAGATCTATACATACATGCTCACGTAACTACGGATCTATACATACATGCTCATACAACTACGGATCTATACATATATGTTCGCATAACTACGGATCTATACATACATGCTCATACAACTACGGATCTATACATATATGTTCGCATAACTACGGATCTATACATACATGCTCATACAACTACGGATCTATACATATATGTTCGCATAACTACGAATCTATAGATACATGCTCATACAACTATGGATCTATACATATATGTTAGCATAACTACGGATCTATAGATACATGCTCATATAAATACGGATCTATACATATATGCTCATACAACTACGGATCTATACATAT
This sequence comes from Cornus suecica, assembly GCA_963922005.1. NCBI lineage: Eukaryota > Viridiplantae > Streptophyta > Magnoliopsida > Cornales > Cornaceae > Cornus > Cornus suecica. The sequence continues at coordinate 4,573,646 of OY998248.1, read as the reverse complement.
ATGTTCGCATAACTACGGATCTATATATACATGCTCATATAACTACGGATCTATACATATATGTTCGCATAACTACAGATCTATACATACATGCTCATATAACTACAGATCTATACATATATGTATACATGAAATATATATCATCATATATATACATGAATACGAACTTACTCTAACAAATCTATACATATACGTCTATATAAATTCACAAATCTCTACATAGATACCTAATCTATACATATACTCTTTGATCTATACATATATGTATAACAAAATATATATCATCATATATATACATGAGAATAAACATACTCTAACAGATCTATACATATACGTCTATATAAAATCACGAATCTCTACATATATACAAGATCTGTACATATACTCATGGATTTATACATATATGTATAACAAAATATATATCATCATATATATGCATGAATACAAACATACTCTAACAAATCTATACATATACGTCTATATAAATTCATAAATCTCTACATAGATACATGATCTATACATATACTCACGGATCTATAAATATATGTATACACATAATATATATCATCATATATGAACATGATTTTACACATACATATACATATACGAAAAATACTACATTATAGATACACAAAACAAAGGGGCAACAAATTCTTGTACAAAGAGGAAGAGTAGAACATATGTCTTGCTTGGAATATAGAGTTGAATCCATCACAAGTGCAGATCCAAACCAACCATAAGCTCTCAACCTCTCAAGCCTCACAATTTCGGGTATAAATGATGAAGAAGAGGAAGTAGAAGAGAAGAATGGAATAGTGGCTAATATGATGCATAAGGATGCATATATAGAAGAGGCTAGGGTTAGGGAAATGTCCAAAATACCCTTGTGTTATGCTTAAATCACTAAACTGCCATAACACTGAATGACAACCTTGCCCCCCTTTAGGTCACATAATTACATTTTGACCTACTGGCCTTAAAATTACTAAAATAACCTCATTCAATAATTTAAACACCCAATATGCCATCCAAAATAAATAAGGAAATAAATATCCATTAAATACGGGGTATTACATTATTCCCCCTAATAATGGAATTATGTCCCCGGAATTCAGCATATACCTGAAATAAATAACTCTGGATACTTTGCACGAACCTTATCCTCCCTCTTCCAAGTGGAATTCGCCTCGTTATGATGTCTCCACTGAACATGTACAAGGGGAATGACTTTCGTGCGGAGTACCTGATCCATACGATCCAGAATGCGATAAGGTTGCTCCTCATATATCGCATCCGGCTGTAACTCAATATCCCTCACATCTATATACTGATAGACATCCTCATATCGAAGAAAATGTATTAACATAGAAACATGGAAGATGTTATGCACCCTGTGCATATGATCAGGTAAAGCCAAACAATAAGCCACTGATCCAATCCTGTTGGTAATGATGAAAGGGCCTACAAAGCGAGGTGAAAACTTTCCTTTCTTACCAAACCGCATCACTCCCTTCATGGGAGACACCTTTAGTAGAACCTGATCCCCCACTCTTAACTCTAAAGGTCGAGTCTGATGGTCAACATAACTCTTATGTCTACTCTGAGCAGTCTTCATACGGTCTCGAATAAGAGTAATCTTCTCTTATGTATCCTTGATGTACTCAGGACCCAGGAATTTGTTCTCTACAACTCCCATCTAACATATTGGAGATCTTCACTGTCGATCATACAAGGCCTCAAATGGTGTCATACCAATAGTCTTCTGGTAACTATTGCTGTAAGCAAACTTTGATAGTGGCAAATAGAACTCCCAGTTGCCCTTGAAATCAAGGACACAAGCTCGAAGCATATCCTCCAAAATCTGGTTAACTCTCTCCATCTGACCATCTATCTACGGGTGGTAAGTTGTACTCAGATGCAATTCAGTACCCAAGGCCTGCTGAAAACTTCCCCAAAACCCAGACACAAAGTTTGGATCTTTATCCGAAATAATAGACAAGGGAATCCCATAAAGCTTCACTATCTCAGCAATGTAGAGTTTCTCTAACTGCTCCGATGTAAAATCAGAACGAACAGGTAGGAAATGAGCAGAGTTAGTAATTCTATCAACAATCACCCAAATGGAGTTATGGTTTTGAGAAAAAGTAGGTAATCCCTCAATAAAATCCATGGAAATGCTCTCCCATTTCCACTCAGGCACTGGAAGTGGCTGTGATGATCCTGGCGGCTTCTGGTGATCAATCTTCACCATCTGGCAAGTACTGCATTTGGAGATAAAAATAGCAACATCTCTTTTCATACCAGCCCATCAAAATTGGTGCTTCATATACTGGTACATCTTATCTCCTCCAGGATGTACTACAAAAGGAGAGTTATGACACTCGCTCATCACATCTCTTCTCAAGTCCTTGGTAGGAAGAACGACCAATCGTCCCTTGTACCTTAGACCTCCATCAGAATCAACTGAGTAGAAAGGAATCTCCCCAGATGCCAACTCCATAACTTTAGCAATGCACTGTTGATCCACTTGTTGGGCCTTTACTACGTTCCGAATGATATCAGGCGTCACCACCACACATGCCGCAAAAGCTTCATCTAAATCATCAACTATCCTCAGTGCATTCCACTCAGTCGCGAACATAATTGAAAGACTAGCATAGGGTCGACAGCTAAGAGCGTCTGCCACTACATTAGCCTTCCCTGGATGATGCTGAATGGAGAAGTGATAGTCCTTCACAAATTCCAGCCATCTGCGCTACGTCATACTCAATTCTCTCTGTGTGAATAGATACTGCAAACTCTTGTTATCACTGAATAATCTGAAAGTCTCACCTAAGAGATAGTGCCTCCAAATCCTCAATGCAAAAACAACTATTGCTAACTCCAAATCATGTGTCGGGTAGTTAAGCTCATGTGGCTTGAGCTTACGTGAAACATAAGATACTGGTCTCTCTTCCTGTATTAACACATACCCCAAACCCTGCAATGAGGCGTCTGTAAAAACAAGGTACTTAATTCTACTATGTGGGGTAGCTAGAACAAGTGCAGATGTCAACTTCGTCTTCAATTCATCAAAGGCGGTTTGGCAGCGGTCATCCCAAATAAACGACACTCCCTTCTTAGTCAAGTGGGTGAGCGGACTGACAATTTTTGAAAAGCCCTGAATGAACTTGCGATATTATCCCGCTAAACCCAGAAAGCTACGAATCTCGGTAGGTGAGGTAGGTTGTCCCCACTCCAGAACCGCTGAGACTTTTACTGGATCCACCGATAAACCTTTTTCTGACACTACATGCCCCAAAAACTTTACTTCCTTTTGCCAGAAAGCATATTTCTCAAACTTTGCATAAAGTTGGTGCTCTCTAAGTGTCTGCAACACTATCTGTAAATGTCAAGCATGATCCTCCTCTAATCTAGAATAGACAAAAATGTCATCAATGAACACAATGACAAACTGGTCCAAAAATGGTCGGAATACTCTATTAATCAAATCCATGAAGACAGTTGGAGCGTTGGTCAGCCCAAAAGGCATGACCCGAAACTTATATGACCCATATTGAGTGAGGAATGTTGTCTTAGACACATCCTGCTTCCTGACACGAAGCTGATGATACCCCGACTTCAAGTCTATCTTGGAGAAGTAGGTGGCTCATCTCAACTAATCAAATAAATCATCGATCCTAGGCAGCGAATACTTGTTGCGAATTGTGACTTTATTCAACTCCCTGTAATCAATACAAAGATGAAAAGAACCATCCTTCTTCATGAACAACGTTGGTGCTCCCTAGGGTGAGGTACTCCTGCGAATAAAACCCTGACTAAGAAGCTGTTGAGTCTAATCCTTTAGCTCCCGCATCTCCACTGGTGCCATCTGGTAGGGTGCCTTAGCAATAGGCCTAGTGCCTGGAGCTAAATCGATAACAAAGTCTATTTCACGACTCGGAGGTAGCCTTGAAATCTCCTAAAACACGTCCTGGAAATCACGTACTATAGGAATACTATCCATAGATATAGTAGCATGATCCTGAGTCTCTGCATCAATATAGAACAACTGTGTACTAGACCCTCCATGAGATCGAGGTGCAACAATCAAATACATCTCCTGTCCTGGTATCATAAAGACTATCGTCTTACCACGATAGTCAAACTGTGCATGGTAGTAAGACAAACAGTGCATCCCAAGTATCACATCATAAACATGCATGTCAAGAACTAATAAATCGGAAAATAATCTAAGCCTGCCAATCTTAATAGGTACATGTGCACAACTTTCCCATAACACCGCATCAACACCTAATGGCGTCAAAACTTTGAGAGGTCAACTACTAGGCTGAATCAGTAGTCCAGATAAAGCAATAAAAGAGCGTGATATAAAATAATGTGATGCACCAATATCAAAAAGTACCCGACCAAGTCTACCAGAAATAGGAAACATACCCTTGATAGCATGAAGGGCCTGAATGTCCGGTGGCATGACGTTGTAAACTATTTTTGTATGCTCATGAAATCAAATTATCATTAAATTATGCAATGCTATAATGTCGTCAGAGTAAAATGCATACAAGTTATCCTCACTCATACACAATAATTATCATGAATTAAATTTAAAAGAATGACCAAAAGGCCTTGTAGCCTGATGGTATCACCTTTCCTCCCCAAAGGAGAGGTTAGGGGTTTGAGTCCCATGGGGATTATGTGGGGGTGTGTGTGTTTTTTACCATTCAAAAAAAAATATTTAAAAGAATGGTCCCCACAGTGGTGAAATAAACATGTTAATTTCTACAGCCGATCCACATAGCTCTCTGTGTTTTTGTGAACATTCTCTATGGTTGACTAATCTCCCTTCTTCTACTTCATTGAACAAGTTTTGCCATGACACGAGTTCAATATACTCTTTTTGTTTTTCATTTTATCCCCTTTTGTCTTTCTAAGTCTTCGGATTTTCAGCGAGGATTTTTAGTCCCAACCAATTGGGCCCGAACTTCTTCCATGAGATTTATGTTCATTAGTTTTTCCCCTTTTTACGTGAAGAATGATATTGATGATACCAAGGCCCGATTACTCAAATCGAAGAACCGTTTTTTTCATTTTTACTATTTTTTTTTTCATAATTTTTTTCTTTTATCCATACTACTTATTCATATATATTTTTTCTTTTATTCTTTACTACTCCCCTTGTTATTGAAACAAAATTATTTTTTCAACTACATAGTCAAAGGTCAACTAGTTGTCTCATAAAGAATGTGGCGTGTGCTTTATAGGCCAAGACTATCTTTTTCGGTTTCAATTTCACTCATTTTTCACTCATGTGGACCACATCTTAAAAATCAATTTAACCAAACTATTACATACTCATGAGTGGGGTAGTTGCATACATAATATCTTTCTAGTCATAACATGTACACAATTCAACTCATATCAAATCTCAATCACATAATTTGAATGAAGAACTTAATAAAAAATTTCAAAATTTTCATTTTCTCATTCCCTTAAAGCGTATAATAACTAATTCATCCCCCCCAAACTTAAAGTGGACCATGTCCTCATGGTCTAAAAATAAAAATAAAGTACGAAAGAAATTGTTACCGCCCTTGAAGTGTAATTTCGATTGCTTCATTATATTGCTCATATCTCCCCCAAACTTGCGTTGGATGATCTATAAAAAAAAAAAAACACTATGCAATTCCTAAGATCATATCCAATAGAGAGAGATTACTTAAATAAACCAAAGTATAAACATGAAGCACTTTTTTCAAGGGAATGAAATTTTATTAATAAAAGCACACATGATTTGGCCTTAGGGGCCTACAATCCTATAAAAATAAAAAAATTGCAGAAAAATAAAACAAAGATAAAACCAATCCTAAGAGGATTTGGTGGGAAAAACAACGAAACAAATAATTAAAAATAAAATTCTACATCCATCCCCTATTACTATTTCCCTATTCCTCTTCTTAGCCACTTTTGTTTATCATGAGATCCTTTTCCAGCTCATCAACCAATTCTTGAGGCACTTCTATATCATCCCATGTAGCTACTTGCTCTTCTTCTTCTTCTTCTCCATAGTCATCATTAAACGTTTTAGCATAAAAGTAAGAAGCTATGGATATATATTCTGCTTCAGTATGAAAAATTCCATCACCTACTGCATTCTTGATTAATTTGGTTATAAGGAATGGGTAAGGGAATTTCCATGTAGCTTCCGTGAGATTCCTATAAAGTTTGACATGCCTAAGCATACACCCAAGAATGATCTTTGGTATTGAGACTTAATACCCCATATGAAAACAGTAAAGAATCTTAATTATTATTTTATCCCGCCAATGCCGATATTCATTGGGATAAATCTGTGATGCGATAACTGTGTCTAGAAACCAATTCTTGGGATTTAACCTTTGCTTGATAAGTGATACTTTGTCACCATGCGCATAATAGTTCGGACATATGGCATTAATCATATCTGGAATGGTATGTGTGAATGGTTTAGGTAAAGGCAAAAATCTTTCACGTAACTCCTCAGGACACTCATGTGGAATACCCCATGCTTTTGCTATTGTATTGGCAGATACATCAAAAGGCCGTACTTTGGAGTCTAAACAAATTCTGAGGATGAGTTCTCATTTAGTAGTATGCCCATAGCGGAATAGAATTTTTTCACAATTTGGGGATATGCTACTATAGCCGCTGGTTTCAATAAGTCGGTTAGTCCTCGAGTCTTCAATAGATTAAAACCACTTTGAATTCTTGGGGTATTTATGACTTCTTCATCGTAGATAACTTCATATCCTAGAAAACTAGACCCTTGAATTGGTGAAACTTGTGTTAGTTTTGGAGAGATAGCAATACATCCCAGAAGTTGTTCCTCATTGGGATAGGTTGAAGAACCTACTGACTACATTGTCCTATCTTCATCATCTAAAATTACTACGGACATAGTGTTGATAGAAGCTTTGCGAAAGGGAGATCTACGTGTTGATCTCATTGTGAATGGAGAATAAAGGACTCTAGGGAGAATGATTATTACCAATACTAAGGCTCTATATTTATAGATCTTAATTTACAGCAGAATTCTGGAATAGGAATCATTAGAATGAAAAGTATTGACAAGGTAATAAGATTTAGTGCAAAATTTTCCCTAATTAAAAAGGATTTCATATTTATGGAAATTTTCATAAAATTCTCTTTTCTTTATTAGGAGCTACTAAAATAATATAATATACTATTTTATTATAGTCAAAGTCCTACTTTGAAAGGAAAAATCAAAATACATAATTATATATGTATTTCCAAAAATAATATTTTTCTAGGATCCACCGAGTACTTAGTGGGGAAACTACCGAGTACTCGGTAGTCCCTGTACAATTTTTTTTCAAAATCTCCTTTTTTTTCTTTAATAAATAAATAAATATATATATATATATATATATATATAGAATATCTAATATAAACTTAAATTAAATATTTGAAATAAAATAGAATCAATATATATATATATAATACATAAATAATTATATAAAATTAATTAAAATACATATTTATATAAATTAGAATTTTATAAAAATATTTTTGAAAAATCGTACCCTCCCCCAAACTTATATCGTTATATCCTTATAATTGAAAAATAGATAAAATCAAAATAATTTGTTCATCAAATACAAAAATATCCATTTTCATTAATCTTCTAATATTTTTCCGTTGGAGTTCGAGTACAAAAAATGCAAACAAAAAGTATAAAATAACGATTCATGGCTCGGCCTAAGGAAATATCTAGAATAACAAATCTATGCCGGCACATGATCGACTACTCTCAAAATCCTATGACTCGGACGGTGGTGGTGGTGGATGAGAAGTGGAGCCGGCCCCTAATCGCTCTAATATCTCCTGGAATCCATGAGCCATCTCTGCTCAGATCTTGGTATGCTCTTAAAGAATTCGTTCCTAACGGGCTACCAAATCTGCATACTGCTCCCTAGATAGAGACACTATCTCCCTCTGCCCAGATGCCCGAGGTATCTCTTCATCAATAGCCTCGTCATCATCATCACCTCCATCTGTTCGTTTTCCCTCCACTGCTGCTGTATCACCCTCCTCCTTCGAGGTATCAGAATCAGCCTCCTCCTCAGCAACGACTACCTCCTCTAGTCCTCGACTCATCTTGCCGTGAGAACGGCTAAAGACGCTATATGCCATTAGTGAATCAATGACACACTCTTCCCCTGTCACGCCCCTAAATTCCAAAGACTCCCAAACTGGGACATCCGAGAAATCCGGGGTATGATCCATACAAAGAGCGACCAATTAAGATCCTACATAACCATAAAACGAATGGAATAATATTAATAACAATAATTCCGTACATAACAAAGTGGAAGCTAAACCAAATGATACATGAGGCACATCAAGGCACCAAAAGAATACATCTCTATAATGATGCAATGATACCTAATACAAGGAAGGGATATGCCAACAAACTGACTCCCAAGAAATACAACAATAGTCCCAATATAGGGGACAAACAAAGGAAAATAAAATGAAACAACTCTACGTATGACCGTCCCAAATCCCACAACAGCATCCGTAACACTCTGTGTCAAACCAGAACATGCAACGAGAAAATAAAATAAATGTGTCAAACCACCCATCACACTGACCACTCAAAGGTCACATGTTCGTCTCAAAACTATTAGGGAAATTTTGGAAAGATAAAAATATCATTTAATCTCGGTTTATTTTTATCAAAAACACTTCCTTGAAAATCCATAAAAATAACTGTCTTGCCCCCGGACTCCGTTTTGGACACCGCCAGCTTTCAAAAATTAAAATCTTTTATAGCACGACTTTAAAAGCATTTAAAAACTCAAAGTTGTTGTCGGGGTCACGGGGTAGGTGAAAACGGATTTTTCACTTAAAGATCAAATGAACTCAAATGCAAGTCTTATGAAAAATCCGTTTTTGGGAAAACCAAGTGAAACACAAACGGAAAGACCAAATCAAATTTGTAGGTTCTTAATGGAGTAAAGGAATGAAGAACCGAAGGTAAAAAGCAACTCGAAGGGAAGGGCAAGTGACTATACTCAAAGGCACTAACTCTAACCCAACCATACCTAGTTCGACATCCAAATCTCTAAACTCCATAACGACTTATTCAAGAATTTCCACAACTCTAATGACATTCCTATCCTTAAGATCGCTAAAGGGAACCTAGTGGTCGTTGCCACGGAACCAACCAGTTTCAGTCAAAACCTCTTCCAATTATTTCAAACCTCAATTTCACATTCGAAACCACATCTCTTAGGTTTCTAACAAGATCATATGGCCATCCCTACATAATCGACTTGGTTCACTCATTACCTCATCTATCATAACCAAAACCTCAATGTCACGATTGATTTCACGTTCCTACACCAATGCTGACTTAGACCATAAAACCATCACCCGCCTTCTGAAGGCTTCAACTGATAATCAATCCAATGATTCATTACCGACTTTAATTTATTACAAGAAAGCCACCAAAACTAACTTATATCACCACTCTAAGTCATATAAGCACATATCAACAAGTACAAGCATTCATCTCACATTATGCTTTAAAACAAGGCATGCAAATCATATTATCAAATTATCCAATTTCACTTGAGCATTTTAATAACAAATGAATTATATATCGAAATTCACCTTAAACATGCTCCTCAATCACATAGGATGATATCATGATCCACATGTCAACATAAGTCACATAATACTAACTCAAATGCAATGTGACTCACACACCTCATGGTACACACGCGACCACACATACCCTACTCTAAGGGTCAACATGATCATTCTCTAACCATTCACTTTTGAGGATACAATCTCATGAAGGAAGGTAGGTTTATTGTACCGTTCTTCCCAAGTGTTTTTGACACTTACACTTTTAACAAGGAAGACATCAAAGACGACGCGGTTGTGCAATAGGATTTGGACAAGTCCTCCCCCTATCGTCTCTATTTCTCGGAAGACTAGTTCCGTAGGAGCGAGAAACACCCCCTGGCCAGTTGGTACGATGATCCAGAACAAGTCTACTCATGTATAAATACACAAATGGACGTAGACCACACCAATTGAATTCTCTCTACAAAAGGTGAACCCATATGCAATATGTCTCAATGGGCCATGCACCAACATAAATATGTATCTCATCATATTTATAAATAGCATTCCCAAAATGTCAACACGAATATTTTTCATCATTCAACATGCTTTTTAAATCTCATTTAAAGTAATAATCAACAAGAATGTTTTCTCATACACCATTCATGCTCCAAATCATCAAGTTGTCTTTTAATACACAAGGATAACACTTTTATTCATTTAACATGCTTATATCTCAATTAAAGCATTTAAATCATAAGGATACATTGTCATCCACAATTAATGTTCCAAGGCATCAAGTTGTCCTTTAATTCACAAGGATAACAATTCCATTTTTTTAAACATGCTCTTAGTTCAATTCAATCAAGTTTATCACAAATCATATCTCAACCATAACATCAATTCTCAACATAGAAAATATCATTCACAAAAGGGAAACTAGATACTCTCTAAGTTGAGATGTTGAGTTACACCAATCACATAGTATAACCTCAAAGGTGATACCCAAAGGAGCTAGCCGAATCTCATTCCAAGGCTACATCCCTAACACCCACATACACATATGTATAATTATACTTATACATATACACCACTATACCTACATACATGTACACACATAAATATAGGCATACAAGCATACTTTAATATTGCAAATCTTAACAACAACCACCCAACTAACATGCATCATAACCCTATTAATATCCTCACTAAGTAATCCATACTCAAGGGTTAATTCACATAAACATGTTCAAACCCTAACTTCATAATTCCAGGGATACACTTAGCAATTACATCTAAGGTTAGGAACCCTAGAATCAAACTCACACCCACACAATCACAAAATGAGCTAGTTAAGAAGTTTTCCATTACCTTAATTGAAGAACATAATAAACCATAATGCAATGCCAAAGAAACCCTAGCTTTCATCCAACATCGAAATCAAAGGAGTAAATCGATGGAAAGCTTCACCATAGCCTCCTAACCATGAATCAAACTCCAACACAAGAGGAGAACAAGAATTATGAAGTGGTTTAACAAGAAAACCCAAAACTAGGGTTTGAAAGGAAAACACACAAGGAAGGAAGAACACTTATCAATCCTTGGCTCAAACCAAAGACAGGAACACCATGAAAAACTTTCATGCTGATGGCCACATCAAACTCCCAACTTACGGTGATGGAATCAACCCATAAATGGAGAAGAAGTAAGAGGAAAAAGATGAGAGAAATGAGATAACAATGGAGAAGTCTTGCAAAGTGTGCTAACCCTAAGAGTTGTAGAGATTCTCCACTCACAACTCTCACAATCCAATGACCAATAATAAAGCTAGTGATAAGTCCATTTTACATACATATTTTATCCCCAAATGTATATTTGTTAGTATGTAAAACTATTTATTTTAATTAATTTAGAAGTGTAATAATGATAAATGCATAAAACTTAATTTATATAATAAAATTGTTGAATAAATCATTTTCAATGTCATTAAATTACATCTACATTTATGTCTTTCATTTATAGGTGTAAAGTGAGAAATGAATCAAATGCACATGGATGAAAGTTGGATGAATCAAATGCACATGGATGAAAGTTGGATGATTCAAATGCACATGGAAAAAGAACAAAATGTGATGGAAAGTGATGAAAAAGAAAAGAAAAGAATATTTCATTTCTCTTTACAAGTTGTAATTTGATTCCAATATTTCTCTATAAATATGGATACATCTTGAAGAGGAAGGAAAAGGGAAAGAGGAAGAAGAAGAAGGAGGAGAGCAAGAAGGACACCAAAGAGGAGAATAATTCATCTTCAATTCCGGGTTTTATTGTTCTTACTTTGTTATTTTCTTTTTAAGCATGTGTAACTAAATCCTCAACTAAGGTTGAGGATGAAACCACCATTTATGAAATAAATTCCTTTTAGTCTTTTATCAATTTCCATGTGTATGGTTTAAATGCTTATGATTTTCGTTTCATAGTATTAATTGTTTTAAATTCCTTTCACTATAAATATCATGTATTTATAGTAGTTAAGAATTCTTATCACAATTAATCAAGCTTGGATTTGATGAGTTTATAAGTAAAAATCTTTGATCTTATGTGATCCATTAAATTGCATACATAGGATGCTTAGAATTTTACACTTTAAAGCGAAGGAAAATCTATTTCTTGAAAATATATTTCATTAGTGCGTTATTGTTAAATATTGAGAAAGTAATAAGATTGATTTCTAAATTACTACTCTAAAATTGGAATTGATAAAGGAATAATTAGAAGTTTATGGATTAGTGGTGGTGGATTCCGATACCTTAGTATTTTCTCCCTATTATTCTCACTTTAATTATTTGTATTTCTATATTGCATGTTTAGTATAAAAATCGCTTCAACAAACAAAATTTGAGAAACTAGGTTAGTTTTAGATTAATTTGAGTTTAATTAAGTTCTCTTTAAAGCATTCCCTTGGGTTCGACCTCGTTCTTGCATAACCTAAATTACAATTGATTCGTGCACTTGCGAGTAATATTTTAAAACACACCAAGTTTTTGGCGCCGTTGCCGGGGAATAGCAACAAGAAATTAATTAAATTTAAGTTGATTTAATTCTTCTACTAGTTATTTAAAACAATAAATAAATAAAAAGAAAAAAAAACAGATTTTATAAGCTATTTTTTTGCTTGAATCTACTGTTTCGAAAATTTAAAAAAAAAAAAAAAAATTTCAAAAACTACTGTAGCATTTCCTCTACTGTAGCGAAAAAAAAACTGTAAAAAAAAAAAAAAAAATTTTAAATTTTTTTTATTTTTTATTTTTTTAAGCTACTGTTTTGTTTAAAATTTTTTTTTGTCTTTCTAATTCTAATAGTACTATAGTAAGGTAGTGTTTCTTCACTTTTGAATTTAGATGTTCGTTTATTTTTTTATTAGTGATAACAAATAAAAAAAAAATTTGAAAAAAATACTGTAGCATTTCGGCTACTGTAGCAAAATAAAATATTTTTTATTTATTTTTTATTTTCTTTATTCTTTGCTTAAGTATAAAATTAGCGTTTGTTTACTTAAGTTGAGAATTTTTATTATTATTTTTTTTATTATTGTTTATTGTATTATTTGTTTTTAAGTAATTGATACTTTTTGAATTTTGTAGGTAATATTTTTTTTTGAGATTGCATTGGATAAGCAAATACTTGGATTTCTTTGTACCAACTTCACTAGCATTATTGCGGAATCCAGGTAAGTACCCCTATCTTTAGTAAATAGTATTATTATTAATTTTTTTTTTTAGATTAGGTGAACATAGTTTTTATATAAGTGAAATTTTGCATGCTACCTTTAGGATAGAATAACACTAGAAATAACCTTTAGCTACACATTTTCTTCAAATTTATTTTATTTATTTATTTTATTTTATTTCGTTTATTTCTTTCTTTATTTATTTATAAAAAAAAAAAAAAAAAAAAGAAGAAAGTTCACACACTCACTCCCTTTACTTTTATTTTTGTTGACTTGCTTGTATGTGCATTTTTAATTTAGCATTTTGCATAAATCTTTTAGTAAGGGCATTAACCCTCTAACAAGATAAGGATTGGATTTCATCACCAATTCCTTGCCCATTAGGTTAAAAATCTTCTTGCATTTGTATACCCTTGGCTAAATTTAGTTTAATTTAAAATCAAGTAGACGTTGGCCAATAGGTTTTCATATAGCTCATAGGATCCTCTTGGACATTGTTAAACTTTTGGTAACTCCAGTGAGTCACTATCAAATTGATAAACGGTAGGACAGTTCTGTCTAGGAGTGTGGCTGACGCGGCATTAAGCATGCCTAGTGCCTCGCCACACTTTCCTGGGAACTACTTCGTTGTTAGTTTGATGGTCCTTAACTGGTCATCCATTAGTTTTCTCTGAAAGGGAGTAGGAGCTGTTTAACTAGGTGAAGATTATTTTGGAATTAGTCCTAATAATCTCTCATATAGGAAATTAAAAAAAAAAAAAAAAAAAAATAGAAATCACTACCCTTGAATTAAATTTTAGATAAAGAAAATACTTGTTTTGGTAGTGTGTTTGTTGAGTCATGGAGTCTTCCTAGTGCATGTTAGGTCGTCGATCTCTGAAATCAAAGTTGACACCTTTAGATCTAGAAATTGAGAGAACTTTTAGAAAAGGTGTAAGGAATTCTAGTGTTGAAAAGATCATTGAAGTCAAGATGGAGGGAGAACATAATGAAGTGAAAGCCCTTAAGGATTATTATACTCCTGCACATATCACAAATCCTTCTTGTATTGTCTTGCCTGCTACACAACATGCCCATTTGGAGATACGGGCAGCAGTAATCAATTTACTGCCGACTTTTAGAGGTTCGAACTTTGAAGACCCATACCTTCATGTTAAGGAATTTTTAGAGATTTGTTCCACCTTGAATTTTCAGAATATTCCCGAATAGTCAATTAAGATGAGGTTATTCCCGTTCTCTTTGAAAGAGAAAGCCAAGTCTTGGTTATATTCGTTGGAACCAGAATCAATCAAATCTTGGGATGAACTCTGTAAAAAATTCCTCACCAAATTCTTCCCTAGACATAGAACTAATTCCCTTCGCCGAAATATCATGGAATTTGCTCAAAAAGAAGGTGAACAGTTTTACATGTGTTGGGAAACATTCAATGATTTGCTACTTAAGTGTCCCCACCATGGTTTTGAAAAGTGGCGCTTAGTTGAATTCTTTTATGATGGATTATCAGCTCAAAATCGTCAACTAATTGAGTCACGAGGTGGGGTAGATTTCATGTCTAAGAATGAGAATGAGGCTTGGAAATTTCTAGATGCGTTAGCTGAGAGTTCCCAACATTGGGAATACTCAGGGAGGGTTGAGAGAAGAAGTTTACCAATGTCTATGGATACCAAAAAGGGAGGAGTCTATGAGGTGAGTGAGGGAACTGATTTGAGTGCAAGGATAGCTAGTCTCACCAGAAAAGTGGAGGCTATAGAGATGAAAAATGGAAAAAGTTCTTTAATCCATGTTATTAGTGAGACATGTCAACTTTGTGAGAGTCCATCTCATACTGCTCAGACGTGTCCCTCTATATCATCATTCCATGAGTGTATAAATGAACAAGCTAATGCACTAAACGGCTATAAGAAACCATTTGGCAGTCCCTATTCTGACACATACAACCCCAATTGGAGAAATCATCCTAATTTCTCATGGAGTCAAAATCAGTCTCAAAACAACTCGGGTATGCAACATATGCAATCCCAAAGGCAACCACCAGCATCATATCCTTCCATGTCCCAAAATTCTCATCCATATGTCCCCCAACAACCAAGGAAACCAACACTGGAAGATACATTACAACAGTTCATGCAACAAACTAGTCAATCGATTTCTAAATTAGAAACACAGATTGGCCAGTTAGCCACTGTTGTAGGAGAGAGGGAAAAAGGAAAATTTCCAAGTCAGCCCATTCCCAACCCAAAGGGTCAATATCATGTGAGTGAACAGTCGACCTCTGGTCCAACTGATCAAGTCCAGTCAATCATAACCCTAAGGTCAGGCAAACAAGTTGACAACCAAGTCAAAATTCCAAGAAGGGAAACTGTGAAAGGTAACCATGAACCAGAAAAGGAAAACAAAATGGAATCTCAAGTTGACCAAAAAGTCCAAATTCCCGATCTTGTCCCCAATCCTCTAGTAGAACCTTCAGTTAGGAACTTTGTTCCTACTGCACCATTTCCTCAAAGACTCCAAAAGCCTAAGAAGGGGCATCATTACAAAGAGATTATGGAAATATTCAAACAAGTCAAAATCAATATTCCATTTCTCGATGCAATTCAACAGGTCCCCTCTTATGCTAAGTTTTTGAAAGATTTGTGTACGGTTAAACGTGGATTGAATGTGTATAAAAAAGCCTTCCTTACAGAGCAAGTAAGCTCAATTATCCAGCACCGCACACCACCTAAATTCAAGGATCCCGGTTGTCCTACAATCTCATGTACAATAGGTAACCAGATAATTGAGCAAGCTTTGCTTGATTTGGGTGCGAGTGTAAATCTGTTGCCATACTCTGTGTATGAGCAACTCGGTCTTGGTGATTTGAAACCCACAAAGGTAGTGCTACAGTTGGCAGATCGTTCAGTCAAAGTACCTCGCGGTATCATTGAGGATGTGTTAATTCAAGTTGACAAATTCTTCTTTCCAGTAGACTTCATAGTCTTAGACACTCAACCTGTGGCTAATCCCAATAGCCAAATTCCTGTTATCCTTGGTCGACCATTCCTAGCCACTTCAAATGCTTCAAGCAATTGTAGGAATGGTGTCCTGAAACTTTCATTTGGAAACATGTCTGTTGAGCTTAATGTTTTTAATGTGAGCCGACAACCATCAGACTCTGAGGATATAAGTGATGTGAATCTAATAGAGAGCTTAGTACAAGAGACTTTTGAACATTCAAGTTTTGATGATCCTTTAGAGGCATGTCTAAATCACTTTGGGTGTGATTTTAATCTGGATAGTGCTTGTGAAGAAGTGAATACCTTGCTAGATTCTGTCCCTTTTATGGACATTGATAATTGGAAAGCCAAGGTAGAACTCCTTTCACCAATTGAATCTAAACATGTCTCATCTGTTGAGTCACCTCCAAAATTGGATCTGAAAGTTTTACCTTCTGAACTGAAGTATGCCTACTTAGGTCCAGATAAGAGTCTTCCTGTCATCATTGCTTCTGAGTTAAATAAAGAACATGAGGAAAAACTCTTAAATGTCCTTAGGGAGCATAAATCGGCTATTGGGTGGACTATAGCAGACATTAAGGGTATATCTCCATCCGTGTGCATGCATCGTATCCATCTTGAGGAAAATGCTAAAACTTCGCGAGAAATGCAAAGACGGATTAACCCCAACATGAAAGAGGTCGTTAGGGCAGAAGTCTTGAAGTTGTTAGATGTGGGGATCATATATCCTATTTCCGATAGTTCTTGGGTAAGTCCTGTTCAGGTCGTGCCTAAGAAATCAGGTATCACGGTAGTCACAAATGATGCCAATGAGTTAGTACCGACCCGAATGACCACTGGATGGCGAGTGTGCATTGATTATAGGAAGTTGAACTCTGTCACTAGGAAAGATCATTTTCCACTTCCTTTTATCGATCAGATGCTTGAGAGATTAGCCGGTCATGAGTACTACTGTTTCCTAGATGGTTATTCTGGATATAACCAAATTCCTATTGCACCTGAGGATCAGGAGAAAACCACATTCACTTGTCCTTTTGGAACATTTGCCTATAGACGTATGCCATTTGGATTATGCAATGCACCTGCTACTTTTCAGCGGTGTATGCTCAGCATATTTTCTGATATGGTAGAACGTTTTCTTGAGGTGTTTATGGATGACTTCTCCGTGTTTGGCTCATCCTTTGATGAATGTCTCATTCATTTGAAACTCGTGCTTACACGTTGTGAGGAGAAAAATTTGGTCTTAAATTGGGAGAAATGCCATTTTATGGTGAAAAAGGGAATTGTCTTGGGGCATGTTATTTCAAAGAAGGGTATAGAGGTTGACAAAGCTAAGGTTGATCTAATTTCCAATCTTCCACCACCACGTACGGTCAAAGAGATTAGGTCATTCTTAGGTCATGCAGGATTTTATCGTCGATTCATTAAAAACTTTAGCAGCATTTCCAGACCCCTTTGCAATTTACTTGCTAAAGATGTTGCTTTTGTCTTTGATGACGAATGCCTGAAAGCCTTTGAGAAGCTCAAAACATTGTTGACCACAGCACCTATCATGAAGCCACCGAGTTGGGATGCGTCTTTTGAGATTATGTGCGATGCATCTGATTATGCAGTTGGAGCTGTGTTAGGGCAACGTGTGAATAGGCTACCCCATGTGATCTATTATGCAAGTAAGACATTAAATGAGGCACAACTGAATTACTCTACCACTGAAAAAGAATTGTTAGCAGTTGTGTTTGCATTAGACAAGTTTAGGTCCTATCTGTTAGGGTCTAAAGTCCTCATTTTCTCAGATCATGCTGCACTTAGGTATCTCTTCTCTAAAAAAGATGCTAAGCCGCGCTTAATTCGATGGATCCTATTGCTACAAGAGTTTGATCTAGAAATTCGAGATAAGAAAGGGTCTGAAAATGTAGTAGCTGATCACTTGTCTAGGCTCATTCTTGAGACATCCCTAGACTCCATGCCTATTCTTGAGTCTTCCCCTGATGAACAACTCTTTGTTGTATCTGAGTCACCTTGGTTTGCTGACATTGTGAACTATCTTGTCACAGGTCAAATGCCTTCACATTGGACTAAGCAAGATAAATCCAAATTCTTATCTGAGGTCCGTCACTTCTTTTGGGATGATCCGTACTTATTCAAGTATTGTCCTGATCAGATTATTCGAAGATGTGCCCCAATTGTGACCAAACTAGTGTAATCTCTTTTGTCATGATCATGCATGTGGAGGTCATTTTAGTTCAAAGAGAACCGCTGCAAAGATATTGCAATCTGGATTTTACTGGCCCTCAATCTTTAAAGATTGTCATTCTTATTGCTTAGCATGTGAGCGATGTCAAAAGTTAGGGAGTATTTCACGTCGAAATATGATGCCTTTAAACCCAATTCTGATTATTGAAGTTTTCGATGTTTGGGGCATTGATTTCATGGGACCATTTCCTAATTCATTTGGCAATTTGTACATCCTTGTCGCAGTTGATTATGTGTCTAAATGGATTGAGGCAATTGCATGTAAAACTAATGATCACAAGGTAGTAGTCAAGTTTTTGAAAGATAATATCTTTTCACGTTTTGGTACACCCCGTGCTATTATTAGTGATGGGGGGAAACATTTTTGCAATAGGGTTTTCGAAGCATTAATGAGAAAATATTGTGTAACCCACAAAATTGCACTTGCTTATCATCCCCAGACTAGTGGTCAAGTTGAGTTATCCAATAGAGAAATTAAACACATTTTGGAGAAAACGGTTAACCCAAATAGGAAAGACTGGTCCTTGAGACTTAGTGATGCACTGTGGGCATACCGTACTGCATTTAAGAACCCTATTGGAATGTCTCCTTACCGAATGGTGTATGGCAAAGCTTGTCATCTCCCAGTTGAGTTAGAGCATAGAGCCTTTTGGGCTATTAAACAACTCAACTTTAACCTTGACAAAGCAGGAGTCCATAGGAAGCTTCAGTTGAATGAGTTGGAGGAAATTAGGAATGATGCTTACCAGAGTACAAAAATCTATAAAGAGCAAATGAAAATAAGGCATGACAAAAGTATTCTTAGGAAAACTTTCACACCTGGTAAAAAAGTCTTGCTTTATAATTCTCGATTGCATTTGTTTCCAGGAAAGTTGAAATCTCGATGGTCTGGTCCGTTCATTGTTCGAATTGTTCATCCATATGGAGCCATTGAGATTGAAAATCCAAAAAATGGTGATGTGTTCAAAGTTAACGGTCAGCGTTTGAAACCATTTTTAGAGTTACTTTCTTAAGAAGGGGAGGAGATCTCCCTGAGTGATCCTGTTTATCAGGATTGACCTATGTGGTCTTGTTGTACATATCTATTTTAGGATTTTTTTTACTTTATTTTTAATTTTTGTTTTAAATTCTAACAACTTATTGTTGTTTGATAGCAAGTTTGACCAGATCAACCTACCACGAGTCAGGTGATACCTTTTCACTCTTGTCTTTTTGTTTACAAAGTGTGAGTTTGTCCAACATTAGGGACAATGTTGAGTTTAGGTTTGGGGGTATGGTGTCTAATTTTTGTTGTGTAATTCATTAATTTAAAAAAAAAAAAAAAAAAAAAAAATTTGTTTTTACGCATGAATGTTTTGCATTACAAGTTGATTGAGTTTGTGTTTATGATGTGTGAGTAGTATGTGATGCAATATTCCCGTTCATGAGAGTAATGATTAGATCGAGCTAAGTGAGGTGATGTGGTTTTACATGGGTGAATAGATTAGTGAAATTGAAACCGAAAAGGACGACTTTGACCTATAAGCACAAGCACACATTCACTATGGGAAAAACAATTGATCTTTGACTATATAGTTGAGAAATTAATTTTGCCAGAATAAAATGGGAGATGGGGAGTTGATATAGATGAAATGGAGAAAATTTTAAAAATTTTCTTTGAAAAATAAAATGCAAAAAGTAGTTCTTCGATCTGAGTAACCGGACCTTGGTATCACCAATATCATTGTTCGCGTAAAAAGGGGAGAAAACTAATGAGCATAAATCCCAATAAAGAAGTTAGGGCCCAGTTGGTTGGGATTAAAAATCCTCGCTGGAAAGTCCGGAGCTTAGAAAGATAAAAAGGGATGAAAAGTGGAATGATGGAAGGAATAATTTTTTGGCAAAATTTGATCAATGAAGTAGAAAAAGAAAGATTGAAATACCATAGTAGAATGTTCATAAAAACACGGAGGGTAGTCTGGATTGAGAGTAGAAAGTAACGAAATCTTTTACTTTTGTGGGAACTATTCATGACACGAATCTTGAGATTAGTTATTGTTCGGTAGTGAATGGGAGTATTTGCATCCATAATATCTTGTGCATTATATCATGACTTTTTTGATGAGTATGTGAATGCATGAATGCGTGATTATAAATAAAAAATTGAGAAGTTGTGGGTAGTATATCCAACCATCACGAGAATCGATGTTTGTGGGTATCATCACTGAAAACCCTCACGAGACTATAACTCGTCCACTAGGGGAAACCTAGGGGTTCAAAGGCTTATTGCATATGCTAAATGTAATCGAGATAACCAGCAAAAATGGTGTAGTTAGAATTTTATTTCTTTTTGTTTTGCTCGAGGACTAGCAAAATATAGGTTTGGGGGTATTTGATAAGTCCATTTTACATACATATTTTATCCCCAAATGTATATTTGTTAGTATGTAAAACTATTTATTTTAATTAATTTAGAAGTGTAATAATGATAAATGCATAAAACTTAATTTATATAATAAAATTGTTGAATAAATCATTTTCAATGTCATTAAATTACATCTACATTTATGTCTTTCATTTATAGGTGTAAAGTGAGAAATGAATCAAATGCACATGGATGAAAGTTGGATGAATCAAATGCACATGGATGAAAGTTGGATGATTCAAATGCACATGGAAAAAGAACAAAATGTGATGGAAAGTGATGAAAAAGAAAAGAAAAGAATATTTCATTTCTCTTTACAAGTTGTAATTTGATTCCAATATTTCTCTATAAATATGGATACATCTTGAAGAGGAAGGAAAAGGGAAAGAGGAAGAAGAAGAAGGAGGAGAGCAAGAAGGACACCAAAGAGGAGAATAATTCATCTTCAATTCCGGGTTTTATTGTTCTTACTTTGTTATTTTCTTTTTAAGCATGTGTAACTAAATCCTCAACTAAGGTTGAGGATGAAACCACCATTTATGAAATAAATTCCTTTTAGTCTTTTATCAATTTCCATGTGTATGGTTTAAATGCTTATGATTTTCGTTTCATAGTATTAATTGTTTTAAATTCCTTTCACTATAAATATCATGTATTTATAGTAGTTAAGAATTCTTATCACAATTAATCAAGCTTGGATTTGATGAGTTTATAAGTAAAAATCTTTGATCTTATGCGATCCATTAAATTGCATACATAGGATGCTTAGAATTTTACACTTTAAAGCGAAGGAAAATCTATTTCTTGAAAATATATTTCATTAGTGCGTTATTGTTAAATATTGAGAAAGTAATAAGATTGATTTCTAAATTACTACTCTAAAATTGGAATTGATAAAGAATAATTAGAAGTTTATGGATTAGTGGTGGTGGATTCCGATACCTTAGTATTTTCTCCCTATTATTCTCACTTTAATTATTTGTATTTCTATATTGCATGTTTAGTATAAAAATCGCTTCAACAAACAAAATTTGAGAAACTAGGTTAGTTTTAGATTAATTTGAGTTTAATTAAGTTCTCTTTAAAGCATTCCCTTGGGTTCGACCTCGTTCTTGCATAACCTAAATTACAATTGATTCGTGCACTTGCGAGTAATATTTTAAAACACACCAAGTTTTTGGCGCCGTTGCCGGGGAATAGCAACAAGAAATTAATTAAATTTAAGTTGATTTAATTCTTCTACTAGTTATTTAAAACAATAAATAAATAAAAAGAAAAAAAAAACAGATTTTATAAGCTATTTTTTTGCTTGAATCTACTGTTTCGAAAATTTAAAAAAAAAAAAAAAAAATTTCAAAAACTACTGTAGCATTTCCTCTACTGTAGCGAAAAAAAAACTGTAAAAAAAAAAAAAAAATTTTAAATTTTTTTTATTTTTTATTTTTTTAAGCTACTGTTTTGTTTAAAATTTTTTTTTGTCTTTCTAATTCTAATAGTACTATAGTAAGGTAGTGTTTCTTCACTTTTGAATTTAGATGTTCGTTTATTTTTTTATTAGTGATAACAAATAAAAAAAAAATTTGAAAAAAATACTGTAGCATTTCGGCTACTGTAGCAAAATAAAATATTTTTTATTTATTTTTTATTTTCTTTATTCTTTGCTTAAGTATAAAATTAGCGTTTGTTTACTTAAGTTGAGAATTTTTATTATTATTTTTTTTATTATTGTTTATTGTATTATTTGTTTTTAAGTAATTGATACTTTTTGAATTTTGTAGGTAATATTTTTTTTTGAGATTGCATTGGATAAGCAAATACTTGGATTTCTTTGTACCAACTTCACTAGCATTATTGCGGAATCCAGGTAAGTACCCCTATCTTTAGTAAATAGTATTATTATTAATTTTTTTTTTTTTAGATTAGGTGAACATAGTTTTTATATAGGTGAAATTTTGCATGCTACCTTTAGGATAGAATAACACTAGAAATAACCTTTAGGTACACATTTTCTTCAAATTTATTTTATTTATTTATTTTATTTTATTTCGTTTATTTCTTTCTTTATTTATTTATAAAAAAAAAAAAAAGAAGAAAGTTCACACACTCACTCCCTTTACTTTTATTTTTGTTGACTTGCTTGTATGTGCATTTTTAATTTAGCATTTTGCATAAATCTTTTAGTAAGGGCATTAACCCTCTAACAAGATAAGGATTGGATTTCATCACCAATTCCTTGCCCATTAGGTTAAAAATCTTCTTGCATTTGTATACCCTTGGCTAAATTTAGTTTAATTTAAAATCAAGTAGACGTTGGCCAATAGGTTTTCATATAGCTCATAGGATCCTCTTGGACATTGTTAAACTTTTGGTAACTCCAGTGAGTCACTATCAAATTGATAAACGGTAGGACAGTTCTGTCTAGGAGTGTGGCTGACGCGGCATTAAGCAGGCCTAGTGCCTCGCCACACTTTCCTGGGAACTACTTCGTTGTTAGTTTGATGGTCCTTAACTGGTCATCCATTAGTTTTCTCTGAAAGGGAGTAGGAGCTGTCTAACTAGGTGAAGATTATTTTGGAATTAGTCCTAATAATCTCTCATATAGGAAATTAAAAAAAAAAAAAAAAATAATAGAAATCACTACCCTTGAATTAAATTTTAGATAAAGAAAATACTTGTTTTGGTAGTGTGTTTGTTGAGTCATGGAGTCTTCCTAGTGCATGTTAGGTCGTCGATCTCTGAAATCAAAGTTGACACCTTTAGATCTAGAAATTGAGAGAACTTTTAGAAAAGGTGTAAGGAATTCTAGTGTTGAAAAGATCATTGAAGTCAAGATGGAGGGAGAACATAATGAAGTGAAAGCCCTTAAGGATTATTATACTCCTGCACATATCACAAATCCTTCTTGTATTGTCTTGCCTGCTACACAACATGCCCATTTGGAGATACGGGCAGCAGTAATCAATTTACTGCCGACTTTTAGAGGTTCGAACTTTGAAGACCCATACCTTCATGTTAAGGAATTTTTAGAGATTTGTTCCACCTTGAATTTTCAGAATATTCCCGAATAGTCAATTAAGATGAGGTTATTCCCGTTCTCTTTGAAAGAGAAAGCCAAGTCTTGGTTATATTCGTTGGAACCAGAATCAATCAAATCTTGGGATGAACTCTGTAAAAAATTCCTCACCAAATTCTTCCCTAGACATAGAACTAATTCCCTTCGCCGAAATATCATGGAATTTGCTCAAAAAGAAGGTGAACAGTTTTACATGTGTTGGGAAACATTCAATGATTTGCTACTTAAGTGTCCCCACCATGGTTTTGAAAAGTGGCGCTTAGTTGAATTCTTTTATGATGGATTATCAGCTCAAAATCGTCAACTAATTGAGTCACGAGGTGGGGTAGATTTCATGTCTAAGAATGAGAATGAGGCTTGGAAATTTCTAGATGCGTTAGCTGAGAGTTCCCAACATTGGGAATACTCAGGGAGGGTTGAGAGAAGAAGTTTACCAATGTCTATGGATACCAAAAAGGGAGGAGTCTATGAGGTGAGTGAGGGAACTGATTTGAGTGCAAGGATAGCTAGTCTCACCAGAAAAGTGGAGGCTATAGAGATGAAAAATGGAAAAAGTTCTTTAATCCATGTTATTAGTGAGACATGTCAACTTTGTGAGAGTCCATCTCATACTGCTCAGACGTGTCCCTCTATATCATCATTCCATGAGTGTATAAATGAACAAGCTAATGCACTAAACGGCTATAAGAAACCATTTGGCAGTCCCTATTCTGACACATACAACCCCAATTGGAGAAATCATCCTAATTTCTCATGGAGTCAAAATCAGTCTCAAAACAACTCGGGTATGCAACATATGCAATCCCAAAGGCAACCACCAGCATCATATCCTTCCATGTCCCAAAATTCTCATCCATATGTCCCCCAACAACCAAGGAAACCAACACTGGAAGATACATTACAACAGTTCATGCAACAAACTAGTCAATCGATTTCTAAATTAGAAACACAGATTGGCCAGTTAGCCACTGTTGTAGGAGAGAGGGAAAAAGGAAAATTTCCAAGTCAGCCCATTCCCAACCCAAAGGGTCAATATCATGTGAGTGAACAGTCGACCTCTGGTCCAACTGATCAAGTCCAGTCAATCATAACCCTAAGGTCAGGCAAACAAGTTGACAACCAAGTCAAAATTCCAAGAAGGGAAACTGTGAAAGGTAACCATGAACCAGAAAAGGAAAACAAAATGGAATCTCAAGTTGACCAAAAAGTCCAAATTCCCGATCTTGTCCCCAATCCTCTAGTAGAACCTTCAGTTAGGAACTTTGTTCCTACTGCACCATTTCCTCAAAGACTCCAAAAGCCTAAGAAGGGGCATCATTACAAAGAGATTATGGAAATATTCAAACAAGTCAAAATCAATATTCCATTTCTCGATGCAATTCAACAGGTCCCCTCTTATGCTAAGTTTTTGAAAGATTTGTGTACGGTTAAACGTGGATTGAATGTGTATAAAAAAGCCTTCCTTACAGAGCAAGTAAGCTCAATTATCCAGCACCGCACACCACCTAAATTCAAGGATCCCGGTTGTCCTACAATCTCATGTACAATAGGTAACCAGATAATTGAGCAAGCTTTGCTTGATTTGGGTGCGAGTGTAAATCTGTTGCCATACTCTGTGTATGAGCAACTCGGTCTTGGTGATTTGAAACCCACAAAGGTAGTGCTACAGTTGGCAGATCGTTCAGTCAAAGTACCTCGCGGTATCATTGAGGATGTGTTAATTCAAGTTGACAAATTCTTCTTTCCAGTAGACTTCATAGTCTTAGACACTCAACCTGTGGCTAATCCCAATAGCCAAATTCCTGTTATCCTTGGTCGACCATTCCTAGCCACTTCAAATGCTTCAAGCAATTGTAGGAATGGTGTCCTGAAACTTTCATTTGGAAACATGTCTGTTGAGCTTAATGTTTTTAATGTGAGCCGACAACCATCAGACTCTGAGGATATAAGTGATGTGAATCTAATAGAGAGCTTAGTACAAGAGACTTTTGAACATTCAAGTTTTGATGATCCTTTAGAGGCATGTCTAAATCACTTTGGGTGTGATTTTAATCTGGATAGTGCTTGTGAAGAAGTGAATACCTTGCTAGATTCTGTCCCTTTTATGGACATTGATAATTGGAAAGCCAAGGTAGAACTCCTTTCACCAATTGAATCTAAACATGTCTCATCTGTTGAGTCACCTCCAAAATTGGATCTGAAAGTTTTACCTTCTGAACTGAAGTATGCCTACTTAGGTCCAGATAAGAGTCTTCCTGTCATCATTGCTTCTGAGTTAAATAAAGAACATGAGGAAAAACTCTTAAATGTCCTTAGGGAGCATAAATCGGCTATTGGGTGGACTATAGCAGACATTAAGGGTATATCTCCATCCGTGTGCATGCATCGTATCCATCTTGAGGAAAATGCTAAAACTTCGCGAGAAATGCAAAGACGGATTAACCCCAACATGAAAGAGGTCGTTAGGGCAGAAGTCTTGAAGTTGTTAGATGTGGGGATCATATATCCTATTTCCGATAGTTCTTGGGTAAGTCCTGTTCAGGTCGTGCCTAAGAAATCAGGTATCACGGTAGTCACAAATGATGCCAATGAGTTAGTACCGACCCGAATGACCACTGGATGGCGAGTGTGCATTGATTATAGGAAGTTGAACTCTGTCACTAGGAAAGATCATTTTCCACTTCCTTTTATCGATCAGATGCTTGAGAGATTAGCCGGTCATGAGTACTACTGTTTCCTAGATGGTTATTCTGGATATAACCAAATTCCTATTGCACCTGAGGATCAGGAGAAAACCACATTCACTTGTCCTTTTGGAACATTTGCCTATAGACGTATGCCATTTGGATTATGCAATGCACCTGCTACTTTTCAGCGGTGTATGCTCAGCATATTTTCTGATATGGTAGAACGTTTTCTTGAGGTGTTTATGGATGACTTCTCCGTGTTTGGCTCATCCTTTGATGAATGTCTCATTCATTTGAAACTCGTGCTTACACGTTGTGAGGAGAAAAATTTGGTCTTAAATTGGGAGAAATGCCATTTTATGGTGAAAAAGGGAATTGTCTTGGGGCATGTTATTTCAAAGAAGGGTATAGAGGTTGACAAAGCTAAGGTTGATCTAATTTCCAATCTTCCACCACCACGTACGGTCAAAGAGATTAGGTCATTCTTAGGTCATGCAGGATTTTATCGTCGATTCATTAAAAACTTTAGCAGCATTTCCAGACCCCTTTGCAATTTACTTGCTAAAGATGTTGCTTTTGTCTTTGATGACGAATGCCTGAAAGCCTTTGAGAAGCTCAAAACATTGTTGACCACAGCACCTATCATGAAGCCACCGAGTTGGGATGCGTCTTTTGAGATTATGTGCGATGCATCTGATTATGCAGTTGGAGCTGTGTTAGGGCAACGTGTGAATAGGCTACC
Source organism: Cornus suecica (assembly GCA_963922005.1). Lineage (NCBI taxonomy): Eukaryota > Viridiplantae > Streptophyta > Magnoliopsida > Cornales > Cornaceae > Cornus > Cornus suecica. The sequence continues at coordinate 4,546,134 of OY998248.1, read as the reverse complement.
CCATGTGATCTATTATGCAAGTAAGACATTAAATGAGGCACAACTGAATTACTCTACCACTGAAAAAGAATTGTTAGCAGTTGTGTTTGCATTAGACAAGTTTAGGTCCTATCTGTTAGGGTCTAAAGTCCTCATTTTCTCAGATCATGCTGCACTTAGGTATCTCTTCTCTAAAAAAGATGCTAAGCCGCGCTTAATTCGATGGATCCTATTGCTACAAGAGTTTGATCTAGAAATTCGAGATAAGAAAGGGTCTGAAAATGTAGTAGCTGATCACTTGTCTAGGCTCATTCTTGAGACATCCCTAGACTCCATGCCTATTCTTGAGTCTTCCCCTGATGAACAACTCTTTGTTGTATCTGAGTCACCTTGGTTTGCTGACATTGTGAACTATCTTGTCACAGGTCAAATGCCTTCACATTGGACTAAGCAAGATAAATCCAAATTCTTATCTGAGGTCCGTCACTTCTTTTGGGATGATCCGTACTTATTCAAGTATTGTCCTGATCAGATTATTCGAAGATGTGTCCCCAATTGTGACCAAACTAGTGTAATCTCTTTTGTCATGATCATGCATGTGGAGGTCATTTTAGTTCAAAGAGAACCGCTGCAAAGATATTGCAATCTGGATTTTACTGGCCCTCAATCTTTAAAGATTGTCATTCTTATTGCTTAGCATGTGAGCGATGTCAAAAGTTAGGGAGTATTTCACGTCGAAATATGATGCCTTTAAACCCAATTCTGATTATTGAAGTTTTCGATGTTTGGGGCATTGATTTCATGGGACCATTTCCTAATTCATTTGGCAATTTGTACATCCTTGTCGCAGTTGATTATGTGTCTAAATGGATTGAGGCAATTGCATGTAAAACTAATGATCACAAGGTAGTAGTCAAGTTTTTGAAAGATAATATCTTTTCACGTTTTGGTACACCCCGTGCTATTATTAGTGATGGGGGGAAACATTTTTGCAATAGGGTTTTCGAAGCATTAATGAGAAAATATTGTGTAACCCACAAAATTGCACTTGCTTATCATCCCCAGACTAGTGGTCAAGTTGAGTTATCCAATAGAGAAATTAAACACATTTTGGAGAAAACGGTTAACCCAAATAGGAAAGACTGGTCCTTGAGACTTAGTGATGCACTGTGGGCATACCGTACTGCATTTAAGAACCCTATTGGAATGTCTCCTTACCGAATGGTGTATGGCAAAGCTTGTCATCTCCCAGTTGAGTTAGAGCATAGAGCCTTTTGGGCTATTAAACAACTCAACTTTAACCTTGACAAAGCAGGAGTCCATAGGAAGCTTCAGTTGAATGAGTTGGAGGAAATTAGGAATGATGCTTACCAGAGTACAAAAATCTATAAAGAGCAAATGAAAATAAGGCATGACAAAAGTATTCTTAGGAAAACTTTCACACCTGGTAAAAAAGTCTTGCTTTATAATTCTCGATTGCATTTGTTTCCAGGAAAGTTGAAATCTCGATGGTCTGGTCCGTTCATTGTTCGAATTGTTCATCCATATGGAGCCATTGAGATTGAAAATCCAAAAAATGGTGATGTGTTCAAAGTTAACGGTCAGCGTTTGAAACCATTTTTAGAGTTACTTTCTCAAGAAGGGGAGGAGATCTCCCTGAGTGATCCTGTTTATCAGGATTGACCTATGTGGTCTTGTTGTACATATCTATTTTAGGATTTTTTTTACTTTATTTTTAATTTTTGTTTTAAATTCTAACAACTTATTGTTGTTTGATAGCAAGTTTGACCAGATCAACCTACCACGAGTCAGGTGATACCTTTTCACTCTTGTCTTTTTGTTTACAAAGTGTGAGTTTGTCCAACATTAGGGACAATGTTGAGTTTAGGTTTGGGGGTATGGTGTCTAATTTTTGTTGTGTAATTCATTAATTTAAAAAAAAAAAAATAAAAAAAAAATTTGTTTTTACGCATGAATGTTTTGCATTACAAGTTGATTGAGTTTGTGTTTATGATGTGTGAGTAGTATGTGATGCAATATTCCCGTTCATGAGAGTAATGATTAGATCGAGCTAAGTGAGGTGATGTGGTTTTACATGGGTGAATAGATTAGTGAAATTGAAACCGAAAAGGACGACTTTGACCTATAAGCACAAGCACACATTCACTATGGGAAAAACAATTGATCTTTGACTATATAGTTGAGAAATTAATTTTGCCAGAATAAAATGGGAGATGGGGAGTTGATATAGATGAAATGGAGAAAATTTTAAAAATTTTCTTTGAAAAATAAAATGCAAAAAGTAGTTCTTCGATCTGAGTAACCGGACCTTGGTATCACCAATATCATTGTTCGCGTAAAAAGGGGAGAAAACTAATGAGCATAAATCCCAATAAAGAAGTTAGGGCCCAGTTGGTTGGGATTAAAAATCCTCGCTGGAAAGTCCGGAGCTTAGAAAGATAAAAAGGGATGAAAAGTGGAATGATGGAAGGAATAATTTTTTGGCAAAATTTGATCAATGAAGTAGAAAAAGAAAGATTGAAATACCATAGTAGAATGTTCATAAAAACACGGAGGGTAGTCTGGATTGGGAGTAGAAAGTAACGAAATCTTTTACTTTTGTGGGAACTATTCATGACACGAATCTTGAGATTAGTTATTGTTCGGTAGTGAATGGGAGTATTTGCATCCATAATATCTTGTGCATTATATCATGACTTTGTTGATGAGTATGTGAATGCATGAATGCGTGATTATAAATAAAAAATTGAGAAGTTGTGGGTAGTATATCCAACCCTCACGAGAATCGATGTTTGTGGGTATCATCACTGGAAACCCTCACGAGACTATAACTCGTCCACTAGGGGAAACCTAGGGGTTCAAAGGCTCATTGCATATGCTAAATGTAATCGAGATAACCAGCGAAAATGGTGTAGTTAGAATTTTATTTCTTTTTGTTTTGCTCGAGGACTAGCAAAATATAGGTTTGGGGGTATTTGATAAGTCCATTTTACATACATATTTTATCCCCAAATGTATATTTGTTAGTATGTAAAACTATTTATTTTAATTAATTTAGAAGTGTAATAATGATAAATGCATAAAACTTAATTTATATAATAAAATTGTTGAATAAATCATTTTCAATGTCATTAAATTACATCTACATTTATGTCTTTCATTTATAGGTGTAAAGTGAGAAATGAATCAAATGCACATGGATGAAAGTTGGATGAATCAAATGCACATGGATGAAAGTTGGATGATTCAAATGAACATGGAAAAAGAACAAAATGTGATGGAAAGTGATGAAAAAGAAAAGAAAAGAATATTTCATTTCTCTTTACAAGTTGTAATTTGATTCCAATATTTCTCTATAAATATGGATACATCTTGAAGAGGAAGGAAAAGGGAAAGAGGAAGAAGAAGAAGGAGGAGAGCAAGAAGGACACCAAAGAGGAGAATAATTCATCTTCAATTCCGGGTTTTATTGTTCTTACTTTGTTATTTTCTTTTTAAGCATGTGTAACTAAATCCTCAACTAAGGTTGAGGATGAAACCACCATTTATGAAATAAATTCCTTTTAGTCTTTTATCAATTTCCATGTGTATGGTTTAAATGCTTATGATTTTCGTTTCATAGTATTAATTGTTTTAAATTCCTTTCACTATAAATATCATGTATTTATAGTAGTTAAGAATTCTTATCACAATTAATCAAGCTTGGATTTGATGAGTTTATAAGTAAAAATCTTTGATCTTATGTGATCCATTAAATTGCATACATAGGATGCTTAGAATTTTACACTTTAAAGCGAAGGAAAATCTATTTCTTGAAAATATATTTCATTAGTGCGTTATTGTTAAATATTGAGAAAGTAATAAGATTGATTTCTAAATTACTACTCTAAAATTGGAATTGATAAAGGAATAATTAGAAGTTTATGGATTAGTGGTGGTGGATTCCGATACCTTAGTATTTTCTCCCTATTATTCTCACTTTAATTATTTGTATTTCTATATTGCATGTTTAGTATAAAAATCGCTTCAACAAACAAAATTTGAGAAACTAGGTTAGTTTTAGATTAATTTGAGTTTAATTAAGTTCTCTTTAAAGCATTCCCTTGGGTTCGACCTCGTTCTTGCATAACCTAAATTACAATTGATTCGTGCACTTGCGAGTAATATTTTAAAACACACCAAGTTTTTGGCGCCGTTGCCGGGGAATAGCAACAAGAAATTAATTAAATTTAAGTTGATTTAATTCTTCTACTAGTTATTTAAAAAAATAAATAAATAAAAAGAAAAAAAAACAGATTTTATAAGCTATTTTTTTGCTTGAATCTACTGTTTCGAAAATTTAAGAAAAAAAAAAAAAAAAAAAAAATTTCAAAAACTACTGTAGCATTTCCTCTACTGTAGCGAAAAAAAAACTGTAAAAAAAAAAAAAAAATTTTAAATTTTTTTTATTTTTTTTATTTTTTTAAGCTACTGGTTTGTTTAAAAATTTTTTTTGTCTTTCTAATTCTAATAGTGCTATAGTAAGGTAGTGTTTCTTCACTTTTGAATTTAGATGTTCGTTTTTTTTTTTTATTAGTGATAACAAATAAAAAAAAAATTTGAAAAAAATACTGTAGCATTTCGGTAACTGTAGCTACAGTAGCTTTTCCTGTAGCATTTCCTCTACTGTAGCATTTCCTCTACTCTAGCGAAAAAAATACTGTAGCATTTCGTTAATTGGTGTCCATTGTGGATATTCAGTAATGAGCATGACAACAAACAAATAATAATCATCATATAATTTACCTCATTTAACATGATTTATATTTGTCTCATGTTTAATTCTTGTGTCCGACGATTTTTTCATCAACGCATGAGGTAATGTGTCCTCCATCACCTCGTCAATCCCCTCAATTACATTGTATTCCTCCCTTTTATTATCGTGAACTTGTTCCTCGAGACATTGGGAAATTGATTCTTTAACTTCATATGATACCTCAATTGACATTTTAGGTTCTTCGAATTTTGATGTTGATAAATCTATTTATGCAAAACTGACTGGTATATTCGAGGTGATTGGTGGTGACTCTATTGGCTTTTTTCATGACTCTTCATATAGTGCTTTTTCTATAGCCGAGATGTCATCAATATTGGATTGTAATTGCTTATCCCAATCAATATTTGTGAAGTCTTCCTTTACTTCAGGAAATTCATCCTTTCTCACCTCTACTTGTACCGATTCTTCTTGTAAGGTTTCATTATTTGCTTTGAATTGTTCCTCTATTTGATTACAATCTTCTTCCTTGTCCTCATGAGTTATATATAATGGACTAGTTTACTATTCGTTAAGTGATCCTAGCTCAACTATACTTTGGTCTATTGTATCAACTGCCGCTTGACGTGACCATTCCTTTTCTCTTCTATTTAAAGCACTAGCTAGTTGTCCTACTAGGGTTTCTGACTTACAAAGGGATTGTGAATGAGAGTGGAGTAATTGTGATTCTGCTTCTAACGTGCTAAGGGTAGTCTCAACACTATCTTCATATTTGTTTGACTGGGGAGGTGAACATGGAATTAGATCTGGAACAAAATCTTTACTGAGAGGATGATTTAAATCATATGAATAATATTCTTGATTATCTAATTGTAAGTGAGAATTGTCTACCTTATGTGTAATCTTCTCACACTCACGAGTGGTTGCTTCAATATTCCCTAGGGTTGCTAAAACTTTATCTTCAAAACTTAATGGCTCTTGGGGAAAATATTGATTTGACTCCTCAAATTGGAATTTACTAGATGGTTGAGGGTAGCACTCTTGATTTTATAATGAAAAACCTAATCCCTGATTATATACTTGAGAACTCGATGATTGATTAAAACATCATGGATCTTGATTTAAGCTTTGATATTGACTTCCCATGTATGGTTGTTGATATAAAAAACTAGGATCGTTTAACCAACCCGGATTGTATGTATTATAATATGGAATGTTGGCCGAATTGGTATAGGCATTATACATTATATTATATTTTTTATTTTATTTTAATTTGAATAAATACAAATAAAAAGAAAAATAAATAGAAATTAAGCAAGAAACGTAAAGTAGAATTGTGGAATAAGGATAAATACACTTAAAACTCACAAACGGTCCAGCAAATAGTGGTCGCCTGCTTCTTTGGTTCTCCTTTCACTTATTTCGGTGTACCTCGTCAAAACACACAATTCAACTTTAAAAAGAAGAAAATAAAAATAAAGCAAATAAATAATCTAGCTATAATAATTATTTGAAAGTATAGAAAATCAATAGTCCCCGGTAACGGTGCCAAAAACTTGATCGGGTCCTAAACCTCGATTGATTTGGAACTACTAGGCTTGGGTAATAAATAATAATAATAATAATGTTGTGTGCAAATAAGCCCTTAAATTTGACATAGTTTTCCCTATCGTAAGTGCACGAATCAATTATAGTATAGTATAGATAAGATAGGGTATATCGTATCCACGTAGACTAATGAATTTACAACTTTTTCTATATTTATTGTAACTAAATTATGAAAGATAGTTTTGTTTGTTTGGTTTTCTATAACTAATTTGACAAGAAATAAAATAACATAAAAATAAAGATAGATTTTGGTTTTGGTGTTTGAAAACAATGGAAATAAAGATCTAGGGTATTTCTAAATCCACCACTAATCGCATAATATATCCTCCTAATCATTTAATTGTAAATGGCGGTCCAACATATGTGAATCAGATATAGGGTCGCAAACATTAGCAAATCCTAATCCCAAAAAATGAACAATTAATCCATCATTGGTATAATCCATCTTTGAACAAGAATAACTAGTACATGCATCTACTTTAAACTACTCCTACTAACATAAATTAAAAGAATGTCACTCGTTATCTTTTCTTGAGCATGGTTTGTCTAAATCAAGATTGCATGTTAATTACCACAATTGTGTAGAAAATCATGAGTTAAGCATCCGAGTGCTAGCCTATATTGAATAACCATGATTGTGTAAGATAAAACATTCATTCAAGTTAAGACAAAACATAAAATAAATGAAGAATCTTCTATAAAATCAAACGTAATCACTCATCCACACAATCATCACATACGTGTCCTTCTATTTCCCCTTATACAATAAAAATAAGAAATAGTCTACATTACTTGGGTAGGGTTTTTAACAAAACCCTAGATACCGATTTAGTTGTTCATGGTAGTGGTTGACTTCCCATGTATGGTTGTTGATATAAAAAACTAGGATCGTTTAACCAACTCGGATTGTATGTATTATAATATGGAATATTGGCCGAATTGGTATAGGCATTATACATTATATTATATTTTTTATTTTATTTTAATCTGAATAAATACAAATAAAAAGAAAAATAAATATAAATTAAGCAAGAAACGTAAAGTAGAATTGTGGAATAAGGATAAATACACTTAAAACTCACAAACGGTCCAGCAAATAGTGGTCACCTGCTTCTTTGGTTCTCCTTTCACTTATTTCGGTGTACCTCGTCAAAACACACAATTCAACTTTAAAAAGACGAAAATAAAAATAAAGCAAATAAATAATCTAGCTATAATAATTATTTGAAAGTATAGAAAATCAATAGTCCCCGGTAACATAAATTAAAAGAATGTCACTCGTTATCTTTTCTTGAGCATGGTTTGTCTAAATCAAGATTGCATGTTAATTACCACAATTGTGTAGAAAATCATGAGTTAAGCATCCGAGTTCTAGCCTATATTGAATAACCATGATTGTGTAAGATAAAACATTCATTCAAGTTAAGACAAAACATAAAATAAATGAAGAATCTTCTATAAAATCAAACGTAATCACTCATCCACACAATCATCACATACGTGTCCTTCTATTTCCCCTTATACAATAAAAATAAGAAATAGTCTACATTACTTGGGTAGGGTTTTTAACAAAACCCTAGATACCGATTTAGTTGTTCATGGTAGTGGTTGTCTGCATTTTTGATGTAGACACGCCCTCCATGGTTGATATTCTTGCAGAGATCTCCAATAGCCACATATCAAGACTCCAATATAACACACATAAATTTAAGGTAGACCCCTCTCTTTTATAGAAAAAGAACGTATTTGTTTAGTAATCTGATTGCTTCACGGTTAAGTCAGGAATGTGTATCATGACATTCCTTGAAGAATGATGTTAAATCTCATCAAATATGGTCAATATTATATCCAAGATAGCTTAGAGATCATCCCATATTGATTCTGGCTGAAACAGGTCCCACTGTTGTATATACAAGTTGTGGATGTGGCTTGGTGTATTTGGTCTCACCGAGTACTCGGTGGCTTTTGAATGCTGCGTAAACGGGCGCAAATGCGCTAAAGGTTCTAGTCATTTTTCTCTATTTGCGCAAGTACGCTCACTTTTGCACTTTACCGAGTACTCAGTAAACTTCGGGAGCTCATATCTCAGTTAAGAAAGGTCCAAATGGGGTTATTCTTGAGTTTATAATCAAGATCTTGAAGTCAGCCTTCCAACGATATATTACACACCTCCATCCAATGCGTGTAGCTGCAGATATGATCAAAAGAGTGAGAGATGTCCTTCAAAAAAAGCTAGAGATTTCAGATTCGGGCTAAAATCCTATTTTGACCCGAATTGATCCCTTTTGACCCGGATGACTTTAACTTCTACCTCAACACCTCTATACATGTAATATACAAATATTATACATAAGATATTACGGTTTTCCTTTGTTGGGTGTGAAATTACCAAAACGGGTAATCCAATTATCCAAGTTAGGGTTTCCCTCAGCTTTGCCTATAAATAGCAAGCTTTGCTACAGAATTTTAGGGCGATTCTACATCAATGATGCAGTCTCCTTCTACCATGAGCAACTAATTTGGTATCTAAGGTTTTCTAGCAAAACCCTAGCCAAGTAATGTAGTTCTTTCATTATTTTCAATTGTAAAGAGGGGAAACTGTTGACCATACTGTGATGATTGTAGTAGTTAAAAGACCGTATTGATTTGCAATATAAAATTCTATGCTTGTTCTAAATTCTTGTTTTAGATGGAATGAATATATTATTTTGCACAACTATGATTATTCAATATGAGCAGGAACTCGAATGCTTAATTAGGGTTTTGTACACAATGGTGGTAATGAAACTTGAGACCCTAGGTTGACACAGGTCGTGCCTTGGCGATTTAATATAGACATTCTTTATTTTATTTTCATGCAGTAGGAGTATATTAGAGTAAAATAATTGGCATGTACTACTTAGGTCAGTCATGAGACGGGTTGTCGCAATTCGGTTGATGGTACTCCTTTTTGGGGTCGTATTTAGCTATTTGCGGTATGACTTGATTCACAGTTATGGATCGCCCTCTTGCAATTGTTACATAGATAGAACTATATTATTCGGTTAGTGGTGGAGTGATGAAAACCCTTGTTTTGTCTCTCATCTGAATCACAAACCAATATTATTTGATTTTTAGATAATATTAGTTAAAATAGATAATTTGATCTTTAACCACCCAAACAAAAACAATTTAGAAAATATAATACTGTATTTTTGGAATTCCTAAAGTGAAAAATCTTAATCTTTGTGGGATCGATATCCCTTACTCAAACCATTTGCTATTCCACAATTGATACGTGCGCTTGCGTAGGGTAAAACCTAGAGTCGTTAAGGTGTTCTTTTTAACCACATATTTTTGCACACCTGAAGTCGCATCAAGTTTTTGGCACCGTTGTCGGGGACTAAGCGTTGTTCATTTACTATAGTAGTTCATTTACATTGCGTTATTGTTAGAAGAGTTTTGAAGTAGTTAGTTTTATTTTCTGGAAAAAAAAAATCTGCAGTTTTTGTATGAACTGTCAGAATCTCCGATTTTCACAAACGAGGTGAGATTTTTGTGTTGAAAATGGCCATTGAACAAAACTCACTACTATGTAGTCAGCCCAGTTGATTTTAGGACAAAATACGTCGTTTAGGACCTCAAAACTGTAATTTTGTGATTAAAAACAAATTAAAAAAATTGTATTTCGAGAAGATGGGTGACCAAAGAGCCAATCTACCAAGGACACCAACCACATCTTTGAAAGGATACTACGCACCGAGTGCATATGATTCCTATACTGATTTCCCAGAAGAAGAAGGCGCGAAGCACTTCGAGATCAAAATGAGAATTATCAATATGCTTCCTAAATTTTTCAGCCTTAGGATAGAGGACCCATACCAGCATATTAATGATTTCTTAGAGGTTGTCTTGACTGTTAGGTATGATAATCTGTCTAAGAATGATTTGCGAGTGAGTCTATTTCATTGGTCGTTGAGACAAAAAGCTAAAAGATGACATGTCAAATTAGATAAGGCAATTAAAATTGATTAGGAAGCCCTTCAAAGAGAATTCATAGAAAGGCATTATCCCATAGGAAAGACCTCGGAAGTACAGGATGCGATCAAAAGTTTTAGAGAGTTACCTGGTGAGAAGTTTCATGATACTTGGGAGAGATATAGTGAAATCTTGTATAAGTGTCCCCACTATAGGAAGGCCAGATGAGGATGTTAGAAAGTCAGTGGCGTTGATATGAGAGAAATTAGAAATAATTGAAAACTTTCTTCAGCAAAGTCATTCTCCTACGAGAGAGAGGTTAAAACTAGAAGTTGAGTATTCTCAAACTGAGTGTCAGGACATAATGGTTGCCGATGCCAAGGCATTGTGGAACTATTCAAATAATGATCCTTCACTAATTCATACACCTTAAATGCTATAAATTACCCATTTCTATCCTATGGATCTACAAATGTGGAGAATCCACAACCAAAGTTCCAACACAGTCAATAATCATTCGACTCACAACCAACAATCATGGCTCAAAATCCTCAGTCAAATTACCAATCCAGACAACCATCGAATAATTCTCAAGCTCTCCAACAATTCAATAATAATCAGGTTGTCCAACCATATAACTATCGAAATCAACCTTAAGGAAACCAAACCCAGGGATTCAATCCAAATCAAGTGTACCCTCCATATCCTCAAAATCATCTCCAATATCAAAATCCAACTCAAAATCCACCACCAAGACCACATGGATTTGAAGAAGAGATGATGAGCGCCTTGAAGGAGTTAAAAAATCAAGTTTTTGGGGAGTTAAAAAATCAATCTAATCATTTTCAGGCAGCTATCTAATCGATGAACTCTAAATCCCAATCCATTGCTCAAATAGAAACCCAAATGGAGCAACTAGCTAATGTGGTGAATAGACTTGAAGAGGAAAGATTGCTTAAGCAACTAGTGGTTAATCCAAAGAGTCAACAAGTAGTGGATCGTGGTTTATTTGCTGAGCATAATTATGAAACAGTCCAAGCCATTACGACTCTGAGAACTGTAAGGGAAGTGGAGAGTAGAGTTGATGAGGAACATGAAGAGAGGTTGTCGAGAAGAAAGGAGGCGGAACGAGCGAATGAAAGGAAGCTGAAGAAGAGTGAAGAAATGAGGCTGACAGAGTTTAGAAAGATAAATCTTAAGTGAAGGAAGATGAAGAGCCAGAAAAGGCACCGTAAGAGGAGGAAACACTGTTTCCTCAACGTCTTAAAGAGCCAACCAAAAATGGTAAGGATATAGAGTTAGGCATGTTGAAGATATTTCGACAAGTCAAGATTAATCTGCCTCTCTTAGACATTATAGACCAAATACCACCCTATGCTAAGTTTTTGAAAGACCTCTGTACCCAAAAGCGTAAAAGCAGAAGTAAGGTCCCGAAGAAGATTTTGTTTAGTGAACAAGTAATTTCGATCTTACTGAGTGATACTCCAACTGAGAGGAAAGTGTTGGGCGTCAGGTGTGTGCAAAATATGTGGTTAAAAACGATACCTTAACGACACTTTAGGTTTTACCCTTCTGCAAGCGCACAGATAAATTGTAGATAGTTTTGTCTGAGTAGGGGAATATCGATCCCACAGAGACAAGGATTGTTCACTTCAATAGTCTAAAAACACTTAATTATATTTTTTCGAAAAGAGTTTGGTTTTATGAATTATCTAATACTAATAAAAATAAAATAGAAAACAATAATGAATAATGGTTGTGATTCAGAGAGAGATAATACTAGGGTTTCCTCACTCCACCATTAACCGCATAATATAGTCCAAATTTTATTTCAATTGCATGAGGGCGATCCGTTGACTGTGAATCAGGTCGAATTGCGCCTGCAGTTTGACTCCAAAAATGATTACTCTTAACCGGATCGTGACAACCCATCTCAAGACTAAACAGATTAGTGCATGCCAACTACTAACAGAAAGTAAACGCAGAAAAGTGAATTAAAGCATGAAAATAAACTAAAGCATGTCTATATCAGTTTGTCAGGGCATAACTTGTGTCAACCTAGGGTTTCGAGTTTTATGACCTCCACTATGTAGAAAATCACATATTAAACATCCGAGTTTCAACCTATAGTAAATAATTGTGATTGTATAGGATAAATACATTCAAAGAGTCTAAGACAAGAATCAATTCAAATATACAAACTTGTATCACGAATAAAAACAGTCTCTCATCTAACACAGTCATCACAGTATAGTCATAGTTTCCCCTCTCTACAATTGAATATAAAATTAGAACTACATTACTTGGCTAGGATTTTGCGAGAAAACCCTAGATAACGAGTTAGATGATCATGGCGGAGAGAATCTGCATTGTCGGTGTATAAACGTTATCCATAGCCTTCTTCTCTGAAACTCTAGGCCTTTAATGGTGGTTCTCTTAAATGGAAACAAGTATGAACATTGAATGTGAGAGCTCTATGAATGAACGTGCGTGAAAATCAGAATCAGAACCTTAAACCTAACCCTCTCATATTTATAGACAAGTTAGGGAAACCCTAATGGTTTCCCTTTTCTGTAATTTCATAATACATGAATAATGTCTCTAAAATTTGATGTAAATATGTGTATAAACCTGTATGTAGAGGTCTGGAATCACCGATCACTTAAAATATCGAAGCAGGGACAAAATTGGAAAATTCTGAAACAACTCTGAAAACTTCTGTACGTAAAGGGATCACGTCGCCACAAGGTGGGACCTACACTCCTGACCTACGCTTGGGCATAGGTCTAGGGCCTAGGATCCCCCTTTGGCTCATAAACCAAAGTGTAGCTCACGTCCAATCTGCCTCTTTTTCCCTCTGACGACATAGGGTATTATGCATCTTTTGCTATAAAAACTCATTTTTTCATATTTAAGATAGACTGGTCGCCTTTGACTCCAGATGCTTTTGGGTGAATTAATAATGTCTATAAATAACCTTTTTGTCCTTCGGTGAGATAACAATGTCAGGAAATGACCATTTTGCCCTCCGGTAGCTCTTCTTTGCTTTGATACACCTCTTGATTCCTTTCTCGAGATAGAAATGAACACGAACTTAGTTAATTCACCAAGATTAGCTCTGTTTCTTCATTAAGCTCCTGAAATATGCTTACACACACAAACGGGATAAAAATACCAAGTAACGGAGTGTAAAGACATAACAACCGCAAGATAGGGGCGAAAAATGACCAATATGGAGCACCTATCAAAACGATTCTGGTGCTCCCATTATTTTTTGGGTCATTGGTGACCAAAATATTGGTAGAGCTCTTCTTGACCTCGGTGCAATTTTTAATATTTTACCTTACTCAATCTATCAACAGTTAGGGTTGGGAGAGCTGAAGCCTACATCGGTGGTGCTTCAATTGGTAGACAAATCAACTAAACAACCGAGAGGAATTCTGGAGGATGTCTTTGTTCAAGTGGGTAAGTTTTCTTATTCGGTGGGTTTTGTCTTGTTAGACTTGGAACCTGACCACATATCAAGGAGACATATCCCTGTTATCTTAGGAATTCCATTTTTGGCTATGGCAAATGCATGCGTTGATTGCAGGATAGGGGTTATGGATATATCTTTTGGGAATCTAGAGATGAGGATGAATGTATTTGATATCAACCATCAATTACTGGAACCAACCAAGTGTTTTAATATTGATAAGATAGTTGAGGAAGTGGTACCTCAGAGGTGTCGAGCAAGGAATGACTTGGATTCTGTGATTGAAAGGTCAAATGCAAAGTTTGATGCATGAGAGGAGTCAAGAGATTCGCCTGAATCTCCATTTGTGTCACCAGTAATATTAGTGCCCGATAACTCACTTTATAAGATTGGGTTGTATGACGACATTGAAGGTCGAGAGAAGACCTTAGTGATGAAAAGATCGAAGGAGAAATTTGAAAATTATGAGGACCAACTATGATCTAATTTGAAAGTTATTGCTACGTTGGGAGCTACGTTGTACTCGCCATCAGAGTGATCATCAAGAGAGTTGTTTAAACCTCAACTTATGCTTCCACAAAAGTTGGTGTCTGAAAGTACGCTTCCTGAGATAGTGTTGCATTGGGAGGATGATGTATTGAAAGATAAAAAGGGTGTGAAGAATGTTAGAGCTGAGCATTTGCCATGAACTATCATAAAGCCTACCAAGGATGACACCCATCTTAAGGACCCCTTTCCAGATGAGCGAGTGCTGAGTATAAACATGGAAGACAAGTTGTATGGCTGGGAAGATCCACGATTAATAAATGAGTGTGATAGGATACGGAATTATGCGTATGAGGATGTTTGAATTTACATAACTTGTACAAGAGTACATCATGCTAAACATGTTCGACTTAAGTTCCTTGAGCCTGGCTAGAAGGGATGGCGGTGTAATTCAAAACTGAAATTGTTTCCAAGTAAGATCTGGTTAAGAAGGGACGGGCCATTTAAAGTTAAATCAGTTTACCCCCACGGAAAGGTAGGTTTGGAAAGTGAGAGGTTAAAGAGGCATGGTCATCGGCTGAAGATTTATGAGGAGATTGATCAGGGACCGGAATTTATGGCATCTGTCAGTTTAATGGAGAATGATGAATTTGTGGAGGGAACATTACATAAGATATTGAAGGAGGATTTGTTGGACACATTACCTATATATGGGGTGAAGTTAGAACGTGATAGAATATGTACTTTATATGGTGATTATTATTCTATATTTGATGTCATGGATAAAACTAAGTGTTCACGGGTGAGAGCACTGAGAGAGTCATCTTCTACATTTTGTCCTATGAGTAGGGGAAGTGTTGTAGAGAGGAAAGGTGTTGGATAACCTTTTGAGTGGTTTTGTCATGACGACGACGTTAAACATTGGTCCTAAGCTGTGAAAGTTAGTTTCTAGCCTAGGTTTGTAGAATAGTAAGTCATTTAATTTATGCAATTTTTAAATTCCTAGAGACGGTAGACCCTTACGGCCACGTCTGTATCTTTTTTTTTTTTTTTTTTCATTATTTTTTTTTATTGTTATTTTATTTATAGGATTTTAGGCCCTTAAGGCCAAATCATTTGAAAAAGAAAAAAGAAAAAAAGAAGTGAGAATTTTTAATTTCTTGAAAAACATGTGTTGATTTGTAGCTGTTTATGATGAAATTTATTTTCCCTTGCTATGATTGGGTATTTGTGCTTTGTTGATGCTATCTACAGGTGATCCAAATCATGTTTGGGGGAGGGGATTCATGTTTTGCTTTGGAATCTAGAATAAGCTTCAAGGGTAAATGTATCTATTCTCCTATATTAGTTTTGACCATGGGGACATGGTCTCATATAAGTTTGGGGGTGAGGGTATAGAATTTCAAGGAGCGAAATTTTTGGAAAATTTTAAAATTTTGGATTAGTTCTTTGTTTTCACGCATGATTGATTTGCATTACAATTTGATTGAGTTCATGTTTATGATGTATGAGTAGTATATGATGTGATGTGATTTTCTCATTCATGAGAGTAATGATTAGATCGAGTTAGTGAAGGAATGTGGTTCTACATGGGTGAGTGAATGTGTGAAATTGAAATTAAGAAAGATGACCTTGACATATAAGCACAAACACACATTCACTATGGGGAATAGGTTGATCTTGAACTATGTAGTTAAAAAAATAATTTTGCTATAATAAAAGGGGAGATGGGGAATTGATATAGATGGAATGGAGAAAAAGTTGAAAATTTATTTTGAAAAATAAATTGCAAAAAGTAGTTCTTCGATCTGAGTAACCGGGCCTTCGTATCACCAATATCATTGTTCGCGTAAAAAAAGGAAAAAACTAATGAGCATAAATCCCATGGAAGAAGCTCGAGCTAAAAATCCGGAGACTTAGAAAGTCCGGAGACTAAAAATCCCCGTTGGAAAGTCCGGAGACTTAGAAAGACAAAAAAGGGTAAAAAGTGGAAAGATGGAAAGATATGTTTTTATTAAAAATGACAAAGTTTGATCAATGAAGTAGGAGAAGAGAAACTGAAATATCATAGTCGAGTGTTCACAAAATCACGGAAGGTTATCTGAATTTAGAGTAGAAAGTAGCGAAATCATTCACTTTAGTGAGAACCATTCATGACACGAAGCTTGATATAATTGTTGTTCGGCAGTGAGTGGGAGTATTTGCATCCATGTTATCTTTTGCATTGTATCATGACTTAATTAATTTGTGTGTGAACTCATAACTGCGTGATTAATAGAGAACTGAGATGTTTTTAGGTACCATCACTGGAAACCTTTACGAGACTTCACTCGTCCACTAGGGGTAACCTAGGGGTTGAAAAGGCTTGTTACACATGCTAAGTGTAATCGTCGACACTTACGAAAGCAAGGTAGTAGTATAGATTAGTATAGGTTAGTTAGGATAAAAATCATAACAAAGTACTTTTCCTGAGTAAATTGCTAAAGGACTAGCAATATGTAAGTTTGGGGTGTGATAGGTGCTTAAAAGTATTTATTTTAAGCCCCTATCTTACTGTTGTTACGTCTTTACAATCCATTATTTGGTATTTTTATGTCGTTTGTGTGTTTAAGCGTGTTTTAGGAGCTTAATAGGGTGATTCTTGAGCCTAACATCAAGATATTGAAGTCAGCTTTCCAATGATATATTATACTCCTCCATCCAATATGTGTAGCTCCAGATATGATCAAAAGAATGAGAGGTGTCCTGCAGAAAAAGGTAAAAATTTCAGATTTGAGCTGAAATCCTATTTTGACCCGAATTGATCTATTTTGACCCGGATAACTTTAACTTTGACCCCAACACCTCTATACATCTCATATACACATATTATACATAAGATATTAAGGTTTTGTTTGGTTGGGTGTGAAATTACCAAAAAGGGTAATCCTATTTTCCAAGTTAGGGTTTCCCTCAGCTTTGCCTATAAATACCAAGTTTTGCTATAGAATTTTGGGACTCCTCTTCACCCAATTTTGGGAATTCTTTACACATTAGTTTTCAGAATATTTTCTGGAGATTCATCTGTCATTCCATGGAGGAGCCATTCAAGACCTAGATATCCGGAGAAGACGACCATGGAGGGCGATTCTACATCAATGATGCAGTCTCCTTCTACCGTGAGCAACTAATTCGGTATCTAGGGTTTTCTAGCAAAACCCTAGCCAAGTAATGTAGTTCTTTCTTTGTTTTCAATTATAAAGAGGGGAAACTGTTGACCATACTGTGATGATTGTAGTAGTTAAGAGACCGTACTGATTTGCAATATAAAATTCTATGATTGTTCTAAATTCTTGTCTTAGATGGAATGAATATATTATTTTGCACAACTATGATTATTCAATATGGGCAGGAACTCGGATGCTTAATTAGGGTTTATACATAATGTTGGTAATGAAACTTGAGACCCTAGGTTGACACAAGTCGTGCCTTGGCGATTTAATATAGACATGCTTTCGTTTATTTTCATGTAGTAGGAGTAGATTAGAGTAGTATAATTGGAATATACTAGTTAGGTCAGTCATGAGACGGGTTTTAGTAATCCGGTTGATGGTACTCCTTTTTAGGGTCGTATTTAGCTATTTGCGATACGACCTGATTCACAGTTATGGATCGCTCTTTTGCAATTCTTACATTGATAGAACTATATTATGCGGTTAGTGGTGGAGTGATGAAAACCCTAGTTTTTTCTCTCATTTGAATCACAAACCAGTTTAATTTGCTTTCTAGATAATATTAGTTAAAATAGATAATTTGGTATTTGACCACCCAAACAAGCAATTTTCAGAAAATATAATTCAGTTTTTTTGAAATTGATAAAGTGAACAATCTTAGTTTCTGTGGGATCGATATCCCTTACTCAAGCCGTTTGTTATTCTACAATTGATACGTGTGCTTGTGTAGGGTAAAACCTAGAGTCGTTAAGGTGTTATTTTTAACCACATATTTTTGCACACCTGACGTCGTATAAATTACCTAGAAGACGGTGAACTAAGCCTAGAGGGGAGGGGGGTGAATAGGTTTTTTATGAATTAATTGACAAATTAAAATTTTAATTTCAGAATAGTCAATTTTAATTTAATTTTATCACAATATAATCCAAGCAATAATAAATATAAGTGCAGAAAATAATTCAAAGACGATACCAATATTTTTACGTGGAAAAACCTTGGAAAGACTCCAAGTAAAAAACCATGGATACGCTTAGGTATTGATGCACTATGAATCATAAAGTACACAGACTCTATGAAGTTAGGACTTATAAAATCACTTTAACTTGCCTCTTATCACTCAACGTCTGAAAGTCTTGAATCACTCGCACTACCACGAAGCTCTCGCTCCGATCTCCATACTCTAACGACTCCACTTCTCAACGGATCAAAGAACCACAAAGCATCATGCTTCGATCTCTGTATTCAGATGACTCAACTTCTCAATGGATCAATGCAATCACGTTACACAAGGTGGTGCGGCAATTTTTCAGCAATGGATCATCCAATTGTGCATAAAGATCTCATTTTTTGTATCACAATTAGAAAATCCCAATATCAAGAGAGAACTAGAATATATATGATCACTCAATAATTTTGTCTCTCTATATCTCTATACAGAAGTATATGAACTAGAATATATTTGATCAAATTACCCCCCTCCCACCAATTTCCGTCCACTTCCATTAGTTAGAAAGCATGTACATGTCATGTGATATTATAAGTTCAATTTTCATAACAAAAATGTCCCTGAATGCACATGGGACTCACATGACAACTTTAGGTCATAATGTAATGACCAAACTACCCTTGTGGGTCTTCGTTTATATTTGAACTTAGGGTTTTGTCATACCCACAACAAAAGGTGCAGGTGGAAGAGGAAGAAACCATTGTTGTCGATCCCATTGAGGTAACTTGTCATTTACTCAATGTATATTCAAATTCACCATGTATTCTAAAAAATCCAAAAATTAATTGGCATGAACTATGAGCGGTAATTTATTTTTTTTGAAAGTGTTATATTTGTTAATTTTGTCTACATCAATTAATCAATTAAATTATCTTTTTCAAGATTAAATATCATTATGTCTAGTTCTACAAGTCAACAATGTAACAACTCTTTCGTTTTGAGATGGTTTGTAATGACTTGTTTAAGCATTATGTAATGACTTGTTTAAGTATTATCACTAGACTTGTAAACAGGTCGGATTCGGATCGGATCTTTCCTGATTCGATCCAAATCCGATAAGCTTATATCCGATCCGATCCGACCCGATAACCCGATGGATTTTCACTTAATTGATCCAAATCCGAATTTTTTTATTTTCGGATATCCGATCCGATAACCCGATCCGATTAAGTAAAAAAAATTACAAAAAATTATTAGTTTTTTTTTATTTTTCTGTTATTTTTTAAGAATATTAAACACTAAATTATATATTTTACAATCAATGCTTATAATACATGAATATAAAAACATAAAAATGAAAAAGCAAAAAACAAATTGAAACATAATTAAGTATACTATTTAATATTTACATATTAATAACATAATATATATGTGTATATATAAAATTAATCGGATCAGATTATTATCGGATCGGATTAGCATAAATTCAAATCCAATTTCTTAAGAAATTGGATTATCGGATTCGGATCATAATCGGGTTATCGGATTTTATTTTCAATCCATATCCGGCTAATCGGATCGGATTCAGATCGGATTCGAATCAAAATCCAATCCATTGACATGTCTAATTATCACATCATGCTCACTACAATTGAATCCCAAAAAAATGGACAAATCCAACTCTAATTATCACAGGTAAACTTGTTATCCTCACAACATGTATAGAAAGATGAACTGCCTCTTTGACTCTCCTCTTGGATAGAAAGAACATTCATTTTGGTTAATTCACCGAATTTAGTTCCATTTATTTGTTAAGCTCTTGAAAAATGCTTTAAAACATAAATAACATAAAAATACCAAATAATGAAATGAAATGACGTAACAATAGTGAGTTAAAGGGTCAAAATGTCTAATATTTGACACCTATCAGCTGCATGTTTTCTTAGATTTAATAAAATTATTACATTCTCTTAATAATTTGTTTAATGATCTGACTAAGTCTTGATCCAGAAAAAAAAATTCGAAAGTGTTGAATTTAATACGCCTTGAACTAGCCAAAGGATACCCTTGAGACTCAAGGGGCCCAAAGCCCGAAGTCTCACTTCAAATGAACAAAATTTCCTAACTGTTGAGTTCAATACGCCTTGAAGTAACCAAAGGATGACTATGAGACTCAGGGGCCCGATGCCCGAAGCCTCACTTCAAATGAATAAATATTTCCTAAGTGTTGAATTCAAACAGATTTTAAATTAACCAGAGGATGTCTGAGAAACTTAGGGGCCTAATTCCCGAAGTCTCACCCCATAAATAAATTCTCCCAAGTATGAATTTAATCTACTTTGAATCCACCAGGGGACATTGACAAGACTAAGGGGCTAAATGCCCGCAGTCCCCCCAAAATGCAGTATTTTTCCCAAGTGTTGGACTCAAGGTAGCTCATACACTGGGAATCAGCCAAAGGGCATTGATAGAGCTAAAGGCTTAAACACCTGAAGTCACAAGACAAAATAAATGAAATATTCAGCGATTAAAGCACAAGAACTTAAACTGTGAAGTTGAAAAGTTCATTAACTTATATAAAAAAAGTAGAAAATACAAAAGTTGCCCTAAAAAGGGAGATACAAGGAGGAAGCTACAAGATCTAAGTCCTATCGCCTTGAACCCTAAATTCAGGGCCAAGGTCATTCACTATGTTAGCCTGAGGAGGTGGTGGAGAAGATAGTGGCACAGGGTCTTCTCCCTTCAGAAAAGTTGCAAATCGGTTTTCGTTCTCTAAAGGAGCGAGGACCTTGTACGGATAAGTCACCCCCAGGTGCTCATCCATCACTTCAGGGGTCATAAATTCCCTTTTAGATTCTGGAATGTGCTCCTGCCCATGCCTCATCCGCCACCTATATGTTGAACACACATCACAGATGTCCACGTAGCGGCGATGCATGTCCAGACCACCCAGACGACACATCTCTACTTTGGATTGCTCCAAAGCCAGAAGGTGGTCCACCTCAGCTTTATCGACGACGATCTTCTTATATGCCTCCTTCAGTTTCCCCAGCTCAGCATCCAAGCATTTCCTTTCGGCCTCCCCAGTCTCTGGCAAAGTCTTCTGATCTAACACGCTCTACCGAAGGCCATTAGCCTCCTTCGCCAAAGTGACCCAGTGGTCATTCGCCTGCTGATGGAGGGTCTGCAATATATTCATCACTTTGACATCGGCCACCAGAAGATGATTGTAAGACTTGATGGCATAAAGGAGCTGCCAAAGAAAACACAAGGTTAGTACTGGAAGAAAGAATAAATACGTAATAAAAAATGGCTAAGTATGGAAACCAGAAACATACCTCCATAGTCATTTTAGACCCTTTCTGGAGAAGCTCAGTCCTAGTAATCTTGGATTAAGCTGCCATGTCAGTAGGGGTCCACACCCCTTTAGCCATCACCCGAAGGGCATCAGGCTCACAGATGGTGAGGTGATCGGCACAAACTCGAGATCCATACGGGAGCAAGAACTTGGGCTCCGAAGGTATAACTGAGCTGGTAACATCCTGACTCGAAGGGGGATTACTAGTAGAGGCCCCAGAAACATTGACCAAGGCTCTTTTAGTGGTACTAGTACGTGGCTGGGTGACCGGAGCAGTTTCCCCTACTGTCGGAGCACGAGGGGTGGTGGAATGAGTTCAGAAGGGGTAGGGTCAACCGAAGGTGTTGGGGGTGTTGTGGAGATCGGTACAACAGGAACTGGAGTAGACCCAAAAGGAGTGGAAACACATCTGGAGGTAAGGGGCTTCAAAGGAATCTCCATCCTGTCAATAGCAGCGCCCAAGTTAGAAATCATCTTCAGATTTTTTGTGGTTAAGAGCATGCTGGTAGATCGGACACTTCTCCAGATTTTAGTTTTTAAAAGTTCAAAATGTTCCCTTATAGGGCCTTAGGCCATCTCCCTCTCATAGTAACCAAGGAACCTAAGCACATACTCCCCCGATGTAAGTCACAGAACTCACAGAATCATGTTTCCTTATGAAGAGGACGAAAGACAGGGAAACGAACAGGGACGAAAACTATATGGATCGGGTAGGTCAAAAAGAAGGGATAAAACCAGTTGCCAATGACTATCACCATCCTCTCCTTCCAACCCTTGTCAAACTTTTCCTTATCGGACCATATACCCCTACCCTGGAAAGGAAAAAGGTTATACCTACCCTTACAATCTCTGACTTTTTTAAAGAAGTAGCAAAGGAGAAGGTTTGCTAGACCTAGGTTAAGGTCAAAGTCCCTATTGTAGAGAAGAAGCATGGAAAAGACCCTAAAACAGTTCGGATTGAGCTGGAGAGGACTCAACCCCAACATGAATAGAACGTAATAGAATAAGGGATGAAGAAGGAATTTCAGAATCTTAAGATGGACAGCAGAAAGAAGAATACTACCCGGTTCAACCCTCTCACTCCTAGAAAAATACAAGTTTTTTAGATACGGGGCCAGATGCACATCGACCTCAGTCCTAAGGCGCTTAACATCTACAACGGTTCTTGATTTCTTTTTAAGGGGGGCAACCACAAAGAGAACGGAAACGAATATGTCTATGGGACCCTCATCATCAAAAGAGTCCTCATTTCGTAGCAGTTCAAGGTCTACTGAAGAGCCAACTAGATCGGAGTTGATCGAAGGATTTGTGGGTGGTTGGCGTCAGGTGTGTGCAAAATATGTGGTTAAAAACGACACCTTAACATCACTTTAAGTCTTACCCTTCTACAAGCGCATAGATCAATTGTAGACAGTTTTGCTTGAGTAGGGGAATATCGATCCCACAAAGACGAGCATTGTACACTTCAATAGTCTAAAACCACTGAATTATATTTTTCCGAAAAGAATTTGGTTTTGTGAATTATCTAATACTAATAAAAATAAAACAGAAAACAATAATGAATAATGGTTGTGATTCAGAGAGAGAGAACACTAGGGTTTCCTCTCTTTTAGGAGAATGACTTATTTGGGTAAGAAGTTTTTCAAATAGCTCTAACCTCTCCTCTATCAATGCCACTGGATTTTTGATATCATGATTAACCTCAAATGCTTTTTCAGATCGCCTATCCTGACCATCTTTAGACCTTAGATCAGATTCATACTGAAGGGCATTTTCACTAATATTATCAAACATCTCTAAAAGCTCTCTTGCGGATTTCAAGGTAAACTGACCCTGTGTAGAGGCATCTATCAGATTTTTATGCTTTTCACCTAGACCCATGTAAAAATTTCTAGCAACATCTTGATCAAAAAACCTATGGTGGGGACATTTATACAAAATCTCATTGTACATCTCCCATGCATAATTAAATTGATCTCCTAGTAACTATCTGAATCGCTTAATTGCATCTTGTGCGTCTGAAGTCTTTCCTATAGGAAAATGTTTCTCTTAGAATTCTCAATTTAATATACCATGTTTTTGCTTTGTCTTTTAAAGACCATGGGAACAGACGCACTCTTCAATCATTTTTAGTCAAACCATCATACCTAACAGTTGATGTTACCTCTAAGAATTCATTGACATGCTGGTACGGATCTTCTATCCTGAGACAAGAGAACTTTGGGAGCATGTTGATCACACTCGTCTTGATCTCGAATATATTTGCACTTTCCTCTTCTGGAAATTCAGCATACGATTCATACTCGTCCGGTGCGTAGAATCCCTTCAATGAGGTATCAGGTCCCCTTCGCGGATTGACTATCTCGTCACCCATCTCAACTTCTTCTGTCTGATGACGCTCTTCAATAGATTTTCATAAACGTCTTAAAGTTCTTTCGATCTTCGGGTCATATACAACTAACGCAGAATTTGAATTTAAACGCGTCGATCTATCGGACATATACTAAAAAAAAACAATTTAAATAAAACAAATTAACTAAACTACTTCTAAACTTATCTAAACTATGAACAAAAAGAAAGCTAAAAAATGAAATGCAAAAACCAAGCAAAATTGAAACTAACAAAGGGTCCAGACGCAACTTCAGTAACTTTGTCTTTTCCTTTCACGCTCTTCAATTGTACCAGGAAAACACAAAAAAAAAAAAAAATTCAACTTTAGCTCTAATCTACAATAATGCAATGCATATAAACTACTAAAGCTATTGAAAAATGTCAAGTCCCCAGCAACGTTGCCAAAAACTTGGTGGGCGTCAGGTGTGTGCAAAATATGTGGTTAAAAATGACACCTTAGCGACACTTTAGGTTTTACCCTTCTGCAAGCGCACAGATCAATTATAGACAGTTTTGCTTGAGTAGGGTAATATCGATCCCACAGAAACGAGGATTGTTCATTTCAATAGTCTAAAAACACTGAATTATATTTTTCCAAAAATAATTTGGTTTTGTGAATTATCTAATACTAACAAAAATAGAACAGAAAGCAATAATGAATAATGGTTGTGATTCAGAGAGAGAAAACACTAGGGTTTCCTCACTCCACCACTAACCGCATAATATAGTTCAGATTATATATCAATTGCATGAGGGTGATCCATTGACTGTGAATCAATCAACAGGGCATGGCTTGTGTCAACCTAGGGTTTCAAGTTTTATGACCACCATTGTGTAGAAAATCACAGATTAAACATCCGAGTTCCAACCCATAGTGAATAATTATGATTGTGTAAGATAAATACATTCGAAAAGTCTAAGACAATAATCAATTCAAATATATAAACTTGTATCATGAATAAAAACGGTATCTCATTTAACACAATCATCATAGTATAGTCACAGTTTCCCCTCTCTACAATTGAATATAAAATTAAAACTACATTACTTAGCTAGAGATACCGAGTTAGTTGATCATGGCGGAGAGAATCTACATTGTCAGTGTAGAAATGTTCTACATGGCCTTCTTCTCCGGATCTCTAGGTCTTCAATGGTGGTTCTCTTTAATAGAAGCAAGTCTGAACTTTAAATGTGAGAACTCTACGAATGAACGTGCGTGAAAATCAGAACTAGAACTCCAAAACAGCCCTCTCATATTTATAGACAAGTGAGGGAAACCCTAATGATTGCCCTTTTCTATAATTTTATAATACATGAATAATGTCTCTAAAATCTAACGTAAATATGTGTATAAGCCTGTATGTAGATGTCTGGAATCACCAATCACTTAAAATATCGAAGTAGGCTCAAAACTAGAAAATTCCGAAACAACTTCTACACATAAAGGGGTCATATGGCCACAAGGTGGGACCTACGCTCCTGACCTACGCTTGGACATAAGTCTAGGGCGTAGGGTACAAACCAAAGCATAGCTTAAGAGCGTAGCTCAGGTCCAATCTGCCTCTTTCTCTCTAACGACATAGGTCGCCTTTGACTCCCGATGCTTTTGGGTGAAGTAATAATGTCTAAAAATGACATTTTTGCCCTTCGATAAGATAATGATGTCGGGAAATAACCATTTTGCCATCTGGTAGCTCTTCTTTGCTATGGCACACCTCTTGATTCCTTTCTCGAGATAGAAACGAACACAAACTTAGTTAATTTACCGAGATTAGCTTTATTTCTTCATTAAGCGCCTAAAACATGCTTACACGTACAAACAGGATAAAAATACCAAGTAACATAATGTAAAGACATAACAAATGCAAGATAGGGGTGAAAAATGACCAATATTGAGCACCTATCAGTGGGCACAGACGTTTCTAAATGGATAGAATAGGGGCTACTACTAAGGTTCTCAGGATCGGTTCCGAAGGACAGAACCACCTTACTCATCGATATAGTGTCATCACTCCCAGACATTTCTACAAAAAGGTAGAATAGACAGATGGGGGCAGAGGTGATGGAAAGTAAAAAAGGAAATCGGACTTGCGCAGAGGAAGAGATAGACGAGGTCTTCAGTAGAGTTCGAAAAATGCTCCGGCGAAGTTCTCCAACAAGTAAATACAAAATTCAGCAAGAAAACTAAAAGAGAGCGCAAAGAAGATTGAGAGAAGTTGCTGAAAACTGGATAGTGAATTTTTGCAAGTGAAATTAATAAAGTGGTTTAGGTAAGGGTTTTATAGGAGCTCATAGAAGTGCAAGCGCTCAGCGTGCATACCGAAGGTCATGTGTCGCTATTCTAGCTCCTAGGGGCAAAAATCAAGGAGTTATGGGCCATTCATTTTAAATTCAAATGATTTGCCCACCTACCTGCAATTAATGGTTATACCACATCACTCCATAAGCCGTCATTTCCCAATTCATAATATATACATATTTCGGTCATGGGCCTGAGTGAGTTTATCAAGCCCATAACCTCAGGGGCTTGTGTAAGGGTAGAAAATGCCTGGCCTAGTGGAGTAGGCTAAAGTGCGAACCAACGGACCAAGGCCATTGTAGGTGCAAGCCAAATGGGCCAAGCCCCGTTTAAAATTCTAGAATAAGTCGGCAACAAGAAAACGATCCTCAATCAAAATCCCTAAGATAAAGGGATGGAGATCAGAATGGAAGGAGATATTAGCAATCCCATGAAAGAAGGATTAAGATTGGCATAAAAGATGGGCCAAGGTCCATCCAATTGTGTATATATACACTCATTACATTGAATGAGAGGACATTGAATTATTGTGTAACTTTTTCCACATTTACAATTACAAATAAATCCTACTTTTTATTTTTTTTCGGAAAATGATGTCCTAACCAGAAATATTTTATCAAAAAAAATTCGTTCTCAGTACTTGATGGTCCTATAAACTAAAAAATAAGACTCAAATGTAATTTTCCCAACACAAATAAATATATATGTATATATGTTCACTATCCACAATTCTATCTCTACCCTCTTTAAATCAAGAAAGCCAGCATTAGATAAAGGAATGCTCATTATCCAGTATATATTTTATCATGTCATAACTTGACAATTTTACAAATTCTATCATTGAATTTGAGAATACGTATCAAACTAAGTAACAAGACAATCAACATATTAATAATAGTGTATAGGTTGAGACATATTCACAGGGAATGTATGATTTTGACTCTCTGAATAGCTTCCTTTACCTTGGTTGATGGTTCTTCATACAATATGGCAGGGTTGTCGAACTCAGACGCCAAGCTTGGCTCACCAAGAAAAGCTCGGAATGAATCCGCAACTGAATGGGAAAGAGATTGGAGGTTGTACCCTCCTTCCAAGAAAAACACGCAGCGTCCCCCACATAGATCTTTGGCCAGTTGTTTTATGTTGGATGCAAGCGTGTAATATGTTCCCGTTGTGAACTGCATATTCGCTAGTGGATCCAATGCATAAGCATCGTAACTGGAAAATGTTCAATTTCAAGACAAGTAAGCAATGACAACCTGCAGAAACGTGAATTATATCTAATCTGAACCTCTGAGCGCATGGTATAATGACTTCATCAAACACAGTTTGCATGGCTATGTCACCGGACCCTCCTGGTAAAGGAAGATTTAGCGTTGTTCCTTCACCGTTTTCGTAGCCAATCTCATCAATTTTACCAGTACCTAGGTAGCTTCCATCCTAAATCAAATGAAAAATAATTGAATTTGATTGCTTATTCGTAGCTTCCATAAGATATTGTAGAACTACATGTTACTTAAAAGTTAGCACAGAACCGGAATAACAAATTCATGAATGTCAAGGTTTTATTTAAAGTGCCTCATGCAGCCATTCTGAACACAGGCAATCTGGGGACAGAGAAGCAGAATATTCTATTTCATGTGGGCCAACAGCCAACCCTCCCATGGACCAAAGGAGAAAGAGAAGATTACAAAAACATATATATTATTTTTTTATTTCTTTATGAGAAGGTGTTATAATATATGTATATACAGCCCGGTCCATTGTATATGGCCCGGTCCGTTTCACCTTAGCTTGTTCCTTACTCCAAGTCTACTTGGTTATCATCTATAAATAGAGGTTTTACCTATTATAATTCATTAATTCATTAATTCATTCTATACAAAATTATTTATCTCTTCTTTACTTTATCAACACCAACATGGTATCAGAGCCTTTGTAATATCTGCATCAAAACTCTTCTAGGGTTATTTTCATCTTGTTTTTCAAAAACCCATCAGACTAATCAAGGGTTTCTCTTCATTTACGGTCAATTACTGATCGTCATCGCTTCCACACCATCAAACATAAACTGGTCCAAATTCGTCATCTAAAACATCTTCGAAATCAAAATCCAATAGCACCAACAGGTTCGCCTCGATCAAACGAAGCGAATCCCATTCGCCGCACAACCAACGGACACCTCACGCGACGCTGCTCGTCGTCACACGCTTCATGCACCTTCAACCTCCAGCGCACGTGTAGTCACCGAAACCCTACCGTCGTCGGTCATCTTCTCTGGCATCCCTTGCCGGAGTCCTACCAGAACCCTACCGCCGACCGCCATCGCCGATCATCTTCTCCGGTAAAATTATCGGAACCCTACCGCCATTCAGTTTTCCGGCAACTTTTGTAGATTCGGGCAACGATCATCTTCTCCGGCTGGTTTTCTGACGCCGGTCATCTTCTTCGGCGCTATTAGATTTTTCCGGCACCACTTCCAGAAACCGATGAGCTTTCCGACGCCGGTCACCATCTCCAACGAGCTTTCCAGATTCTGAAGAACTTTCCGGACGTCGATCCTCTTTTTCGGCGACTTCTCAACGTCGGTCATCTTCTCCGCCAGAGCACGTTGAAACCCTACCGCCGACACCATAGCCGTCACCTTCTCCGGTGACAGTTGTAGATTTTGGGACACTTTTCGACGCCTGTCATCTTCTCCGGCACCGATTGAACTTCCCGGCCATATTTCCAGAATTCGGCAACTTTCCGTTTCCGGAAAAATCTTGGAGATAGAGATGATGTCACCAGACATGTGTCATCTCCAGCATCGGACCCGTGTTCTCTCCAGCACCTAACATGTGTCCTCTCCAGCACCTAACACGTGTCACCTCTTTATTTAGCCATGTGTCACTGCCAGATTATGCCACGTCACTAGGTTAATTCAAAATTACAATTTTACCCCTATTCACTCTTTTGTGCATTCCGGGCTCATTATTAATTCAATTTTAGCGAACGAATAGTCAATTTCAGCTAATTGGACCGCTCCGGACGCAACCGTGCATTCGGTTTTATGAGATTTGACTTTTATCTCTTGATTACTCACCTTTTTTCATTACTATCGATCGTTTGGAGGTCTCTCATCCTATCTCAACTATTCTCAATGGGCCAAACTATACTCTTTGGGCTCAAGCTATGACCAATTTTCTAAAAGGTCGTAAACTTTGGTGACTGATCACTGGTGATGTTACCATACCATGTCGCGAGGGCACTGAAACTAATGACAAGTTTGTGGAATGTCTAGATGACTAGGATAGCAAGAATGACCAAATGCTCACCTGGTTTTGTAACACATCAACTTTGTCAATTCATCAACAATTTGGTCGATTCACTACTACTAAAGAAGTTTGGAATTTTCTTAAAAGTCGATACACCACCACAGATCTTGCTCATCAGTATTAGTTTCTGACAAATCTTCATGTTAAGAATCAACAACCAGGTCGGTATATTAATGATTTTGTGTCAGAGATATATGTTATTTGGGATAAACTTGCACTTTCTAAACCAACTTGGAGTTGTACCTCTGATCCTGAGAAATTCATTACCTATCGAGATCAACAACGTGTTGTCACACTTCTGATGGCTCTTCATGATCGTTTTGAATCGGTTCGAGCCTCTCTTCTACAGAAAAGTCCTTTACCCTCTTTAGACTGTGCCATCACTAAGCTTATCTCTAAAGAAACCAGACTTGGAACCAAATCTCAGACTCCTAATGCCGTTCTTGCTATTCATCATCCCAACTATACTACATCCTCTTCTCAGTAATCATCTCAGCAGACATGTACCTACTGTCATCAAAACACCCATGATCGTCTAAATTATCCTATTCAAGTTTGCAAGCATTGTCACAAGAAAGGGCCCGCACATTATCACAATGATTGCTTCAAGAGTCCTTACAAAAATTCTCACTCCTATTCATCTCGCGGAGCTCCAGCCAAACAATACCAATCATCTAAGTCTGTTAATGTTGCAATTGTGGAAGAATCTTGTCATTTAGAAGGTGTCAGTCCAACAGTCACCACGAATGACGTTGTCACTTTACTCAAACAGGTTATATCCCCTTCTAGTAATGTTATGTCCGTCACCACAGGTAATTCTTGGTTTTTTTATTCTGGATGTTGCAATCATATGACTACTGATTCTTTAATTTTTCATTCTAAAAATACTATCTCTCATCCATTATTCATTAACACTACTGATGGATCTCAATTGTCAGTTAGTCATATAAGATCAATGTCTACATCTAATCTCTCTCTTCCAACTGCTTTACATATTCTTCAGTTGACTATCAATCTTATCTCTGTTGGTCAATTGTGTGATCTTGGTCCCAAAGTTATTTTTTCCTCTTCTGGTTGACATGTGAAGTATTCGAAGACGAGACGGATCATTGGGATAGTTCGTAAGGTTGAACGCATGTTTGAGCTCATTCATCTTCAAATTCCACATCATTCCTCTGGTTCTACAGTTGTTGCTACATCATCTACTTCTCCTTTCAACTTATGTCATTCTAGGTTAGAACATGTGTCTGTTGATAGACTTCGCTCTTTAGTATCAGCTGGCAAACTTGGCAATCTCAAACCTGATACTCTTTTTTGTTTACCTTGACAATTAGGAAAACAATCAACTTTATCATTTAATAAAAGTTCTTCTCATTCAATTGCATTCTGATGTTTGGGGTCCTTCCCCTAATGACACAATGGGGGGTTCAAAATATTTTATCATTTTTGTCTATGATTACACCCGCTTCACTTAGATTTTTCTAATGAAAAAACTCTCAAAATTACCTCAAATATATTATGATTTTGCTGGTATGGTTAAAACTCAATTCTCTTGTCCCATAAAAGTTTTTCATGCTGATAATGCCATGGAATATAAGGAAATATTTTTTTAAAAATTCCTTCGTCAACAGGGAACTGTGTCTCAATATTCTTGTCCTGGAACATTTTAACAAAATGGTCCTACAGAACGTAAACATCGTCATATCTTAGATATTGTTCATACTCTTCTTATAGATAGTTTTTGTCCTGAACGTTTTTGGGGGAAAGCTCCTCTCACAGCTATTTACACTATCAATTGCATTCCCATGCCGAACATTGACAATCAAAATCTTTATGAACGATTGTATGGCACATCTTCTAACTACAATCTTCTTAAGTTTTTTGGTTGTGGTTGTTTTGTCCTACTACAGCCACACGAACATTCTAAACTTGAACCTCGTTCTCGTCTCTGTTGGTTTTTGGGATATGGAATTAAATATAAAGGATATAGGTGTTGGAATCCTCTTTCTAAACGTCTTCGCATCTCTCGTCATGTCATCTTTTGGGAACATAAAATGTTTTCCTCTATTTCCAAGTTTAATCTTACACAATCCTCTATTACTCCATTTTTCACTAATCCTACACTTAGCCTATTTCCATCAGAGGATGATACTGCACCAACCACATATTTTGATTCGTCTATAGCGATTTCTAATACTCCATCTCTATCCATTACATCCAATGTACCTTCTCCTGCATTCTTTCCTACGGTCCATCCAAATGCGCTAGCCTCGTCTAATGATCCTATCGCTGAAGTCTTTGTTTCTAACACTGCTGTTTCAACTCCTCCTGTTATTACTCGTCAATCTACTCAGGTAAGAGAACTTTCACATCATCTTCGTGATTATCATTGTTATTCCACTATCTTCTCTCATCATAAACCATCATCCTATAAAGAGGCAAGTTCTAATCCACATTGGCAAAAAGCTATGACTGAGGAATTGTAGGCTCTAGACAAAGCTCATACATGGGATTTAGTGAATCTTCCACCAGGGAAGACTGCAGTTGGTTGTAAATGGGTTTACAAAATTAAAACTCGATCTAATGGCTGCTCGTCTTACATCAGTACGCAGCTTACTTGCCATTTTTGCTGCTCGAAGATGGGGTATATTTTAGATGGATGTCAAAAATGCATTTCTTAATGGTGATCTCACATAAAAGGTTTACATGAAACCTCTTTCAGGTATTACTCACTCTCAATCTCAAGTCTGCAAACTTCAGAAAGCATTATATAGCCTTAAGCAAGCTCCTAGTGCGTGGTTTGGAAAGTTTAGCTTCACTATCAAGCAATTTGGATTCACCTCCAGTGCATATGATTCAGGGCTCTTTATTCGCAAGACAGATGCTAGTCTCATACTATTACTTCTTTATGTTGATGATATGATCATCACAGGAGATGATATCACTGGTATTTCAGATCTCAAACGTTCTCTTAGTCTTCATTTTGAAATGAAAGATCTCGGACATCTTAGTTATTTCTTGGGTCTTGAAGTTCTTTCTGATTCTGGTGGTTATTATCTCTCTCAAGCGAAATATGCTTATGATATTCTTGATCGAGCAGGTCTTATTGACTCCAAGACAGTATCGACTCCGGTGGAAACTAATCTTAGGCTCATTCCTCGTGATGGTGATCCACTTATCAATGCCATATTGTATCGACAATTGGTTGGCAGCCTTATCTATCTCACTGTCACTCGTCCAAATATTGCTTATGCAGTTCTTGTCTACTCCACGGACAACTCATTATACTGTTGTTCTTTACATTCTTCGCTATGTCAAAGGCATTTTGTTTCATGGTTTTCATTTTTCATCTACTTCGTCTCTTGAGCTTATTATGTATTCTGATGTTGATTAGGCAGGAGATCCTATTGATCGTCGTTCTACTACTGGTTACTGTTTATTCCTAGGAAATTCTCTCATCTCTTGGCGTAGCAGGAAACAAACTCTCACTTCTCGATCTAGTTCTGAGGCAGAATATCGTGCTCTTGCTGATACTACTCAGGAACTTCTCTGGCTTCAGTGCTTCTACAAGACATGGGAGTTTCTCAAGGTTCTTCTACCACTCTTCGTTGTGATAGTCAGACTGCTATTCAGATTGCTCACAATGATGTGTTCCATGAACGCACCAAACATATTGAAATTGACTGTCACTTTATTCGTCAACATGTGTATAGTGGTACTGTTCGCCTTCTTCATATATCATCAAAAGATCAGACTGCAGATATTTTCACTAAAGTTCATCCGCCACGAAGATTTCAGGAGTTGGTTTCCAAACTCCAGTTGGTCTCACATCTCCCACCTTTACTTTGAGGGGGGATGTTAGAATATATGTATATACAGCCCGGTCCATTGTATATAACCCAGCCCCTTTCACCTTAGCTTGTTCCCTACTCCAAGTCTACTTAGTTCTCCTCTATAAATAGAGGCTTTACCTATTATAATTGATCAATTCATTAATTCATTCTATACAGAATTATTCATCGCTTCTTTACTTTATCAAAACCAACAAAAGGAAAAACGGGAAGTGTTGGATCGTTGCCCACGGCTCTAATTCATTAGTGTATTACTAAAAGATTAGGGTTTATACATGTTGCTAGTCCGGATTCGGATGGGGAGCCTGATGAGTTTAAATGAGTGAGACTCGTTATAGTTAGTATTAGAGTCAACCTAGTCCATAATCTGATGTCATGTCAAGCTCCCCGTCTAGAGGGGTCCGTGTTCCCACCCCCGGCTAGGCAGGATGGCCAAATCGTAGGATGTTTGGTCGAACCGCGTACCACCCGACCCGTTACAATCTTTATCATTTATCTTTATTTATAATTCGGTTAATTAGCTTGCTTGGTTGTTTCCTCACTCAAAATCACTTAAATAAATAAAATACTATATAAAATAAAGTAGAGACAATTTTTCGTTAGTATTTTTATTATTTTGCGTGGACAACTCTGAAAAGAAAAAAAACTACCAAATCGAATCCAGTTAAAATCAAAATCCATTGTGAAAAAGAGGTCACACCCTAAGTTGCCACACGCTAATCACGGACTCAGTCCCTCTCAGCACAAACTTGCACAAGATCTCCCTAAATATTCTAGCTACCAATACGCTGTCAGCCTTGCCCCAAATGCAATCCACTTCTTGTACTTTTGATCTCTACACCATTGAGGTCCATTGAACTTATTCTTTATGAACCAGCCAATTGTTTTTCAGATGGAAAGTTTCATATTTAGATCCTGCCCCATGAGGACTAATTTTGTCTTATCCGCTGATGTGATCCAATACAACTTGGACATATGGCTAAATCATTTTATAAAGGAAGATGGATATAAAATCCATAAAAACATGAATTAGTGTTAATCCTTTCAAAAAGATTTTGGCCATGGCTCCAAATTATATTTGACCACAGCAACGGGAAGGACAAAGTTAGTCCTTATGGGACAAGACCTAAATATTGTCCTTATTTTATCTCTCAACTCAAGTATATTCTTGACTTTCTTTCTTCATCTTGCTAGCCTGACGTCGGTCCAGTTGATACTTCCATTGAGCTGAATAATAGGCTGGATGATTCTAACAGGGAGTTATTGTCATATCACATGTTGGTTAGTTTTTAGGAACTTGTTGAGAAGCTCATCTATCTATCCATGACTAGAATTGATGACATTGCTCATGTCGGTCGTGAGTCATTCATGTAATCCCCTCGTACCCCTCAACTTGATGTTGTATTTGTATCCTTCCCCCATCTGAAGGGGTATCCAGATCGTGATATTTATATGCGGATCATGGCCACTTATAGATTGAGGCTTGGACATATGTTAGTTATTTTTATTTTTTTTATAAGTATTTTATAAAAAGAGCATCCAAACAGGGAGTGTATCCCATCAACAAACAATCCCTAAGAGCTGAAAGATCCCAAATAATGTAATATTATTTGCGAGTCGATCGGTTGTTTATTTCGAATTATATATATAAATATCAAATTATATATATAAATATCGAATTATATTCCCCGAGCTATTTATATCAGTTCATATTTGGCTTCCCGTGATTTTTTGGGTTCGCGTGATTTCGTTTGGGGATTGATCTGGTATTTTTTGAGATTTATTATATATATATATTTAAATTGGTATTATATATATGTGGGTATTTATATATATATATATATAAGGGTAAATTATAATTTCATCCTATGTTGTTAGTGTAAATTACACTCGTATCCCCTCTTGTTTCGCTAATTACACTTTTATCTCTTATTTGTTTCACTTTAACCCCTCAACCATATTTTGAAATGTGAAATGACTAAATTACCCTTAAATGTGTGTGATGACTTATTTTTCCATCCATAAATATGTTAAAAGACCAACCTATCCTCCTTTTATATGTGCATATATATTCATATATGTGTATTCTTATATCAAGCCATGACAACAATTCTGTTAATCTCTTCTCATTTCTTCAATACCAATTCTCAAATTTTTTCTGCCTCCTCATCAAATAATGGAAAATCCAACAACAGACTTAGCAATTATGTTTATTCAATTAGTATCTCAAAAACCAATTTGAGTGGGTTCAGGGTCAGAGCAATAAAAAAACAGAGGAAATTAGTGCCCCTTCTTCTTAGCCTCATATTGGCCTGAGCCACAATCTTCATTTCTCGAAGCTCGTCGTTTGCTCGATCTCTTTCTTCTTCGGCCGCAACCAGTTGCTCTTTCAATCTTTTCATCTCATCCTCAAATCTCCCCATTTGTAGTTACTTCTTAACAATCCAATTCTACGCCAAATCATACAAAAAAACTCATCATCACCTAATGTTACCCTGAAATCCAATCCTATTACATAGAAATAAAAAAAAAAACATAATTCAACAAAATTTGGTATTAAACCTCGGATAAATTGACAACCTTGAAGGGCTTTCGATGGAGCCGATCATGTCAAATTTAATTCCAATGATGTCAAATTTAACAATATCAGTAATTGAATGAACAAAATCAAATACAGGTTATACATAAACACATAAG
The DNA here is from genome assembly GCA_963922005.1 of Cornus suecica. Classification (NCBI taxonomy): domain Eukaryota; kingdom Viridiplantae; phylum Streptophyta; class Magnoliopsida; order Cornales; family Cornaceae; genus Cornus; species Cornus suecica. Next base: position 4,509,784 of record OY998248.1, on the reverse strand, counting down.
ATAAAGGAACCAGAAAAAAAATCTAAAATAAATTGGAATTACCTCACTGAAGAGCATGTCTCTGTTTTTCTTGAGTAGCTCCAAAACCTAAACAAAGTTTTAGGTTTGTCCCAAAAATTGGTGAAACAAACTCATAAAAAATTACCACAAAAGAAATACCTACACAAATATGTATATGTATATATATATATATATATATATATGCATATATAATTATATATTGAACTCAAATAGATAGATAGAGATGGGTATATAACCCTTTTGATTTGGCCAACATATTCAAGGTCTTCGGAATTTGGGTCATCATCCTCGTCGTCTTCAGGGTCAATTTTGGCGGGTGGAACACGCAATTCAGTCTTTTCGGCTCCTACGAAGACAAGACCAGCAGTGATCTCCTCTGTTGGCGGTGGCAATTAAGAGCAACTCCGGCGGTCGACGACCCCAAATGGCGGTGGCGATGGTGGTGGTAGAGGGAGAAGCAAAGGGTTTGGAGAGAGGATGAAGAGGGAGAGGTGGAGAGTGAGGAAGGTATGAGGAATGGTTTCCAATTGTCTTGTTGAGAAAGAAGAAATAAAGAAGAAGGGGTAAATGGGTAATTTCATATGTTAAATATTTTAGAATTAAAATATATGGGTATAAATGTCATTTCACATATTTCAAGTGATGAAAGTGTAATTAGCGAAACAGAGGGGTGCGGGTGTAATTTACATTAACAACAAGGAGTGAAAGTATAATTTACCCTATATAAAAATATATGAAATTATATATATATATATATATATATATATATATCGATGGTGAGAGAGAGATGACGCGAACCAGACCTTCTCCTTCCTTCTCCCTTTCTACGATTTCGCGTCTCCACCTTATCTTTCATCATCATTTCATTGCAGATCGACCAATTGGAAGAGAGCTTCGCGATTTGGAGAGAGGGTGAGGTCGCGCGTCTGAAAGGGGAAAGAGGGTGCAACATGTGGTGTTTGCCGGACTTAGCAATGGTGAATGACGATTGCAAGGGCACAATGGCGAGGGTCGGACAGTGGCGGCATAGTTCCCGCGCAGTGGTGACGCGCTAGTAGGGGCATTTCTGACCGGAACTTTGCGGCTTCGTTTCGGCGACTTCCCGAGCTCTGTTTGGGCTGATTTTCGGAGGGTAGCTGCATCGTGGTGCCAAGTAAGCCATACTAAAATTTCAGAATTTCCGTTGAGCGATTTGTCGGGAAATCGAAAAAGTAGGTACGAAAATTATTTTGGTATTTCTCATATTTGGTTAGGTTGTTGCTAATGGGCTTTGTATATGAATTTCATTCAGACAACTTTAGTCGACGGGCCCCATATTCAGGTGTCGACACTATTCACAATAGGCTCGTTTCGGGCCTGTTTTTTGAAACGCATTTACGATGGGAGTCCCTTTAACCCTCTCATTTTTTGCCTAGGTTTATTGCGTTTGTTAGTTTATGATTTGAGCTTGCTAATTGTATAAAATGAATTAGAAATCCTATTTATGATTAATTATCATGGTTGTATGTTTATATATATATAGGAGTTTTGTTGTAACCTTGGATAGTGGATTAGGTTAGTCCATCTAGGTGATTGAAATTAGTAGCAATTTAGTGTATACATGTAGGCAAAGTTGAGTACGTTTCCATTTTCTGTGATTAGTTGAACCGAGTATGAATTTATGTGACGTGGTTTCTCAACTTAGAACGTTATTCTAAGTTCCCCTATTTTTGTGGATTATTGCTTTAATACATTTAAAAGCACGTTAAATGAGATGAAATTGATATAACTGTGGATTATTGCTTTAATTGAATTAAAAATATGTTAACCGAAATGAAATTAATATCCCTGTGGATTATTGTTTATATGTGAGTAATTATGAGCATGTTAATGAATTGGCCATAATATATTGCATAATGAAATAAATGCATGTATTATGATAAGACATGGTTTTATTGAGGCCCTTTATACATATTGAGTACACCGTGTCGTGTTGAGTGCATAGTTGTTGATCTAAGCGGGTCGTGTAACCAGATGTGAGTTTGACTTGTGTCATATAGTCGAATGTTTTTATAAATATGATGAAATACATATTTGTGTTTGATTTGTGTCGGATCGTCGCAACAACTAGCCAGGAAGTATCCCCCACATACGGAACTAGAAAGTCCGAAAAGGAGATATAGGGTTGGTTGCGCCCCATCTGGTGGTATGTGCCACTCTCAAAGTCGCGGGTTTGTTTCGTGCATTTGATCTTCGGATCCTAAGTCGCGGGCTCGTCTCTTGATATTCCTTGTTGAAAGTGAAAGAGAGAAAAATCACTTGGGAATAATCAGTGCGACACTCTACATTCTTTTGTGAGCCTGTATCCTCAGGAGTGAATGGTAGAGATTCTAGATCCATTAACCCTTCGAGTTAGGGTGTGTGGTCGTGTGTGTACTATGGGTGGTGTTGAGTCACATTACATTCATGTTTCCATTATGTGATTTCTTTCTATATGTAGATCATGATATCATTACATGTGATTTTGGAGCATGTTTATTATAAATGTTGATAAATGAATTCATATTTTAATAAAATGCTGAACTGAAAGTGGATAACGTGAAAATATGATTTACATGCAGTAATTGTTAAATATAATGAAATGTAAATTTGTATACTTGTGGTTATGTACTTGTATGCCCTTGAGGGTTATGTATGTTGGATTAGTGATCTCTTTGGAGAGTTGAGGACAGTGGTAGATTTTAGTATCAACTGTGAGTTGAGGCCTTAATGAAGGTGGGTTATGAAATTCTGAACTTAGTTGATTGTGTATTATCGGATATTAGATGTATTTCACCTTTTGAGGAATGGATCATCAACCGTACTTTTGAGATTTTGGTTGAGTTAGACTATGTGACAATTGAACTTAGTTGGTTTCGTGACAACGGCCATTTAGGACACTTAGTGTCCTTAGTGATTGTGTTCTTCCTTGGAATTGTAATCACTTTTATCAGGCTGTCATTCGAAAATGGCATTTTTCAGGATTTATAATCTCACTCTTTCTTATTTAAAAGGGAAAAACCCATTTTCGCCTACCCCCATAGCCACGACAAGTTTTCATACTTTAAAAAGTGGTCTTATGATCTTCTTTAAAAATATTTTTAAGTCTTAAAGGTCGTGATGGCAAATGACGGAGATCAGGGGCAAGACGGTCATTTTTACTGTGGGATTCTTAAAGAAACTCTACTTTATAACATTTCTCGAGATTCCGAGGCTTCTTTCTTAAGATCTCGACCTATAGTGTTTTGAAAGGTGTCTTCTTGTTTCACTTTTGCTTCCGTTCATTTCTAAGCCTCGGGTATGAGGCTTGTTGTTTAGTGCACACACATAATGTTGCATTTTCCTTCTTCTTTGTTGCTTGATGTTATCACCTAGGTGATTTAGGTATTTACACATGTTAGGGGCATGGATGCCGAATGGATTGGTTCGAATATTAAAATCCTTCTTTTTAAAACTATTGAATCCTTGGGATTCATCTTGTTATGACTTTTACTCTCGACCATTCGCTTTTGGTTTCTTTTGTTCGGGTGTCTCCCTAATCACTGGTGGGTGTTCTTAACCTTGACATTGTTGTCCCGGTTATCCGTTGGTTTAGCATTGGGACCTCTTCTTCCTTGCTCTGTTTCTTGACCCTTATGTGGTCATTCATGAGAGTAGTGTCTATGTACTCTCCGTGCATGGATTTAGTTATCTTTCCTTATGCATAGTGAGGGCGTTGGTGATTTATTGATCGTATTGAAGATAGTATTATGAGATTCATATGGTGATATGATTGAGGTGATTTAGTCCTTGAGAAGTAGATTTTCTCTACGAATAGGATGATGGTTCTCATATATGTATATTATATATATATATATATATATATTGATGATGATTATGATAGTACGCAAGGACGTGAGTGTTTTCCCTCCTGTGTTCTCAGGGAATGGGTTATGGGCCTTCCTTGGTACTAGTTATAGATTTTCCTTCTTTTGGATAGTAGGGGTGATTGTGATTCTTCCTTTTTTAATCTTCTGGTTAGTGTTGTGGGCGCTTGGTGATTAGTTAGCTTGGGCTTGGTGTTGTGTACCTAGCGTACGTTTATGAGAGTAGTGTAGATGTATGGGTACTTAGAGTACTAGTCTTGGTTGTACCTTGTGAGGCTGATTGCGTACTTATATGTATATACATATATATATATATGTACCCATATATCGGGATATGGTTAGTTACCTTTAGGGTATGTATATATGTTTATATATATATATACTCGATTGTGTTTTTTACATTGGTATGTGATAAGGATTTATCGTTAGCATTACGTTATATGCTTCATGCCTTAGCATGCTTCCCTGATATATGATTTTCTTATTTATGGGGTTGTTTTGGGTTCTTGCATTGGCGTGGGTGCCATGTGAGACAACAGACCGGCGTAGGATAGATGCATGCACACGGGATGGTAAGCATTGCCTGGATGGCTAGGGGTTTGTTTGTTAGAGATTTTATTGTGAGCCTCGGACATTGCGCTAACCCCCACACAAATTACAGGATTGCAGCTGGATGTTGATGGCACATATAGTGGCTATGACAATACAGATGGTTTTGCGACATTGTACTTAGTATTTATTCATTTCATCCGTTATTTATTTATACTATTGTTTCTCCTCATCTTGTCATCGAGAGACTATCGTTGTAGTTTTGGGAGCCAGTCTGTTGGCATATCCCTTTTGATGTATCTCTTTATCTATTAATTCAGGGTGTCATTGTATCCCTTCGGCACCGTCATGTGTTTTTCTGTATTTTTAGTGGAGTATTATTGCTTATTAAACTCTAGAGGGTTGTGTAAAGGTAGTGGTTGTTTTCTTTCCACTACCTTGACCCTAGTAGGTTTTTGAAATGTTGGGTTATGTGTCATCGTTATTATTACACTCATTATTGGCAAGTGTTGTGTTTATGTCTTCCGGATGTTCCATTTACAAACAAAACTCTGCCTGATTTTCGTTGGATTCCGCTGTTGTATTTTTATCATTCAATTGGGTATAAAATACGCCACTTTTATCATTATTCCATATGTTTTAATCGTTATTGATGTTCTTAGTTAATCGTTTATCGTACGGATCATACCCCGGAGTCCTCGGATATCCCAGTTTGGGAGTCTTAGGATTTTAGGGGAATGACAACCCTTAAGGGGGACTCTACACCCTCAAAACAATGCCTATTGCGTTCCATCCAAATGATCCACCAAAGGAAAATGGGAGCCACCCTCCAAAAAGGTCGAGCATGAGAACCAATCAGCACATTCCTCCAAGATGCCATCACATCACGAACCGAGGTCGGCATCACCCACTAAATGCCAAAGAGATAAAAAAGAAGACACCAACAGTCATAGGCAATTGGGCAATACAAAATGAGGTGATCAATAGACTCCCCATCCTTTTTACATAGAAAACAGTAGTTAACTACAAACATGCCCCGCCGTCTCAAGATATCCAATGTAAGGATTCAAACCAAATCCGCCGACTACGTGAAGAAAAAAACTTTGAGAGGGGCCTTGAAGCACCGTAACGCCTTTCAAGGAAAGGACACATCCACCCTAAGTGAAAGGCAACCAAAGAAAGAAGAGACCGAAAAAGCCCGAGAGGACGTCGCCCTCCAAATCAACGAGTCTGGTCCCTCACTGATGGTCTAAGAACACAAAAGCTCCAACAGATCAGAAACCTCCTCCAACTCCCAGTCCTTAAAGTGACACACAAATCTGACATCCCACACTAGCTTCCCGGTATTAAGGCGATAACAGTCGGCCACTGAAGCATGACAATCACGAGCGATCCTAAATACCTAAGGGAAGGAAAAAATGTTAAATCCCTCCCCACACCACCAATCAGTCCAAAATCTGACACAACGACCATCACCCGCCCAGAAATTGGTGAAAGGAGCAAAAGAATCCCATCCCTACCGGATATTCTTCCAAACCCCCACACCTCGACGACCTCTAACCTCATCTGAGTACCAACCGCCTCTAGCCTCCCCATAACGACATGCAATCACCCTCCTCCACTAACGGTTCCTCTCGGACCCAAAATGCCACAACCCCAAAAAGGCCTTATTGAAAGGCAACAAATAATGGATACCCATACCTCCATCCTGATCGGGTCGACACACCACCTCCTAACACACTAGGGGAATAGAACAACTCTCCTTACATTTGCCCCACAAAAATTATCTCTGAATCCTCTCAATCTGTTGCGCCACACCATAAGGGATCTAATATAATGATAGCACATACGTGGGAAGATTGGAAAGCGTCTATAAAACACGAATACTTCTACAAGAGCAACGTACCCGTATCGGATACGTGTCGGATAACGATACTCCTCGATACTCGTGGATACGTGTCCGATACTTCTTAAATGTATCCATAATTTTAAGTTATATTTTTTAATTTATAACACGTATCCGATACTTCTATTATACTTCGTTCACATATCTGATGCTCGTAAGATACTTTTATCACGTATCAAATACTTCTTAAATACCAAATAATACATTTTTAACAAGTTTTAAACATTAGAGAGAAACTTTTCTAACAATATTATGAAGTACTATAGTGAAGAAAATTTTAATTTTTATGAAGTATCGACTACATGTGCTTGTTTTAAGTGTTACGAATGACCCCAAAAGTAATTCCAAGTACACCAAAGGGAGCAAATCCGCCTATAACTAAGAGCAATGGCCAGAGCCAGCACATTGCCCACATCACCCACCGGAAACAAAGAACTCTTACAAGTATTAATCTTCAGCCCAGAGACAGCCTGAAAACATATCAGAACACTCCGAAGATGCCGTAACTGAGTCTCACTGTGTCACAAAACACTAGAGTATCATCAGCAAATAGCAGATGTGATATATCCACAAATTGAGAGGCAACATCACAGGATAGGTCAACTTTAGTCAATAGTAGTACCATTCAAGGCAACTTGTTTACTTGGTGTAGTAAGACACAAGATGTTGTCTCTCGATCTAGTGCAGAGGCAAAATACAAGGCTATGACTTTGGGAATGTGTGAATTACTATGGCTGAAAATCTTAACGACAGACTTATGTCTCCCTGAAATCATCGATCATTTAAAAACTCGAAGTAGGGACCAAACTGGAAAAATCCGAAAGCATCACGAAACAAATCTTGCATCACAAGTGATCACGTGACCAAGCATTGGGACCTACGCTTGGGTGTAGGTCTAGGGCGTAGGACCTACGCTTGGGACCTATGCCTGGTCATAGGTCTAGGGCATAGAGCCCCTTCCCAGCTCTAAAACCACAGCGTAGGTTAGGGCCACTTTGTCCTGTTTCAGCCTCTAACAATGTAAATATGTTGCATTTTTTGCAGTTTTTTCATATTTAAGCTAGATTGGTCATTTTGAACTCTCGATGCTTTTGTTTGAATTCATAATGTCTAAAAATGACATTTTTGCCCTCCGATAAAATGACGATATCTGGAAAAGATGATTTTGCCCTCCGGTAGCCTTCTTTGCTTTGACACACTCCTTGACTTCTTTCTCGAGATAGAAACGAACATACTAAGAACTCGATTGCAAATACACAAAACTCTCAACGTGACAATTCACTCAACATGGTTATTGTCTAGAACATGTCAAACACAAATAATACTATAAATGTTCTTATAATCTCCCCCTTGGCATTTCTGAGACAAAACCATGTTTTACAATATAGCCTCACAAATAATAACATAACATCTATACCTATGAACACACACCAACAAACATAGATATAAACTGTCACCTTACTTTCATGACGGTCATCCAATCCTATAACCACAACACTGAACAAACTATTAAAAGCATGTGTGGAAAACAGATATAAATCAACATAATGATCATCAGAAAATCATAACAACAATGCACACATAATGATCATCATTCTCCCCCTAAGAATAAACTCCCCATTGCTAAATACTTCTCCCTCTGAATCAATCAAACAATCTCTCCCCCTCACTTAATACTTCACCCCCTTTTTGTCACTGAAATGTCAAGCAAAGAGATTATATGCCATAGCAACGATGTAGAGAGATGCAAGGAAATACTCAATGAAAAACACCAAGATATAGAACTCTTATCAGATCATATTCAAATTCTCAGGGAAACAGAAATCTCTACTATACATGACCCTACTACTAATGCATGAATGCAAAATGTCATGAATAAAAATAAAACAAAATATTTTTGTTTTTTTTAGAAATCTGTGAGCAAGGCAGTAGAGACATAAAGCCAATCATTAACACATCATATTCTCATATTTAACTCGACCATTATACACACGGTATAGAAGAAAATCATCACACATTTCTTGTAAATTCAAGAATGCACAAGTCAAGTTTTACAAATATATATATATATATATATATATATATGAAAATTCTAATGTGCAAGCACTAAGGTAAGATGAAAACAATACATACCTAAGCTGATAATCTTCCAACCAACCATGATAATAATTCAATCAAAGATCCAAACTAGAAAGGCAAAAACTAAAAGATACTTTCTCTTTGTCTCACAATTTCATCCTTCTCATCTTTGCAACTTTTTCACCATATCCCTTTTTGTCTTTCTAAGCTCCGAACTTTCCAGCGAGGATTTCTAGTCCTGACCAACTGGGCCTGAGCTTCTTCCATGGGATTTATGTTCATTAGTCTTCTCCTCTTTTTACACGAACATTCAATGCTTACTGAGGCAAGAGGCCCGGTTACTCAGATTGAAGAACTACTTTTTGCATTTTTAATATTTTAAACATCTCATTTTTTTCAACATCACCACAATATTCATACACATGCAAAAAATATTTCATGCATAGACCAATCTAGTCATAGCTCATGAGCCTTCATACCAGTTCGGGTTAAATAAAAAAAAATAACAGATTCAGCAGACATTATAATCATCACCGAAGTAACTAGTACCTAAGATTAATGTTTTGTAACATAAAATAATCATGTCAAATGATCATTCAAAAATCTTAGGTCAGTCTGATACCTCTACTTCACATATGCATAATGAGACAAGTAAATGTGAAAATAGAGTAAAATATGACAACTTTTGTACTCTAACCAAGCTCAACAGTCTCAAAAAAACAAATTATGAGATTTTTGTCATAAGGATGCATGCATGAATAATCATAATAGTAACAAAATATGATGCATGAATAATAATAAAATAACAAAACAAAAAAAAAATAACATGCAAATAAAACAAAAAACATGATAATGTATCAATTATAGGATAAAAATATAATACAAGATATTCCTAAAATGATACATATGAAGACATCTATCCTAATGATAATATGCCACCAGATTTTCAAAAATGAATATGCTTTTGAAAATATAATGGTTTCGTAGAGATGTCTGTTGACTGAGAATCTGTGGATATATACTCGAGACCTTTCTCATAATTAGAGTCACGTGCTAGACATGCAGTATAAGCAACCAAACAATGCAATTAATCTTTTCTAACCCACATTTTTTTAATTTTCGGTGCTCTATTTGCTAGCCTAGTCAACCTCTTCACTCAACACCCAATTTTGACTTTCAACATTGGGTCTTTTCTGAATTTTATGCTTCCGCTCAGATTTCAAAGTTTCTCCTCTTAACTTTGAACATACTGGTCGAATGTGACCTTTCACTCCACAGTGATGACAGACTGGAATAAACCTTTGAAAAACATTATTTGAACCCTTATTGACTCTAGAGGTAAAGGGAGGCTTACTCTCAACAAGTTTTTTGACATAAGATCGAGTATTAAGATTCCTATCAGACTTACTTTGAGAAGAACTAGATGTTACTTGGGAAGCCTTAACAAATGTTATTTTGGAAACAATGTAAGGATCACTCATTCCTTTGAACCCCAACCCCTTAGTATTTCCTGTTGTATTTCCTACACTCAACATGTGATCAAGCTTATTAGTTCCACTAGACTATCTATGAATAGTTGAGTTAGCATCTTTCAATTCATTTTCCAAACTCTCAATCCTTGAAGATTTCTCACTCAATTTCAATCTTAGAGTTTCTAATTCCTCATTGAGACCATCTACCTTCTTCAAAGCCTGAGTCCTTTCTTGTTCAGACTTGGTCAATTCTTCTCTTAAGGATTATCTCTCCTTATCAACATTGTTATATTAAATCAAAAATTTCGAGTACACTTTGCTAATCTGCACGGACTTTTCATACAATTTATAGTTTGCATCTTTATATGAATCCCCACGATATATAGTATCCTCAAAATCATCATCCTCAGACATTGCCCAACTTGCAGCAACTTCACTCACCTCCATACTTTGTGCAGCAAACACGGTGAAATTCTCAATCTCATCTCCTACCTCAGAATCCGTCGAATCACTAGCTGATTCATCACTCCAAGTAGCAGCCAAACCTTTTTTCTTTTTCTACTTATTAGCACACTCAGCAGCTATGTGACTGAACCCTTGATACTCAAAACATTGAGATTTCTTCTTTTTATGAACAAACTTATCATTCCTATTTTGGATTTTTCTATTTTTAGAATCATGTGATTTATCTCCAAAATTTTGTTCTTTAATCAATTCTTGACCAAAGAAGATTTTAAAAACTTATGAAATTGCTTCATGATCATGTCAAACTAACTTGGTTCACTCTCACCCTCTTCATCCGACTCACTAGGACCCTCCTTAGTGATTTTCAAATCTATGTCATTCGCTTTTGTGTTGCTTGACTTTTTAGAGAATTGAGCACACATCTCCATCTCATACGATTTCAAATTACCAGCCAACTCTTCAAGTTTAATTTCGTTGAAACTCATGATTTCAGATTTGATGGTAACCTTAGACCAAAAACGTTCAGGCAAATACCTAAGGATTTTCTTCACAATGGTCGCCTCGGAAATAGACTCTCCTAGATTGTGACAACTAGTTACTATGTTAGTTAACCTAGCCTCAAAATCACCAAAAAATTCATTCTCCTCCATCATAAGCTGTTCAAATTTTGAATTTTGAATTTGGGGTTTTAACTGTTTAACTTTTGAAGTTCCCTCATCAGTTACTTGGAGAATGTCCCAAGCTTCTTTTGCAATTTCACATGTGGCTATTCTCTTAAACTCACTCTCAGTCCCCGCATTATACAATGCATTCAAAGCTTTTGAATTCCAACTAACACTATTTGTTTCAGCAGTAGTCCACTCAGATGAAGGTTTTACCCTAGAATCATCAGTAACAACATCTTTCACAGTGGGAGGTGAATAACCTACCTCTATGGCCAGCCAAGCTCTCTCATCTAATGATCTCAAAAACGCTATAATTCTATCTTTTCAATACGTGTAATTTGAGCCATGAAACCAAGGGGACCTAGATATGGAACCTCATTCATGAGGTACGTTCATCGTCTAAGTTCCAGATCTAACCCTAGGTAGTTAACCTAAATCAGTACAACCACGCTCTGGTATCAATTGAAATTACCTAGACAATGGTGAAAATAGCCTGGGGGGTGAATAGGTTTTTTGTGGATTTATTAACAAATTAATATTTAATTACGAAAAAGTAAATTTTAATCCAATCACAAAACCCTAATTCTCAAACCACATCATTCAAGCAATATCAAACAAATATCAATGTAGTGCAGAAAATAAAGCAAGAGACGACACAAAGAATTATACATGGAAAAATCAAGGAAACATTCCAAGGAAAAAACCACGGGTACACTCAGGTACCGATGCACTATGAATCAACAAGTACAGACTCTATGAGAGTTTTGAACTTATAATCACTAATGATATGCCTTCCCCTACTCGTGGTCTGAAACCCTTGAATCACTCGTACTTCACGAAGCACGTTTGTTCCGCCAGATACTTTGAGAGACTCATAAATCACGCCTGATTTGCCTTTCTCTACTCGCGGTCTGAAATTCTCGAATCGCTCCGTACTCGGACGGATCAAAACAACCTCATTGCAATAAATAGTGTGTGAATTTTTCTGCAACTATATCATTCAATCGTGCATAGAAATCGTCGATGGAGAAGCACGATTGAAGATGTCCAAAAAGAAGATAAAACTTGTATACCTCTAATCACTCAATGATATTTTTTCTCTCTATATCTATATATTTGTAGAAGAATATGAACGATAGAATACTGCAGAGATCTCTCAAAGACGTAGCATCCTCTCTTGTAGAACCTTGGTATTTATAGACCAAGTCATAGAAAACCCTAACCTTGCCCTCTTACAAAATTTCACAATACCTTGATAAATCCTCTAAAATCTGATGTAAATATGTGTATATGCCTATACGTAGAGGTCTGAAATCGTCGATCACTTAAAAACTCAAAGTAGGGACCAAACTTGAAAATTCCGAAAGCACCCCGAAACAAATCCTGCATCACAAGTGATCACGTGACCAAGCATTGGGACCTATGCTTGGGACCTACGCTTGGGCATAGGTCTAGGGCGTAGAGCCCCTTCCCAGCTCCAAAACCACAGCGTAGGTTAGAGCCACTTTGTCCTATTTCAGCCTCTAACAACGTAGGTATGTTGCATCTTTTGCAATTTTTTCATATTTGAGCTAGACTGGTCATTTTAAAATCCCGATGCTTTTGGTTGAAGTCATAATGTCTAGAAATGACATTTTTTCCCTCCGGTAAAATGATGATGCCTTGAAAAGACGATCTTGCCCTCCGGTAGCCTTCTTTGCTTTGACACACTCCTTGACTTCTTTTTGAGATAGAAATGAACATACTAACAACTCGATTGCAAATACACAAAACTCTCAACATGATAATTCACTCAATATGGTTATTGTCTAGAACATGCCAAACACAAATAATACTATAGCCTCGTTTGGATACGGAAAAACAGTTTTTGTTTTTTTACTGTTCACCGAGTTCAAAAAAAAAACACGTTTGGCAAACGCGTTTACTGTTCACTTTTTTTTCCTCAAGAAAACTGTTTTCTGTGAATAGTGTGTAAAAGTGGTAAAAACACCAAATACAATTTTTAATTGTTTTTTGAGTTTTTTCACTGTTTAGGGTACCATCTCCGCCACCAACCACCACCACCCCCCGCCACCAGTTGCCGCCACCGGCCCACCACCTCTGGTCGGCGCCTGCCGCCGCCCCCGGGCCCCACCGCCGCCGCCTCCCGTCTCCGCCAGTCACCCACCACCACCGCCCCCCGCCGCCACCGGTCACCGCCGACCACCACCGCCGCCCACCAATACCATTTTATTTTTCAATACAAATTTTTATCCAAACGCTTTTTTGTTTTTAGTTTTTTGCTGAAAAAAACAAAGACAAATACAAAAACAGTTTTTATATTTGAAGACAGAAAACAAATACAAAAAATAAGCTATCCAAACGCACCCTATAAATGTTCTTACATTATTTATTTATATTATTTTATTTATCAAAGAAAAGAATATTGATTGACAATTCATATTGTAGCTGTAGTTTTTTGCTCTACTCTCCAATATCTTTATTGAGGCTCAATAACCTTATTTATACTCATTACGATTAGGATCAAATCCCTTAATTATAGGAATTTGATTTACATTACATAGTGATTTCAATTATCCTACATAAATTGGGATTTCATCTTGTTGGCAAAATAAATCTAGAATTCTCTATTGACTGGACCGGACTTTGGTGCTTGCATTCTCAACATTTAGTGGTGGGTCTATCTCCTTATTGGGCCTGAATTTCTGGTATTTACACATATGTTTGAGAAAAAAAGTATAACATATTCATATTTATAAAATGGACTCAATTCTCTTCATTTCACTTTGAGATGTAATGAAGTATCACTAAACTTTCGTTTAAGACGAGATTGATTTAAAATAAAGGTAATACGTAGATTACTAGTTCAAGATTGAAAATAATTTGTCTTTGCAAAAGTGAAGTTAGGCACATCTAACTTTTCTCGTGCTCAATTTGTATTGAACATAACTTATTTTTGATTTGCTTAGAATATATTTTAAAAAATATTATTAGAACAAATGTTCAATTTATATCTAAATTATCACATCAACTTCTGCTGCCCAATGAATTCAAACCCTCAATCACTTTTGAGAAAAGGGATCCAATTTCCATAATCTCATGCTAAGATAAACTTCCTATGCGTAAATATAAAAATTGAGAGCCATGGGATAGCCTCGAGAAGAAAAATTCACGCGTCTAAAATATAAAAGTTGAGTATTTTGATCCTTTAATTAGTGGCGGAAAGCTAAAAAAAGAGTATAACTATTCTCCATTGCAAAGTAAAAGTTTTATAGTGAAGAGTTTAGTTAAAAGTAATTTCTTTTGTTGTTGTTTGATAAGCAACAATCTTTCATTCGAACTAATTAAAGTCAATTAAAAGATGAGGCTTATATTCCTGTTTTCAAACACCAAATATCTCAACTTTGAGGGTATTTTAGGTATAAGGGATGTAAATGATGTGAGTTTCAGGAGTATAAATGATGATTGTCAAACTTGAGGAGTGTGATTGAAGATAGAGCAAACTTTAGGGGGTGAAAAGGTAATTAGCTATTTGTCAATTTTCATCTTTAAAATAATGCCTTTTCCGAAAATTTTAGGTATCAATTTGATTACCTCCTCTTGCAATCTCAAGTTTATCAAGACCTAGCGAATGAATTAATTTAATAACTTTCACATATATTTATCACATTGATATTCTTTAGATAGAAATGCTAAACTTTTCAATAACTTGAACATAATCTAATTTATCATAATTTATATTCTTTAGCTAAAAAATGTTAATCATCTTGAACTTAATTTCATGGTATAGTAATGAATGATGTGTATAAATATATGCCTCGACACATGTGTCAAAAAAAATTAAAAGTATAGTTTTCTTTTTTTGGAAAGTAAAAATTTAATTGAAGTTAAAATTAGAAATCAACTACTCAAGGAGGTTATAAAGAAAATAAATTAATACAAAATTTTATCATTTCTTGATTTTTGATATAATCTTAGCATTGCTTCATATTTTATTTTTTTATTAGGATCACAAAGAGACTTTTTAAAAATTTTATTTTGTAATTTTTGTGTCACAAAATTAGTGGCCATACTTTATTTTTGGGGGGCAATTAATCTATAACTAATTTTTATATCTATATATATACATACTAGTTAAACAAATTTAGAAATTTTAACTTTATAAAGTTTCAGCAAGCCTATATATGTCAAAGGGATACTTTGATATTCTTGAAATTTTTAGTTAAATTTTCCACCTTAGTGACTTGCTGTTCCTTTTGGCCTTTGGAGGCCTTTAATATTTTGCTAATTATAAAAGAATTAAAAAAAAAAACAAAAAGGGAAAATGGTAAAAGGCACACGAAATATAAACTTTTCAACACTCAAATGTTCCATTCCTCTATCACAGAATACATAGCCGAGTATAAAAAAAAAAAAAAAAAATAAGTTAAGGGCAAAAAGTGCACGAAATATAATTATATAACACTTTTCAACCGTCACCAAGTACAAAAGTGGAGGTCAATTGCATAAATGTACATATGGAGTCATAGACATAGCTGTATTATATGTATGTCATTTTAAGAATAAAATTAATGACGAAAAAATCTAAAACCTTTCTTGATTTCTTTCAGAATGTTTGATAAAAAAATATAACGTTTGGATAGTCCTAACATATCTATACTTATATCCATATCTATACTTGGGACTGTTTCTATATATTTTTTCATATTTTTTAAATGTAAATTATATTTTTATGGTTTATTTATGAAGTCTTTAATGTGTTACAACCCTTCATATGTTTGTAGTTACTTGAACACATATCCATTTTTATTTATTTTTAACAAACCAAACATACGAAGAAAGCAAAACAATATCAACAAGACCTGAGGGAATAGAATCCCAATCAGTAGGATCCTGTCCTTATATAATCATGAATGATGGAATAAATATATGACCCATGTGTTTCCAAAATAAAATAAAATAAAAAATAGAATGAAAAAGTAAGAGTTTTGTTTTTGGTAATAAAATTGTAGTGATCCTAAATTTGGAACTTAATTAATCAACAAAGTTAGAATATATAAATTAATGTAAAAATCTTACCATTTCTTGATTTGTAATATATTTTTAGTATTACTTTATTTATTTTTATTTGGCTACAAAAAGTATCTTTTTATTTATTTTTAGTCAATTATGTAATTTTTGTTGGAGGGGTCAATAGTGTATACAATTTATTTGAAGTTTAAAATTTATATATAGTAGCAAAAAATTTTGAAAATCTTGGAGGGCCATAAGTATAGGGCTTGAAATCTTTTAAAAATTATATGTAGACTCTTTATGAAAAGAAATTAAGTTGAGAACCAACAACCTATAGATACAAATACCTATAGATACAAATATTATTTCTAAACACATTCTAATTTAACAACACTCTTCTTGCTTCTTCTCTTTGTCTTTTGATAGCTTCCATATTGACTTTGATATGGACGTTTTGTGTTCTTGTTGGCTTTGGATACTTTGATATTCTTGAAATAGGCCTTTAATTACACAGTAGGATTTAGGGTGGTATTTTTCAACAGGCATAGCTTATTTTATTTTCCTAGTTAAATGTATCCGTCAAATTGATGTACTGATGTCCAAATTACAACATTATATTGACTTAAAGACTGTACGGCTTGTTTTTACGGGCTGGACCCAAGTGAGTTGTTAATTTGTTCAGTGTTTTACTTGCATCACTGGCTTTTATTCCTATACGCACCTTTTACTATATATAGAAGCTGAGAATATACATTCCCATGACTTCACTATATACCCCTATAAGGTTAGCCGGCAAGGCTGGTCTGTGTAACATATGTAATAGATTGCGAGTTCCCTTTGTAGTCATCGAAGGCATGTTGTTCTTTTATACATGTCTTTTCGATATATACAATCATCCAGTGTTTGCCGGCTGGAAAGTTCATTGTCATATACACCGTGAAAGTTCATTCATCAATTATATTATAGTATAATATAATACGCAGATCAATACATCCAAATTTATATTCCTGTTAAAGAAAAAAGATAAATGGGAAAGGGAATTTAATAAGGGCATGACAAAATATATTTGTTAGTATAAAAGCAAGCGAAGCATTACAAATCATTAAAACCATTAAAGATAAATCATTCATATTTAATATTTTAATTTATAATAATGGATACCATTACAAATCTGCATATTAATCATGATCACATTCCTTATAACATTCTTCACTGCAGTTCGCAGAGCCGAAGGGGTCTAAACCGCCACCCTCACATTGAGACAAACAAAGAGCACATTCATCTCTCCCTCCTGCCATTACAAAGGATGTGGAGGTGATGTCATTGTTGACCAGCATTAACATGAACATCACCAATATCATCTTCCATACACATGCTTTGACACTCTTCCACTCCATATCTCTTTTTCCGAAATTATTTTGTAATCTTTGATGAGTGTATATGCGGTTCTCGTGGCAATACTTATACAAGAGGAGTGTGCACTGAAATTGGATCAAATCTCTGATTTACATTACATTTATAACTCAATTATCACATAAATTGATGCTTCAACTTGCAGGCCAAGTAATTCTAGAATTTTCTCTCGGATGGGATGGGCTTTGATATTGGGCCTTCAAATTTTGTTGGTTCAAATGGTGTAGAATGGGCTTGTTCAAATTTGGCCCATACAATAGGTTGATTAGATTTTCATAAATTAGGATCCTATCTTTATCATATTTTCATATTTTATTTAAATAAAAAAATTTCGTAGTTGCAAAAAAATAATGGGTATGGGTATTTTTCGTAGTTGCTAAAAATTATGGGTATGGGAATTTTTGGTAGTTGCTAAAAAATTCAGAAAAAAAAAGTAGTAATAACCAAAAAAAATATTTAAATAAAATATGAAAAACAAAATTAATACAAAAATATCACTATCATCTTGAATACAAAAATTTTTTGGAACACGACTTGGATCACGACTTTTGGACAAGGACGCAAGGATTTTTTAATGAAAGATATTCCAACCGTTAGAATGATATAGCACCATTGATTGCACCAGCATCTTGAATTTGATCGATTGCTTAATCAAAAAATAAAAAAATTTCAGTTATTACTAATTTTTTTTTGTCCAAATTTTTTAGCAACTACAAAAAATTCCCATACCAATAATTTTTTAACAACTACGAAAAATACCCATACCCATAATTTTTTAGCAACTACAAAAAAATTTTATTTAAAGAAAATATGCAAAAAACAAATGGTCGAATATTTTTTGTCCGGATTATATTATGGGTATGGATATTTCGGTTTAGCAATTTATTTTTTTGGCAAATTTTTATTAGCTTTTGATACACATAAGAGAGAAGAAGAGTAACTTAGTAATCTTACCTCAAATGATCCCTTATTAGCAATTATCTTTAGGATTGGTCATTTCTCACCTTTTAAAAAAAGTATGGTCCATATCCACCAATTAAGTTTAGGATTGGTCCTCGTTATAATTTTCTTTATAATATTTCTATACATTTATACATTTTTTTTAAAAAAATAAGACAACAATAATTAAAGAGTATTATCATTAAAGGGAAAGTCTCAGACAACTACATTTAAAATTTAATTAGATTATATTAAATTCTAAGCTTAAAGTAGTTACAAATATAGATAAATGGACACCCAAATTACTGTTTTTTTAAATTTTATGTTTAGATACTAGCTATCTATATTACTTATAAAAGTGTGAGGTTATACATACCGGTTTTATTTATATTTAATTAAAAAAATAAACACTAATGACATTACCTCCAATGTAATATTTATATTTTTAATTATTATTATTTGTTATTTGTTATTATAATTTTATTAATTAACATATCAAGTTAATACTTTAGTAAATTTTAATTTTTTAATTTTTCTTAGTTAATGATGGATGAAAGTTTGTAATCCACACCTCTATTGTATTAATCCTTGCAATATTCATATACAAATTTAATACCTTAGTTATTTGGACTTTTTAATTTTTTTATTAATGATTAAAATGATGAAAACTTCTAATTGTATTGATTTTTATAATATTATTTTAAAATGTTTTATTTTATATCGGTCACGTGCATCGCGCATTGCACGTTTATTATTACTAGTAATCTATAATCTATATCTATAACTATTCTAAAAGTATGAGGGCCAATGAATAATTCCAAACATTTTCTTTATTTCATTAATAAAAATAAATACTCACTAATTAAGTCACTTCAATTTAATGTCTTTTCAAGATTCCTCATTTAATAAAGAAATTAATTACTTCTATACATAAATCAATATTTTTAAAATAAAGATATTAGATATCATTCAATTAGCAATTCATCTTTCTATAATCTCTCATCCACTGTTTTTGATGGGTTGTATTATTGTACATTTTTCCTTCATCTATTATACTTAATAATTAATATTAAAAGGGAACTAGATTGTTTTGATACATAAATCATTATTTTTAAAATAAAATATTAGATATCATACGTATGGAATGATATAGCTTATCATCACACATGATGATTTGTATTCTTGTACGTATTTTTCTCATTTAATATAGGTTAAGTTACTGATATCCATTAATCTTTCACTCAATTACTATTTAATACAAAATATTAAAAAACCTATAACAGTTACACAAGAAGTTTAGTAAAAGTTTATGTCTTTGTGTATTACCATTTCTTAGTTATATTTTCATAAAAACAAATTTGTGTACATAAGAAATTATATTAAAAAAAAAATCATTGAACATGTAATTAAATGTTAATAATTTAGCACCCTTTCAATTTCACCCAACCCGTTACAATCACCAATACTAATATCTCTACTAGGAAGGGTTTTTATTATTTCTACATGTTTTCATGTTTTTCAAAATACAAATTTTTGAGTTTTTCTTTTTATTAAAGGTCTTGACCGTAAACCTTTTTGTGTTTGTTCTTTAATAACCTTTTGAGCCAAGACGCTTAACAAATTTTCATAGACATTTTACTTCACGTTTTTAATACGTACATCCTAATATATTCATGTTTATATCCACTCACTTGTAAGAATTTAAATTATTGGTGTTTCATACATTTGTTGCAACTAGGGTTGCACACGGTTCGATTTGGTAGGGTTCTTGAAAAAATTGAAACCAAACAATTATCAACGGTTTCTTAAAAACAAGCATCAAAACTAGAACCATTAGTTAAGAAACCAAACCATAAAATAACGGTTCCGTTCCATAAGTATGTTCTTTCAAAATATACATAACATACATCAACATAAATTATGAAAAATAATCTTGCCAATTTTAAAACCAACTTATCATTCATAACCCTCAACAAGTTGTCCCCATTGTTTTTTACGTGATAAGTTGGTTGAAGTATTGCCCAAAATTTGAAAAATGTTGTTTCTCTCCCGTACAGATTGCGTGATTCAATTTTGCTAAATTATTTGTTCATTTCTATTAAAATATTTTTGTTATTACCTTTCTTGTTCAATTCCATATGATACTTAAACGGTACATTTTATTTCAGATTCAAATGTTCGTAAAAGTTAAATCAAACTACATAAAACAAAATATAATAAAGCTCTAAACTAATATTTATAGATCAGGTTAGTGTGTGTACCATTCTCTCTATATTTGAACATTTTTTCCTCAAATTTTGAATTTGTATCTCCTGTACAGTTGTACTTCTCCTTTGTTTATTCCTTTTTAGCAATTATGAGAAATTTTGTTTTCTCGAATTTGGTGTTCTATTTACTCTATTTGAATTAACCCATTTATTCTATACACAAGCAATATCTATGATAATTGTGATTTCTATAGGTTATATATAGATTTTCTAAGATGAACATCATTTTCGAAGTCAACACAACAACTAAGATGGTATTTCAAGTATTTGATCATATTATTACTTTCAATCTCTACTCATCATTTGTTTCTCTTTATGACATTTATAATATAAATAAATTTATAATCTAAAATTATTCTTCTCCATTAAACAAATAAAATAGTCTTAGTGAAAACTTTTGCTATAATAGTATTTAATAATAAAGACAAAGGACATGGTATTGATTGTGATTTTCTCCCATTTTATTTTGAAATGTGTATCTTTTATTATTTTTAAATTAAAATAATTTATAATGTTTAAATATATAAACTAACACTTTGAGTTTAGAAGTACTCTTTACTAGTTACTTATAAAAGTGTGAGGTTTTATAAATATATATATGTACCTGTTTTATTTTTATTTAATTAAAAAAATAAACACTAATTACATCACCTCCAATGTAATATTTATATTTTTTATTTTTATTATCTGTAATTAAAATGTTATTAATTAACATATCAATTTAATACTTAAGTAACTTCTAATTTTTTTAAAATTTCTTGGTTAATGATTAAAATGATAGATGAAAGTTTGTAATCCACATCTCTATTGTACTAATCCTTGCAATATTGATATAAAATTTAATACCTTAGTTCTTTTGACTTTTAAAATTATTTTTATTAATGATTAAAATGATGAAAACTTATAATGTATTAATTATTATAATATGGTTTAAATTTAAAATTTTACTTTTCATTTTCTATCTGTCATGTGCATCGTGCATCGCACATGTATTCTTACTAGTAATCTATGTCACGCCCCTAAAATTACTGAAACTCCAACCCGAAGAATCAGCGAATTTCCAAAGGGTGACGTAAGTCAAAGTGACTATTAGAGTCAACAATAACAAGGAAATATATGGAATAACAAAGAAAATAATATATACCATGCCTAACTGAATGATACAAACTCAACAAAATACTCTAATACCAAGTTGTCACGCCCCTAAAATTCCCGAAACTCCAACCCGGAGAATCAGCGAATTTCCAAGGGGTGATGTCAGTCAATCGACCACTAGAGTCAACAATAACAAGGAAATACATGGAATCACAAAGATAATAATATATTCCATGCCTAACTAAATGATAGAAACTCAACAGAATGCTTTGATACAGTACTATCACGCTCCTAAATTCCTAAAACTCCTGAACCGGGACATCCAAGGAATTCGGGGTTCGATCCATACAATAAGCGACCAACTAAGATATCATTAACCATTAAAACATATGGAATAATGATGAAAATGATATATTCCATACTCAATTGAATTGTAGAAATACAACAGCGGAATCTAACGAAAATCCGGCAGAGTTCTATTTGGAAATGGAACATCCCGGAAACACAACACAACACAACAAATATCCTGCCAATAACAAGTGCAATAATATCAATGGTTCACAGGCCCAACATTTATCAATCCTACTAGGGCCAAGGTAGTGGAAAGAAACACCGCTACCCCTACACAACCCTCTATAATCAACAGAGCCATAAATGCCCGAATAAGATTACAGAAAAGCACATGGCAGTGCAAAATAGATACAATGACATCCTGAAATAATAAATACAGGAAATAAAAGATACACCAATAGGGATATGCCAACAGACTGGATAGCAAGAGAAATACATGGCAATTCCATAAAACATGGTTAAAGAAACTGACAGAAGATAACTATCGTCCCCAAACCAGTCGCGCTGCAACCATAATCGCATCACCCTGCACAACTCTGAAACCTATAATAAGGAAAACAAAATAAAATTGCAATGGCACAGCATGTTGCCCATAGCCGCAACATTTCCTACAACCTGGCGTGGTAATACCAGGGGGCGATGAAATACCCCTGTGAGCAAATAAGCTCAGTGGGAAAAATAATATCATAACTACCACATCCTCTGACTATTTAGGTAATGCTAAACCATCCAGCAAGATACATAGCCACAACAAATCCCAGCTACGAAAATACAAGGCACGCCCTCATATACTACTGTAAATAAGTATATATGGGATATATATATATATATATATATATTTATATATAAATCCACAAAATGAGTCCATAAGGTACGACTAAGACTCGTACTCCAAGTACCAACACCGGTAGTCTACACTACTCTCACAGATGTACACTAGGTAAACGACACCCAGGTCCAATCTAACAAATCATCAAGTGCTCACAACGCCAACCAGAAGATCCAAATAGAGGGAATCACACTCACCTCTAATATCCACAGGAATCAAAATCCATAACTAGTACCGAGGAAGGCTTAAATCCCCCTCCCCGAGAACACAGGAGGAAAAACACTCATATCCTTGCGTACTAAAACAACCATCATCAATATATATATATATATAAACCATCATTCCATTCATAGAGAAAATCTACACCTCAAGGATGGAATCACCTCATCATATCATCATATGAAAATCTCAAAATACTATCTCCAACAAGGTCATAAATCACCAACACTCTCCTTATAGATAAGGAACGCTAAACGGTTGAATCTCGGAGAGTACCTGAACACTACTCTCATGACAACCATATAAGAGTCAAATAACCAAAGAAAGGGAAAAGAAGTCCCAATGCTAAACCAACGGATAACTGAAACAACAACGTCAAGGTTAAGAACACCACAAGTGCTTAGTGAGAACATCCGGGCAAAAGAAACCAATACATTCGGCATCCATGCCCCTAACACGTGTAACAACTCAAATCACCTAGGTGGTGACATCAATAACCAAGAAGAAGTGAAAGACAACACTATATTTGTGCACTGAACAACACCAAGCCTCATACCCGAGACTTAGAAATGATCCGAAGCAAAGGTGAAATAAGAAGCCACCTTTCAAAACACTACAGGTTGATATTTTTGAGAAAGAAGTCTCGTAACCTCAGAATCTCGAGAATTTCTGTAGAATATGTTTTCTTGAAAAATCCACACAATGAAAATTATCATCTTGCCCCCGGTCTCCTTCGTTCGCCTGTCCTAGCTACGGGGGTAGGCAAAAATGGGTTTTTCTTTTCAAATACAAATGAGTTTGTTTTCAAAACTTGAAAAACTCCGTTTCTGACAGACAGCCAGGTAAGAGTGATTACAACTCCAAGGATTCCTATAATGTCCAAGAGGACAATGAAGAAAGAACAATACATTGGACTCACGGAACACAACCATCCGTTTCTAACTCCACAAAATCAAATGACACCACGAGGAAGAGGTTCGACACCACGCCGTAACTGACTACTCAAGGAATGACATACAAGTCAAAAACATATCCACTAGTATATAAAGGATAGTACAAGAAATGCTTAGAAGAATGAACTAAGCAGAAGAAATAAGACTGCAAAGCTACAGTACCTCGAGTACTTAATAAAATCACTTAGACCTCTTAAGATCATAAAAAAAAGGAAAACTAGTGACCGATATCACGGAACTAACTAGTTTCAATCAATACCTCTTCCAATTAATTCTAACCTCAATTTCACAATTGATACTAACTCTCTAGATTACTAACAGAATCAATAGACCATTGTCACTCAACCAGACAGGTTCAATCACAACCTCGTCTAACCGCACTCAAAACCTCAGAAGTACGATAATGATACATTTCTCTAAGTATGAAAGGAACCTCTATTTAGTCAGTACTACGCAACCAACCAAGGTCACAAGACTATCACTCGCCTTATCAAGGCCTCAACTCACCATTGATACTACACAATCAACTAGTTTTACAATCTTATCACCCGTCTTCTCTAAGGCATCAACTCAAAATCGACTCTACAGTCCATCACTAACCTCAACTATCTACAGAGGTCACTACACCAATATACTTAACACCCAAGGGCATAAAAGTATATAACCATAAGTATAAGAATATACATTTCAGTATACTTTAATAATTACTACATGTAAATCATACTTTTTCACGTTATTCACTTTTAGTTAAGCATTTTAATAAAATATGAATTTATTTCACAATATTCAGAATCAACATGCTATAACATCCACAGGTAATAATAAAACATAATAAACCTGTTCCAACATCACATGTAATAATATCATGATCAATCTATAAAATAGAATCACATAAATGCTACACAAATGCAATGTGACTCACACACCTCATAGTACACTCTTTGCCTATCACCGGTTAATGGATACATACTTTGTTCACTTACTTTTGAGGATATAAGCTCATCAAGTAATGTAGAGTACCACACCGACTATTCCCAAGTGATTTTTATCTCTATCACTTCAACAAGCAAGATGGTTGCACGAGAGCCCAACTTGTAACTTTGTGCGCCATGACCACCAAAGTCAAGAATACGAGCCTCTCTTACGAGTCTTAACCCACCTTTTCGACTAATTAGTTCCGTAGGCGTGATCACCTCCTGATCAGTTGTTGCGACGATCCGACACAAAGACACCCACACATGATTACATAACCCGCATATACCAACACCATGATTTAACACTACACGATATTCTCAATATGCATCCAGGTTTCAATAACAATCATGTTCAATCACAATATATGTTTTTGTAACAACCCGTGTTATTTTCCTTTTTCCTGAAATTATTTTTCGATTTAATTTCGGTTATGACGTCACTTGTTCATGACAATCTGGTTATCCTTGGTATGTCACGTGTAAATTTTTCGCGTTTACGTTTAAAGTCGACTCGACGACTTTATGATTTCTCCTTTACAACTTCGTGGATATTTTTGTTATTGACGACGCGGTTTCATTCTGACACATGGCATTTGGTGTTTCGGTAATTGGGTTGTATACTTCGGATAATCTATTTCAGGCTATATTATTTAATTGGTGTCCCATGGAGTTCTTGGGGTTATTTTGTAATTTTGGATAATTGAAGGGTTACTTATGTAATTTGGATATATATGTATACACATATGTATATCAGTGTATAGAGAGAAAACGTTGACCTGGGCATCACTTCCTTCTTCCTGCTACATCCCCTATCAACGTTTCTTGTTTGCCTCTTCTCCATTGATGCAACTTTTCCTCTTCTTCATTGTCAGTCAATTAGAGACTGAGAGAGAGAAAGGGAGTCGCACAGTGGCGCGACCTGTGGACTTGTGGACCTATGGTGGGTTGTCGGTGCACATGAAGGAGGAGATCGGGGGCGACCCATGTGTTGGCGATGACTCACGGTGACCATTGGTGGCTGAGGCGTCGCGTGATAGCGCGATGGTGATGGTTCCCGCAAGAGGAGGCGCGACTGGCTAAGGAACGAGGTCGTGACTGGTTTTTGCGGCTCGGTTGGTGTTCGTCGGGCAGAGGAGCGGCGGTGATGGCATAGCTTTCGCCAGTGTTGGGTGGCGCAGGTGACTCATGTGGTAGTCACACGGTGGTGGCAGTCGCGGTCGTTGCGCGACAGGCCATTTTTGGCCAGATCTTTGAGTGTCAATTTGGCGGCTTCCCGAGCTTTGTTTGGGCCTATTTATTGAGGGTAGCTTCGTCTCTATGCTAGGTACGTCATACTAAAATTTTGTATTTTTCCGTTGAGCGGTTTATCCAAAAATTTGATTTATAGGTTAGAATATTTGTGTGGGTTATGTTAGATTTGCCCAAATTGATTAACCTATTGTTAATGGGCTTCATATATATTGATTAGGTCGTCGAGGCAGACGTTTCGGTATATTCAAAATAGTTTTCGAGCGACTTTGGTCGACGGGCTCCATATTCGGGCGCCGATATTGTTCACAGTGGGCCGTTTCGGGCTGTTCT
The DNA here is from genome assembly GCA_963922005.1 of Cornus suecica. NCBI lineage: Eukaryota > Viridiplantae > Streptophyta > Magnoliopsida > Cornales > Cornaceae > Cornus > Cornus suecica. The sequence continues at coordinate 4,483,109 of OY998248.1, read as the reverse complement.
GTAAGCGTAAATTAAGGTGGGAAATTTTATTCTCACTTCTGTATCATTGACGTGGTTTGGGTGTGCAAACCCGTATTTATTTTAATTTAGATATATTAAATTATGAATTTAAAATATCTATAATTTGGTTAGAATCGAAGCAGGACTTAGAAATAAAAATAAAAAATTAATTAAATTATTTTCCTGCAAAATTAAATTAATACCTATTTGAATTGAAAGAGAATAGGTGGCCTAGTAAACCCTTGAGAAATAAAATGGGTTAGAAAATTTTGTAAAAGTTGAATGTAAACTTAGAACGCAATATTAGTTTCCCTTTTGACGGCGTTAGGGGATATGTGAACGTAAGGGATGTGAAAACTTAGACATTATGCTAGTTTCCCCTTATGATATGTGGATTATTTCTTTAAGTGAATTTAAAAGCATGTTTAAAGGAATGAACTTGTTTATTTGTGATTTAAATGCTTTAATTGAAATAAAAGCATGTAAAGAGAAATAAAATTAATATTCTCGTGGTTTATTACTTTAGTGATGTAAAAACATGTTAGAGAATATTTTCATAAATATGATGCATTACATATTTTATGTTGAGGCATGATTTTTATTGAGGCCCTGTATGCATATTGAGTACACCGTATCGTGTGAGTACATAGGTGTTGGTCTATGCGGGTTGTATAACCAAGTGTGAGTTGACTTGTTCGGATCGTCGTAACAACTGGCCAGGGGTGCTTCTCGCTCCACGGAACTAATCTTCCCAGAAATTGAGACGCTAGGGGAGGACTTGTTCCAATCCTAGGTTCACGACGCTAGGGGAGGACTCTTTAATGGTTTGTTATCATCAATTTCGGTAAACAATTCCAAAATTGATGATAACAAACCATTAAAGAGTGTTTGATACTAATGAATTATCGAGTTTATGTTTTCAGCAAAAGACAGGTGAACGACTCGGAAAGCAAGCTCGGAAAGAAAGATTGTTTTAAAGCAAAAAACCGTGAAAGAAATTGAAGCGCAAATGGAAAATCAAGTAAAGGCGAAAGTTGAAGACTCAAGACTTGGGGTAGATAGGTCGGGGAGCGATCATTGTAACAAGGTAATTTTATGTGTCGATTTTATCGTATAAGCTCAAGTATAAAATGAACCGAACTCAAATGGAATGAAAAACGCTTTACCGAACTTAAATAGAAATAACAATATTTTTATTAAATGTTTTTCAAGTTGTAGTCGACTAGAATAACCCTGTGTATTTTCTAGTAGTCGACTAAAACAATCAGTAGCTATAGGTTTTTCACCCACATCAAAGGAGTCGACTGAAAAGATCTTGAGTCGACTAGACTACTTCATGTAGTCGACTAGAACTCATTCTAGTCGACTAGATGGTCCAAAGTAGTCGACTAGAACAATGTTGTAGTCGACTAGTTGATCCTCAAAACCTGCAGATTTTTCAGAAAATATTTTCCATGTTTTGTGGATTGTGCTAAATGGTGTTCAAACGGCTCTTGTCTTTCAAATATAATATTCATTCTTCAAAACCCTAATGTATTAATATATATAGAATGATATGTGTTCATAGAAAGCAAAGAGATTGAAATACAAAGAGAAAGGAAAGCTATCAAAAATTATGTAGAACTTTTCTCTACAAAAGCCATTGAAACCAAGCTTTGAAAAGTTGATTTTCTTCAAGTTTCTTTGAAAATAAAAACCTCTAGTATCTCTTCTTATTCTCCAAATATCATTTATTGATCATATCCTTTGAGAATACATTTCTAGAGCTATTGTAAAATCACCAAAAACACTAGAGCTTATATTGATTTATCTTCCATAAAAACCTTTGGGTTTTGAGTGTTTTTGTTCTTGAGTGATTTATTGATTACATTCGAATTTGTAATCTCGGACAAGTGAAGTCCACCGATTGTTCAAGAGAGGGTTGTTCTCTTGATTGAGAGACAAGCTCGAGAGGCTTGTGTTGTAAAGGTTTTCCATTCCACCTGTGAAGGAAGGGCCATAGTGAAAGGATCGGGAAAAGTCTCAAGAAGAGGTTCTTGAGCCAAGGAGTAGGAGTTACCGAACCTCGAAAAAATCACGGTGTCAAATATCTCTATCTCTTTCTCTCTACTTGATTATTTTGCATGCCATAATTACTTGAATATCTTGTATGCTATCTTGTCTTGAAATTAGTAGTTAGAAAATTTTAAATTAAATCATCCACTTGCTTATTGAGAAATTGATTTTGTGTTTCAATTTTGAAAAGAATTAGAATTATTTTTGAACACCCTATTCACGCCCCCCCCCCCCCCCCCCCCCCCCCCCCCCTAGGGTCAATTAGTGACTAAAAACCTCTTTAGAGATTTGAGGTCAGAGATTGATTATAGTATCAATTATGATTTGAGGCCTTAGAGAAGGCGAGTGATGAGATTGTGAACTTAGTGGATGTTGTTGTATAGGCCTTTAGGCGCCTTTCACCTTTTGAGTAAAGGGGTTATCAATCGTATTTTGAGATTTCAATTGGGTTAGAAGAGATATTGATTGAAGCTAGTGAGTTTCATGGTATCGACCACTAGTCTTTCCTTTTATGATCTTAAGGGGATTGAGGTGATTTTATTAAGTACTTAGGGTAATGTAATGTTGTAGCGTTGTTTCTCATCCTTAGTTCATTCTACTAAGCATTCCTTGTACTGTGTTTTGTACACAAGTATGTGATCGTTGACTTATATGTCACTCCTTGAACCGTCGGTTACGGCGTGGTGCTGATCCTCTTCCTTGTGTTGTCATTTGATTTCGTGGGGTTGGAAACGGATAGTTGTGTTCCGTTAACCCAATGTATTAGTCTTCCTTCTTTGTCCTCTTGGACATTATAGGAATTCGTTGAGTTGTATTCACTCTTATTTGGCTATATTCCGGAAACGGCATTTTTCAAGTCTTGAAATAAACTCTTTGTATTTAAAAGGAAAAAACCCGTTTTCGCCTACCCCCGTAGCCACGAAAAGTTTTAGCACTTTATAAAATAATCTTAGGATATTGTTTAAAAAGATTTTTAACTTCTAAAAGTCGGTGATGGCGACTGACGAAGACCGGGGGCAAGATGGTCATTTTCACTATTGGTTTCTTAAAAGAAAAGTATTTTATTACTTTTCTCGAGATTCTGAGATTCCGAGACTTTTTTCTCAAGATCTCGACCTGTAGAGTTTCGAAATGTGTTTTCTTGTTTCACCTTTGCTTCCTATCATTTTTAAGTCTCGGGTTTGAGGCTTATTGTTGTTCAGTGCACACATATAGTGTGCCTTTCCTTTCTTCTTGGTTATTTGATGTCACTACCTAGGTGATTTGAGTTTTTCATATGTTAGGGGCATGGATTCCGAATGGATTGGTTTGAGTTTTAAAACATTTTTCTTAAAAACTATTGAATCCTTGGGATTCATCTTTTTATAACTTTTACTCTCGGCCATTCGCTTTTGGTTTCCTTGTTCGGGTGTTTTCCCTAAACACTTGTGGCGTTCTTAACCTTGACATTGTTGTCTCGGTTATCTGTTGGTTTAACATTGGGAACTCTTTTCCTTTGCTTTTTTTTGGTTACCCTTAGTGATCGTTCATGAGAGTAGTGTTCGTGTGCTCTTCGTGATTTGATCGGGTGGTTTTTCTCGCCTATAGTGAGAGCATTAGTGATTTGATTGACCCTATTACTGATAGTATTATGAGATCGATCGGATGATGTGATTTATGGTATTGATGAAGAGATATGATTGAGGTGATCCAGTCCTTGAGAGGTAGATTTCCTTTAGGAATGGGATGATGTTTCATATATATGTATATTTATATAGATGACGATTGTGTTAATACGCAAGGACATGAGTGTTTTTCCTCTCATGTTGTCGGGGAGTGGGATTTAAGCCTTCCTTGGTACTAGTTGTGGATTTGATTCCTGTGGGTATTAGAGGTGAGTGTGATCCTCTCTGTTTGGATTTTCTGGTTAGCATTGTGAGTTCTTGATGATTTGTTAGATTGAACCTGAGTGTCGTGTACGTTGTGAGAGTAGTGTAGACTACCGGTGTTGGTACTTGGAGTACGAGTCTTAGTCATACGTTATAGACTCATGTTGTGTACTTATATATATGTATATATATATCCCCGATATATTTATTTGTGGTAGTATATGAGTACGTGCCTTGTGTTTTCGTAGCTGGGATATGTTGTGGGCTATTTATCTTGTTGGGTGGTTTAGCATTACTTAAACAGTCAAAGGATGTGGTAGTTAGGATATCATTTTTCCACTGAGCTTATTTGCTCACAGGGGTATTTCATCGCCCCCTGGTATTCCCACGCCAGGTTGCAGGAAATGTTGCAGCTACGGGCAGCATGCGGTGCCAGTGCAGTTTTCTTTTGTTTTCCTTGTTACAGGTTTTGAAGTTGCGCAGGGTGATGCGGTTACTGTTGCAGCGCGACTGGTTTGGGGACGATAGTTATCTTTAGTCAGTTTCTTTACCCATGTTTTGTGGGACTGTTATATATTTCTCTAGGGAGCTAGTCTGTTGGCATATCCCTATTGGTGTATCTTTTATTTCATGTATTTATTATTTTAGGATGTCATTGTATCTATTCTGCATGGCCATGTGATTTTCTGTATTCTTATTCGAGCATTTGTGACTCTGTTGATTATAAAGGGTTGTGTAGGGATTTTTGTTTCTTTCCACTACCTAGGCCCTAGTAGGATTGATGAATGTTGGGCATGTGAGCCATTGATATTATCGAATTGTTATTGGCAGGTTATTCTGTTGTGGTTGTGTGTCCGGTTGTTCCATTTACAAACGGAACTCTACCGGATTTTCGTTAGATTTCGCTGTGTATTTATATCCTTCATTTGGGTATGGAATATACCACCTTTATCATTATTACATACATTTTCATGGTTAATGATATCTTAGTTGGTTGCTCATATTAAGACTCACATCCCGGATTCCTCGGATGTCCCGGTTCGGGAGTCTTAGAAATTTAGGGGCGTGTCAATATGGTATCAGAGTATACTAGTGATACTCTCTCTCTCTCTTTGCAGTTTCTCCCTTCCCCTTTCTCTCTATCTATCTCTCATCGTGGAGAAAATAAGTTGATCGTCGTGAAGAAACAACTCGTGGATGATGGAGAGGGAAGATGGTCGCGTGATGGGGAAGAGGAAAAGAAGAAAGTTGTCCAAACACATCCCACACATTTATTTGATATATATCTATATATCTGATATGTATATTACATATGTGTATACATCATAATTTAAATTGAATTTTTCTTACCTCAATTTCAATAGGCCATGTGACACTAGTCATGTGACCAAATTAAATAATTGTGACAATGCTTTCCAATTTTCAATACAAGTCCAACTCCAGATCAACTCCCATTTCCGAACAACTCTTAACGAAATTATGCGAACCCAAAAATCCATGGAACGGCCAATAACTAATATAGTCCAAAAATAATACACCGGGTTAAAAACCCAATCATCGGAACCCTTAAACATCGGACAACTAAATGTGTCACCACCCAGTCGAAGCACTAATGCTAAACATCGAAACGAAACCGCGTAGTCGGAAAAAATAAGAACCCGCGTAAATGTCGTCCCTCCAAGTCCGAAACGTAAAACGTGAAACATTTACAGGTACGAAATACCAAGAATAAACAATGCGTCAAGAACAATTGACGTCATAACCGAAATTAAATCGGAAAATAATTTTAGGAAAAAGAAAAATAACATGGGGTGTTACAATCTATACTACTATTAAAAGTGTGAAGAAGTTATTGTGTTTCAGTATTTACAGTAAAAATTTCATATGTAATTTTTCAAATCAATTTTTTCTTGAATTATAATTACAAAATTTAACTAAATTTTTTAACTCCAATTCAAATTCTACTTGAACTATAACATATTGAATTCTAATCCTAATTAGATAAAAAAAAATCAATGTAAAAAAATCATGTACAAATGTATTTAGCAATTATAATCCTAAATAAACTCTAATATTGAATTTTATATATAATTATAATTAATAATCCTGATCCTAATTGTATAAAGGAGTCGATCGAGGAGTTATTGAGTTGTTTGCTATTTGAAGAGGGAATTTGATTATTATTTGAATATGATTCCAAATGGTAACCCTATATATACGCCGACGTATCTCTATTTAAATCCTATGATTCTCACATCTCATTCTTAGTCCCCAATTGCAATTATTTTATTATATTTTAACGTATTTCAAATTTTATTGTTATAATTTGTTATTGTTTATTGATTCATCCCGTAGTATTGACTTTTTTAAAGTTTTTCTTTTGTTGTTGCTATTGTGATATTATATTTTATTATTGTGTCCTTATGTTGTAGGTTTATATATTCAACTGGAGTGAGTTTAAAGAAAGAGATAATGGAAGGTATTTAGGTGGTTTTGAATTTTTGTTTTAGCTTTTTATGTTGTGCAATTTACTTCGTTTATTTATTTATTTATTTTTCATATATTATAGATTTATATATATTTTTAACAGGATTCCACGTACTTAAACTAGTAAATTATAAAAGTATGAGGGACTTCTATTTTCTCTATATGTTTGTATCCATTACTATAATATTTTTAATATATTTTGTCATATGAGTCGATGTCATTGATTTCAGTTATGGTTGCTCCTAATATTATTAAACGTTCGTAAATCAAAATCAATTGCTGAAAATATAAAAAAGTATAATCTTATTAACAATTGAATATTAGGCTTTCTTACTTAAGTCAAAAAAACACTTTTTCAAATATTTGAAAATAATTTTATAATTATATGTGATCTTTTTGTTATTCAATATTATTAATTTTTTCATATGAATAAACGCTTTTTAAAATTTAATTATGGATGTTAGTAATGACGATAAAAGTTTACACAATTAAAATACTAATTAATTGATTGAATATGGTATGTATTTTTTCTCTTTTCTAAGAAGGTTTAAAAAAAAAAAACCAAAATTCATTATCAGTAATTTAAATTCAATAGTTAAATTATTTTGTTACTTCTTTTGATTATTAAGAAAATGTATTACTATAACATTTTCAATGGACATTTATTTTTATGAGATGATTTTAGAATACTTAATTTTTTTTATTTGTAAAGCTTTTTAAAAAAGTAAATAAACGAGTCGGGGCGGATTCAGGGCAGGTTTTATAGAAAACTGAACCCGTTTCTGGTTTTGATTTTTAATACTAAACCCGCCCCAAACTCGTTTAAGAGCTTACCAAACCCGCCCCATTTCGGTTGGAACCCGGTCGGGTCGGGCTAAATTGTCATCTGTATAGACATTTGTTTTTATGAGATGCTTTTAGAATACTTAAATTTAAAATTTTCTTTTATCTTTTTAGAAAAAGGGTAAATAAATGGGTAGGATCGGGGCGGGTTTTACAGAAAACCCAAATCTAGTTCAGGTTTTGATTTTTAATACCAAATCCATCCCAAATCCGTTTAAGAAGTTACCAAACCTGCCCCATTTGGGTTGAAGCCAGGTACGGATTCACCTAAGGACCAGTCGGGGGCCATGGCCCCCAGTGAAAGTTTTTTTTTTATATTTGTTTACCCTAAAAATTTGGATATTTAGCATTTGGCTCCCACTAAAATATTTTTTTTATCTTAAATATCACAGAATTTATATTTTTTACAACTAAGCCCCCACTAAAAATTTATTTTAAACCCCACTGAAATAAATATATGTCATTTATACCCCAAAAATTGACTATAATTTTTTTTAGCCCCCACTGAGTTGGATCTCTAGATCCGTTACTAGTTGGAGCAGGTCGAAACCCGGCCGAGTCGATCTAAATTGCCATCCCTGGTCAAAATTTGATTCCATTTATCAATTATGCTAATTTTAATTATGAATTAAAAAGGGGCAAAAGAGCATAAAAAGCCCCTACGCTTTCTAAGGGTTGCAAAATACCCCCCTATGCTTAGGTTATTTTATTTGTAGAGACGGCAGACCCTTAAGGCCACGTCTTTGTTTCTTTTATTTTTATTTTTATTATTTTAGGATTGTAGGCCCTTAAGGCCAAATCAGTTTTTTATATTAATGTTTTTGTCATAAATATAAAAACAATCAATAAAAAAAAATTATTTGATTCATGGAAAACATGTGTCCATTTCTAGATGTTTATGATGCAATTTATTTTCCATTGCTATGATTGGGTATGTGTGCTTTGTTGATGATATCTCCAGGTGATCCAATTCAAGTTTGGGGGAGAAGATTTGTGATTTGCTTTGGAATCCAGAATTGAGGTTCAAGGGTAACTGTATATGTTCTCCTTTTTTATTTTTGACCATGGGGACATGGTCTGATTTAAGTTTGAGGGTAAGAGTATAGTATTGCAAGGAATAAATATTTTCGAGAAAAAAATTAAAAAAATGTGGAACAATTATTTGTTTTTACACATGAATGTTTGGCATTTACAGTTGATTAAGTTTGTGTATATGAGGCATGAGTAGTACGTGATGTGATGTTCCTGCTCATGAGAATAATGATTAGATCAAGTTAGTGAAAGTGATGTGGTTTTACATGGATGAATGAATGAGTGAAATTGAAATTAAGAAAGACAACTTTTACCTATAAACAAAAACACACATTCACTATGAGAAATAGGTTGATTTTTTACTATGTAGTTGAAAAATAATTTTGCTGCAATTAAATGGGAGAAGGAGGAGTTGTTTTGGTTAAAATAGAGAAAATTGAATTTTTTTTTGAGAAAATAAAATGCAAACGGCAGTTCTTTGATCTGAGTAACCGGACTTTGGTATCACCAATATCCCTGTTCGCGTTTAAAGGGGAGAAGACTAATGAGCATAAATCCTATGGAAGAAGCTCGGGCCCAGTTGGTTGGGACTGAAAATCCTCGCTGGAAAGTCTGGAGACTTAGAAAGACAAAAAGGGATGAAAAGTGGAAAGTTGAAAAGTTACGTTCTAATGAAAAATGACATAATTTGATCAATGAAGTAGGATAAAAGAAACTGAAATATTGTAATTGAATGATCACAAAATCACGGAAAGTCGTCTAGATTTTAAGTAGAAAGTAGCAAAATCATTCACTTAAGTGGGGACCATTCATAACACAAAGCTTGATATAATTATTGTTTGGTAGTAAATGAGAATATTTGAATTCATATTATCTTGTGTGTTATATCATAGCTTATTTGAATTATGTGTTAACTCATGAATGCGTAATTACAAAAGAATTGAGCTGTTTGTAAGTACCCTCACTGGAAACCTTCACGAGACTTCACTCGTCCACTAGAGGTAACCTAGGGGTTTAAATGGCATGCTACACATGCTAAGTGTAATCATTGACCCTCACGAAAGCAAGAGATTAGGTTAGATAGAATAAAAGTCATCAGAAATAGTTTTCTCTGAGTTTATTGTTAAGGGACTACCAATATGTAAGTTTGTGAGTCTGATAGGTGCTTAATATTTGTCATTTTTTGCCCCTATCTTGTGTTTATTATGTCTTTACATTCCATTACTTTGTATTTTTATCTCGTTTATGTGTGTAAGCATATTTCAGGAGCTTAATAAAGAAACAGAACTAATCTCGGTGAATTAACTGAGTTCGTGTTCATTTCTATCTCAAGAAAGGAATCAAGAGGTGCACCAGAGCAAAAAAGAGCTACCGGAAGGCGAAATGGTCATTTCACGACATCATTATCTCACCGGAAGGGCAAAAAATTTATTTTCAAACATTACTACTTCACCGAAAAGCATCGGGAGTCAAAGGCGCCCAGTCTAGCTTAAATATGAGAAGACGGGTTTTTACAGCAAAAATGCATTATACCCTACGTCACTAGAGAGAAAATGGGCAAATTGGACTCGACCTACTCTCCTAAGCTATGCTGTGATTTTGGACCCTATGCCCTAGCCCTACACCCAAGCGTATGTTAGGAGCCTAGGTCCCACATGTTGGTCACGTGATCCCTCGATATGCTGAAGTTGTTTCGGAGTTGTTTCAGAATTTTCCAGTTTTGTCCCTACTTCGATATTTCAAGTGATCGGTGATTCCAGACCTATACGTACAAGATTATACACATATTTACATATGATTTTATGAGATTATTGATGTATTATGAAATTACATAAAAGGGAAACCATTAGGGTTTCCCTCATTTGTTTATAAATATAAGAGGATTATGGTTTAGTTCTAGTTTTAATATAGTTTTTGGAGGCTGGTTCATGCACGTTCATTCATAAAGTTCTTCCATTAAAGAGAACCATCATTGAAGACCTAGAGATCTAGAGAAGAAGGCCATAGAGTTTTTTTCTACACCGACAATGCATATTCTCTCAGCCATGATCAACTAACTCTGTATCTAGAGTTTTCTCACAAAACCCTAGCCAAGTAATGTAGTTCTGATTTTATATTCAATTGTAGAGAGGGGAAATTGTGACTATACTGTGATGATTGTGTTAGATGAGAGACCATTCTTATCCATGATACAAGTTTATATATTTGAATTGATTCTTATCTTAGACTTTTCGAATATATTTATCTTACACAATAACAATTATTCACTATAGGCTGGAACTCGGATGCTTAATATGTGATTTTCTACACAATCGTGGTCATAAAACTCAAAACCCTAGGTTGACACATGCCATGCCCTAACAAACTGATATAGACATGTCTTAGTTTATTTTCATGTTTTAATTTACTTTCTGTTAGTAGTTGGCATACACTAATCAGTTTAGTCTTGAGATGGGTTGTCGTGATCCGGTTGAGAGTAATCCTTTTTGGGGTCAAATTGCTGGCGCGGTGTGACTTGATTCACATTCAATGGATCGCCCTCATACAATTGAAATAGAATTTGTACTATGTTATGCGGTTAGTGGTGGATTGAGGAAACCCTAGTTTTCTCTCTCTCTGAATCACAACCCAATTTACTTTGTTGTTTAGATTAATTTAAGTAATATTAGATAATTCACAAAATCAACACTTTTCGGAAAACTATAATTTAGTGTTTTTAGATTATTAAAGTGAACAATCCTCGTCTCTATGGGATCGATATTTCCCTACTCAAGCAAAACTATATACAATTGATATGTGCGCTTGCAGAAGGGTAAAACCTAAAGTGTCGTTAAGGTGTCAATTTTAACCACATATTTTACACACACCTGACGCCTATCACATATGAGGATGAAACACCATTCCCTCAATGTCTTAGAGAGCCAACAAAAAATGGTAAGAATAAAGAATTAGGCATGTTGGAGACATTTTGATAAGTCAAGATTAATCTACATCTCTTAGACATTATAGACCAAATACCACCCTATGCTAAGTTTTTCAAGAACCTCTGGACAGAAAAGCGAAAGAGCAAAGCAAAGTGTCCAAAGAAAATACTATTGACTGAGCAAGTAAGTTCATTACTTTTGAGTGATACACCACCTAAGAGGAAAGATCCCGGTGCTCCCACTATTCCATGTGTCATCGGTGACAATGAAATTGGTGGAGCTCTTCTTGATCTAGGTGCAAGTATTAACTTGCTTCCTTATTCAGTCTACCAACAACTAGGTTGGGTGAGCTCAGTCCCACTGCGGTCGTACTTCAATTTGTTGATCGCTCAATCAAACAGGCAAGAGGAATTCTAGAAGATGTCATTGTTCAAGTGGATAAGCTCTACTTTCCAGTTGATTTCATAATTCTCGATACAGAACCTGTTCAAGACTTGAAGAAACATATCCCAGTGATATTAGGAAGACCATTCTTAGCCACAACCAATATGCATATTGATTGCAGGACAGGGGCGATGGATATATCTTTCGGGAATTTGAAGGTGAGGATGAATGTTTTTTATACAAATCATTAAATCAATACACTGGTCGAGTGCTTTAATGTAGAGGAAGTCAATAAGACTTGTAAAGAACTGGTACCTTAAAGTCAAGCAAAGTTTGACACGTGGGAGGATCAACACCGCTCTAATTTAGAAGTGATCACTGCATTTGAAAGAGCTTTAGGTTTGCAACCAGGGGATGAGTTAAAAGATTTGCATGAATCTCCATTTGTGTCACCAGCAGCATTGGTGCTCGATAACTCACTTTATAAGATTGGGATGTATGACGGCACTGAAGGTCGAGAGAAGAGCTTAGTGATGAATGAGCAAGATGTGAAGGCTGTTAGAGATGATTAATTATCACGAACTTTTAGAGAACCTACTAAGGATGACCCCCCTTTTAAGGACACCTTTCTAGATAAACCAGTGTTAAGTATACACATGGTAGAAAAGCTATATACCTGGAAGGATCCACGATTAAAATACAAGTGTGAGTAGATACGGATTTGTGCGTATAAAGATGCTTAGAGTTACATAGCTCAAACAAGAGTACATCATGTTAAGCATGTTCGTCTTAAGTTCCTTGAGTTTGGCCAGAAATGGCAATGTAATCCAAAGTTGAAAGTGTTTCTAGGTAAACTCTGACAAAGATGGGATGGACCACACAGAGTTAAATCGGTTTACCCCCACGGAGAGGTAGGTTTTGGAAATGAGAGTTTAAAGAGGCGTGGTCAGCGGCTAAAGATTTATCAGGAGATTGATCCAGGATCAGAATTTATGGCATCTGTCAGTTTAATGGAGAGTGATAAATTGGTGGATGGAACATTACATAAGGTGTTGAAGGATGATCTGTTGGACACATTGTCTATACATGGGGTGCAGTTAGAACGTGACAGATGAGGTAATTTATATGGTGATTATTGTTCTATTTTTGATGTCATGGATAATACTAATTGTCTAAAGGTGAAAACACTGAGAAAGTCGCCTCCTATATTTTGTCCTATGATTAGGGGAAGTATTGCAGAGAGAAACGGTGTTGGATAAATCTTTGAGTGGCCCTGTCATGCCGACGATGTTAAACATTGGTCCTAGGCTATGAAAGTTAGTTTGTAGCATAGGGTTGTAGAATGGTAGGTCATTTAATTTATGCAATTTTCAATTCCTTAGAATTGTAGGTCCTTAAGGCTAAATCATTATAATTTCAATTTCGTAGGATTGTATCCCTTTAAGGTCAAATCATTGTTTATTTTATTTAAATATATATATATATATATATATATATATATATATATATATATATTCCTTGCAAAATTAATGATTTCAGGAAAAATGATGTATTCCTTCTTCCATTGCTATGATATTGGGTATTTGTGTTTTGTTGAATATTTCTACAGGTGGCTCAAACCAAGTTTGGGGGGGGGGGCGTTGAAATTCCGGATATGCGCTTCAAGGGTAACTATATTTGTTCTCATACATTATTTTTAACCATGAGGACATGGTCTCATTTATGTTTGGGGGTGAGGATATATAGTTACAAGGAATGAAATTTTTTAAAACATTTTGAAAACTTTTGGAAAAGATCTTTGCTTTCACGCATGAGTGTTTTTCATTACAATTTAATTGAGTTTGTGTTTATGATGCATGAGAGTAAGTATATGTTGTGATATTCCCACTCATGAGAGTAATGATTAGATCATGCTGAGTGAAAGTGATGTGGTTTTACATGGGTGAGTGAATTAGTGAAATTGAAACAAAAAAGGATGACCTTGACTTATAAGTACAAACACACATTCACTATGGGAAATAAGTTGATCTTTGACTATTTAGTTGAAAAAGTAGTTTTGCCATAATTAAAGGGGAGATGGGAGATGAAATGGAGAAAATTGAAAAATAATATATAAAATACAAAAAGTAGTTCATCAATCTGAGTAACCGGGCCTTGGTATCACCAATATCATTGTTCGTGTTTAAAGGAGAGAAGACTGGTGAGCATAAATCCCATGGAAGAATCTCGGGCCCAGTTGGTTGGGACTAAAAATCCTCGCTGGAAAGTTCGGAGCTTAGAAAGACAAAAAGGGATATAAGTGGAATGATGGAAAGATTGATTTTTATGAAAAATGAAAAAAATTTGATCAACGAAGTAGGAAGAAGAGAGATTGAAATACCATGGTAGAAAGTGCACGAAAACACGAAAAGGTTATTTGGATTGGGAGTAGAAAGTAGCGAAATCATTCACTATAGTGGGGTTCATTCATGACACGAAGCTCGATATAATTATTGTTCGGTAGGGAGTGGGAGTATTTGCATCCGTATTATCTTTTGCATTGTATCATGACTTAATTAACTTGTGTGTGAACTCATAAATGTATGATTATAGAGAACTGAGATATTTGTGGGTATCATCACTGGAAACCTTCACGAGACTTCACTCGTCCACGATGAGTAACCTAGGGGTTTAAAAGGTTTGTTACACGTGCTAAGTGTAATCGTCGACCCTCATAAAAGTAAGAGATTAGGTTAGATTAGTTAGATTAAAAATCATCACAGAAAAGTTTCTCTGAGTTCTTTGCTAAGGGACTTGCAATATGTAAGTTTGGGGGTGTGATAGGTGTCAAATATTAGATATTTTGATCCCTTAACTCACTAAAGATACGTCCTTTCATTCCATTATTTAGTATTTTTATGTCATTTGTGTGTTTAAGCATGTTTCACAAGCTTAATGAAGAAATAGAGCTAACTTCTGTGAATTAACCAAGAGCATGTTTATTTCTATCCAAGAGGAGATTTCAAGAGGCATTTCTAGACAAAAATGGCTCCCGGAGGGCAAAAATGGCATTTCTCGAAGTCGTCACTTCAAACAAAAAGTATCGTGGATTCAAGGCGACCATTTTGGTGCATTTACGAAGAAAAATGGTTTTCAAGAAAATACCTACGCCTAAGCCTATGCTTTTAGAATAAAAAATTGGCTGGAAAATGGATTTTTACGCTTAAAGCGTAATAACGGCAGAATTCTGCAATTTTATGTGTTTTTTTGCCTGTTTTAATTAATGATGCGGCTGCGACTCCAGACTTCTATATACATGTATATACACATATATATATATGAGAACTTAGGGTTTTTATTAAATTTAGTATGAAATTACCGAAAAGGGCAACCATTAGGGTTTCCCTCGGCTTGTCTATAAATACAGAACTATATATCAAAGGAGGGGGTTGGTTCATGGAGTTCTCTCACATTTAGATTCAGAATTGTTGCTGTTGAGATGGAGAGCCATATTCAAACCTAGAGATCTGAAGAAGAAGGACATGGAGATCGATTCTACACCAAAGATGCAGTCTTAATCTTCCATGGCCAACTAACTCGGTATCTAGGGTTTTCTAGCAAAACCCTAGCCAAGTAATGTAGATTTATCTTGTTTTCAATTGTAATGAGGGGAAACTGTGACCGTATTATGATGATTATAGTAGATAAGAGATCATTTTTATTCTTGATACAAAATTCTATATTTGTTATAAATTATTATCTAGATGGAATGAATATAGTATTTTACACAATTATGATTATTCACTATGAGCTTGAACTCGGATGCTTAATTCATAATTTTCTACACAATTGTGGTAATAAAACATGAAACCCTAGGTTGACACAGGTCATTCCTTGGCGAATTGGGATAGACATGCTTTAGTTTATTTGTATGCATTAGGAGTAGATTAAAGTAATTTAATTAACATGTTCTAATCAGTTCAGTCAAGAGATGGGTTGTCGCGATCCAGTTGATGGTAATCCTTTTTGAGGTCGTATTTAGCTATTTGCAGTACGACCTGATTCACAATTTACGAATCGCCCTCTTGCAATTGTTACATTGATAGAACTATATTATGCGGTTAGTGGTGGAGTGATGAAAACCCTAGTTTTCTTTCTCTCTTGAATCACAAACCAATTTACTTTGCTTTCTAGAATAATTTAGTTAATTTAGATAATTTGGTCTTCGACCACCAAAACAGACAACTTTGCAGAAATATAACTCATTGTTTTTGAATTATTAAAGTGAACAATCTTAGTCTTTATGGGATCGATATCCTTTACTCAAGTCATTACTATTCTACAATTGATACGTGCGCTTGTGTAGGGTAAAACCTAACGCTGTCATATGAGGCTGTTGTTAACAACTATTTTTACCCCCTCTAGACAGACATCACCTAAGTCCAAAAAACTTAGGCAACATATTAATAACACTAGATTTGATCTCATAGTGTTTAAGTACTTCTTCTTCTGGAAATTCCGCATACGTTTCATGAGCAGTAGGCGCATAGTATCCCTTCAAGGACGTGGCTGGTGCCTTTTGTGCTTCATCATTACGGTCGGCCATCCTTTCTTGATCTAACTTTCATCGACACTCTAATTCCCTAGCTCGACGGTTTCTACGAAAAGTCCTTTCGATCTTAGGATCAAAAGGTACTAATGCAGTGTTGGGATCAAAAAGAGATTTCCTATCGGTCATACACAAAGCGAAATCTGTTTTTTTATGAAAATAAATTAAACTACTTCTAAATTAATCTAAATATTAACAGAAAGCAAAGCTAAAATTATGCGCAAAATTAAGATAACCTTAAACTCACAAGAGGTCCGATGATGCAACTTTCATTACTTCGCTTTCTCCCTTTATACTTTTCAGAGTAGTTGTCAATCACACAAAAATTTCAACTTTAGATACACTATAATAACACAATAAAAAACTTGATGTCCACCAAGGAGTGACAAAAATAGTGGTTAAGAATAGCCCCTTAGGACGGCTTAGGTTTTACCAATCGTAAGCGCACGAGTCAAATTATAGTATAGAAACGGCTTGAGAAATGGAATATCGAACCTATAGAGACTTGGTTTATTCACTTCAGCAATTTAAAAATATTGAATTATATTTTAAAAAGTTGTTTGATTTGATTTTGAGAATTATAGCTAAATTAATTAAAACAGAAAGTAAATTGAGAGTTTGATCAAGAGAGAGAAAACTAGGGTTTTCATCGCTCCGCCCCTAACCGCATAACATAGTTTTCAATTTGCTTAATTGTACAAAGTCGATCTATTCCCATGAATCAGAACGTACCATAAATAGTCGAATACGCTCCCAAAAAGGATACCGTCAACCAGATTTGCTACTACCCATCTTTGGACAGAGTATAACTAGTGTATGTTATTTAATTTAATCTAATCTACTCCTAATGCATGAAATTAAACTAGAGCATGTCTATGATACATCGCCGAGGCATGGCCTGTGTAAACCTAGGGTTTCAAGTGTTAAGAACCATTGTGTAGAAAATCATAAATTAAGCATCCGAGTTCTACCCCATAGTGAATAATCATGATCGAGTAAGAAAAATATATTTATTCAATCTAAGACAAGAATCAAATATAAAAAAAAATATAAAAACTACATTACTTGGCTAGGGTTTTACTAGAAAACCCTAGATGTTGGTTTAGTTGATCATGGCAGATGGAGACCACATCGTTGATGTAGAATCGCTCACCATTATCTTCTTCGTCGGATCTCTAGGTCATGTATGGCTTTTCACCTTTAAAATGATATGAATCTCCAGAGGCTGCTCTGAATATTATACGTCCATTGAAGCTCTGCCAAATCTGTAGTAGACTTCGATATTTATAGATAACAGCCAAAGGAAACCCTAAGGTTACCCCTTTTGTTATTTTACACCCAAATGCGCAAAACCCTATATTCTGACATATAATATGTATGTATCACATTGATGCGACGTCAGGTGTGTAAAAATATGTGGTTAAAAATAATAACTTAATGACTCTAGGTTTTACCCTATGCAAGCGCACGTATCAATTGTAGAATAACAAATAGCTTGAGTAGGGATATCGATTCCACAGAGACTAAGATTGTTCACTTTAGCAATTCAAAAACACTGAATTATATTTTCTAAAAATAGTTTGTTTGGGTGGTCAAAGACCAAATTATCTATTTTAACTAAAATTATCTAGAAAATAAATTAAATTGGTTGTGATTCAGATGAGAAAGAAAACTAGGGTTTTTATCGCTCTACCACTAACCGCATATTATAGTTCCTCACTGTATCAATTGTAAGAGGGCGATCCATAACTGTGAATCAGGTCGTACCGCAAATAGCTAAATACGACCCCAAAAAGAAGTATCATCAACCGGATTACGATAACCCATCTCATGATTTACCTAACTAGTACATGTCAATTATATTACTCTAATCTACTCCTACTGCATGAATATAAACTAAAGCATGCCTATATTAAGTCGCCAAGGTACGGCCTGTGTCAACCTAGGGTTTCAAGTTTCATTACCACCATTGTGTAGAAAACAATAATTAAGCATCCGAGTTCCTACTCATATTGAATAATCCTAGTTGTGTAAAATAATACATTCATTCCATCTAAGACAAGAATTTAGAACAAATATATAATTTTATATTGCAAATCAGTACGGTCTCTTAATGACTATAATCATCACAGTATAGTCAATAGTTTTCCCTTGTTATAATTGATTAACAATGAAATAACTACATTACTTGGCTAGGGTTTTGCTAGAAAATCCTAGATACCGAGTAAATTGGCCATGGTGGAAGGTGACTGCGTCAGTGATGTAGAAATGATCTCCATGGTCTTCTTCTCCTGGTCTCTAGGTTTGAATATGGTTCTCCACAGCAGAACGTTTGAATGAACCTCTCTAAATGAATGTGAACCTCCACAACTGAATAACCCTAATGAACTTCTCCTCCAAAATCAACCCCCTAAACTCTGATATATGATCGTGTATATATAGGCAATGGTATAGAGATGTCCTTTACGGTTTTTGCACTTCTCATACAAACCCTAAAAATTGATATATATGTATATAAGTGTATATACATGTTTATAGAGGTCTGGAGTTGAACCGAGGGTAGAACAGTCAAAAGCCATAGAAAAACCATAAAACATGACGTAGATAAGCTTCAAGCGTAGCTGGCTTACACTTCAAGCGTAAATCCAAGTGATTTCCAGCCACTTTTTGAAACTACAAGGTAGGCAAAAACGTAGGTATTTTATGGAAAATCACTTTTCTCCGTGAATAAACCAAAACTACCATCTTAAACCTACGATTCTTTTTGCTGAAGATGACGACATCTGGAAATGCCTTTTTTACCCTCTAGGAGCCATTTTTTTCTCGAACTGCCTCATTGACTCTCCTCTTAGATAGAAAGAACACACTCTTCAGTTAATTCATTGAAGTTAGCTCCATTTCTTTATTAAGCTCCTGAAATATGCTTTAACATGCAAACAACATAAAAATACCATATAATGGAATGAAAAGATGTAACAATAGCGAGTTAAGGGGTCAAAATGTCTAATATTTGAAACCTATCACACATGTATCGAGGAGTAGAAGTCGCAGCTACCTCAAAGGAATTCAAGTCGGGGTCAAACTTGACATTTCAGCACTTAACCACGCAAACACCCCTACGCTTAGAGTGTAGGGGACTGATGCGACGTTAGGTGTATAAAAATATATGGTTAAAAATGACACCTTAACGACTCTAGGTTTTACCCTACGCAAGCGCACGTATCAATTGTAGAATAGCAAATGGCTTGAGTAAAGGATATCAATCCCACAGAGATTGTGATTGTTCACTTTAGCAATTCAAAAACAGTGAATTATATTTTTGAAAATTATTTGTTTTGGGTGGTTAAATACCAAATTATTTATTTTAACTAAAATTATCTAGAAAGTAAATTAAATTGGTTGTGATTCAGATGAGAAAGAAAACTAGGGTTTTCATCACTCCACCACTAACCGCATAATATAGTTCCTCACTGTATCAATTGTACGAGGGTGATCCATAACTGTGAATCAGGTCGTACCTCAAATTGCTAAATATGGCCCCAAAAAGGAGTACCATCAACTGGATTGCGACAACCCGTCTCATGACTGACCTAATTAGTACATGCCAATTATGTTACTCTAATTGACTCATAATGCATGAAAATAAACTAAAGCATGTCTACATTAAATCACCAAGGCACGACCTAGGTCAACCTAGGGTTTAAAGTTTCATTACCACCATTGTGTAGAAAACCATAATTAAGCATCCGAGTTCCTACTCGTATTGAATAATCATAGTTGTGCAAAATAATATATTCATTCCATATAAGACAAGAATTTAGAAAAAACATAGAATTTTATATTGCAAATCAGTACGGTCTCTTAACGACTACATTCATCACAGTATGGTCAACAATTTCCCCTCTTTACAATTAAAAATAATGAAAGAACTACATTACTTGGCTATGGTTTTTCTAGAAAACCCTAGAAGTTTGTTAGCCATGGAAGAAGGTGACTGCATCGTCGATGTAGAAACACTCTCCATAGTCTTCTTCTCCGAATATCCAGGTTTGAATATGGCTCTGAATAGCAGCAAGTCTGAATGAATGAACCTCTTTAAATGAACGTCTCACCAAAACCAACCTTCTGAATCTCAAAAATCAAAACTCCTCTTTTTGATATATGATCATGTATATATAGGCAATGATATAAAGTGGCCCTTTTCAGTCTTTTCACTCTAAAACTCATGCAAACCCTAACTTCTTATATATATAAGTGTATATACATATATATAGAGGTCTGGAGTCACAAGCACGTCTTCCAATTAAGTTGGGGGTGAAATAGGAAAAATCCATGAACAACTACCAAAACGTTGTTGCACTTACGCTTCAAGCATAGCTGGTCCTACGCTTCAAGCATAGCTGGTCCTACGCTTTAAGCGTAGTAGGCCTACGCTTCAAGCGTAGGTCCCAAGCATACCTCCAAGCGTAGGTCCAAGCATAGAAATGTGATTTCTAGCCACATTTTCCAGCTTCCTTAGGTATTTTGTGGAAAATTAATTTTCTCCGTGAATGCACCAAAACGACCGTCTTGAACCCACGATACTTTTTGCTGAAGATGACGACTTCTGTAAATACCGTTTTTGCCCTTCGGGAACCATTTTTTGTCTCGGACTCCCTCTTTGACTCTCCTCTTGAATAGAAAGAACATACTTTTCAGTTAATTCACCGAAGTTAGCTCCATTTCTTCATTAAGCTCCTGAAACATGCCTTAACACGCAAATGCAATAAAAATACCAAATAATGGAATGAAAGAAATTAACAATAGTGAGTTAAAGGGTCAAAATGTCTAATATTTGACACCTATTACACCCCTAAAGTTACATATTGCTAGTCCCTTAGCAATAAACTAAGAGAACTTTTCTTGTGATGATCTTTTTAATCTAACTACTCTAACTATTCTAACTAATCTAACCTAATCCCTTATTTTCATGAGGGTCGAAGATTACACTTGGCACGTGTAACAACCCTTTTAAACCCCTAGGTTACCCTTAGTGGACGAGTGAAGTCTCGTGAAGGTTTCCAGTGATGGTACCTACAAACATCTCAGTTCTCTATTAATCACGCAGTCATGAGTTCACACACAAGTTCAATTAAATCATGATATAATATAAAAGACAGCATGGATGCAAATACTCCCACTCACTACCAAACAACAATTATATCAAGCTTCATGTCATGAATGGTTCCCACTAATAGTGAATGATTTCGTTATTTTCTACTCTAAACCAAGACAACCTTTCGTGATTTTGTGAACACTTGTCTATGATATTTTAGTTTTTCTTCTCCTACTTCATTGATCAAACTTTGCCATTTTTAATAAAATCATATATTTCTATCTTTCCACTTTTCATCCCTTTTTGTATTTCTATGTCTCCGGACTTTCCAGCAAGGATTTTTAATCCCAACCAACTGGGCCCGAGCTTCTTCCATGGGATTTATGTTCATCAGTCTTCTCCTCTTTAAACGCGAACAGTGATATTGATGATACCAAGGCCTAGTTACTCAAATCAAAGAATTGCATTTTTCATTTTTTTTTTCAATGAATATATTTTTTTAATTTTCTCCATTTCAACCAAAACAACTCCCCATCTCCCCTTTTATTGTGACAAAAATATTTTTCAACTACATAGTAAAAAATCAACCTATTTTTCATACTGAATGTGTGTTTGTGCTTATAGGTCAAAGTCGTCCTCCTTGATTTCAATTCACTCATTCACTCACCCATGTAAAACCACATCACTTCACTAACTTGATTTAATCATTACATACTACTCATGCATGATATACAAAAACTCAATCGAATTGTAATGCAAAACATTCATGCGTGAAAACAAAGAATTGCATCAAAATTTTAAAAATTTCAAATTTTTTTTAAAAAAATTTCATTCCTTGTAATACTATACCCTCACCCCCAAACTTAAATTAGACCATGTCCTCATGGTCAAAAATAATTTAGGAGAACAGATACAGTTACCCTTTTAGCTTAATTCTGGATTCCAAAGCAAATCACGAATCCCCTCCCCCAAACTTGATTTGGATCACCTGTAGATAACATCAACAAAGCACAAATACCCAATCATAGCAAGGAAAAATAAATTTCATCATAAATATCCAGAAATCAACACATGTTTTCAAGGAATCAAAGATTCTCTTTTTTATTTTTTTGAACAAAAAAAATAATAATAATAATAAATGATTTGGTCTTAAGGGCCTACAATCCTAAAATAAAATAAAATAAACAAAGACGTGGCCTTTAGGGTCTACCGTCCCTAAAAATAAAATAATACATAAACAAAAATCCTAAACATAAATTTAAACCATAATCTTCCTCCTCTTCTTTATCACTTGACACGACGCTTTTCAACCATTTTTGGCAGTCTGCCGTCTTTTTTCAACTTTTCCAAATCTTCCTCCGAATATATCTTCATAATTGTCCATCGCATCTCATCCAACTCTTCTATCCTAGCACCTAACTGCTCAGTAATGATCTTCAATAATAAAAATGGGTACGGAAGATAATGTTCAAATTTATCAGCACCTGCGCATTCTCTACTCACAATTGCTCGGGCAATCGACATCTCATCCATAATCAATGTTGGAACACACACTTCATACCCATGAGTAAGGGCATACAAAGTTCTAAGCATAATGTGATCCCTTCCACTAGTTCGATTATTGGGCCGAAGTTGAGCCGCAACGACACAATCCAAATAAAGCAGATCCGACTTCAACCGCCAATTATCACACATCCTATCTCTATGATCTGATACTACACACAATTCCCGAACCATCTCCTCATCCCTATGTGTCCATACTATAGGAAGTTTCTTCAATATTCCTTGTAAGTTTGTCGGAGTACCGATCGGTATATTCTACGCATCGGCAATACTTCTTCCAATCACAATAGGAGCACTCCACTGAGTCACTTTATCCTTCATAACCTCAAATCTTGTTGGTCCCGAAATTGTTATATTTTCATAGAATTTACAGACCAAGCCCGGATACACCTTTTCACCCACCGATTTTTCTAAACTTTTCAATCCTCGTTCTTTAATGATTTTCCTTTCGGATGCAATTAATACTCGAGTCATCCTCTCCGGATGAAATATCTCTTCAAATTGCATCCTACACTACAGAAATGATTTCGGTGTGGTTCGGCTTCCATTCCGACTCGTAGCTCTTTCATTCGAGCTCTTCATATCCATATATGGTTCTGTAACTTCTATGAATTCCTCCAGGTCAGAATAATATTCATTAGAATTATCCATACTAACCCCCATGAGATAGACAAAATAGAAGAAGAACAGAAGAATAATATCTACTCTAATGCTCAATCCTTGAGAATTGTGAATTGTGAATTATGTCTACTCTATGGATGTATTTATAGATGGATGTAGTAGAATCATAAAATAAAAGGGATTTAAAACCCTTAGTTGACTAGGAAAGGGGAAGCAATGACTAATCCAACTCCAACTTGTATTTGCATTCTTTTTCCTTGTCAGATTAGGATTACTCTAAAAAGTCTACAAAAATTCTACAAAAGATCCTAAAAATAATTTAAACAAATCCTAATACAGGTATAGATACAAACCAGGCCAAAACACCCCACAAACGGGTCAAATTTGTAATGTTTCAAAAACTCCCTCATTGTACCCTACGCTTCAAGCGTAAGCTTGGCCCAGATAAATGTTTTTTTCAAAGAGCAGTCTCCCGATCAATCCACCACCGATACACCCCCAAACTTAAATGCATAAATGTCTGCATAGTGCGATATAAAATTTTGAAAGAATTCAAACTATCCGCACATGTAAAATTCTGGGGATACATCAAACAATTTGATTGAATCATCAAAACTGCAATTTTATAAACTATGAAAATATCAAAATAATTAAAAGATAATCATTCAAGCAGTCACATCAAGCCCTATATGAAACTATCTGCTCGACAATTTATCTTTAATGTAATAAGAAAAATGAAACAAAAATAAATCGAAAACAAAAACCTAACTAAAACTAAGTTAAACCTCATCATCAGAGGGCGGTGGTGTAGGTGGAATCTGCACACCCATATGCTGACTCATACAGTCAAACCGATGAAATAACCGCCTCTAATCTCTCTATTGGGCCTGTCTCTCCTCTGCCAAAGTCCGTTCTATCCCCTGCATCCATGCAATCAGAGCATCAAACTATGCCTGAGACAGAGTAACAGTACTACCCACAGGTACCTATGGCAACGCAACCTTCTCCTCAGCAGCCAACATATGTGGCATCTCCGCATCACCAATAGCCACAGCTTCCTGAGCCATACCTGCATCATCCTGACCAACATCATCAGCCTGCTCCTGGGCCTGTGCATCTGGTGCTGGTAATACACCGAAAACTGGTCTTTGCCTCATAATAGCATCTCCATGCAACCGGGTAAAGACACCAGTCCCCATCCCTCTGGCATACGGGGTACCCTCTCTGAATTTTTCATGCTCATCCGCATCCATCTCAATCCCGGTATCCAACATAATCTTCATCATCGAGCATGGGAATCGAATGAGAAACAGACGCTGAGCAACCTTGGTCTCCTTGCGCAGATGAATATAATGTGTATATATGCCCTCCCATAAAATTCGTGGGATAGAAATCCATCGCCCGAAATCGAAAGCATAGTGGAGGGCCGGAAATAACGCATAACACATGGTGGTATGGCTGAGCGGCAGAATCTGGGATTGGACTATCACATCCTAAAACCAAAGCATTTGGTGATAGTTCGCCTTCTTCGTGCACTTCTGATGTGTATCAACCCACTACCACGCAATCTGAAGTGAAACAATCTCATAAATAGATGGGAGTATCTCGAGCATAGGTGGGAACACAACAGCTTGCTCGGGTGGACACTCATCCGGAATACCCCACGCCTCAGCAATAGTCTAGGGAGTAATCTCAATCTCAGTACCTCGGACCACTGTCCATATTCTCAGCCCCCTACCACTCATAAATAAACTAAAGCATGTCTATATTAAATCGCCAAGGCACGGCCTGTGTCAACCTAGGATTTCAAGTTTCATTACCACCATTGAGTAGAAAACCATAATTAAGCATCTAAATTCCTACTCATATTGAATAATCATAGTTGTGAAAAATAATATATTCATTCCATCTAAGACAAGAATTTAGAACAAACATGGAATTTTATATTGTAAATCAGTATAGTCTCTTAACTACTACAATCATCACAGTATGGTCAACAGTTTCTCCTCTTTACAATTAAAAACAATGAAAGAACTACATTACTTGGCTAGGGTATTGCTAGAAAATCCTAGATACTGAGTTAGTTAGCCATGGAAGATGGTGATTGCATTGTTGATGTAGAAACGCTCTCCATAGTCTTCATCTTCAGATCTCTAGGTTTGAATATGGCTCTCAACAGCAGCAAGTCTGAATGAATTAACCTCTTTGAATGAATGTCTCACCAAAACCAACCTTCCGAATCTCTAAAAATCAGAACTCTTCTCTTTGATATATGATCATATATATATAGGGAATGGTATAGAGAGACCTTTTTCAGTCTTTTCACTCTAAAACTGATGTAAACCCTAACTTCTCATATATATAAGTGTATATACATGTATATAGAGGTTTGGAGTCGCAATCACGTCTTCCAATTAAGCCAGGGGTGAAATAAAAAAAATCCACAAAAAACCACCAAAAAGTTGCTGCACTTATGCTTCAAGCGTAGCTGGTCCTACGCTTCAAGCGTAGCTGGTCCTACGCTTCAAGCGTAGCAGGCCTATGCTTCAAGCGTACCTCCAAGCGTAGAAATGTGATTTCCAGCCACTTTTTGAAACTAAAAGCGTAGGCAAAAGTGTAAGTATTTTGTGGAAAATCATTTTTCTCCGTGAATGCACCAAAACGACCATCTTGAACCAATGATACTTTTTACTGAAGATGACGGCTTCTGAAAATGCCGTCTTTGCCCTCCAGAAACCATTTTTTTCTCGGACTGCCTCTTTGACTCTCCTCCTGAATAGAAAGAACATACTCTTCAGTTAATTCACCGAAGTTAGCTCAATTTCTTCATTAAGCTCTTCAAACATGCCTTAACACGCAAACGCAATAAAAATACCAAATAATGGAATGAAAGAACGTAACAATAGTGAGTTTAAGGGGTCAAAATGTCTAATATTTGACACCTATTAGGGACCTACGCATGGAGTGTAGGCTAGGCCTATGCTTGGATCATAGTTCAAGAGTATGTAAAAAAACATGAAGTGTAGGTCAAGCGTCAAAACAACACTTTCTAGCCAATTTTAGCTACCGGAAACCTTGACCAAGCGTAGCAAAATTCATGAAAATCATTTTTCTTTGAAATTATGCCGGTAAAATCCCCTCGACTCTATTAGAATGATTCTTGAAGTTGCGGCTCCAAAAAATACCGTTTTAGCCCTCCGGGAGCCATTTTTCTCTTGAAAACATCTCTTTTGCTCTCCTCTTGAATAGATACAAGCACTTCTCTAGCTAATTCACTAAAGTTAGCTCGTTATCTTCTTTAAGCTCCTAAAACACGCTTAAACACACAAACGACATAAAAATACCAAATAATGGAATGCAATGATATAACATTAGCAAGATAGGGAACCTAAAATGGATAATATTTGGCACTTATCACCCGACACTTTAGTGAAGTTGCTGGAAGGTCCCCAACACTTTGGTAAAGTTGTTAGGGTTTCCCCGACACTTTGGTAAAGGTACAGGTAACCATTAATGTTGTGTGTAGGAGTCGGGTGTGCAGGGGCCTCCAATCTATCTTGCTTAATCATGGACTTACCAAATCGCAGGGGCTCCAACGACTATATCACCACTTTTTGCCAAGGGTTAGGGACTCGCCAAGTCTGTAGGGGCTCCAATGGCTATTTCACCACTTTTTGCCAAGTGTTAGGGACTCGCCAAGTCTGCAGGGCCTCCGATGGCCATATCACCAGTTTTTGTCTAGTGTTAAGGGCTTACGAAATGTGCAGGGGCCTCCAATGACTATATCATCGGTACTACCCCAATATAAACATTATCACAAACACCCATTTACTTCATCAACCCTCTTCTTACCCTCTTAAGTTGCAGATTATTCCAAGGCTAGGATCCTTCCCCCTCATGTACACGAAATATTATCTGAGGTGAGTCCCGCCGATATGGCCGAATGGCCTTCCTTTAATTTCCCCCCTTCTGTCACCATTCACATCCCTACCCCAAATGAGCGAGCGAACACGATGGTAGGGGATGAGGTTTGCTTCTATGAGCAAGCCTTCAAAGTTGGCCTACGTTTTCCATTACCCAACTTTGTAAGAGAGTTTCTCTCATTTACAGGGCTGGCTCATGCTCAACTCACTTCCAATGCTTAGCGAGTTCTATTGGGGTGCTTCCACCTTTGGTACCTTTGTAGGAATGGTGTGTTGAGGCATTCTGAGTTCCTGAAGCTCTACTCCTTTCAAAGGAGTGTTGATTGGTTCAAACTTGCTTCCACGCCTAATTGTCATGTCTTGATGAACCTTTCAGACAATACCAAAGGCTGGAACAATTTTTTTTTTGTATCGGGTACCGGATGGGAGTTCAGTCCGTCTGACCTAGATCACCAAACAATAGTCGTTCCGCGATCGTGGTGGTCTCCCGACTTCAAAGATTACCTGATGCAATTGCAAATTCATATTGAAAACTATATTATGAACATCATGTGAATTAAAACCCCATATCATTCAGATTTTCATATCCACATCACTCCCCTCCTCAACCAGTCACAATTGCTCAACCCTTCGACAGCACATAACAACAAACATTGCTTTTTGATAGGTGTTCAATATTGGTCATTTTTCGCCCTTATCTTGTGTTTGTTATGTCTTTATATTTCGTTACTTGATATTTTTATCCCGTTTGTGTGTGTAAGCATGTTTTAGGAGCTTAATGAAGAAACAGAGCTAATCTCAGTGAATTAACTGAGTGCATGTTCATTTCTATCTTAAGAAAGGAATCAAGAGGTGTGCTAGAGCAAAAAAGAGGTGCCGGAGGGCAATATGGTCATTTCCCGATATCGTTATCTAACCGAAAGGGCAAAAATTTCATTTTTAAACATTATTACTTCACCAAAAGCATCGGGAGTCAAAGGTGACCAGTCCAACTCAAATATGAAAAGATAGGTTTTTACAGCAAAAGATGCATAATACCCTACGTCGTCAGAGAGAAAAAGAGGCAGACTGGACCTGAGCTATGCTTTGGTTTGGACCCTATGCCCAAGCGTAGGTCCTACCTTATGGCCATGTGATCCATTTATGTGTTGAAGTTGTTTTGGAGTTATTTTAGGAATTTTCAGTTTTGTCCATACTTAGATATTTTAAGTGATCGGTGATTCCAGACCTATACATACAGGCTTATACTCATATTTACATTAGATTTTAGAGATATTATTCATGTATTATGAAATTACATAAAAGGGCAACCATTAGGGTTTCCCTCACTTGTTTATAAATATAAGAGGGTTAGGTTTAGAGAGGGGGCAAGTTCTGGTTCTGATTTTCTCACATTTTCATTCATAGAGTTCTCACATTCAAAGCTCAGACTTGCTTCCATTGAAGAAAACTACTATTAAAGACCTAGAGATCCAGAGAAGAAGACCATGGAGAGTGTTTTTACACCGATAATGCAGATTCTCTCAGCCATGATCAACTAATTCGGTATCTAGGATTTTCTTGCAAAACCCTTTCCAAGTAATGTAGTTCTAATTTTATATTCATTTGTGTAGAGGGGAGACTGTGACTATACTTTGATGATTGTGTTAGATGAGAGACCATTTTTATTCGTGATACAAGTTTATATATTTGAATTGATTCTTGTCTTAGACTTTCTTACACAATCATAATTATTCACTATGGGCTGGAACTCGGATGCTTAATTAATGATTTTCTACACAACGTTTGTCTTAAAACTTGAAACGCTAGATTGATACAGGCCAAGCCCTGACAAACTGATATAGACATGCTTTAGTTTATTTTCATGCTTTAATTTACTTTTCTGCATTTACCTTCTATTAGTAGTTGGCATGCACTAATCAGTTTAGTCTTGAGATGGGTTGTCACGATCCAGTTGAAAGTAATCCTTTTTGGGGTCAAACTGCTGGCGCGGTGTGACCTGATTCACAGTTAATGGATCACCCTCATGCAATTGAAATAGAATTTGGACTATATTATGTGGTTAGTGGTGGAATGAGGAAACCCTAGTTTTCTCTCTCTCTACATCACAACCATTATTCATTATTATTTTATATTTTATTTTCATTAGTATTAGATAATTTACAAAACCAAACTCTTTTTGAAAAATATAATTCAGTGTTTTTAGACTATTGAAGTGAACAATCCTCGTCTCTATGGGATCGATATCCCTTACTCAAGCAAAACTATCTATAATTGATCTGTGCGCTTGCAGAAGGGTAAAGCCTAAAGTGTCGTTAAGGTGTCATTTTTAACCACATATTTTGCACACACTTGACACCCATCAAGTTTTTGGCACTGTTGCCGGGGACTTGGCATTGGTCAATAACTTTAGTAGTTTATTTGTTTTGCGTTATTGTAGATTAAAGCTAAAGTTGAATTTTTTTTGTGATTTTCAGGTACAATTGAAGAGCGTGAAAGGAAAAGACAAAGCTGCTGAAGTTGCATCTGGACCCTTTGTAAGTTTCAATTTTGCTTAGTTTTTGCATTTAATTTTTAACTTTGCTTTTTGTTCATAGTTTTGATAAGTTTAGAAGTAGTTTAGTTAATTTGCTAAATTTCAGAAAAACAAAAAAAAAAAAGTTTTTAGTGTATGTCCGATAGATCGACGCGTTCAAATCCAAATTATGCGTTAGTTGTATACGACCCGGATATCGAAAGAACTCTAAGGCGTTTACGAAAATCTATTAAAGAGCGTGGTCAGACAAAAGAAGTTGAGATGGGTGACGAGACAGTGAATCCGCGAAGGGGACTACATACCTCATTGAAGGGATTTTACTCACCGGACGCATATGAATCGTATGCCGAATTTCCAGAAGAGGAAGGTGCAAAGCATTTTTAAATCAAGATGAGTGTGATCAACATGATCCCAAAGTTCTATGGTCTCAGGATAGAAGATCCATACCATCATGTCAATGAATTCTTAGAGGTAGCATCAATTGTTAGGTATCATGGTTTGACTAAAAATGATTTAATAGTACGTCTGTTCCCATGGTCTTTAAAAGACAAAGCAAAAATATGGTATATTAAATTGACTCAAGCAACTAAACTTGACAGGGAAACACTTCAACAAGAATTCTTATAAAAACATTTTCCCATAGGAAAAACTTCAAAAGCACAAGATGCAATTAAGCGATTCAGACAGTTGTCAGGAGAGAAATTTCATGATGCATGGGAGAGGTACAATGAGATTTTGTATAAATGTCCCCACCATAGGTTTTCAGATCAAGATGTGGCTAGGAATTTTTACATGGGTCTAGGTGAAAAGCATAAAAATCTGATAGATGCCTCTACACAGGGTCAGTTTACCTTGAAACTCACAAGAGAGCTTTTAGAGATGTTTGATAATATTAGTGAAAATGCCCTTCAGTATGAATCTGATCTGAGGTCTAGAAATGGTAAGGATAGGCGATCTGAAAAGGCATTTGAGGTTAATCATGATATGAAAAATCCAGTGGCATTGATAGAGGAGAGGTTAGAGCGATTTGAAAAACTTCTTACCCAAAGAAGTCATTCTCCTAAAAGAGAAGTTTATGAGGTTGAACTAGATTATTCTCAAAATGAGTGTGAGGACGTAATAGCTGCCGATGTCAATGCAGCATGGAATTAATCCAATAATGCCCCGTTCTCCAACAAATACTATCCAAATAATAAAAATCATCCATTCTTGTCCTATAAGTCCATAAATGTGGAGAATCCTCCATAAAAAGTTCAACAAGGACAGTGGTTCAATTCTCAATCCAATTTTCAACCAAGGCAGCAATTTACCTCGCAGCCGAGGTTCCAACAAAGCCAACAATCATTCCAATCGCAACTAACTATACTGGCTCGCAATTCTCAATCAAATTTCCAACCCAGACATCCACCTAATAATTCTCTGGCTTTTCAGGCATTCAATAACAACCAGGCTATCCAACCATTCCAATATCAACTCCAGCCTCAAAGAAGCCAAGCCCACCACCCGATTTTCAAAATAACAGGATAGAGCATACCTTGGTGGACCTCCAAAATTAGATGGGTGTTCATACTCTAGCACTAGCCCAAATCACCATGCAGTTAGGACAAATGGAAAATCAGAGAAATACTAGAGAGCCAGGTCAGTTACCTAGTCAGCCTATCGTTAACCTAAAGATTCAGCAAGTGCAAGAGCTTGGATCGTTTACCAATGATAATCACGAGTCTGTTCAAGTAATTATGACTCTGAGAAGTGGAAGGGTAGTGGAGAGTAGAGTGGACGAAGAACATGAGAAGAGGCTGCTTAGAAAAAGGGAAATTGAGCAAGCTCAAAGGAAGGAAGCAGAAGAAGCACAACAGAAAGAGGTTGAGAGCAGAGAGGCTGAAGTTCAGACAGATAAACTGCCAGTAGATAAGAGTATCGATGAGACATTGGTTGATCAGCCAGATAGAGCGAACTACAATGAAGCACCACCATTTCCTCAATGTCTTAGAGAACCGACTAAGTATGGGAAGATGAAAGAATCTGATATATTGGATACATTCCGACAAGTCAAGATTAATCTGCCGCTCTTAGACGTGATTGCCCAAATCCCACCTTATGCTAAATTTTTCAAGGATCTCTGTACGCAGAAGAGGAAAAGCAGAACGAAGAATCCGAAAAAAATACTCTTGACTGAGCAAGTGAGTTCACTGTTATTAAGCAATACTCCACCAAAGAGGAAAGATCCCGATGCTCCCACTATTTCTTGTGTTATCGGTAACTAGGAAATTGGTAGAGCCCTTCTTGATCTAGGTGCGAGTATTAACTTGCTTCCTTATTCAGTTTACAAACAGATAAGGTTGGTAGAGCTCAATCCCACAGAGGTTGTACTACAGTTTGCCGATCGATCTGTCAAACAGGCGAAAGGAATTTTGGAAGACGTCATAGTTCAAGTGGGCAAGTTTTACTTTCCAGTTGATTTTGTAATCCTGGAGACAGAACCTGTCCCGGATTCGAAAAAATACATCCCAGTGATCTTAGGCAGACCATTTTTTTCCACGGCGAACGCATGCATAAATTGCAGAACTAGAGCTATGGATTTGACCTTTGGGAACATGAAAGTCAGGATGAATGTGTTTGAGGGGAGCCATCAATTACCTGAGTCTATGGACTATTTCCAGATAAATGAGTGCGACGAGCTAGATGATATTATACATGATTTTGCGACTCAAATTCTGGAGAAAGACGAGCTTGAAGAATTTCTGGTAAATGAAGTGTCGAATGAAGAAATTGAAGATTTGGATACATATATGGAATGGCAGAACAGGGAGTTGGATAGAATTGAGACTGCATTATACGCGCAACCTTGGAAGCAAGAACTAGTGGAACCACTCCCGATAGTCTCAGTACTCCCCCAGTTCCATCACTTATGACTCCGCCTGTTTTAGAACTTAAGGAGTTGCCAGAGAAGCTGAAGTATGTTTTCTTGGGACCTGACGAAACTCTTCCTGTAATTATTTCATCAAAGTTGATAGCTGAACAGGAATCGAGTCTGATTGAGGTCTTGACCAAGAATAAAGAAGCAATAGGGTGGAGTGTGGCTGATTTGAAAGGTATTGATCCATCAATTTGCATGCATCATATTTATTTGGAAAATGAGGTAAAACCGTCAAGGGAGATGCAACGAAGATTCAATCCGAACATGATGGAGGTGGTAAAAAAATAAGTAGTAAAGTTGCTAGATGCGGGAATCATCTACCCAATCTTTAATAGTAAGTGGGTAAGCCCAACTCAAGTGGTCCCGAAGGAGTCAGGATTCACAGTGGTGCCCAATTAAAAGGGTGAGCTAATTCCTCAACGCACGACTACAAGGTGGCATGTGTGTATCGACTATAGAAAGCTCAACTCTAACACCATTCACGTATAGACGGATACCTTTTGGTTTATGTAATACGTCAGCGACATGCCAGAGGTGTATGATGTCTATCTTCTCTGATATGGTAGAAACGTTTCTGGAAGTGTTTATGGATGACTTCTCAGTCTTTGGGGCAACGTTTGAAGACTGTTTGAGGCATTTAACACTAGTACTTGAAAGGTGTAAAACAAAGTATGGGATTGAGGACGATAAAGCAAAATTCGAGCTGATTTCAAAATTACCTCCTCCCATTTCTATGAAGCAGATACGCTCTTTTCTGGGCCATGTCAGATTTTACATAAGGTTTATCAAAGATTTTAGAAAAATCGCCACGCCATTATGCAATTTACTGGCTAAAGATGTAGTCTTTGACTTTGATGAAGAATGTCTTCATGACTTTGAGGAATTGCGTGCTAAACTCTCATCTGCCCAAATTATCTGTCCATTGGACTAGTCTCTACCGTTCGAGCTGATGTGTGACACTTAAGATTATGCAATTGGAGCTGTGTTGGAACAGAGAAAAGACAAGTTGCCATATGTGATTTACTATGCCAATAGAACTCTGAACAAAGCTCAGATGAACTACACAACTACCGAGAAGGAGTTATTGGTAGTGGTGTTCGCCTTGGACAAATTCAGGTTGTATTTGTTGGGAACCAAGGTGGTCATGTACTCAGATCATGCCGCACTAAGGCATTTGCTAACCAAGAAAGACTCCAAGACCAGACTGATTCGATGGATTCTGTTGCTACAATAATTTGATTTAGAGATCAAAGATAAGAAGGGTGCAGAGAATGTTGTAGCTGATCATTTGTCAAGAATTGTCGTTGAGTCCACAAAGGACGATACTCCTCTTAAGGATGAGTTCCCAGATGAACATCTGTTCAGTGTCGCAGTTATGGAATAGATACCGTGGTATACAGATATTGTCAACTATAAAGTCACAGGTAGAATTCCTAATGGATGGTCTAAGCATGAGAAGGATCGTTTCTTTAGCCAAGTAAAATTTTATATCTGGGATAATCCGCGACTGTACAAATATTGCCCAGATCAGATAATTCGTAAATGTGCTCCAGAAAGTGAAGTTCAAGGCATATTGCCATTCTGTCATAGCTAGAGTATGGAGGGCATTTTGGTGCTTAGAAGACAACTCACAAAGTCCTACAGAGCGGTTTTTATTTGCCCACCATATTCAAGGATGCGTTCGAGTTTTAAAAATCTAGTCTGAGATATCAGAAGTTGGGATCCATATCTCAACGAGACATGATGCCACTGAATCCTATTTTGGTGGTTGAGTTATTTGACACCTGGGGCATTGACTTCATGGGACCGTTTCTAAAAAGTTGGCGATAAGTAGTACATATTAGTGGGAGTTGATTACGTTACTAAATGGGTAGAGGTTGTTGCCACGTCGCATGCGAATCACATCGTGGTTGAGGAGTTTGTTAAATCCAATATCGTTTCTAGATTTGGTATGCCACGAGTGTTGATCAGTGACGACGGGAGCCACTTAGACAACTAGTTTCTTCTAGCCTTGTGCAAGAAGTATGGTGTCACTCATAGAATTGGAATGCCATATCACCCACATACGAGTGGTCAAGTGGAGGTTTCAAAAAGGGAGGTCAAGAACATTATTGAAAAGATGGTGGATCCTGATTTAAAGAATTGGCCAAGAAGGTTAAATGATGCACTGTGGGCATATAGGACCGCTTATAAGACACCGATTGGTATGTCACCATACAGATTGGTCTATGGTAAGGCGTGTCATCTCCCTATGGAACTTGAGCACAGAGCATATTGGGCGATCAGAAGATTGAATTTTGACATCAAAAGATCAGGTGCTCAGAGGAAACTCCGACTCGTAGAGCTTGAGGAGTTGAGGAACAACGCATATGATTATTCTAGAATATATAAAGCCCGAACCAAAGCATTCCTTGATTGACATATTAGATAGAAAAGCTTTGAGGTCGGCTAGAAAGTGTGGTTGTTCAATTCGAGACTTAAATTGTTTTACCGGTAAGCTCTAATCAAAATGGGACGGGCCGTACAAAATTACTAAGGTTTACCCCCATGGAGTGGTGGAACTTGACGACCCTGACAAAGGAAAGCGATTTGTTTTGAATGGTTAGCGTTTAAAGTATTATATCGAAGTTGAGCCGACAGAGAGTGTTGTTGAGACAGTTGACTTAACAGAACCGGCATCGGAGCCGATGATTTTGATCCTAAGTACTGAGAGGCGACAACGTCAAGGCAACGATGTTAAATATTGGTACTAAGTGATAAAGAGTAGCTTTTGATCTTAGTTTGTAGTTGTAAAATAGTAGTTTAATTCAGTTTTTGTAAAATTTTAATATCGAGTTTGAAATAGTCGTCATCATTCGGAGGGGTATTTTTGTCCACGAAGCGCCAAATTTTGACGAATTGAAGTCAATCAAGTCAATAGGTATGTATAGGGGAGGTTCGAGTGTTCGGGAATCAAGAACAAGATAAAAATTGCCGAAGCAAAAAAATTTAGCCTAGGGACCTACGCCCAGCATAGGTCACGGGACTGTATTTATACAGTCCCGTGGCTTTTCATTTCAAAATTCTCTTTTCTACCTAATCTCTCCACCAAATCGACTCTCGTTCATTCCTAAAGACGAATATTGATATTTCTTATCATTCCGAAGCGGTGGATCATCAGATTAGTGAGTAGTGTGTACAAATTCACGTGAAGAACTTGAAAAGTCTCCAAAATCTAATTTTGGGGAATTTGTCGTTTCTCGCGGTTCGGAAAGTTTTGATCCATTCTTTTGTTTTTGATTACTTAATCTAACTATTCTAAACTAGTATTGACGAACGAGACCGGTCGAAATTGTGTTTGAATCCGTTCTCAAAAAGTTGGGTTTTCGGATTCAGATACGGGTTGAATATCGATGTTTTTAGATGAGGTCTTGTTTAATCATCGTATTAGAATACTTTAGATATAGTTTTGAGTTTGATTCGGTGTCCGGACATTTTTCGCTAATTTTCATAGCGATCCAAATTCTGTAGGCATGGCTCACGTAAAAGGAGTAAGGAAGGCTACCATGGGAGCATCCACGTTGGGGATGGCAGTACAGTGAGACAGATCATGGTCACCACCCCTGGAGAGTACGTGGCCTATACGCCATAGTACCTGGGCCCCAAGACCAGTGTATGTTGAGCCGGAGTCGTTAAATGCGGAGGAGGCTGAGAGGGCGAGTGTACCGATAGAAAGCATAGAGCTAGATTCGAGATATGGTCGGATGACAGTTCCACCTGTTACACCGAGGGAATCATCACGACCCCGGGCATAGTCTCCAGTCCCTGAGCCATCACCATCGCCACATGAGTCAGAGACATCCGATGAGCAGACTACCGAGAGTGGTGATAGTGAGGATGGGGAGGCAGAGCATGAGGATGAGTTGGAGAACGCTGAGGGCGGTGAGGTGCCATATCCTGAGCCAATAGTTGATGGTGATGAGGGTGACCTCGTTTGTTACAGATGGAAGCACTCAACGGTCTCCAAGGAAATACTGATAGCCCGAGCTTTGAAGAAGGGGTTCTGACAGGAACGCATTTTTCCTATTGTGGCACTTGAGCAGATAGAGCCAGTTCCACATTGGACCATAGGCATACTAAGGGAGAGAAAATTATTGCCGATCCTAGCCCCAGCTACACCAAACATTTGTGCTGACATGATTAGCGAGTTTTGGCTTCATATGAGGCATTACAGTAGAGGGACTCGGCTAGTGACAGTGATAGAGGGGCAGGAGTTTGAGATTACTCCCGAGAGTATTGTTGCTGCGTGGGGTATTCCACATGAGTGCCCTATAGAGCTAGATGAGCGATTCCCACCTATGCCAGACCCACTTCTGCCACTTTATGATATAGTGAGACTGCAGACCTAGGGGCAGTGGGCAGATAATAGGCGTAATGGGACCAAGAAGTCCAACTATCATCCGATGCTTTGGCTCTAGGATGTGATAGTCCGGTCCAATGTGCTACCACATAGCCATCAGACCATGTGTTATCCGCCATTTTCTAGCACTTCACTATGCTTTTGAGTTTGGTCACTAGTATTCTATTCCACATGCCCTTTGGTAGACTTTTTTACGGCATTATATTCACTTGCGTCGGGAGAACAAAGTCGGGACTGCCAAGTTTCAAATGGTTCTTCCCTGCCTTGTGATGAAGTTGATGTTCGATTAGGGATTACAGATGGATGCTGAGGATAATATGCACCGCTTGTTGCGTATGGCAATGGAGCATGGAACAAAGGGTGGAGCAAGAAGGGTCCAGTGACATATGTTCGCCGACGCAGATTCAGAGGAGTTTTACCACCAGGTGCACAGGAGGATGATGCAGAGCAGGCTATGCCGGATGAGATGCCTGAGGTGGAAGTGCCACAGGCTGAGGAGCCTGATCTAGGAGGTGATGCGCCACATGCCCCAGCTGGGGGTACTATTATGATGTTTCAGGCTCAGTACGACCAGTTAATTGGACGTATTGAGGGATTGGAGCCCTCATTTACAAAGGAGAGGCAAGCCCGACAGCGTGAGCACCATGAGATGATGGATCGGTGGGCTATTATAATGCGACACGTGGGAGTGACAGTTCCACCACCACAACCACCTTCGGATGATGCTATGTAGTTGTAGCTTTGTTTTGTTTATTTTACTTTTTTTCTTCTTTTTTTAGCTGTCCATAGTAGAGATCAATCGTAGAGCGGAGAGTTAGTGTTCGATCTTTTGTGACCGCTTTAACGATCATCTCTAACTATTTCTGATATTTTTGCTTTTGTATAAAATGACAATTTTTGATCACTTTTACTGATATACGTGCCTTACTATGTTTATTACATTGAGTATGTGTCATTTTATTTTCGCACAATGAGAACATGTATGCGTTTAAGTTTGGGGGTGTGTCAGTTATCGTAAAAATGTATTGGAAAGCATGTCATGAAAAAAATATATATATTTGAACCCTACCCTACGCCCAAGCGTAGGGTAGTACGTGGGTGAGCCATAATTGAAAATTTTATCCATTTTTGGGATGTTTTGGCATAGTTTATACTTATACTTGTATTAGGATTTTTCAGAAGGGAAGCCGAACCACACCAAAATTGTTTTTGCAGTGTCGGTTGCAAGTTGAAGAGATATTTCGTCCAAAGAGGATGAATCGAGTATTAGTTGCACCTGGAAGGAAAATCCTTAGAGAACGAGGATTGAAGAGTTTAGAAAAACCGGCAACCAAAAAGGTGTATCCGGGCTTGGTCCGAAAATTCTATGAAAATATGATAATTTTGGGACCGCCAGGATTTGAGGTAATGAAGGTTAAAGTGACTCAGTGGAGTGCTCCTGTTGTGATTGGAAGAAGAAGTATTGTTGATGCATGGAATATACCAATCGGTACTCCGGCAAGCTTACAAGGAATATTGAAGGAGCATCCTGTAGTATGACCATATAAGGATAAAGAGATGGTTCAGGAATTGTGTGCAGTATCAGATCCGAAAGATATGACGTGTGATAATTAGTGGTTGAAGTCGGATCTGCTTTATTTGGATTGTGTCGTTGCGGCTCAACTTCAACCTAATAATTGAACTAGTGCAAGAGATCACACTATGCTTAGAGCTTTGTATGCCCTAACTCATGGGTATGAAGAGTGTGTTTTAACATTAATTATGGCTGAGATGTTGTATGCTCGAGCAATTGTGAGTAGAGAATGGGCGGGTGCCGATAAATTTGAATATTATCTTTCATACCCGTTTTTATTATCAAAGATTATTGTTGAGCAATTGGGTGATAGAATGAAGGATTTGGATGAGATGCGGTGGACATTTATGAAAATATATCCGGAGGAAGATTTAGAGAAGTTGAAAGAAACTGAAGACTGCCGGATATGGTTGAAGAGTGTCGTGTCAAGCGATGAAGAAGAACAAGAAGATTAGGGACTAGGATTTAGGTTTAGGATTTTTAGGTTATTTTATTTTTAGGGACAGTAGACCCTTAAGGCCACGTCTTTGTTTTTTATTATTATTTTTATTTTTATTTTTATTTTAGGATTGCAGGCCCTTAAGGCCAAATCGGTTTGTTTATTATTTTTATTTTTATCATAAAACAAAAATCAATAAAAAAAGAGAATCTTTGATTCCTTGAAAACATGTGTTGATTTCTGGATATTTATGATAAAATTTATTTTCCATTGCTATGATTGGGTATGTGTGCTTTGTTGATGATATCTCCAGGTGATCTAATTCAAGTTTGGGGGAGAGGATTTGTGCTTTGCTTTGAAATCCAAAATTGAGCTTCAAGGGTAACTGTATATGTTCTCCTATTTTATTTTTTACCATGGGGACATGGTCTAATTTAAGTTTAGGGGTGAGGGTATAGTATTACAAGGAATAAACATTTTCGAGAAAAATAAAAAAAAATTGGAACAAATCTTTGTTTTCACGCATGAATGTTTGGCATTTACAGTTTGATTAAGTTTATGTTTATGATGCATGAGTAGTATTTAATGTGATGTTCCCGCTCATGAGAATAATGATTAGATCAAGTTCGTGAAGTAATGTGGTTTTACATGGGTGAGTAATTTGTGAAATTGAAATTAAGAAGGACGATTTTGACCTATAAACACAAGCACACATTCACTATGAGAAATAGGTTAATTTTTGACTATGTGCTTGAAAATTAATTTTGTTGCAATAAAAAGGGAGAAGGGGAGTTGTTTTGGTTGAAATGGAGAAAATTGAAAAACAAAAAAAAAAGAAAAAAAAATGCAAAAAATAGTTTTTTTATATGAGTAACCGGGCTTTGGTATAACCAATATCATTGTTCGCGTTTAAAGGGGAGAAGAGTGATGAGCATAAATCCCATGGAAGAAGCTCGGACCTAGTTGGTTGGAATTAAAAATCCTTGCTGGAAAGTCCGGAGACATAGAAAGACAAAATTGGATGAAAAGTGGAAAGATGAAAATAGTACGTTTTTACTAAAAATGGCAAAGTTTGATCAATGAAGTAGGAGAAAAGAAACTAAAATATTGTAGTTGGATGTTCACATAATCACGAAAGGTTATCTGGAATTTAAGTAGAAAGTAGCAAAATCATTTACTTAAGTGGGGGTCATTCATAACACGAAGTTTGATATAATTATTGTTTGCTAATGAGTGGGAATATTTGCATTCATATTATCTTATGTGTTGTATCATACCTTATTTGACTTGGTGTGTGAACTCATGAATGCGTAATTACAAAAGAATTGAGATGTTTATAGGTACCATCACTAGAAACCTTCACGAGACTTCACTAGTCCACTAGGGATAACCTAGGGGTTTAAAAGGCTTGTTACACATGCTAAGTATCATCGCTGACCTTCATGAAATCAAGGGATTAGGTTAGAGTAGGTAGGTTAGATAGAATAAAAATCATCACAGTCAGTTCTCTCTGAGTTTATTGATAATGGACTAGCAATATGTAAGTTTGGGGGTGTGATAGGTGCTTAATATTGGTCATTTTTCTCCCCTATCTTGTGTTTCTTATGTATTTACATTCCGTTACTTGATATTTTTATCCCGTTTATGTGTGTAAGCATGTTTCAGAAGTTTAATGAAGAAACAGAGCTAATCTCGGTGAATTAACTAAGTTCGTGTTCGTTTCTATCTCGGGAAAGGAATCGAGAGGTGTGCTACAGCAAAGAAAAGATACCAGAGGGAAAAATAGTCATTTCCCGACATCATTATCTCACTAAATGGAAAAAATGTCATTTTCAGACATTATTACTTCACCGAAAAGCATCGGGAGTCAAAGGCGACCAGTCCAGCTCAAATATTAAAATACGGGTTTTTGGAGCAAAAGATACATAATACCCTACGTCGTCAGAGAAAAAGAGGCAGATTGGACCTAATCTATGCTTTGGTTTAGACCCTATGCCCAAGCGTAGGTCCTACCTTGTGGCCACGTGATCCTTTTATGTGCAGAAGTTGTTTCGAAGTTGTTTAAAAATTTTCCAGTTCTGTCCCTACTTCGATATTTCAAGTGATCGGTGATTCCAGACCTCTACATACAAGCTTATACACATATTTACATGATATTTTAGAAATATTATTCATGTATTATGAAATTACAAAAAAGGAAAACCATTAGAGTTTCCCTCACTTGTCTATAAATATGAGAGGGTTAGGTTTAGAGAGGGGTATTGTTGTTTTTGGGAGGAAGTCCTGGTTCTGATTTTCACGCACGTTCATTGAAGACTTATTTCCATTGAAGAGAACCACCATTAAAGACCTAGAGATCGAAAGAAAAAGGCCATGGAGAACGTTTCTACACCGACAATGCAGATTATCTCAGCTATGATCAACTAATTCGGTATCTAGGGCTTTCTCGCAAAACCCTAGCCAAGTAATGTAGTTTTAATTTTATATTCAATTACTGAGAAGGAAAACTGTGACTATACTCTGATGATTGTGTTAGATGAGAGACCATTTTTAATCGTGATACAAGTTTATATATTTGAATTTAAAAAATAAAATAAAATAAAAAGAATATTTGATTCCTTGAAAACATGTGTCAATTTCTGGATATTTATGATGAATTTATTTTCCATTGCTATGATTGGGTATGTGTGCTTTGTTGATGATATCTCCAGGTGATCCATGAGGGGAATTATTATTTTTTATTGATAGATGCTCAATATTGATCAATATTCGTGATACAAGTTTATATCTTGTGTTTGTTATATCTTTACATCCCATTACTTGGTATTTTTATCCCGTTTGTGTGTGTAAGCATGTTTCAGGAGCTTAATGAAGAAACAAAACTAATCTCGGTCAATTAACTGAGTTCGTGTTCATTTCTATCTCGAGAAAGGAATCAAGAGGTGTGCCAGAGCGAAGAAGAGCTACCGAAGGGCAAAATGGTCATTTTCCGACATCGCTATCTCACTGAAAGGGCAAAAATATAATTTTCAGACATTATTACTTAACTAAAACTATCGGGAGTCAAAGGCAACCAGTCTAGCTCAAATATGAAAAAATGGGTTTTTACAGCAAAAGATGCATAATACCCTAT
Source organism: Cornus suecica (assembly GCA_963922005.1). Classification (NCBI taxonomy): domain Eukaryota; kingdom Viridiplantae; phylum Streptophyta; class Magnoliopsida; order Cornales; family Cornaceae; genus Cornus; species Cornus suecica. Next base: position 4,440,729 of record OY998248.1, on the reverse strand, counting down.
GTCGTTAGAGACAAAAATAGGCATATTGGACCTGAGCTACGCTTTGGTTTGGACCATATGCCCTTGACCTACGCCCAAGCATAGGTAAGGAACATAGCCTACGCCCGAGACCTACGCCCAAGTGTAGGTCAGGAGTGTCACGCCCCTAAAATTGAAAAACTCTAATCCGGAGAAATAGTGAATTTCCAAGGGGTGACGACAGTCAAGCGACCACTAGAGTCAACAATAACATGAAAATACATGGAATAATGATAGAAAAATATACTCCATGCCTAATCCAATGATAGAAACATAATAGTATCCTCCGATATAAAACTGATACGCCTCTAAATTCCTAAGACTCCTGAACTGGGACATCCGAGGAATCCATGGTGTGAGCCTTAATATGAGCGACCAACTAAGATATCATTAACCATGAAAACTTATGGAATAATGATAAAAGTGGTATAATCCATCCCAAATGAATGATAGAAATACACAGCGGAATCTAACAAAAATCCGGCAGAGTTCTGTTTGTAAATGAAACAACCGGATACACAACTGCAACAGAATAACCTGCCAATAACAATTTTGATAATATCAATGGCTTACAGGCCCAACATTCATCAATCCTATTAGGGCCGAGGCAGTGGAAAGAAACCACCAACACCTACACAACCCTCTATAATCAACAGAGCCACAAATGCTCGAATAAGAATACAGAAATGTACATGGCAGTGTTGAATAGATACAATGACATCCTGAAATAATAAATACAGGAAATAAAAGATACACCAATAGGGATATGCCAATAGACTGGCTCCCAAGAGAAATATATGACAATCCCACAAAACATGGGTAAAGAAACTGACAGAAGATAACTATCATCCCCAAACCATTCGCGCTACAACCGTAACTGCTACACCATACGCAACTCCAAAACCTGTAACAAGGAAAACAAAAGAAAACTACAGTGGCACCGCATGCTACCCGTAGCCACAACATTTCCTGCAACCTGGCGTGGGAATACTAGGGGGCGATAAAATACCCCTGTGAGCAAATAAGCTCAGTGGAAAAAATGATGTCCTACCTACCACATCCTTTGACTGTTTAGGTAATGTTAAACCATCCAGCAAGATACATAACCCACAACATAACCCAGTCACGAAATCCCAAGGCACGTACTCATATACTACCGTAAATAAGTATATATATCGGGAATATATATATATACATATATATAAATACACAACATGAGTCTATAAGGTACGACTAAGACTCGTACTCCAAGTACCAACACCGGTAGTCTACACTACTCTCACAACGTACACTAGGTACACGGCACTCAGGTCCAATCTAACAAATCATCAAGCGCTCACAACGCTAACCAGAAAATCCAAACAGAGGGGATCACACTCACCTCTAATATCCACATGAATCAAATCTACAACTAGTACCAAGGAAGGCTCAAATCCCACTCCCCGAGAACACGGGAGGAAAAACACTCACGTCCTTGCGTACTAACACAATCGTCATCTATATAAATATACATATATATGAAACATCATCCCATTCCTAAAGGAAATCTACCTCTCAAGAACTGGATCACCTCAATCATATTTCTTCATCAATACCATAAATCACATCATCACATCGACCTCATAATACTATAATCAATAGAGTCAATCAAATCACTAACGCTCTCACTATAGGCGAGAAAAACCACCCCATCAAATCACGGAGAGCACATGAACACTACTCTCATGGACGACTACCTAAGGGTCACCAAAACAAAGCAAAGTAAAAGAGTTCTCGATGCTAAACCAATAGATAACCGAGACAACAATGTCAAGGTTAAGAACACCACAAGTGTTTAGGGAAAACACCTGAACAAGGAAACCAAAAGTGAATGGCCGAGAGTGAAAGTTATAAAAAGATGAATCCCAGATTCAATAGTTTTTAAGAAAAATGTTTTAAAACTCGAACCAATACATTCGGCATCCATGCCCCTAACATATGAAAAACTCAAATCACCTAGGTGGTGACAACAAATAATGAACAAGAAGGGGAAGGCAACACTATATGTGTGCACTAAACAACAACAAGCCTCAAACCCGAGACTTAAAAATGATCGAAAGCAAAGGTGAACAAGAAAACACCTTTCAAAACTCTACAAGTCGGGATCTTGAGAAAGAAGTCTCAGAATCTCGAGAAAAGTAATAAAATAGTTTTCTTTTAAGAAACCAACAGTGAAAATGATCCTCTTGCCCCCGGTCTCCGTCAGTTGCCATCACCGACTTTTAGAAGTTAAAAATCTTTTTAAAGAAGATACTAAGATCATTTTATAAAGTGCTAAAACTTTTCGTGGCTACGGAGGTAGGCGAAAACGGGTTTTTCTTTTTGAATACAAAGAGTTTATTTCAAGACTTAGAAAATGTCATTTCCAAAAGACAGCCAAATAAGAATGAATACAACTCCACAGATTCCTATAATGTCCAAGAGGACAAAGAAGGAAGAGTACTACATTGGGTTCACAGAACACAACTACCCTTTCCAACCCCACGAAACCAAATGACAACACATGGAAGAGGTTCGGCACCACGCCGTAACCGACGGCTCAATGAATGACATATAAGTTAACGATCACATACTAGTGTACAAAACACAGTACAAGGAATGCTTAGGAGAATGAACTAAGCACAAGAAACAACGCTACAATACTACAGTACCCCAAGTACTTAATAAAATTACCTCAACCATAACCTCTTTTAACCCAATCAAAATTTCAAAATACGGTTGATAACCCATTCCTCAAAAGGTGAAAGGCACCTAAAGGCCTATACAACAACATCCACTAAGTTCACAATCTCATCACTTGCCTTCTCTAAGGCCTCAAATCATAATTGATACTAGAATCAATCTCTGACCTCAAATCTCTAAAGAGGTCACACAACTAACCATGATCACAAAACTATTACCCGCCTTCTCTAAGGCCTTAACATAAAATCGACTCTATAGTCTATCACTAACATCAACTATCCAAAGAGATCACTACACCAATATACTTAACCCTCCAAGGGAACAAAAGTGCATAATCACAAGTATAAGAATATAACTCATTATACTTTTCAATTACTGCATTTTATTCATGTTTTCACATTATTCACTTTCAGTTAAGCATTTTATAAAAATATGAATTTATTTCTCAATATTCATAATCATCATGCTCCAAAATCCACATGTAATAGTATCATGATCTACATGTCAAATAGAATCACATGAATGCAACATGACTCAACAACACTCGTGGTACACACACGCCCACACACCCTACACTAAGGGTCAACGGATCCTGAATCTCTACCCATTCATAACTGAGGATACAAGCTCACGAAGGAATGTAGAGTTGTCATACCGATTCTTCCCAAGTGTTTTTCACACTTCACACTTTTAACAAGGAAGACCATCACCATGAACACGGTCGTGAACCTAGGATTGGAACATGTCCTCCCCTAATGCCTCAATTTCTCGGAATATTAGTTTCGTGGAGTGAGAAGCACCCCTGGCCAGTTGTTACGACGATCCGAACAAGTCAATTCACACTTGGTTACATAACCCGCATAGACCAACACCCATGTACTCACACGACACGGTGTACTCAATATGCATACAGAGCCTCAATAAAAGTCATGTCTCAACATAAATATGTAATGCATCATATTTATGAAACTATTATCTAACATGCTTTTAATGCATCATAAATATGATAATATCAATTTTATTTCTTTTAACATGAATTTATTTCAATTAAAGCATTTATTCACAATTACATTCATTTCATCCCCTTTAACATGCTTTTAATTTCATTAAAGCAACAATCCACATATCATAAGGGGAAACTAGCATAACGTCTAAGTTTTCACGTCCCTCATGTTCACATATCCCCTAACACAGTCAAAAGGGGAACTAATATCGCGTTCTAAGTTCACGTCCAATTTTTACAAATTTTACTAACCCATTTTAAATCTCAAGGGGTTACTAGGTCACCTATTCTTATTCAATTCAAAAAGGAATTTATTTAATTTCACAGGAAAATAATTTAATTAATTTCTCAAATTAATTTGTAAGTCCTGCTTCGATATTAACCCAATTATAAATATTTTAAATTCATAATTTAATATATCTAAATTAAAATAAATATGGTTTGCACACCCAAACCACGTCAATGATACGAAAGTGAGAATAAAATTTCCCACCTTAATTTACGCTTACAGAACAGCCCGAAACGGCCCACGGTGAATAGTGTCGGCGCTCGAATATGGAGCCCGCCGACTAAAGTCGCCCAAAAACTATTTTGAATATACAAAAATGTCTGCTTCGACAACCTAATCAATATATATGAAGCCCATTAGCAATAGGTTAATTAATTTGGGCAAATCTAAAATAACCCAAACAAAAATTCTAACCTATAAAATCGATTTCCCGACAAACCACCTAATCGTAAAATCTAAAATTTTAGTATGATGAACACTAAGTCTAGACCAAACTAATCACCAAAAATTGTGGTCATCGGACCACCGGAATTCGTCGAACCGGCAGCCCGAAGCTCTAGCCGAACCGGCCTGCTCCGCCCCTGTCGCGCGTCGCTACAGCGCGACCCATAACTATGCCTTCGCGTCACCACCAGGCGATGTCGTCGCTGCTCCTGGGCTTCGCCACCGACCTACCAGGTCGCGCGAACCTCGGCCCTCTAGCCTCTCCAGGTCGCGCCTCTGCGGGCAACCATCACCCTCTTTAACTGATCAACTCTCTATCCCTCTCACACTTTCTCTCTTTCTTAAGTTGTGATGAAGAAAAGGAATGGAGGAGCAACACAAGTCGTCGCGTGAAGAGAAGAGGAGGAAAAAGCTAGGTCGGTCATTTCTCACTCTGTGCAGATACATGAGTATACATATATATCTTAATTGCACAAATGACCCTCCAAACATCCCAAATTACAAAATAACCCCTCCTCTATATAATTATAAATAATAATCTATATAGGTATAATTAATCCAAAATTATAACGGACCAACTCCCAAGTGTGATCACGCTAACTGGGAATTTCACAGGACACCAATCAATTAAAATAGTCAGGAATAAATACACCGGGGTAAGAACCCAAACGTCGGAACACCTAACAAGCCCGATCAAATAAAACATGTCGCCATCCAGCCGAAGCACTAATGCTAAATGTCGAAACGAAACCGCGTAGTCGGTAACAAGAATTCTCGAAGTCGTCAAAGAGAAACCGTAATGTCGTCCAGTCGACTTTAAACGTAAACGCGAAAAATTTACACGCGAAATACCAAGGATAACCAGAACGTCATGAACAAGTGACATCATAACCGAAATTAAATCAAAAATAATAATTTCAGGAAAAAGGTAAAATAACACGGGGTGTTACAAGGAGCGTAGGTCCCGCCTTGTGGCCACATGATTCCTTTATATGCTGAAGTTGTTTCAGAGTTGTTTCATAATTTTCAAGGTTTGTCCCAACTTTGATATTTTAAGTGATCGGTGATTCCAAACCTATACATACAAGCTAATACACATATTTACATTAGATTTTAGAGATATTATTCATGTATAATGAAATTACATAAAAGGGCAACCATTAGGGTTTCCCTCACTTGTCTATAAATATGAGAGGGTTAGGTTTAGAGAGGGGGCAAGTTCTAGTTCTGATTTTCACGCACATTCATTCATAGAGTTTTCACGTTCAAAGCTCAGACTTGCTTCCATTGAAGAGAACCATTATTAAAGACCTAGAGATCCGAAGAAGAAGGCCATGGATAGCGTTTCTACACCAACAATGCAAATTCTCTCAGCTATGATCAACTAATTCGATATCTAGTGTTTTCTCGCAAAACCCTAGCTAAGTAATGTAGTTCTAATTTTATATTCAATTGTAGAGAGGGGAAACTGTGACTATACTGTGATCATTGTGTTAGATGAGAGACCGTTTTTATTCGTGATACAAGTTTATATATTTGAATTCATTCTTGTCTTAGACTTTTCGAATATATTTATCTTACACAATCACAATTATTCACTATCGACTAGAACTCAGATACTTAATCTGTGATTTTCTACACAATGGTGGTCATAAAACTCGAAACCCTAGATTGACACAGGCCATGCCCTGACAAACTGATACAGACATGCTTTAGTTTATTTTCATGCTTTAATTTACTTTTCTGCATTTAGTTTTTGTTAGTAGTTGACATGCACTAATTAGTTTAGTCTTGAGATGGGTTGTCGCGATCCGGTTGAGAGTAATCCTTTTTGGGGTCAAACTGTTGGCGCGGCGCGACCTAATTCACAGTCAATGGATCGCCCTCATGCAATTGAAATAGAATTTGAACTATATTATGCGGTTAGTGGTGGAGTGAGGAAACCCTAGTTTTCTCTCTCTCTGAATCACAACCATTATTCATTATTGTTTTATTTTTTATTTTCATTAGTATTAGATAATTTACAAAACCAAAGTCTTTCGGAAAAATATAATTCAGTGTTTTTAGACTATTGAAGTGAACAATCCTTGTCTCTGTGGGATCGATATTCCCCTACTCAAGCAAAACTATCTACAATTTATGTGTGCGCTTGCAGAAGGGTAAAACCTAAAGTGTCGTTAAGGTGTCGTTTTTAAGCACATATTTTGCACACACTTGACGCCCATCACTTTTATAGAGCTAGGGTTTTGTACTTTCATTTTTACCAAATGACCCCTCTTGTTTTGTTATAATAGCAAATTAGACCCTTAAGTTGTATAATATTTCTGAATAGAGCCCTCCACTCCAATATTACCAAAATGAGCTTTATTAGTGCCTCTTTGGGAAATAGTGTGGTTTTGATTTTTGGTTTTTGTGTTAGTTTGGTTTGGTTTGAGTTTGGTGTGGTTTGGTTTTATACTAATTGAAATCATGTTTGGTGTTGATGGTTTTGGTCTGATAAAAAGTAAAGCTGAAGAAATCAAAATCATTTGGTGGAGTTGGTGCGGTCAGAAATTTTGAAACCAAATCATTTTTGGTAACCAAAAAAATTAAGAATTAATAAATTATGAACTAATTACTAATTACTAATAAAAATAAAATGAACTAATTTAAATATTTATTTATTTTTTGTTTATTTTTTGTTTATTATTTATTTGGTTTTACTTTATTTTATTTTATTTATTTAATAAAATAACAAGCATGACAATGTTGACTTTTGTTGAGAATGGAATGGTACACCAATGATGGATTTGGGGTTGTGGGTTGGTTTAAATTTGATAGTTATGAGTTATGAGTTATGAACAGTGATCAAACCATACCAAAACCACCTCTTGAGATGGTTTCTAAAATCACACAAATGGTACACCATGGTGTGGAACTGTTAACCCAAACCACAACCCGCCAAACCAATGTAGTCAGAATCCCGATTCTACCTAGTAAAATTATACGATTCTACAATTATGTTATGATTCTATACGATTATGTACAATTTTCCTATGATTTCACTACATTTTTATAATTATTTGACGGTTTTGCCCTTCATGAAATGCCCAAAAACTTTAAGATTTAGTCAAATATCCCAATATATGGCCTAAATTTATGAAAAAATATTTAAATGGCCAAGGTATTAGATAATTTTGAAATTTCTAATATGATTTAGACTTTTAAATTAAATATTTAATTATTAATATTTTTTAAAAAAAATTAATACGAGTTGCTAAAATCTTACGATTCTACGATTCCGATTCTACGGACCCCAAAACGATTTTACCTAGAATCCTGATTCTGACTATCTTGTGCCAAACATGGTTTGATTTCCAATTCACAGTCCAAAACCACTTTTTCCAACCCAAACCCCTTTCCCAATGAGAGTCATTTTGTTGAGTTAAAACTTGGGTTGACAATTGAGGTCGTCTTTACAAGGCCCGAGTTCTTCAGAATTTAGTTCAATTGTCTTATGTATGTTGGCCAGTTGGGCCCTGGTCCAGTCCAGCCAGCGTGAGTTAGCATCCTTCAATTCCTTCTTAATTCCAAATTTATCCTTGTAGATTTCTCACTCAATTCCAAATTTAGAGTGTTTAATTCCTTCTTAAGATCATCAACACTCTCCAAAGTCTGATTCCTTTCATGTTCAAACTCAATCAACTCTTCTCTTAGGGATTGTCTTTCCTTGTCAACATTTTAAAATTGAACCATAAATTTTGAGCACACTTTGCTAACATGTACAGACTTTTCATACAATTTATTGTATGCATCTTCATACGAGTCCCCACGAATAGTTGAGTTAGCATCCTTCAATTCCTTTTCCAAACCCTCAATCCTTGTAGATTTCTCACTCAATTCCAATCTTAGAGTGTTTAATTCCTCATTATGACCGTCTACACTCTTCAAAGCCTGAGTCCTTTCTTGTTCAGACTTAGTCAACTCTTCTCTTAAGAACTGTCTCTCCTTATTAACACTTTTAAATTTAACCATAAATTTCGAGTACACTTTGCTAACATGTATGAACTTTTCATAAAGTTTATTGTATGTATCTTCATACGAGTCCCCACGATCTTCATTATCCTTAGAATCATCATCTTCAGAAATTGCCCAACTTGCAGCAATTTCACCGACCTCCTTACTTTGTGTAGCAAAATGGTGAAATTCTCAGACTCATCAGCCACGTCATACTCAGTAGAGTCACTAGCTATTCCATCATCTGATTCATCAATCCAAATAACAGCTAGACCTTTTGTCCTTTTCTTCTTATTGGCACACTCAGTAGTTATGTGACCAAACCCTTGACACTCAAAACATTGAGGTTTCTTCTTTTTATGGTCAATCTTGTCATTCCATTTTTGGACCTTTTTATTTTTAGAATCATATGATTTATTTCCAATTTTTTGTCATTTAATCAATTCTTGACCATGAGAAGATTTAAAAAATTTATGAAACAGTTTCATGATCATATCAAACTATCTTGATCTACTTTCACCCTCCTCATTAGACTCACTAGGATCCTCCTTAGTGATTTTAAAAGCTATGTTTTTCTCTTTTGTTCCGCTAGACATCTTAGCGGATTGAGCACACATCTCCATCTCATAATATTTTTAATTCCAAGCCAACTCTTCAAGTTCAATTTCCTTGAAACTCATGATTTTAGATATAATAGTAACCTTAGACCAAAAACGTTCATGTAGAAACCTAAGAATTTTCTTCACTATGGTACTCTCAGGAATGGGATCTCCTAGATTGTGACAACTTGTTACTATGTCAGTTAACCTAGCCTTAAAGTCACCAAAACATTCGTCCTCTTCCATCCCAAGTTGTTCAAATTGTGAATTTAGAATCTAAAGTTTCGATTGCTTAACTTTTGAAGTTCCTTCATGAGCTACTTGGAGAATATCCCAACCATCTTTGGCAATTTCGCATGTGGCAATTGATAGGTGTCAAATATTAGTCATTTTGACCCGTTAACTCACTATTGTTACTTTTTTTCATTCAATTATTTGGTATTTTTATGTTGTTTGCGTGTTAAAGCATGTTTCAGGAGCTTAATGAAGTAATGGATCTAACTTCGGTGAATTAACTGAAGAGTGTGTTCTTTCTATCCAAGAGAAGAGTCAAAGAGGCAGTCCGAGACAAAAATGGCTCCCAGAGAGCAAAAATGGCCTTTTCAGAAGCCGTCATCTTCAGCAAAAAGTATCATGGGTTTGAGACGGGCGTTTTGGCACATTCATGGAGAAAAGTGGTTTTCCATAAAAACCCTACGCTTCCAGTACCAAAAAGTGGCTAGAATTGAAAAATCTATGCCTGGACCTACGTTTGGGACCTATGCTTAAAGCGTAGGCCAGCTATGCTTGTGTAGCCTCCAAGCGTAAGTGCGGCAACTTTGAGGATTTCTACATGATTTTTCCTATTTCACCCCGGGCTTAATTAGAAGACATGCCTACGACTCCAGACCTCGGTATACATGTATATACACTTATATTTAGGATTTTGATGAGTTTTGAGAGTGAAAAGACTGAAAAAGGCCTCTATATGCCATTGCCTATATATACAAGACTATACATCAAACGTGATATGCTGTTGAGTTGGAGAGTTCAGTGAAATGTTCATTCAAGAGGTTTATTCATTCAAATTTGTTTTTGTTGAGAGTCATATTCAAACCTAGAGATCCGAAGAATAAGACTATAGAAAGTGTTTCTACATCAACGATGCAGTCACCTTCTACCATGGCCAACTAACTAGGTTTATAGGGTTTTCTAGCAAAACCCTAGCCAAGTAATATAGTTATTTTATTATTTTTAACTGTAAATGAGAGAAAATTGTGACCGTACTGTGATGATTATAGTAGTTAAGAGATCATACTGATTTGCAATATAAAATTCTATGTTTGTTCTAAATTCTTGTCTTAGATGGAATAAATATATTATTTTGCACAATTATGATTATTTAATATGAGCTGGAACTCGGATGTTTAATCATGGTTTTCTACACAATGGTGGTAATAAAACTTGAAACCCTAGGTTGACACAGGTCGTGCCTTGGCGATTTAATATAGACATGCCTTAGTTTATTTTCATGCATTAAGAGTAGATTAGATTAGCATAATTGGCATGTACTAGTTAGATTAGTCATGAGACGGTTTGTCGCGATCCGGCCGATGGTACTACTTTTTGGGGTCGTATTTAGCTATCTGCGATACGACCTGATTCACAGTTATGGATCGCCCTCTTACAGTTGAAATAGTAATGAACTATATTATGCAGTTAGTGGTGGAGTGATGAAAACCCTATTTTTCTCTCTCATCTGAATCACGACCAATTTACTTTGCTTTTTAATTAATTTAGAAAATTTGGTCTTTCAACCACCCAAAGCAAACAATTTTCAGAAATATAATTCAATGTTTTTAAATTATTAAAGTGAAAAATCTCAGTCTCTGTGGGATCGATATCCCTTACTCAAGCCACCTTGTTATTCTACAATTGATACGTGCGTTTGCGTAGGTTAAAACCTAAAGTCATTATTTTTAACCACATATATTTGCACACCTGACGTCCCATCAGCAATTCTCTAAAATTCACTCTCAACCATGGCAGTGTATAAAGCATTCAGTGCTTTGGAGTTCCAATTAACATTGTTTGTCTCAGCGGTAGTCCACTCACTTGACGGTTTTACCCTAGATTCATTAGTAACAACATCTTTCACAATGAGAGGTGAGTATCCTACCTCTATGGCAAGCCAAGCTCTCTCATCTAGATATTTCAAAAATGCTCTCATTCTCGATTTCCAATAAGTGTAGTTTGAGCCATCAAACAAAGGGGACCTAAATACGGACCCTTTTCACAAGGTAAATCCACCGCCTAAGTTTAGAATCAAACCCTAGGTAGTTAACCAAAAATGGGGCAACCACGCTCTGATACCAATTGAAATTACCTAGACAATCAATGAAAATAACCTAGAGGGGGTTAATAGGCTTTTTGTAGAATTATTGACAAATTAATATTAATTGCGGAAAAGTCAATTTTAATCCAATTCTCTATCAAGATAAACCATGCAAAGATTAATCTAAGTACATAAAATAAAGCAATAGGGACACACAATATTTTTACATGGAAAACCTTGGAAATACTCCAAGTAAAAATCACGGATATGCTCGGGTATCGATGCACTATGAATCAAGAGATATACTAACTTTATGAAGCTTTAGACTTACAAATCCCTCCATATCTGCCTTTCTCCACTCAACGTTTGACAACTTTGAATCACTCGCGCTCCACGAAGCTCTCACTCCACTCCGTTTCTCAACGGATCAATGAATCACGAAGCCTCCTGCTCTGATCTCCGCACTCAGACGGCTCTGTTTCTCAAATGGATCTAAGCAGCCACGTTGCACAAAGTGTGTTGATTTATCAGCAACTAGGTCATTCAATTGTACATAAGATCATCGATGTAGAACCACAATTGAACAAACCCCAAACAAGAGAGAACTAGAAGATATAGAATCACTCAATGATATTTTCTCTCTTTATCTTTATCTCTGTAGATGAATATGAATCTGTAGAAAACTTGCAGAGATCTCTCAAAGGCTCTAAGGCTCCAAAAAGCTACCTCTCATCTGTAGAAGACCTTGGTATTTATAGACAATGCTATGGAGAAACCCTAATCTTCCCCTTTTTCATAATTTCACACCAACCCAAGTAAAACCCTATTCTATGATGAATAATAGGATTCTTGTGAACGAGTGTTGGAATGACACCTTTCCTGCTGCTGAAGTTGTTTTTGAGCCTAAAGGTATTTCTGATCATGCATTGATGCATCTCAAAGTTCAGTGTTTGTTTTCTAGAAAGGGTGCTCCATTTCGGTTCAATAACCTTCTTCTCCAACACCCTCTTTTTATGGAGACAATGCATAGGGTCTGGTCTGCTACTATTCCAGGTTCTTATTTATTTCAAATTACTCAGAAGCTGAAGCTTTTAAAATATGAACTCAATAGGGTAAATTATGCTTGTTCTAATGATTTAGCCTCAAAAGTTTTGGAGTCAAGGAATAAGCTATTTGCCATTCAAACTGCCATTGATGCTAATCCAGATAATAAATATCTTCAATTGCAAGAAAAGGAGAGTTTGTCTACTTATCTTCATCTTTCAAAAGTGGAGGAATCTCAGAATAAGAAAAGGTCCAGAATTCAATGGCTTCATTTAGGGAATAAGAATACTACCGATTCTCATAAGATTGCTAATTACAGGAAAAAGGTGAATTCATTATATCAATCACTTCTAGAGCTGGAGCAAGACTTGAGGATCCTGCCTTGGTGGAGGAGGAGGTGATCAGTTTTTTTTAAGGGTTTATTGCAAGCTAAGAGTTCTACTTCTCTACCAGATTTAAGTCATTTTGTGCATCACACTCTCTCTTTGGAGCATATTCGAGAGCTATCTAATCATGTTTCTGTTGAAGAAGTTAAAAGGACTATATTTTCAATGAAGGATGGGAAGGCCCAGGGAAGTGATGGTTATAATGCTTATTTCTACAAGCAAATTTGGCATATTGTGGGGGAAGATGTTACTAGAGCAATTCAAGCTATTTTTCACACTGGTATATGTTGAGGGAGGTCAATAACACTGTCATTACTTTAGTTCCCAAAATTACCTCTCCTAATTTGGTTTTTGATTATAGACCCATTTCCCTTTGCACTACTCTTTATAAGTGCATCACTAAGATCATTGCCAATAGACTAAAGAGATGCCTTAAGGAGTGTGTGAGTCTCAACCAAGGGGCTTTTTTTCCAGGAAGAAGCATCACTAACAATATCATTTTGGCTCAAGGATCTTCTTAGAGGTTATCATAAGGATGATGGTGATCCTAGAATTGCAATGAAGGTGGATTTAACTAAGGCATTTGATACATTGTCTTGGGAGTTTCTAGAGGCTACTCTCTCAGATTTCAAATTTCCTCCTTGTCTGATAAATTTGATTATGACATGCATTTCCACTCCTATGTTCTCTGTGAACATAAATGGTTCTTACAAAAGGTACTTTCAGAGTCAAAGGGGCATAAGGCAAGGAGACCCTCTTTCTCCTTATCTATTTGTTCTTGCCATGGAAGTCTTTTCTGGTATGATTGTTATGAAGGTGGCATCTTTTGAGAACTTCAATTATCATTGGAAGTGTAAAGATTAAAGCATTACTAATTTGTTATTTGCAAATGATCTTTTGCTTTTTTCAGCTGGTGATATCGATTATGTGAGTTGCCTTATGTCTGTTTTGGAGAACTTTGCTCAACTCTCAGGTCTTCATCCCAATAATTCCAAAAGCACATTGTTTCATGCTGGCATTTCCTCTGATGTGCTCTCTCAGATTAAGAATAGGCTTCATTTTAGAGTTGGTCAGCTCCTAATGAAGCATTTAGGAGTTCCTTTGCTCTCTACTAAGCTGGGCGAGAATGATTGTGATGTTCTTGTGGAGAAAATTTCAAGGAAAATCTCTAGCTGGTTTGCAAAATTTCTCTTTTGGTGGTAGGTTGCAATTGGTGAAGTCAGTGCTCTTCTCTACTAAGATCTATTGGGGCTCTACTTTTATTCTTCCCAAAGCTATTCTCACCAATATCACTGCTCTTTTAAGAAAGTTCCTCTGGACAGGGTCTAAAATGTGCAAAGGGGGATGTAAATTTGCCTAGAGAAGGGTTTGTGCTCCTCTTGATGAAGGGGGTTTAGGGCATCAAGGATCTTGAAGAGTGGAATAATGCAGCTATGGCTAAGCATGTGTGGAATATTTTAAGGCTAAATTCCTTATCTCTTTGGGTTTCCTGGGTTAAATCTCATTTAATTAAAAGCAAAAACTTTTGGGAGCTTGGTGACCCCCAAAACTGTTCTTGGACCTCAAAGAAAATTCTCAACTTGAGGCCTCTCATTAGAAATGCATTCAAAATGGTGATTGGTAATGGTAGGGCAACTTCTCTTTGGTATGACAATTGCCATCCTTAAGGCCCTCTCCATACTTTTTTCCCTTTAAATGTTATTAGATCATCTGGTATTGGTTCTAATGTTTCTGTTAGTAGACTAATTAGTGCCTCTGAGTGGCATTTCCCTGCTCTTAACTCTCAGTTCTGGCTTGATTTTAAGGCAGCTTCTCCACATGATTTCCTTCCTAATTTATCAAGATCAGATAGGCTGGTTTGGGGGCCTTCTAATGGTGTTTTTTCTGTTCATTTTGCTTGGGATTGGTTGAGGTTTCATTTTGACAAAGTGAGGTGGAAGCATCTAATTTGGTTTAGCCAATGCATTCCCAAACATTCTTTTCTATTATGGGTGGTTCAACTCAATAGGCTTCCCACTCTTTATTTCTTGCTTAATATGGGCTAGTGCAACAAGCTACATGCATCTTTTGTGTCCTAAGACAGGAGGACAGAGACCATATCTATTTCCAATGTAGCTTCACTTCTAGGTTGTGGAAGTTTGTGGTGCATAAAGGGTTGTTAGAGTGGCCAGATGGGGACTGGGATAACATTTGGCAATGGATGTTAGACCATTTGAAAGGAAAATCTTTGGTTTCAGTTCTTAACAAGCTAGCTTTTTCAGCTTCCATTTATGAAATCTGGGTTGAGAGAAATATAAGGCTCTATTCTGATGAGTATAATACATTGGACTAGCTTTTTAAGAGGATTGTTGATGCTCTAAGATATTCTTTGTTTCCTCTATCTAAGTTTGCTAATACTGCTCAGAATAGAGAAGTGCTTCGTATCTGGAATTTGCCAAGTTCTATCCTTTTACCATGATTTCTTACTTGCTGTTAAAGGGTGTTGTTTCTGATATTTGGAGGTGTCGGATAGTGCTGCATGCATGGAGCCTATGTTCAGTTCTGCTATTCTTTTCTTCAGGTTTGTCATGAATTTGGACTACCCAAGCAGTATCTTTGCAGTGGCAGATTGTCACCAGTTTCTTGTTGCTGAGTTTGGATCTGTTTTGCTCTCCTTCATGCATGATTTTGATCAGCTTCTCTTCTGGCAAAGACTTTGGCTTTGGGGACTGCCTATTCTTCGTATGGTTTTGCTTTCTTCCAGCATGCTAGGAGTTTTAGTCCATATGCTTTGCAAGGGTTCTGTTATGCTGAGTGTTGCTTCTGATCAGTTTTGGTGGACATCTTGCAAGATGAATTGCATATATTATATGCGGTTTACTCACTTTGTGATTCCTTGGCTTCAAATTATTTCTTACAGTGAGGCTTTAGTTGATCATTTGAATTGGTTTTCTAGTTTTCATTGGATTGGTTTAGTTTTCTTTTTTTGGTGGGTTTCGGGCTTTCACATATGTATCAGGGGTATGCCCCTTAGACCTTTGTAGAGGCTTTTGCCTTTTGTTTTCTTTAATATAATCTTATCATTCAAAAAAAAAAGTGTATGACACGTATCTCAAGGTGTAAAGTTGTAGCCGCCTCAAAGAAGAACAAGTCGGGGGCAAAATGGAAATTTCCAACATCATAACTCGCCAAAACCCTACGCCTAGGGCGTAGGGTTACTATGCCTGGGGTGTAGCCAAGCCTACGCCTGGGGCATAGGTTGCCTACGTCTGGGGCGTAGGGCCAAAATGGTAGCTTATGCTTCAGGCGTAGAAACAGCCATTTCTAGTCACTTTTTGTTGTTGTGGGCATAGGTCTGATGTACCATAATACTCGGAACAAATTTTTCTTGATAATTGTGTCATTTGAACCTCCTTAACTCGCTTGTCATAATTCTTGTAGTTGCGGCTTGAAAAAAAATAACGTTTCTGCCATTCGAGAGACACTTTTTACTCAAACTTGCTTCCTCTTCAATTCTCTTGTTTTCTTCACTTCTTTAGGCTTTATTTGAATTTAACGAAACTTGTCAATGCCTATTAAATCTTCCCGACTCCACAATTCACTCAACATGACAATTCACTCAACATGGTTATTGTCTAAAACATGTCAAACACAAATAATATTATAAATGTTCTTACAAATATCAACGGAGGATTCCTAAAATCACTCCAATCAATTCCAATCAATATCAAGTCAATGAGTGATTTTAGGCTTCAATCACTCCTACAATAATATTCTCCAACGGCACCCCTCAAGTTAGACTCGGAGATATTAGTGTGTTCAACTTGAAACTGAAAACGAAGTTGTCTGGAGTATGAGACGAATAACTTGAGATTAGTTGATCCGAAAATCCAAGATAAGTTGATCCAAAAATCCAAGAAAAGCTTATCCGAAGATCCAAAATAAGTGGATCCACGAGAAGTTGATCCGAAGATACAATAGAAGCTTGTCCGAAGATTCAAAACAATTTTGATCAGAAAATCCAAAACAAATAGAGTGTATAGAGAGAAGGAAAAATAGTAAACCAGCTCTGATAACATGCTGAATAGTTTGAAGAGAGATAATGAAAAAATAAAAACATAAAATACAAATGGTTTGAACCACAACACAAAGCCCAAACGGTTACCTCTCTTTCCTTACATTCTCTTTTGTTTTTTAAGTAGATAATATATGCAAGTAGGTAACATGAGTGACTAAAACATGCGACTAGAGGATAAGTTGAATAGACATCATTGAAAGTACAGTTCCATAACAAAAGAAGACTGTCTATACAAATCTTCATCAGCAGAATGGACTACATAGACACCAAGCTCACATGTCGTAAAATACTTTCCCAATTGCTGATAAAACAATTTGGTAAGGTTGCGATTGGTAACGGTGCGGTGCGGTGTTAGTTTTTGGTTTTGGGTTGGGTTGGGTTGGATTTGGTTTGGTGTGGTTTTATTTTTATTCCAAACCATGTTTGGTGCAGATGGTTTTGGTGTGAGAAAAAGTGATGCTAAAAAACCAAACCATGTTTGGTAGAGTTTGTATGGGTTGAAATTTCGAAACCAAACCATGTTTGGTAACTTGGAATGGTTTCATATTTTATTTATAAATATTAAAATTTATAATATTAAAATATATTAATATTAATATATTAATTTTTAGGAAAGATAATAAAACTATAATATTAAAATATATTAAATTTCCAAAAATATATTTTAATATTAATATATTAAAATATTAATAATATAATAATATTAATATATTAATTTTTAGGAAAGATAATAAAATTATAATATTAAAATAACTTCCAAAAATATATTTTAATATTAATATAAATATTAATATATATATTAATCTATTAATATAATAAAATTTTAATATTAAAATATATTTTAATATTAATATATTAATTTTTAGGAAAGATAATAAAACTATAATATTAAAATATATTAAATTTCCAAAAATATATTTTAATATTAATATATTTTAATATATTAATATTAATATATTAATTTTTTGGAAAGATAATAAAACTATAATATTAAAATATATTAAAATTTCAAAAATATATATTAATTTTTAGGAAAGATAATAAAATTATAATATTAAAATAACTTCCAAAAATATATTTTAATATTAATATATTTTAATATATTAATATTAATATATTAATATATTTTAATATTAATATATTAATATATTTTAATATTAATATAATATATTAATATGGTGCAACTATTTGGTTTTGGTTTGGGGTGAGATGGTGCAACCATTTGGTTTTGGTTTGGGTTACTACAGTACCGCACCACCAAAAACCACCTCATTAGATGGTTCCAAAATCATGGGTTGGTACCATCATTTGGTACCATTGGTTTGGTACTGTTGTACCAACACCAATCCTACCAAACATGGGTTGGTACCACCATTTCGTACCAAAATAAAAAAACTGGTACCAAAACCAGTTACAAAACAGGCACTAAGGGTTCAGATAATTTACTATAAAGTTTTTTTTAGAGGTGTTGCCATGGCTGTTTAATATTCAGCAGGAAGCAACATGTACACACATATATGAAATGTTTTAACCAATTGAAGCTTGGAACAAAAGCATTTGTTTGAAACATAAGACTAATCATCACAAATTATGAATAGGGCCCAGCTCCAGTTGGAAGTGTAAGACAATATATCCTAATCATCACCGCCCTTGCAGTAGCTGGTAGTGAATTATATTGCAATATTATCTACCTAATCCCATAGTTTAGCCTCTTTCTTTCTCCTCCGTTCATCTCTCTTACGCAATCTTACATACTTTCTAAAGATTGAATTATAGATAAATGTGCCACTTCTCTGATTGGATTAATAATAAATTTTCAAAGAAATTATTATTTTTTATTTCCTCAAAAAAATAAAAAATAATAATTTCTTTGAGGAAATTCCTTTCCATAAAGTCTAATAACTTACCATAATGCACTTATCAAAATAACTAACTTATAAAATTTACAAAATTTTCTTATAATGTTCATTTACTTTTTGTTTCCTTTCACATTCCACAATCTATTCTCATCTAACCAAAAAGACCCTAAAGAAATTTTTGAATTCGAAAGCACCTTGTCTACTCAGTAACTAAAACTGATTCCATCATGGGTTTCTTCCCTTAAAAACAACAGTGTTGGTTAAAATTATTTCTTCTTGTGCAAATTGGGTATTTTCAGGGATTGAATTGATGACAAATACCCAATGGGTCCGTTCGGTTGCTCCGTTTTGGAATTGCATTGGAGTTGCAATTTCATGGAATTTCAATTCCACCAATACAATTTCAAATACATTGTTCGGAGAAGTCTTGGAATTCAAGTGTAATTGAATTTCAATCACAAACCCAATTTGAATGTAAATTTCAATCATAAACTCAATTTGAATGTATAATATCATAAATCTTGAATTAAATTAGACAAGATAAATAGATTTAAATATATAAATATAGGTATGAAACTATAAATATATATATATGCATGTGTATATGTGTATGTATATGTATGTGCATGTAATATACATGTATGTATGTGAATATGTAAATATGTATGAGTTTGTGTGTATGAATGTGTATTCATAATTTTATATATATACATTTATGTGTACATATATATATACATGAATGTGTGTGTATATATATATACATATGGCATATGTATATATATAGGTCTTTGTGAATCTATATGTAAGTTTGTAGTTATAAAAAGTTAGATGTTTGAAAGAGAGAATTTATTGGGTTGAAGATTTGGAAATAGAAATCACAAGATCTCGTGTGGAATTCAAATTGTGGAATCGGAATGCTGACATGCTTTGGATTTTCTTCTAATTTAGTTGTCATTTGTCTGGTTGCAACTGTTTTCATAACATAAGTGGTTGAATATTGGAAAAATAAGTTGTCAAAAGCCACGTCCATAACTAGGAATCTACTTAGTTCTCAATGGATTCCCAACAAGTAGATGAAAACAATTTCGGTTTGATTTAATGGGTATTTATGTTACTAGCAACGAGTTAGGGTGTCTTCATTTATTTTTTTGCTGGCAAGTTTGCATGATCAATTTCATTTGTTTCACTTGCATAATCACATGAAATAAGTAGGGCTTCATTTAAATTGAAATCTTGACCCTTTTCACATATTCATTTTAGATGGGTGTCTATCTCCTAGTTGGTAAAGTGCCCCTCCGCACCTTACTCTAATTACTACCTTTTTTTGTTGTGCCGTGAGATAAAAAAAAAAAAAAAAACCTTGACTTTTGATAGAAAAAACAATAGTCAAGCTATAAACTCAAATTGCAAAGTCTTCAAAGTTAATTCAGCTACAAAAGCCAACATTTGGGCAGAAGATGTTGCTAAAATTGTACTGCTCATAGCTTAAAACCATAACATAAAAGGTTAAAAACTTGCAATATTTATTTCCGTAGTCCACACAACACTTGGTTGGTTTAAATAATACGGAAAAAGGTCCAAAATGTTTTAATAAATAAAATGAAATATAACACAATGGCCTAAATTTAATTCAAATATAAAATTTGTTGTGGACTAAGCATATAATATTTTAATATCTTTGAGGATACAATTTTTTTGCATAAAGATAACTTTCATATTGTAATGTGTATGTTATATGTCATATATAACATCATTATCAATCACTTTGATCATATATATATAGACTCTTTAAATCAAGAAAGCCCAGCATTGGATAAAGGAATGCTCATTATCCACATTTCATTTTATCATGTCATAAGACAATTTTACAAATTCTATCATTTAATTTAAGAATATGTATCAAACTAATTAACAAGAACATATTAATAATAGTGTATAGGTTGATACATATTCACAGGGAATGTATGCTTTTGACTCTCTGAATAGCTTCCTTTACCTTGGTTGATGGTTCTTCATACAAGATGGCAGGGTTGTCAAACTCAGATGCCAAGCTTGGCTCACCAAGAAAAGCACGGAATGAATCCGCAACTGACTGCGAAAGAGATTGGAGGTTGTACCCTCCTTCCAAGAAAAACACGCAGCGTCCCCCGCATAGATCTTTGGCCAGTTGCTTGATGTTGGATGCAAGCGTGTAGTATGTTCCGGTCGTGAACTGCAGATTCGCTAGTGGATCCAATACATGCGCATCATAACTGGAAAAATGTTCAGTTTCAAGAAAAGAAAGCAATGACAGGCTGAATAGAGTCACCTAACTACAACAAATACAAAACAATTAAACCAAAACACCACTTATTCCATTTAAAAGGAGAGGAAATAAGATTCTCAGTTTAGGATAAAATTATTCTATGGAAAAAATTAGATGATTCCGGCCAATATATAATGGTAAGATATGACAGAAACATATCTAAAACTGTATTAATGAGGAAGAATATAATATAACTCCCTTTTTCATGTGAATTTCTGAAGGATAATTGTTTGAAAATCTGTGGAACCATCCTACTTCATCAGAAAGAGTGATAATTAAGAATGGAATGCAACATTTAGAACAATTAAATTTTTGATAATTATATCTAACTTTTAGAGGGAAATAACTCACCCTGCAGAAACGAGAATTATATCTGGTTTGAACCTCTGAGCGCATGGTACAATGACTTCATCAAACACAGTTTGCATCGCTATGTCACCGGACCCTCCTGGTAAAGGAAGATTTAGCGTTGTTCCTTCACCGTTTCCGCAGCCAATCTCATCAATTTTACCAGTACCTGGGTAGCTTCCATCCTAAATCAAATGAAAATAATTGAATTTGATTGTGTTGAAAATAATAAACTTGATTATGTGTTTTAAGAGTTACATAAGTTTTATTAAGTGTCTTAATGTTTGTGTTAGTGGGGGTGTTAGTGGTAAGACAATAAAGCTATGAAATTAATAGGAATGTTAGTGGGGATTACCCTATTAAGTATTATGTTAATGGGTTAGTGAGTCTTTATTTGCATTTAAATATGATAGTTATATGTATATTTTGAGGCCTATATAAGGCTATGTACTTTACATGTTTTAATCAAGTTGAATAAGATAAATAAAGTATTTTCTTTAATTCTTCTTCATACACTTCTCTTTCTAAACTCTAGACCACTATTTCCAACAAAGTGGTATCAGAGCTAGGTTATACCAAAAAGTGAGAGCCACCAGAACAGGTCTGCACGAGAGAGCCAGTATAGGCCGGGGTAGCTTCCATAAGATATTTCAGAAATATACATCACTTAAAAGTCGGCACAAAACCTGAATAACAAGTTCACAGAAAAACTGGGGACAGCAAAGCAAAAGATTCATGTGGGCCAACAACCAACCCTCCCATGGACCAAAGGTGGAAGAGAAGATTATAAATAGATGTATATAATTCTTTTATTTCTGTGAGAAGGAAAAACTGAAAGTGTTGGACCGTTACCCACAACTCTAATACTTGGGGTTTGTAGGTGTACAAGTCCGGATTCGGATGGGGAGCCTGTTGAGAACAAACGAGTGAAACCCATTATAATTAGTATCAGAGTAAACCCAGTCCTTGATCCGGTGTCACGCCAAGCTCCCAGTCTAGAGGGGGACGGGTTGCCACCCACCCCCGGGTAGGCAAGATGGCCGATCGCAACGAGGATGTTGGGTCGAACCGTGAACCACCCGACCTGTTACAATAGGCCTTAACAATATTAAATTGCAATTAACTTCTAAAATATCATTTATTTTATTAATTAATTAGATATAAAGATTTAGAAAGGAAATTGGAGAAAAGGGAGTAGGAGAGAGCCGTAGGCATGGGGTCCACCGTAGTAATTTTCCATCTCATTAGTCGATGCAATAATTACTAAGATTTGGTTGTAACAGTGCAAAGTTCACATTGGCCAGTTGTACAAGTGCTCTATATATATGGACGCTTCGGCATTCTTATGGACATATATGCAATACTGAAAGCAATAAAAAGGCTCTCTCCTACTCCCTTTTTCATTTCTAAGTTATGCTCCAACTTCCCTTCCAAAATCTTTATATCTAATTTATTTATAAAAGTAGAGACCATTTTTCTTTTTTATTTTTATTCTTTTATGTGGACAACTCTGAAAACATAAAATCCACCGAATCGAATCCAGTTAAATCAAAATCTATTGTGAAAAAGAGGTCACACAATAAGTTGCCACACACTAATCAAAGACTCGTTAGTACCCCGCAGCACAAACTTGGACAAGATCTCCCTAAATGTTCTAGCTACTAATACGCTGACAACCTTGCCCTCGTGCAATCTACTTCTCCATGTACTTTTGATCAACAGACTATTCCCCAATTGATGTTCAGATGGATTAGTTTCAAATATCAACCCCCTCCCACCCACCCACCCAGTCTCTCTCTCTCGCAATCTTCTCGATCTGTTTGATCGCTTTGGTCCTGACATGCTAAAGTTTCGTGTCCATAAGGGTGCAGCTAAACATACCTACTAATTCTTGCGTCATTCAAAGACGAAGACAGTTGCTCTCATTGAATATGCCCATGGCATTGTTCTTGTCGGAGGATAACACTGTCCAGATTACTGAGGTTAAGGCTTTTAAGCTAAGGATCTTGGTCCCCTGCAGTACTTTTTGGACATTGAGGTGGCTCGCTTTCTTAGCTGAAGTATGTTCTTGACTTGCTTTCTTCATCTTGCCAGCTTGACGCCCGTCCTGCTGATACTTCCATTAGAAAAAAGATCATCTCTAGTCAAATTTGAACTCCGTGTGTCACTAGCTTCCAACAAATTGCAGCCATTTTTACGAAGGGCGGCAGCATAAGTATAGTTGAGAATGCATTGTCCAAGTTAGACATAATAGATATCCATGCACCAAGACAAGAAATGACAGCTACGAAGGATGTGCTACTATATTAATCGAGATCTGACAGCCACGAATCAAGGGGTGTGATACTATATTAGTAGTTGTACGATAGCTACAACTCTGCAGTTATTAGATTTGATTTGACTTAAATTTTTTGTTTTGTAATATTGATCATATGCTCTCATTATCTATAAATACTAGAGCTGTGAATGAGTATTAATATATTCCAGCCTTTACACATCTTTATTCTCCTTCTTCTCTTCTCATTTTGTATATAATATGTTTCTTATATTAGGATATTGGATCTAGCTTCACTATTGTCAGATCTTTCATAGTCAAATGTTTAGGGACTAATACCAACTAAATTAATGATGGCAATAGAAATATATACATGAAAAAGGAAGTCGGACAATTTTGCACACAAGTTAATAGCAAATAAGTTGCACCACAACTTAAAAGATGGCAGGATACAGTAGCTGAATTGAATAGATCATGGCTTACTTGGTGAGTTGACAGAAAGAATACATCTGGGTCATCATAGAAAGCATCATTGGTTCCATTCCCATGGTGTACATCGAAATCAATTATGAAAACACGCTGCAATCCATGTACACGTTGAGCATAGCGAGCTGCAATGGCCACATTTCCAAAAACACAAAATCCCATGGGACCCTTAGGGACAGCATGATGACCTGGAGGTCTAATCAACGCAAAACCCGTGGCAGGGTCCTCGCTAACCTGTGATGCTGCCACCTTAAATGTCATTTGGGAAAATAATTCAGTGAGGAGCTATTAATCGAAGGAAAAAAAATGTCTCATCATAAAGAACATCAATCAATAGTACTCCTGTCAGAAGATGAGTTTCTAGGGTCTCATTTACTAAAATTTCACTTTAGGAGATCTGCAACAATCACAACAGGTAGGGGGACTGAGGAAGGCGGGGGTCGTGGGAGAAAGCAGATAATTATGACGTGACTAACGTGTTAGATTGAGACATCACCACTGCATCAACCAACGAAATTCCAGCTCCAGCTGCAATTAGGGATTCCTGGAATGTCTGCACCATTAACAATGTCAAAAAAATGAGTAACCAACATATTGTTAGTGTGGATTAGGACTTAGCTTCTATTTCTCAATTATCTTTCTTTGTACAGATTACATTCTACTTATAGGAAATTACATGACTGACTAGATAAAGAAGAAAAAACAAAGAAATTTATCCTAGTAGTTACAGAATCAACAAAATACAGCAAGTGATCTCTAAAGTCAAGGATCAGCAGCCCCCCTTGATTCTAGGCTTCCTAAAGTCAAGATCAGTCACCCTTGATTCTCTATCAGCCTTAAATGTGAGGACAGCTCATTGTTTTCAACATTCCCCCTCAAGCTGGTTTGAAGATATCTTCCATAGCCAGCTTGTTCATCAAAACATTAAACTGCTTCCTTGGTAGACCTTTGGTGAAGATGTCCGCAAGTTGTTCTTCAGTTGAAACATAAGGCATACAAATTACACCACTGTCTAGTTTTTCTTTGATGAAGTGTTTTCAACCTCCACGTGTTTAGTTCTATCATGTAACACAGGATTATGAGCTATACTTATAGCTACTTTGTTATCACAGTAGACTTCCATTGGTGAAGGACTGGAAATCTTCAAATCTTTAAGAATTCTTTTAATCCATAAAACTTCACAAATTCTATGAGTCATTGCCCTAAATTCAGCTTCAGCACTACTACGAGCAACCACATTTTGTTTCTTTGACCTCCAAGTAACTAGATTTCCTCCAAGAAAGGTACAATACCCAGAAGTTGATCTTTTATCAGTAATGTTACCTGCCCAATCTGCATCGGTATACACTTCAACTTGCAAGTGTCCATTATTCTCAAACATTAACCCTTTTCCTAGACTCCCCTTTAAATATCTAAGGATCCTGTAGGCTACTTCAAAATGTTCTTCTCCTAGAGAATGCATGAATTGGCTGATCCTGCTAACTACAAAAGCAATATCTGGGCGTGTATGTGACAAATAAATTAACCGCCCAACAAGTCTTTGAAATCGGTCTCTGTTCACAACATCTTCTGGCTTTGCTAGTTGTAGCTTCACATTCAGTTCAATAGGAATATTTATTGCCTTACAACCAAGAAGCCTTGTTTCACTCAGCAAGTCCAACACATATTTTCTTTGAGACACAAATATACCTTTCTTAGACCTTGCAAATTCCATGCCAAGAAACTACTTTAGTGTTCCCAAATCTTTAATCTCAAAGTCATTCGAAAGGACCTTCTTCAACCTATTTAACTCCATATGATCATCACCCGTCAAGATTATATCATCTACATAAACAATCAAAATAACAATTTTTCCAACATTTGAAAGTTTATAAAATAAAGTGTGATATGCTTGACTTTGGGAATATCCATGACTTTTAACAACTTTACAAAATCGCTCAAACCAAGCTCTAGGAGATTGTTTGAGTCCATAAAGGGATTTCTTCAGCCTACACACTTTATTGCAGCTATTTTTTCCCTCAAAACCTGTCGATAGTTCCATAAACACTTCTTTTTCCAATTCACCATTTAAAAAAACATTTTTAATGTCTAACTAGTGTAGTGGCTAGTTAAAATTTGATGCAAGAGAAAGTAGAACTCGAATAGAATTTACCTTGGCTACTGGGGCAAATGTTTCTTGATAGTCAATGCCATAAGTTTAGGTAAAACCTTTGGCAACTAGTCTTGCCTTATATCTTTCAATGCTACCATCGGCCTTACACTTGATTGTGAAGACCCATTTGCATCCCACGACCCTCTTTTCTTTTTAAAAATCAACTACCTCCCATGTCTCATTCTTTTTAAGAGCATTCATCTCTTCTAAGACTGTTGATTTCCACTCAGGATGATCTAAAGCTTCCTGGATATTCTTTAGCACAAACAGATATGATATTTTAGTTGTAAATGCTTTATGACCCGGTGAGAGTCTATGATAAGATATATACTGACCAATAGGATGTTTTATACAGGCTCTAACCCCTTTCCTAAGAGCTATAGGGACATCAAGAGTTCAAGAATTAAGATCAGGAAACAAAACTGGAGTAATATTCTTTTCGGGAGAGTTAAGTCTACCTGTGATTTTTCCAGTGTCAGGGCTTGGAGAAGATGACTTATTTTGTACTGGATTTGTATATGGAACTTCAATATTTTGATGAGCCTTTCTCCTTTCATAAACCTTGAGCTCAGAATGTTTAGGTAGGGAAAAACTTTTCAATGTTTCTCCCCCTGTTTTTGAATCATGTAATGTAGGCATATTTAGATTAGTATTATCACTATTTTCTTTATTTAAAATAATTTCCTCCTCAATTTCTTTTCCACTAAAGTTAGGGAATATCGGATTTAGTAATGGAATGTCCATAGTTTCCAAAAATTGAGCAGCTTCCTTACTCTCATTCACCCCCTGAAGATAGTTTTGGGAAAAATAGGATTGATTTTCAAAAAATGACACATCTATACTCACAAACGTTTTTTGAGTTTTAGGATTGAACCACTTGTAACCTCTTTTATTGGGAAAGTATCCAATAAACACACATTTTTCAGCTCTTGGATCTAGTTTAGACCTAAGGTGTTGTGGTATATGGACAAAAACAGTACACCCAAAGATTTTTAATGGTATGTCGGAGATCAATCTAGAGGTAGGGAAAAACTTTTTCAATGTTTCTAAAGGGGTGGAGAATTTTAGAACACGGCTAGGCATCCTGTTTATTAAATATGCTCCAGTTAAAATGGCTTCTCCCCAAAAATACTTAGGGCTTCTCCCCACAAATACTTAGGAACATTCATAGAAAGCATAATGGATCGAGCTACCTCAAGAAGATGGCGATTTTGCGCTCCGCTATACCATTTTGTTGCGGTGTTTCACAACAAGTGGATTAATGTTGTATACCTTTTTCTTTTAAAAAAATGTCAAGAGTCTGTTTAAAATATCCAGTACCATTATCTGTTCGAAAGATGCAAATTTTTGTTTGAAATTGATTTTCAATGAAGTTGTAAAACTCTTTGAATGTCTTCTCAACTTCAAATTTTTCTCGGAGTAAAAATACCCAACAAACTCGAGTATGATCATCTATAAAAGTGACAAACCATCTTTTTCCATATAAAGTTTTAACACGCGAAGGACCGCAAACATCGCTATGAATTAAATAAAAAGGTTGTGATGCACAATAAGGTTTTGAAACATATGAAACTCGATGACTTTTTGATAATTGACAACTCTCGCATTGAAAAGAAGAACAATCCAAATTTTTAAATAAAGTTGGAAACAAATATCTTAAATATTGAAAACTAGGATGTCCTAGTCTAAGATGCCAAAGCATTATCTGATTACATACATGATTTAAACTCATATTGCTACTTAAACCCTGAGCTTGTTTATTGTAGGCTAAGTTGCCATCAAAATAGTAAAGTCCATCAAGTAATCTAGCACTGCCAATCATCGTCCCCGAGCCCCTCTCTTGAAATTCACAATGTGAATCAAAGAATTTTACAATGCAATTAGAATCATGAGTCAATTTGCTAACGGATAAAAGGTTACAGGAAAGGTTTGGAACATGTAGTATGGATTTCAAATCAATTTTTTCTGAAATGGTTACTAATCCTTTTCCAGCAATAGGTGATAAACTACCATCAGCAATTCTAACTTTTAAATTACCAGGACAAGGTAAATAAGATTTAAACAACTAAGATTGGCTAGTCATGTGATCAGAGGCACCTGAATCTATGATCCACGGGGCTGATTTAAAGGAACTTAATAAAGCACTTAAAATTCTACCTGTTTGAGCCAAATATTCACTAGGAATACCAGATACCGAGTTGGATTTCAGCAGCTTCAGAAGATGATCCATCTGTTCCTTACTGAATGGACTGGTTTCGGCCTCATTTGCTGAAGAAAGAGGTCGGCTACTCCTTTCATTAGGCCTACTGGTCTTCCAATTTGCAGTGGCTTCTAATGCAGAATTCTCGGGTTGGTTGATGTTGTTTGCTTGGATATTCTGAAAGTTTGATGGCTTACCATAAAGTTTCCAACATTTTTCCTTGGTGTGTCGTGGTTTTTTGCAATAAGTACACACCACCAAATCTTTGTTTCTAGCCTTCGAAATTTCAGACATGTTTGAGGACTCAATTGCATCAGACATGTTTGAGTGTCTGGGCTATAAAACAAGCAAAAAAACAAGCTTCATAATTGGCAATGAAGGCCAAGAAAAAACTGGTGAAACAATCTGGGCAATGAAGGCCCAAGATAAAGAGGTAATGTATGGATTCAATGTACTCTGTTTTGGATCAAGAAAAACAGAGAAAGATGAACAAGACAACATATGCTCAACAAAAGATATGGTGGTTGTTGTTGGTCACATCCGTCAGTAAGAGGATTGAACAAATATCTTAAATAGGTTGAGGAATAGGTAGGACTTGTGTATAGAAGAAGGGTTCAGAATCAGATTTTAGTAAACAGCAATTCAAATGTAAGGGGCCTGCTCTGATACCATGTGGATTAGGACTTGGCTTCTATTTCTCAAGTATCTTTCTTTGTACAGATTACATTCTACTTATAGGAGATTACATGGCTGACTAGATAAGGAAGAAAAAACAAAGAAATCTATCCTAGTAGTTACAGAATCAGCAAAATACAGTAAGTGGTCTCTAAAGTCAAGAATCAGCAGCCCCCCTCGATTCTAGGCTTCCTAAAGTCAAGATCAGCCACCCTTAATTCTCTATCAGCCTTAAATGTGAGGACAGCTCATTGTTTTCAACAGTTAGTTTATCGAATCACCACGCTCATCTTTATTAAGGTTATTTTCTAGTTAAGATTACAATAATTCCACCAGCAAAAGAAATATGAAATGGCATTCTAAAGCAATAATCTTACAGTGGCAGTGGCATAAGTTGGTCCAGAACCTTCGATGAAAATAAGGCCTTCTTCTGAAGCCTGGTCCATAGCCTAGAGAATAAGAAACCAGAATACACATTGAAGAAAACGAATTCAAGAATGATAAATGTTTCAAAAACTGCCTAGCATCTACCATAGTAAATGAGAGTGATTTACGAAATTACGAAATTTGTATTATTAAAACTACTAAAAAAGTACAGAAAGAACAAGAAACAAGATTTACATTCATTTCAGCAGAAATGGCCCAAACATTCTGGTTACCAGTTGAATGCAAGTGGAAATAGAAAAATGTATATGTTGAGTTGAGACAGGACAAAACATACTAAAACTGCTAAAACATAGCAACTCGATGAAACAAAGTAATTTTTATTAAAACCATCATTGCCTCAAAAAGTTGTTTTCACAAATCTTTACCAAGGTGAAGAACTAAGAACAAAAAGTGAAGAAGTTGGTTAAATCACTCTTATATCATAAACATTTTTATATAGGAGGTTTTTCATTATATTGGAGGTTTAAGAAAATGAGAGGTTTAAATGTTCTTATATTGGAGCTTTTAAGTACAATGAGAGATCTCAACCAAAGAGGTCTGAACAAAGAAAAACCTTCAAGAGGGAGCATTGGCAAGAGAATACACAAAAACAGCGAAGGCGAAATCTGTAACTTCCAGCTAACCACAATCCAAAATTTTACAATTTCGCCCATTGGCATAAGAATAAACTAAACAATATACTGTATTTGAGGGATCAATTAGAGTCTCCTCTCCATCATAAAGTATCCTATATCTTTCGAGCTACAAACCCCACCACAAACAAAGCGGATTCACCCTCCAAACATCTCTGCATCGGCTCTCCACTAAACACCCTCTCTAAGCCTCTATCATATCCCCTGTGGATCTGGTGAACCCAAAACATGTCAAACACAACGAAGAAGATAAATCACACATCTCTTGCCACAGGACAATGAAGAAGAAGGTGATCCACTATTCCCCCTGGCTTGTTGAACATAAAACACCGTTTATTCATAATCTCCCAACCCCTTTTGAGATTGTTGTGGGAAAAAATGCTTCCAAGAACAATTGTTCAAGCAGAGAAGCCATTTCCAAAGGGGCTTTCAACCGAAGGGAAGACCAAGGGTCTCCATCAGACTGATGATTCTATGAACTAGTGACCAAGAGGAAGCTAAGAACGTCCAATGGTGAACAAAACTACTACTTCGAACCCACAAAGTTAAAGACATCTGCAGATAAATATAACCATTTCACAATCGGATTGTTAGTGGAGGCGTGTGGCCTCTTGGGCCACGTGTGTAGTAAGCCCAATAGGGACTCTTATCTTGTGTAACCTAATTTATCATTATAAATTAAGAGTCTATGTACCTTGAGAGACTACGGCTTATTCTAAACAACATGATATCAGAGTCTGATACCGAAGTTTAAGAAACTCTCTCCTCGCAAAACCTTAACCCTAATCACCATCCTCCATCCCTAACCCTATCCAAACAAAACCCTAACCCTTGTTTTTTGTGAAGTCAGATTCCGCTACGCAGATTAAGGTTAGGGATGAAACGTTATCTTGATATATATAGGGGTGTGTATCTCCCTCTTTGTTGTGATTCTTGAAGAAGTTGTGTTTCCCTCTTTGTTATTGTATTTCCGGATACTTCTTATATAGTTGATTGTGATTATGGGTGACTCTTCGATATCAAGTGGGCTTGTTGAGCCCAAACCTACGATCTCAGAAAAAAATTTCATCTAGTTCCAAACTTACGGAGCGTCGTTTGGATGGTATAAATTTTCAGAGTTAGCGTAAGCTGGTTTTATTCACTATTCGGGGTATGGGTAAAGAGGAACATCTTAACGATGATTCCCTTAATCCTTAAAGTGATCCTACAGGCGCCAAGATCTGGTTACGTGATGATGCCCGTCTATTTAATCAATTGATAAACTCTATGGAGTCTCGGGTGGCTGATTTGATAACCCATTGTGATACGGTCAAGGAGCTATGGGAGTATCTCAATGTCTTATACTTAGACAAGGATAATATGAATCGTATTTATGAAATATCTCAATCATTCTTTCGTCCGGAGCAGCAGATGACTCGTATCAGTGACTATTTCGCCTCCTTCAAGAAGATTTATGAAAAATTCAATGCCTTGATGCCCCTTACTACATATATTCATGAAATGTGTCGACAGCGGGAGCAGTTAGCTATATTAGCATTTCTCGGTCGCCTCCGATCGGAATATAAGTCAGCTCGTTCTCAAATCTTAGCTAGTCGGGGGACTTCTCTTACAGAGGCATATTCTCGAGCACTTCGTTCTATTCGTTTGATTTCTGGATTAGGCGATATTGGTAGAGTATTGCTTTGGCGAGTGTTGAAATCCCGAATTATCAGGGTGTATTATTAGAAGATTGATTGTGTATTATTAGGGAGATTTGTGTGCATCAATTAGGTGATCCAAGATTGATTGTGTATTATTAGGGAGATTTGTGTGCATAAATTAGGTGATCCTAGTGCTTAATTTAGGAGATTTGGTTTCCTTTTCTATTTGCTATTTTGTATTATAAATTAGCATCAATATGTACAATACTGCTGTGACATGAATACAGAAAAGTTCATTCTGATTTCATTATTCCATTCTGATTTCATGTTCTGATTTCATTCAGTTTCATTCTGATTTCATGGTATCAGAGCTAGGTTCTCTAACCTGAGGAAGTAATGGTTGAAGTCGTTGATTCGGTGTCGTCTGAAGCCAAAACCGAAAACACATCCACTTTGGGTTTGAACGGACTTGATAATTCGTCCTTCCAACTCACAGTGGAGAAGTTGAACGGGAAGAATTTTCTTGAATGGGCTCAGTCAATCAAACTCGTTGTCGACAGAAAAGGAAAACTGGGATACCTCACCGGTGAAACGAAGAAGCCGCCCTCAACAGATATGGTGTCTCTGCAGAAGTGGAAATCAGAGAACTCGATGGTGACAGCGTGGCTTGTCAACTCCATGAAGCTTTCAATAGGAAAGACTTATCTCTTCCTACCAACGGCAAAAGAAGTCTGGGATGCAGTTTGTGAAACTTACTCGGATCTGGAAAAATTTACACAAATCTTCGACATCAAAACCCGGCTATGGCAGATGAAGCAAGGAGAAAGGGAAGTGACGGACTACTACCTGGAGATGAAATCCCTCTGGCAAGAGCTTGATCTGAGTTCTGAAGAAGAGTGGGAATGTTCCGGAGATAGCGTGAAGCACCGGAAGCGACTTGAGAACGAGCGGGTCTTTGAGTTCTTGGCAGGGTTGAATCGCGACTTGGACGAAGTAAGAGGCCGGATTCTGGGACGCCGACCATTACCGTCTACACGAGAAGTTTTCTCTGAGGTTCGTAGGGAAGAAAATAGGAGAAAGGTGATGTTGAAGGAAGCAGGAGGAAGTGGATCAATTGGGTCCATAGGGCTTGGGCCTGAAGTTTCAACCTTAAATACTCATGGGCCTGGGCTTCAATCTGCTTTCTCAACCCATGGGTCTCACGGAAATCAGCATGGTTCAGGCCAAAATCAACAGCGGAAGCGTCCTTGGTGTGAGCATTGTCGCAAGACTAGACACACAAAGGATACTTGCTGGGAAATACATGGGAAACCGACTGATTGGAAACCAAGGCAGAATAATAGAAGTCGGGGTTATCAAGCTACAGTGGATCGTCAACAACCTCAGGAGATGAACCAGAAAGATTCTACTTCAGGGGGAGCATTCAATCCTGAACAGCTTGACCAACTCTACAAAATTTTCTCTAGTCTTCAAAATTCCGGGCAGTCTTCCACTAATGTCTCCTCTGCTTCGGTAGCCTACAAAGGTAATTTTTTAAGCGCCTTAGTTACCACTTCTCGGACCAAAATTCCTTGGATTATTGATTCCGGTGCGTCAGATCACATGACCGATGCCTATCATTTGTTCACCTCACACTCACCTTGTGCTGGTAATCTTAAGGTTCGAATCACAGATGGCTCACTCTCATCTGTTGCAGGAAAAGGGACTATTCAAATCTCTGATTCTATAGTCCTTGAATCTGTCCTTCATGCCCCAAACTTATCCTGTAATTTATTGTCTATTAGCCAGTTAACAAAATGTTCCTATTGTTCTGCTAAATTCCTTCCCTCGTATTATGTTTTTCAGGACCCATCATCGGGGAAGACGATTGGCAATGCTAAGGAGTGTGGAGGACTCTACTACTTTGATGAGGCCAATATGAGTAAACAACGCCAAATTGCAATTTGTGATTCTGCATCTGTTTCTAGGGATAGTGAAATTTTGTTATGGCATTTTAGAATGGGTCATCGCAATTTTCAGTATTTGAAACGTTTATTTCCTTCCATTTTCTCGAATAATAAGACAGTTAATTTTCAGTGTGAAATTTGTGAACTTGCAAAACATCAACGTACCTCGTTTTCAAAAACTCGATACAAACCATCCAAACCCTTTACCATGATTCATAGTGACGTATGGGGTCCTTCTCGCATGCCTAATCGTACCTATTCTAAATGGTTTGTTACATTTATTGATGATCATACTCGGGTTTGCTGGGTTTATCTGTTGAAAGAAAAAACTGATGTTCATAATGTGTTCATTAATTTTCACTCCATGATTCAAACACAATTCCAAACACAAATCCAAATCCTCCGTACTGATAATGGCAAAGAATATTTCAACACTATATTGGGCGATTATCTTCAAAAACATGGGATAATCCACCAAAGTTCATGTGTCGACACTCCTCAACAAAACGGGGTTGCCGAACGGAAAAATAGACATCTTCTTGAAGTTGCTCGAGCTTTAATGTTACTACAAACGTGCCTAAAACTTTTTGGGGGGATGCCATTCTAACCGCTACTTATCTCATCAATCGAATGCCTAGTCGCATTCTTTCTTTTGAAACACCACTACAAAAATTCCAGGCCCTCTTTCCGACCTCTCGTCTCAATTCTAATCTATCTCTCCAAGTGTTCGGTTGTACCGCGTTTGTCCATGTTCATTCTCATAACCGGTCCAAGTTAGATCCTAGAGCTATTAAATGTGTTTTCATTGGTTATTCTCCTACACAAAAAGGTTACAAGTGCTATGATCCCTTTACAAAAAGGACATTTGTTAGCCTTGATGTTACGTTTTTTGAAAACACTCTCTACTTCCAAAAACCCTATCTTCATGGGGAGAATGTGAGAGAAAATAGTTCTTTAGGTCATTACTTGGACTTTGATTTTACTCTTCCTGAACCCAATTCAAATACTGAACTTGAACTAAACACTAAGCCTAACCTAAACATTGAACCTGAGCCTTCCATACCACCCCGTCCTACAATGCCATCAACAGAAGGAAACTTGAACTTAGGGGGAGGTGAAGGAAAACAAAATAACAAGGAGGTGATTGTTTATTCACGGAGGTCAAAATTGAGGAACAGGGAGAATTTCACACTTGAAGCACCAAGAGAGTCAGAACCTGTGATATATCCAAGTATTCATGAGTCTCCTTCGAAGCCAGGTAATTCTGAGTCCCTTGAGTTACCTATTGCTCTTAGAAAACAAACTCGGTCTTGTACTCTTCATCCTATCTCAAGATTCGTGTCGTATAATACTCTATCTACTAGGTTTCATGTTTTCAACTCTAACTTTGATAGTACAGAGATTCCAAAGAATATCCAAGAGGCCTTGAAAATTCCCAAATGGAGAGCAGCAGTCATGGAAGAAATATGGGCACTGGAAAAAAATGGAACTTGGGATGTGACGGATTTACCGAGAGGAAAAAAACCGGTTGGTTGTAAGTGGGTATTCATAGTAAAATACAAGGGTGATGGGACGATAGAACGGTATAAAGCTCGCTTGGTTGCAAAGGGATTTACACAAACCTATGGAATCGATTACACATAAACATTTGCACCTGTGGAAAAGATGAATATGGTTCGGGTTCTCTTATCTCTAGCAGCAAATTTGGACTGGCCTCTTCAGCAACTGGACATAAAGAATGCCTTTCTGAATGGAAAATTAGAAGAAGTCTTTATGACCATACCACCAGGTTTTTGTAAAGAGGGTAAAGAAAATCGAGTTTGTAAGCTCAAGAAGTCTCTCTATGGTCTTAAGCAGTCACCGAGAGCATGGTTCGATAGATTCGCAAAAGTGATGAAGAAACAGGGATACCAACAGGGACAATCAGATCATACTATGTTCTTCCGACAAACAGGAGATGGAAAGAAGACAATCTTAATTGTTTATGTCGATGACATAATCCTAACTGGGAATCATATGGAAGAAATGGAGAGACTGAAAAAAACTCTAGCCACTGAGTTCGAAGTTAAGGATCTGGGACAAATGCGATACTTCTTAGGAATGGAGGTTGCCAGATCAAGAAGAGGTATTAGCGTTTCTCAACGGAAATATATCCTTGATCTTCTAACCGAGACCGGCATGCTTAGGTGCAAACCGAGTGACACTCCGATTGAAGTAGGGAAGAGAACAGAAGATATGGGAGAATCAGTAGACAGAGACAGATATCAAAGACTAGTAG
This sequence comes from Cornus suecica, assembly GCA_963922005.1. NCBI lineage: Eukaryota > Viridiplantae > Streptophyta > Magnoliopsida > Cornales > Cornaceae > Cornus > Cornus suecica. The sequence goes on along the minus strand of OY998248.1, from coordinate 4,404,615 downwards.
GGAAGCTAATTTACTTATCCCACACTAGACCTGACATTGCATTTGCGGTTAGTGTGGTAAGTCAACATATGCATTCTCCAAAAGAAGCCCATTTAGAAGCTGTGAACAAGATTCTCAGATATCTTAAAGGGTCTCCAGGAAGAGAATTGTTCTTCAAAAAGAGTGATAACAATAAGATAGAAGTCTTCACTGATACAGATTGGGCCGGATCAGCAGAAGATAGAAGATCCACTTCTGGATATTGCACCTTTGTATTTCGGAACTTAGTAACATGGAGGAGTAAGAAACAGAATGTAGTGGCCAGGAGCAGTGCAGAAGCTGAGTTTAGAGCAGTTGCACAGGGGATATGTGAAGTATTGTGGCTAAGGAAACTCTTAAAAGAACTTCAGGTCACAGTAAAGTCTCCAATCAAACTCTACTGTGACAACAAGGCAGCCATCAACATTTCTCTCAATCCTGTTCAACATGACAGAACCAAGCATATAGAAATGGATAGACATTTCATCAAGGAAAAGGTTGAAGATGGAATGATTTGCATGACCTATGTTCCTACAAAGGAGCAGACAGCAGATATCTTCACCAAAGGGCTACCTCGGCAAAAATTCGATGATTTTATTTGCAAGTTGAATATGGTCAATATTTACAATTCAACTTGAGGGGGAGTGTTGAAATCCCGAATTATCAGGGTGTATTATTAGGAGATTGATTGTGTATTATTAGGGAGATTTGTGTGCATCAATTAGGTGATCCTAGATTGATTGTGTATTATTAGAGAGATTTGTGTGCATAAATTAGGTGATCCTAGTGCTTAATTTAGGAGATTTAGTTTCCTTTTCTATTTGCTATTTTGTATTATAAATTAGCATCAATATGTACAATACTGCTGTGACATGAATACAGAAAAGTTCATTCTGATTTCATTATTCCATTCTGATTTCATGTTCTGATTTCATTCAGTTTCATTCTGATTTCAGCGAGTAATACGCAGACTGGAGGTCGTGGTAGTCGCGGTTCTAACAACAAGTTTACATGTTTTCATTGTGGTGGTGTTGGCCATACCCGTGATAGGTGTTGGAAGCTACATGGGAAACCGCGGTCTGCCAATGTCTGTTCTAGTTAAGAATCAACAATGCAGAATCCTGGATCTGCTCTATCAAATGATACGACTGTTCACCCTTCTGCTACAGAATATTCTCGCCTACTAGCAAATCAGGCCCCTGCATCTACCTCTCTAGTTCAGTCAAATCCTTCTACAACATCTGTTTCAGCCTCTTCTCGAACATGGATTGTTGATTCTGGTGCTACTGACCATATGACTGGAACAACAGGTATTTTGCTAGATTATTCTCTCACATCCTCTCGCCCAGATGTGCGTGTCGCTGATGGCTCTTATATACCAATTCGGGGGATTGGGACGGCATCACCCGCCTCCAATATCACTTTATTATTTGTGTTACATTTACCTGCGCTTCCATTCAATTGTTGATTCTCGTCCAGATGTGTGTGTCGCTGATGGCACTTACATCTCTTAGTGCCCTTACTAGACAACTGAATTGTCGTGTTGTTTTCTCTGGTGATTCCTGTGAATTTCAAGATCTATTGACGAACAAGACTATTGGTAGGGGTCATCACACTTCAGGAGGGCTCTGCGTGCTGAATGAAGAACCAACTTCCATGGCCTGTTCCAGTCTCTCCTCTACACCTCATGATCTTCATTGTCGACTTGGTCATCCAACTCTCTCAAGCCTGAAGCTTTTGTATCCGGGAGTTCAGTCTTTGTCTGAATTATTTTGTAAGTCTTGTCAGTTTGTTAAACACCACAGAGTTTCATGTGTCTAGGGTTAATAAACAAGCATGTGCTCCTTTCGAGTTAGTCCATTCTGATGTCTGGGGACCTTGTCTGGTCCAGTCCAAGTCTGGTTTTCGGTATTTTGTTACCTTTGTGGATGATTTTTCACATATGGCATGGTTATATTTAATAAAATCTCGTTCCGAAATATTTTATAACTTTTGTGCTTTCTATGCTGAAATCAATAATCAATTTTATGTTTATGTTCGTACCCTACGTAGTGATAATGCTCGTGAGTACTTTATTTTCCCCTTGTGTCATTTATGACTCAACATGGTATTATTCACTAATCCTCATGTCCGGATACCCCCCAACAGAATGGTGTTGCTGAAAGAAAGAATAAACATTTTATGGAAGTTGCTCGAGCTCTTATGTTTCATATGCAGGTTTCGAAGATGTTTTGGGGTGAGGCGGTATTGACAGTTGCATATCTAATCAACCGGATGCCATCATCGGTTCTTCAAGAGGAGATTCCTCACCGGATCTTATGTTTCATATGCAGGTTTCGAAGATGTTTTGGGGTGGGGCGGTTTCTTGTGTTTGCTGATGTAGTTTTCCACGAGTCCTCTCCCTTCTCCTCCTTTGTGTCATCCGTTCACCCACCTTTGTCTTCATCTCTTGATCACTTTATGGTATATGACTTGATTTGGGTCACTTATGTCCCGTCCGTTCCGCCCCTCTAGACATATGTTCGTGAACCGAGTCGGGTGTTTAGTTCATCTCCCGTACATGCTCCTGAGCCGGCTCATGCTACATCTAGTCTCCTGTCTTCAGATCCTCCCACACTTGCTTCAGATTCAGACTTAGATGTTCCTATTGTTCTCCAGAAGGGTAAATGTGGTTGTGCCAATTATCCTATTTCTGCTACTGTTTCTTATGCAGGTGTCTCACAGTCATTGCAGACCTTTGCCCTGGATTCTATATTTGTTCCTCGGAATCTCTCAAAGGCTATTTCTTCTCCAGACTGGTTGACTACTATGAAAGAGGAGATGTCTGCTCTTGAGTCTAATCAGACATGAGATTTGGTTCCTTTACCTTTTGGCAAGAAACCTATTAGGTGCAAGTGGGTCTATGCCACTAAGATGAATCCAGATGGGACTGTTGCTCGTCTCAAGGCTCGTTTAGTTGCCAAAGGTTATTCTCAGACATATGGTGTTGATTACACCGACACGTTCTCGCCAATTGCTAAATTGTCTTATGTTCGTCTTCTTATTTCTCTTGTTGCTACCTCTGGTTGGCCATTACATCAGCTGGATGTCAAGAATGCCTTCCTCTATGGTGATCTTCATGAGGAAGTCTATTTGAAGCAACCTCCCGAATTTGTTGCTCAGTGGGAGTCTGGGCTTGTTTGTCGTCTAAACAAATCACTTTATGGCCTAATACAGTCTCAATGGACTTGGTTTGGGAGCTTTAGCGAAGTTGTATTAGAATTTGGTCTTCAGAGAGAGGGCAAAGATCATTCTGTATTTTATCATCATTCCACTACAGGTAGCATCTTTTTGGTTGTCTATGTGGATGATATTGTCATTACAGGGAGCGATGATACAGGTATTTCTTCGTTGAAAATATTTCTCCAGAGTCGATTCCAAACTAAAGATTTAGGTCATCTGCACTATTTCTTGGGTATTGAGGTGGCTAGATGCAAATGTGGGATATATCTTTGTCAACGAAAATATGCTCTGGATCTTCTACGGGATACAGGAATGATGAATGCTAAACCGAGCGATACTCCAATGATTCCAGGGGTCAAGTTATCTATGGAGGATGGCGATGAATTCCATGAACCAGATCAGTATCGACGTCTACTAGGGGAACTCAATTATCTTGCAGTGACTCGTCGTGAGTCAATTCATGTATAATCCTCGGACTTCACATTGGTATGTTGTGACACATATTTTGAGATATATTAAAGGAACCCCGAGTCGTGAATTACTCTACAGTAATCATGGTTATATGTAGGTTAAAGGGTTCTCCGATGTTGATTGGGCAGGATCTCCTTATGATAGGAAATCCACCTCTGGATATTATGTATTTGTAGGTGGTAATATGGTGTCATGGAAAAGTAAAAAGCAAAATGTAGTGGCCCATTCAAGTGTTTAATCAGAGTATCAAGCACTAGCGCATGTGACTAGTGATGTGACTTATTTGCGTCAACTATTGCACGAACTTGGTTATCCTTCTTCAGAGCCTTCTCAGTTGTGGTGTGATAATCAAGCAGCAATACATATTACAACCAATCCCGTATTTCATGAGCACACTAAACATATTGAGGTAGAATGTCACTTTATCAAAGAAAAGCTACAGCGTTGGGATATCTTATTGAAGCATGTGAAAACTTTGGATCAACTTGCTGGTGTATTTACTAAATCTCTTTCAGGAACTAGAGTTGAAAACATTTGTAACAAGCTAGGCATGATTAATATTTATGCTCCAGTTTGAGGGGAAGTGTTAGTTGAGGCGTGTGGCCTCTTGGGCCACATGTGTGTAATAAGTCTAATAGGGCCCAATAGGGTCTCTTCTCTTGTGTAACCTAATTTATTATTATAAATTAAGATTCTTTCAACCTTGAGAGACTACGACTTATTCTATACAACACGGATAAATAGATTTAAGAAACAACAAAAAAAAAACCATAAGGAAACTGTTGCTCATAATTTAACTCTCTCAAAATATTCTGTTAAAACAAGGGAAGAAACCTAATTAATTAAATCTACTAAATACCGAAATCCGAAGTAATTTGAATCCGTTTAGAATTCTAACAAAATCTTGAAATATTCGAAGGTGCCAAATGGAATTTTCAGCTCTAAATCACAGGGATGGCAAAAGGGCGGGTTGGGGGGGGGGGGGGGGGGGGTCACAATCCCCATCCCCATTTAACATAGCTACCCCCATCCCCGCTGCAAACTCATTTATTACACGAGGGTGGGGGGGTTGTTTCTACCATACCATAAAAACAATTTTTATTTTTGTTATGCTGATGAAAACAATATTAAACTTTTCAATTAGAACTTTAATCCTAATATTATAAAAAAAATAACAATAAGTTTGCACAACTTACAAATACCAAAGGGTATATTAATACTATTGCATGGTAAACTAAAGCACAGGCACAAAATTATAATTTATCACCATCAGGGCTAGAACGCGCTAGGGTGGGTCGAGGTAGCCTTTCCCCATCTCCGCCTCCCATAACCATGAGGGTATTCAATCTTAACCCCATCCCCACCTTGAAACATTTAACTACCCTCATGACCTTTTTGAACAGGGCAGGGTGGAGCCGGTACCTAGCGGGGTTGGGTATTTCCTTCCCAAACAAAACAATAGAATTACAATAGAATTTGGCAAAACAAAATAAAATAAGGAATAAAAAACCTACATCAGCGGAGAAGCTTTTGAGTTTTACGAGTTCAACCATTTCTAATCAAAAGATAGGTATCTAGTTAACTTTTCTATTTTATTTGTTTATGCCCGACTGAATATGTTTAGGGTTAAGTTGGATTACTTACGTCAGTCAAAAGATAAATTAAGCATAAATGAAAAAGGATAGTTCTATTCACCCCAGCCCTAGGACTAATCCACGCCAACAAATCACGTGGTATTCTGCTACTGCAACTCTTTTAGAATACACTGACAAGGTATTTATGAAAAGCTTACCTACTACAAGGTACAAAAAGAATTTCTGAGAGAAAACACATAGTAACACGAGAAATAAAAAATAATGTATATATATATATATATATAAAACAAGGAACAGGAAAAATAATAAACTGATAAAGGAAGAGCAATTTACTGTCCCGGTCAGATACTTTGATGAACACAGAAAGCCTTTTTGTGCTCACACGTTATCCATTCAGAAGTTCTAAGATGGTAAATAAAGGGTACCTTCTCGAGGCCAGAGACATAAGCTCGAGCATGAACACTTGCAATATCATTTACCGAAGCAGGTCCAAAATTTTGTAGTTCAATGATCTCTGAGCCACGGAACTGAAACACAAATCCCATAATTATTAAAATCAATGTGTGAAATCCTTTCATCTAAAGACACACCATTACACAACAACGTCACCGCCCAAAATAAATAAGATATTTTCGATTGTTTACTAAGAACTTCCATGATAATCAAACTATCTTCAATTAACAAGTTCATGAAATCAAGGTTCTATAGATTGCAGATGAAAATTGTGCTAGAATCATATACATAAAGATATACTAGGAAGGCTGATCATCACAGACCCTTCTACCTTCGCAACTGCAATGGGAGGATCATTATCAGACTCAGAAGAATGAACAAGTGGATCTGTAGGCGCCATGGAAGATGCTGGATGATGCAAAGAAGGTTCTAGTTGTTTAACTGATGGGGCAACTGACCCAATAGGTTCGTCCTAGGCAGTGGTAGGAGGAGGACAGATATGCCTGCAACATAGCGAAGTATAAACCATAGACACATGAGGACCTTCGTATCTCAACCGTGGACTGAACTGAAAATCCTTGTTTTGTCAGAACTACTATTGCTTTCTGGAATTACTTTATTATTATTATTTTGTAATTCTTTCTATTTGATTTCTGATTGTGCTTGTTCTATTCTTAAATATTTGAAGACTAGGTTCACTCACTCGACTACCCTCATTAGACTAATGTAAAATGAAAGAATGTAACATCAGCGCACACAAAATGTTCTCTCTCAAGGAAGGGCTATAGATCCTATATCCATTTTGAGTACGAGAACAGCCCAACAATATGAATTTATGAACTCGAGGGTCAACTTTGTACCGTCCTGTTCAGATTATGTACATAACGAACTACTCATACAATTTTGGGTGGAAGGGAAAAGGTAGTAAAAGTGATCTGAAAAGGTGATTATTATATTCGACAATATCATTATAGGAGTTATTTACACTCCTTAAATCACTTGACATAATATTGATTGGAGTGACTGACAAAAGTGATTATAGGAATTCACCATCAATAATACTTTCATATTCATCCCATGTGCTATTCTTTCACCTATAAATACAAGTAATTATTGTTACGAAAATCAAGAGATCAAATTATGTAATTGATGTTACCCTATGGGCTCGCCCTACTGACTGAACCATGTAATATTTTTGTGGTCATTCTCTTTAATTTCTCTCTTCCTTTACATTTTGTTATCGACAAGATGTTATCAAAGCCAGCTTCTAAACAGCCACATTTGGACTCCAGACGCCAAGACGACCGGAAGACGGTGACAGTATATTCCAATTTTCTTGAAGAGTATCAAGACTGGATGTAACGCCCCCGAAAAACCCGTAGCGCGCTACTAAAATAGCAGGCACTCTTCTGAAAGATATTGATCTATTCAAGGAACACGAAAGACTGACAGGAAATAACTAGACACATAAATAACCATGTGGTAAACTTTGAAAAAAACATTAGAACCAATGACCCTGCGTAAAATAGTTTCCATCTCACTGTTACACGCATAAATTTTATCAGCACTGTACATAGTTCTACCCAACTAGTGTGAGGAAAAGAACTACACACAACCTTTTCTTGTTATTGGCCCTGTTTACGAAAAAGAAAGTAGAGGCAAGCATAGTACTGGTATTAAAATAAGAAACCTCAAAGTACAGGTCCCACTTTTATTCACAACTATTCCCCACAAAATAGTGGGAATATATAATACTCAAAAGCACAACATAAGGGAAACTTAAATAAGGAAAGCAACATCTATGCCCCAAATTTTCTTACAACTATGTAGGGGAGTAGCAAAATTTCTGTCCAAGAGTTCAATATTATGAGATTACTTCTTCCAAAATTATTCACATTTATTGACGTTCTGGCCCGAATATTGTTGCGATATAATTTCAACCCATAAAATGAACTTTGGGTGGGTTCGGGGAAAATATTGACCAATTCTTTTGCTTGCAGGGAGTGGACTCTGTTTTGTACTTTCTGTATCGGATATATAGAGTTTAACGTTTAGTGTGGGATAAAGTGAGACACCGATTAATCACATAAAAAATTGAGAGGCAGACCTACATATGGGGGTTGAAACTAGTAATATCTGCTTTTTGCATATTGAAAGGGATATTCTCCTTGATAATAGAGGTTCTTTAAGCCAAACCAAGTAAGTCTTTGTAACTTTTTGTATGGTGTGTTTAACATAAATATGTGTTTCCATAAGGCCTGTTTACTTTTCTGTTGTGATTCGTTCTTGGTTCGCTGAATTTGTGGAATCATACAAGTTTCCTACATGTCTCAGTGTCCAAAAAGTGGACGACATCACGTCTGCCTTGAATATGCTCCTACTTAGAAGTGTCCATGCTACGTTTAAGGCACTAGTAGAGCTGGAGTGTCCAACTGAAGGATGATTCCAGTAAAGCAAAAGATAATTCTAAATCACTTCAAACAAATGCTTAGCTAATTCCATGTGTCTAGCCAAAAAATCCTTTCTTCTTCCAATTTGTCAATCTTCCCATTCATTCCCTGTGGGCCCTTCTTCTACCAAGGTTCTTATGACTTAATTCGAAATGAAATATACCTTGTGTTCCAAAATAATCCTTTATTGTAGCCTTAAGAAAAAAAGATGTTCCGTGATATTGAAGAATAAATGTTAATTTATACAAGTTATTTAAGTAATTATTTCTTGTAAAGAACTCATTTCAGTACTGAGGGTGGGTTGATACCCCACAGCGCTATAACATCCCTATACTATAGTTATTCAACCATTATCAAAATAAGCTCCCAGGACATTGAAAGACTATATTTGCTATTCCTCAAACAATAAATCAACTTCAAGTGCAGTATCTACACACAACACTAACACCAAAGGTGAACACAAACTGTAAGCCAGAGGCAGTGATAATATGAACGTATTGTTTAGTACCTTTGAAGTTAGCTCCATCTTTTCAAGAGCACTCACAATTGCAGGAACTCTTAAATTACATTCTGGATGTGACTCCTGCAAGGATAAATAGAGAGGAGAATTTCAAGTTAACAACAATCTGGAGTATATAGAATTCCATGTGATGAAAAATGACTTGAATGAAACAACAGTCAAGAACTCCCACAGATATAAAAAGTCAACTTACTCCATCACTACAGATATAAAAACCCTTTTCGTATTTCTTATGATAATATATCAAAATCATCAGCAGAATGAAAAACAACAAATCTTCTTCAGTCAAGACTGAGCAAATCCTAGCGCAGGAAATGTACAAAAAGGGCAAACCCATATTTTACAATTCTTCTGAATTGTCCGATAATTATGACTGGCTTTTATTTGAGCTGGTAACTGAATCTGCTAAAACTATTATAACTAGATCTTTTCTTCTAAAGATGTCCCTCCACATTATTATAGGATTCAATTATCTAAACTACACATTCTCCAACAGCTTAAGCTTTTAGAGTAAATGGGTAGTTAACATGGTATTAGGGCGGAGGTCATGGAGGTCACGTGTTCAAACTTCACCGTCGCCCGATAAAAAGTACTCACGTGTTGGGGCGTGTTAGGATTTAAAAATCTAAGGCTTTTAAAGTAGATAAATGAAGTTACTTTATAACTATTCTGATTTTCATTTTGTGAGTTTTAACCTTTAACCTGGTCCTTTTTTTTTCCTTTTCCTGTTAACTTGCATGTTGTTGAAAAGTAACAAATATTGAAGCATTTTTATCTGTTAAACCCAATGTCAGGTTACTATAATTTCTATACCCATACAGACTCGGACCAAACTTTGATGTGGAGATGCCAAAAACAGCAAAAATTTCCCCTCTTGACTGACCAGAAGATTTAAGGTCCACATTCAATATCAAAGGTGATTCTCTTGTTTTCTGAAAAGTAACATGTATTTGGAGGTGCTCAAAAGGTGTACACATCATAATGACTACACAAAGGCAGGTGTAAGAAGAGGCCCTAAGGATCTAGAGAACATAAAACAATCAACTTATCTCCTCTATATAACTATAATTTTACTCATCACCGAACACAACAGAGGGCTTAACTTTCAAGACCCCAATAACAGATTCCTCAGTATTGTTAAAGGTGCGCCTAGGTGTGTGCCTAGGCTCCAAGCTCCTCGAGGCACAAGACTTGTGCCTCAAGTGTGGGTAAGAATGTCTTTGACAACATTTGCGCCTTAGTTATGGAGTATGAATGCTTTAATAATAATTTTATTTTTTCATTGCATTTTCCATTATGCGCCTCACTTCACTCTCCAGAGGACATGTAGTGCCTTAGTGCGCCTTGAGCCTTTAACAACTATGTCCCCAGCAAAGGATTTTCTATTCATTTCCATTCCCTTCAAAAGCACCACCACACAGAAAAGGGTGCCACCGTCCAAAAACCACAGGTGTGATCACTGATCTCCCACAAAGTATTCTCCCCAACGGTCAATCAATCATCTCAAAGACAAGGGCATAACCCATTGAATGCTAATTAAGCCAAAAATAAGACTCCAAAACAATTGTGGCAATGGGGCAATGCAAGAGGAGGTGATCCACTGAATCACTACACCTCGTACACATGTAACGCCAATTGACAGTACCCTGTCTTCGCCTTCTCACATGTTAAGCATCAATAACTTACCTCAAACTGGAGTCCCAACAAAGCAGGTCACTTGTAAAGGAACCTTAGAATGCCAGACTTTCCATAAAAAAGTTAGCTCCTAAGAAGTCAAAAAGGCAGCAAAACAAGGAACTCTTTTCCTTCCCCACTGGAGCAAGCACAGTTTTCCTCACATTGACTTTTAGCCCAAAGACTCCTTGAAAGCAAATGAAAACCTACCTCAAGTATCTCAGTTTGAACATATAAACATCACAAAAAACCCATGCATCTTTCGCAAACAACAAATGAAAAATCTTGATCTGATGAGACACATCTCTGCACACTTTGAAGCTCCTACTAAAACCAAGACCATGGCCCTCCTCATCAGTCTATTCAGAGCCTTTATGACAATGATGAAAGAAAACAGGAGAAAGGGGATCCTCATGTCCCATGTCCCGTGAACTACCAAATGAATCCACGAGACGTTATTGCCCCCTCTAGTGGACATTAGCAAGACTATGGAAGAACCTTGTGTTACAATCACCTTCCTTGAGACATAAGGCCTAAGATATCTGATGCCACGAGATCTCCTCAGAAACAGATTTTACCTGCACGAAATTCCTTAATCGATTTTTAATAGATCATGGAAAATTGCTTAAACTTGAGGGCAAATTTTCTTCAAGGAGGAGGGTTTGATGCAAATAATCAATAGTAATTGGGAAGTCTCTAGTCATGATTATTACAACCAACTTGAATGGCTTGGTTCAGTAGGGAAAGGCAGCATCAAGTCTCAGGTACTATCTTGAGAAATGTCTAGCTAAAGTCTATTAGGTAGTAATTATTATAAGGGAGTTTGAAGATGTCATGGGTGATGAAAATACTAAGGCTAGCCTAAGAACCTACACTAGATGTAGGCGGCTACCCTACAGCTGGATTCAAGTTGGCCAAAGCTAGACATAAGTTAGAAGGAGCTGGCAAAAGCCGGACGAATTGGACACAAGTTGGACAGAAGGATAAGGCTATAATCAGGCTGCAATGTTTGACTGATGCTTTTATTTATTTTCTTAGTCATAAAGCTCCATGTATTTCCTTCGTTTTTCAGTAAATTCTTTTATTCCTATAAATAGGCATATATACTGTCTTATACTCGGGAGTTGTTAGAGACCTAATACAAACTGGGTTCCATTTTTTCTCCTAAATTCTTCATCATTCTCCCCTCTATCGTTCTGTAGTCTTTCTCTCGTCTGCTCTACTCAATTCACCTCTATTTCTATATATTCTACATCCATGGGAATGGTGAAAGTAGTTATCAATGCTTTGTAGATAGCTTAAGTCTATATAGAAAACTTTATATGTCCTCAATAGTTGTCCTATAAAGGAGCGGCGTCTTTATCGGTTGAACCAAGTCGCAATCAGTATACTCTTGATTTATTGTCATAATGTAAACTTCCCTTCATGCTTTCCAAAATTTCCCTTAGATATCTTGACTCCAAGAGTAATTGTACTAACCCTGCTCTTTCTGACTGCCATAAGATGTTACGAAAAACAAAATAAAATAAATAAATGAAAATATATATATAAAAGTAGAGGATCTTCTCGAGAATTTTTTGGGCATCACTTCATTTATTTCACAAGGAAAGGTATAAAACAGTTCAATATACCTGGTTATGACCCTTGGCAGGAGCGACACTGTATATTACTTTTGCATTGGTTGCTTGGGTACTGAAAGGAACATATGTACCTTTCCTTGCATCATTTGAACAGCAATTGGGAGTTCTTATACTCTTTGAGTAAAATCTCTTTCCTGACCTCACATGATCACAGAAGTATCGGTTGCCTGAATCTGAACCAAATCTTTTAACAGTCTTCCACTTGCATATGTGACGCTGCACCGAGAACGGCAGCTTACCTACCACAACGGAAATTAAATTGTTGCAAGTGTCTATCTATGCAAGGAGGTAAAATGAGAGACTACAACCGTGGCCTGATGATAATTTGAATGGACGTAACTGTGAATACAATTCCATAACATTTTGGTAAGAGTTCAGATAATATAAGGAAATGTTTTACTTGAAAGAATATTAGTAGTAAATTTAAACCCATCTCAAGATGGCATATGGCTATTTAATAATGCACACATATATGAAGTGTTTTAACCATTTCAAGCTTGGAACAAAAGAATTTGTTTGAAGAGGGCCCAACTCCAGCAGGAAGTGTAAAACAATATATCCCCACCCCCCAACAACAAAAAAAAAAAAAAAAAGTAGTAAGTTACTGCAGTAGCTGGAAGTGAATTGTATTGCACTATCTCAGCCCATTGTTTAGTCTTTATCTTTCTTCTTCCTTCACTTCACAAACTTACATAATTTCTCAACTTTAAATAACAAATATATGCATCACTTCCTTCATTTGTTGGAGTATTAAGGCTACATTAGGTTAGCCAGAATAGCAAGAAAAAAAATTTTGAACAATTTAAGAGTTCGGTTACCGAAAAATAAAAATTTAGAGGAAAAGTACTTTCCATAACTGCCTAACCTCCTCAGCATAAGGAAACTTTAATTTCTCAAGAAATTCTAATTTCTAAAGAAAGTTAATGAACTTACAATACTGCATTCAAATTGTAAATTACATGTTTACATAATTTCTTGAAAATAATATATATATATTGTGTACTTCTTTCAATTCCTTCAAATTCCACTATCAATTTCCGTCTAACCAAATGAACCCTAGGGAAATTTATGATTCTGAAGCACTTTGTCTACTCAATACCTAAAACTGATTCCATCAAGGATTCCTTTCTTAAAAAACAACAAAATTGCCCTTCACTAAAATTTTGCTAAAATCATTCTATCGAATCTATTACCATTAACAAAGATTCAAACAATCAATTGAACAAATATATACTAAGTGGGTATTTTCAGGAATTGGATTGATGACAAAATACCCAAAAGATAAATTGATGAATATCAAATATAGATGATTTTGAGAAATAGTCAGTTGAATTAAACTGCTATGAGTTATAACCAACAACTATGAGAAATTCAAACTTGGATAAATACATACATACATATGCACATACATAAACACATATATATAGAGAGAGAAAGCGTCCACCTTTATAAATTGGTAGAAGCTCCATTAAGCGCCAAACTGGCGTTGCTGAGAACATTGACACCGTTTATGGTGTGGCCTTGGAGGCCCGGATAAATCCACGTGTTACCTCAAGTTAATAGTGGAAAGAGATGTAGAACAATATATGTACGATAGTATAGTATTATTTAAATATAATTTAATATTTTACAGTCTATATATATACTACAAAATATATATATATATTAAACAAAATATAAAATAAAGTACAATAGAACCTTTTTAGGCGGAGTCTATAATTGGATTTTATGTCCTTGACACAGATTCGTCACACTACGGTGCTCACGGTCTTTATAGCATCTGTCTCCCAGGATAAAACGACATATTTCTCCAATAGTCGCACTACAAATTGAAGAACTAGCAAACCAACTTGGTGTAGTACTCTCTCATATATTTTTTACTATGTATGCAGAGAAAAGATAAAGGAAAGAAGAAAATGATTTTTGGGATGATTTTTGCAAATGACTCGTGGAGGTATTTATAAACAATCACGTGTTTTTTCAGATGACATGAATAGTCACTAGATGTGATGGTTCAACATGAACAATCACTAGTTGTGTTGATTTAAATAGTTGTGTCTATTTAGTGTCCAATTGCAAACACAACTCCTCACGTAGACACAACCCTTCGTCACAACTCATTCACTTAATATTTCCAACAACCCCCCACATGAATGAGATTTTGACGTCAAATGCAAAAAATAAAAATGTAAAATTGGAAAGTTACTGAATCAGGAGAGATAGTTTTTGGCATTGAACCTTCCTTAGTGTATTATTATCGGATTTACTGAATATGATGTCTTGAACTGTTCAGCCGTTGATGTAAACCAAGACAATAGTAAACACACAGTTTCCTTCCGCACAAAATTGGTTATCACTGTTGTGTTCATATGGCCCTGAACAACTCATGGTATTTCATGAGTGCTCTAGACAACTTAGCCTTTGAAGTTTCATAGAAGCGACCCCACTTCACACTCATATAGGTGACTTCTTATTAAGAATATCCTATCATATCTCACTTGAATTTTCAAGATATAAGAGTCATTAAAAGCATAACTTATCATAATCATTGTTGTAGGTTGCACTGTCTCATCATAGAAATGGGTAGAACATTTATTTCTTCTCAGTGCTTCTGGTAAGTTATTCAGAATTTATGTTGTCCCTTTGAACCTAGATCTTGGGATCTCTAGTCAACTAGGTTAGGTTTCCATTAAAATGACTCATTAGCTTTCGGCTTTAAACTCATTCCCCTCAATGAACTATACACTTGCTCTCTAGTCAAACCTTTTGTAAACAGATCCGCTAAATTTTCTTTTGACTTTAGATAATCTATAGAGATTATTCCATTTGAGAGAAACTATTTAACAGTGTTATGTCTTCAATGTATATGTCGAGACTTACCGTTATACATATTACTTTGTGCCCTTACAATCGTTGATTGACTATCACAATGTATAAATATTGCCGGTACATGTTGAGGCCAATTTGGAATATCTTATAAGAAATTACAAAGCCACTCAGCTTTTTCACCAGCTTTATCTAAAGCAATAAATTCATATTCCATAGTGGATCTGGCAATGCACGTTTGTTTCGAAGATTTCCAAGATATGGCTCCACCTCCAATCATGAAGACATAGTCACTTGTGAACTTTGAATCATTTGTATCAGATATCCAATTAGTATCACTATAACCTTCAAGTAGTACTGGATATTTAGTATAATGTAATTCATACCTCTTGGTATATCTCAAATACCTTAGGACCCTCTTTATTGCAGTCCAATGAGTTTTTCCCGGATTACTTGTATATCTAATCAATTTGTTAACTAAGTATGCTATGTATGGTCGTGTGCAAGTCATTAAATACATCAAGCTGCCTATAATGCGAGAATACTCTAGTTGAGATATGTTAGGACCAACATTTTTCGATAAATGAAGATTCACATCAACAGGAATCTTAACAAGACCACTGTTTTCTTTGTCAAATCTTTTTAGTATTTTCTCAACATATGAGATTAAGATACTACTGGACCATATGATGTCCTAGAAATCTTGATTCCTAATATGACATCAACAATGCCTAAATCTTTCATATCGAAGTTTTTGGTCAACATCATTTTGGTAGTTTTAATGATATCATTATTGCTACCAATAATTAGCATATCATCCACATATAGGCAAACAAAGACATAACTATGTTGAGTGTTTTTCACATACACACATCTATCACACTCATTGATTCTAAACCCATTTGACAACATCTCTTTGTCAAAATTTTCATGCCATTGTTTAGGTGTTTGTTTTAATCCATATAAGGATTTTACCAATTTGCGCACTTTCTTTTCTTACCATGGAACTACAAAACCCTCAGGTTGTTCCATATAAATTTCCTTTGCCTAATTCACCATTCAAGAAAGCTGTCTTAACATCCATTTGATGTATTTATAGATTTTGCAATGCTGCAATAGCTAGTAATAATCGAATGGATGTTATTCTAGTCACTGGTGAATATGTATCGAAATAATCTAAGCCTTCCTTTTGCTTAAAACCCTTATTGCTTAAAACCCTTAGCAACAAGCCTGGCTTTATATTTATCAATTGAACCATCAGCCTTCATCTTCCTTTTAAAAATCCACTTATACCCTAAGTGCATGTTAGGTACGTTAGAATGGAGTGGAATGGAATGTCCATTCATTCCATTCCTTGGTTTGGTACAACATAATGAATGAGAATGATCATTCCCAATGAATGAAATTTCATTTTTGGGAATGAATTTTCATTCCATTACTAAAGTTGTGGAATGGTCATTCCATTCCTTTAGGAATGCTTTTAAAACATAAAATTACATAAATAATCCTCTCACATTTCAAAAAAATAAACCACCGTCACCGCCACCTTTATTGTTCGTCATTACTATTCCCGTTACGTTTTACCATTTTTTTTGTAAAAAAATTAAAAAAAATAGTATTATTTTATTTAATTTTATATTTAATACTAAGAATGGTATTTTTGAGGAAAACAAATTCAAGTTCATTACATTCTCAATGTGCTTCATATTTACTACCAAACAATAGAATGTGAATGATTATTCCATTCCATTCTCATCCTCATTCAATTCCCACTTTTATTACATTCCATTCAACCATACCAAATGTGTCATAAAGGTTTAGTTCCATGAGGAAGATCCACCAGCTCCCAAATATGGTTGTGCATGATGGATTCAATTTCACTATTTATAGCTTCTTTCCACAAAGGAGCTTCTGGAGAACACATTACTTCCTTAAAGCTTTGTGGCTCATTCTCCTCCATGTATGTTAAAAACTCAGGACCAAAAGACTTAGACGTTCTAACTCTCTTGCTACGTCTAAATTCTTCCTGATTTTCATTAGTTATAACCTTTTGGTTAACATCCTCTTGTATATTGTTATTAGCAGTATCATAATTTCTTTTAAAATGATTCATCAACGATTTTAGGTCATATCTTCACTTTCTTTGGTGTAAAAACCTTAACCTTTGCTAGACACCCCCACCCTTTTAAGAATTTATAGGAAGGTTTTCTACCTTTCCATAATTCATAAGGTGTCACATTACTTTTATTTTGAGGTAACTTATTGAGAATATAGTTTGCAGAAAGCACAACTTCCCCCCACATATTCTGGGTCAAGCCGGAGCTTATCAACATGGCATTCATCATTTCCTTTAGTATACGGTTTTTCCATTCAGCTACACCATCTTGTTGAGATGAATAAAGAGTGATAGTTTGGTGAATAATAACATGTTCTGAACAAATGTCAATAAATGGTGTTTCATATTCACCACTTATATCATTTCTTTAAACTTTGATCTTTTTGCCAAATTTATTCTCAACCTCATTTTTGTAATGTTTAAACATTTCCAAGGCTTCATCTTTGCTTCTTAACAAGTATATATAACAATATCTTGTACAATCATCAATGAACGTGATGAAATATCTTTTCCCACCTCTGGTTGGCACAACTTTAAAGTCACAAATATCACTGTGAATTAAAGCTAGAGGTTCGGTGATTCTCTCAATAGACTGAAACGAAGTTCTAATTAATTTTGCTTCAACACAAGTTTGACATTTTTCATTTATATTAAACTTAATTTTAGGTATAGAATCCATGTTAATTAATCTACGAATTGTATCATAATTAACATGTACTAACCTACCATGCCATACTTCAGATGACTCAATCATGTACGCAGAATTAATTGTATTATTATTAACTTTGGGTATAACATTCATTACACTGAATTTGAACAATCCATCACTTAAATACCCTTTTCCCACATACACCCCATTCTTAATAAATAACAACTTATATGAAACAAAGACTAGCTTGAACTCATTCTTGCTCAAGAGAAAACCAGAAATCAAGTTCTTTCTAATGTCTGGGACATGCAACACATTATTCAGAGTGAGTTCTTTTCCTGAGGTCATAAACAACTTTATCTTGCCTTGTCCTTCAACCTTGGTAGTAGATGAGTTTACCATGTACAGTTGCTCACCATTTTTTATTTCTTCATAGGTTGTGAACATCCTCTTTTCTGAGCAGATATGACGAGTAGCTTCTATGTCCACCTACCATTCTCTATTGTTGCTCACAAGGTTTATTTTTGCAGAGAAAAGATAAGGAAAGAAGAAAATGATTTTTGGGATGATTTTTGCAAATGACCCGTGGGGGTATTTATAGGCAATCACGTGTCTTTTCAGATGACATGAATAGTCACTAGATGTGATGGTTCAACATGAACCATCGCTAGTTGTGTTGAATCAAATAGTTGTGTTTATTCAGTGTCCAATTGCAGACACAACTCTTCACTGCATACACAACTCCTCACGTAGACACAACCCTTCGTCACAACTCATTCACTCAATATTTTCAACAAAAGAAGTGTAATGCATGCATATATTCTATCACTTGCACCTGATAGACATCACTTATTGTCATTGGTTTGGGATATGTTATCCCTAGTTAATCAATAATTTTCCGTAACATTGTAGGTGTAATATTGTGTATTTATGTTTTATTTTAGTTGTTTTTAGGTGAAAGAAATAATCATTTACTCTGTGTAATAAGGTCACGGGTTATTTTTCTGACATTATGTTTTATTTTATTTTTTTCCCTATATTTAACATTTATAAGTTGATATATTTCAGAGATTGTTTGGGTTTTCTTATTTGTTACGCTTTATAAACAATAAATAGTAAACAAAAAAAATTACTAAACGGGCCCTTAGTTTTGTAAGAAACAAAATTATCCTAGATACTTGGACTGGGATAGGCCATTTGTTATAGACATGGCTTTAATAACTTTTTAGCAAATAATAATGTCCGGCTTAAGTGGTTAGTTGGTTGTATTAAATTGAACTTGTGTAAATTAGAGATATATTAAAATCATATACTCCCTCCGTCCCAAAATAAGTGTCCACTTTCATAATTTTATCCGTCACAAAAAAGTGACCAGTTTTGAATATAATACAATGTAACATTATACTTTCCCAACTTATCCTTCTTCATTAACTTCAAAAAACAATGGTTCCACTAAAAACTAAAATTATATTATATTTTCAAAGGGCGAAATTGAAAGCACAAAATACCCCAAAAAATTTTGAAAAGTCAAATATGGATACTTATTTTGGGACAGAGACAGTATCATATAATTGTAAAAAATAATTGCATACGAATTGAACCAATGAAAGAAGAAGAAAAAAAGAACTATTTATCACTTGATGTTAAATGAAGGGGAGACATGTTCGAAAGTGGAACACACTGTAGTTAACATTTTAAAACCCTTCAATTGAGGTTAACGAAAATTTCAAGAAAGATTTCATTTAAGACAATTCTTATTCAAAATAAAAACAAGTTTACATGTTTGTGTTTGTAGAGTGTTATAAGTCTAAAACAGAAGCATATTTGGACTGATGTTTTTCCTATAGATTTATGTATATATATATATATATAGTGTTCTGGGGTAAAGAGAAGTGATAGTGGTGGTGGTGGTGGGGATTGAGGCGATGTTGGTACTGGTGGTGGCAGGGGCGAAGGGGGGGGGGGGGGCATGGCCCCTTCAGGAATGTCATTTTTTTAGGATGAAGTCTGTCAAAACACAATTTCGTTGAACGAGTTTCTCATACAGATTACTTTAGTATCAGTATTGAAAAATAAATTATTCAGACTTTTAGTTCAGTATCTATAATAAATGATTTTAAATCTTTGAAAAAAAATTGAACTCAAATTTAATAGTAATTTTTGGTTTTTTTTTTTTTTTTACTTTGTGTAAATATTAGATAGAGACCAATTTTTAATTTCTTCTGAAAGAACAAGTAATCTAAACTTAAGCTAGTTATATTTTATATTTAATATAATCAATTGTTGAATACATTTCACTTATCATATATATATATATATATATATATATATTACATAATATTTTTTTTACTAGTTCGCCCCCCCCTAACTTGAAATCCTGGCTTCGCCTCTAGGTGGGGGTGGTTTTGAGATTGTAGATATATATATATATATATATATATATGGAGTGCACAATGCAAATCACACATTATATATATATATATTTTGCTTGCAAAATTTGTACATTTTTGGAAATTTTTATTGTTCAAAACAAAGTAGAACTTTTCAAACATGTTTTTGCTTCATAAAGTACTACAATATTAAACAAAAAAAAAAAAAAAGCACCAAACAAAAATACATGCCAAACAGGGCATTATTATCAATTAAATGAAAGTAAACAAAGCACGGAACCTTATTTGCATTGTATTTCACTAAAATTCTAAAATACCCCCTACTTTATTCATACTACCCACTACCCAATGGCAATGGGGTGGTTTGGGCGGTTTTCTCAATCTCCATAACCATATTTGCGAAAATTCTCATCCCTCATAATCGTCCCATAACCGTTTAAAAATCTTACCCTTACCCACATAACCGCCCAAACCGTCACCCCCATCCCCCATAACCGCCCCATTAAACCGATTTTGTTTTTCTAAGAACAAAAAAAATATAAATATATTAATATAACATTAAGATTTCTATAAAAAAAAATCAATTATTCAATTGATTTAATCGGAATAATTTTTAAAACAAAACCAAAACAAGCAATTATCCAATTAATTTAATCACAATAATTTTCAGACACAATAACAAATTTAATAATTCAAAATTCAGAAGTAATTCAAATATAGATAAACAAACTTAAATAAAAGTCTCCAATTATAACAACATAAGTCAAACAACATAAAATAATAATTCACATTAAAATTATAAAATATTAATCAACGATCTTTGTAATAGGTTTAGAAACTAGAGTTTTCCATATATACATATAAAGGATAGATAAGAAAATAGTTATTTTGTTTAAGAATATTAATGTAGTTTTAATTTAAAAAGATGTAATAAATATATAACTGTAATTTTAATATAAAAAATTATAAAAAAATTAAATATTAAATATGCGCTTTGGGGCGGGGCGGTTCCCCAATGGGAACCCTCAAACTATCCCTCGCCCCATAATCACCAATTTTTGTTTTTTAACTCTCATACCCCATTTTTAAATGGGGTGATTAATAATCATAAAAAATGGGACCATACGATTTGCCCGCTGGACGGTTTTTTTTGTCACCCTACGTACTCCCACTCAATTTCCTACATTTTCAGCATACATTCATGCACCTATAAATTATTTAAATTTGAAAAAATAAAAGTAAAATAATTCATGTTTTTTTCTTCACTCTGACACGCACATGACTTTAAGGTCAAATAAATATTTTTTTTATCTCCACTGACATGTGTTAAACACGATGAGAACTTACAAATTATGATCGGTTCTTGGAAGTTCAATACTGAAATTAAATTTTTTTATTGTAATATTTATTATTTTTTTAATTTTGTTAAAAATTAAACATAGTGGAGGAAAGATAATTCCATTCTACATCGGTTGTATAACATGATAATCAATTCAAGAAATGAACTGTAACCATATCTAAGGTGAGAATTAATTCCTATAAAATGTAATCTAAATTTGGTGTTCATGGTGAAAGTTGGTAAATATAAAACATATGACGTGTAAGGTTTCTATATTTCTCCGATCGATACCGCAACGAAAACGATTCATGAAGTTTAGAACTAGTACTCTGTTTGTTCAATCTGAACCCCTTCCATAGTTATTTGGTGCGCCTATAGAAAAGCCAACCCGACACTTTTAAACAAGTCACAATATTTAAATTTATTATTATTATTATTAGGGTTAATTACAGCTAGACCCCCTCGAGTTATGTCAAATAACAGGTAAATCTCCTATCATTTAGTAAATTACAGTTAGACCCCTTCAAGTCAATCGACGTATATTTTCGGTGACTGATAATGTGAAATTATATCTTTACCCATGCCTATATTTCATTAAAAAGATTTCAAAATAATTATTTTGCCAATTAGCTATTTACAAAGGTAATTTTGGTCATATTATAAATTTTAAATAAGGGTATTTTGGTCTTTTCACATGTCATTTGCATCTACTCGAGGGTATTTAAGATATTTCACATCTGAGAAAGTGATGATATCAACATTGACCGAGTTTAACTATGTCAGTAGGAGGTATCTGTTACAACTTACAAACTTGAGGGAGTCTAGCTGTAATTTATCAAACGACAGAGAATTTATCTATTATTTGATATATCTCGAGGGAATCTAGCTGTAATTAAGCCTTATTATTATGACATGATTAAGTCTAATATTGCTATTAAATGTTATGACAAAATTAAGTCCAATATTGCTATTATCAAGGACATACTAATTTTTCATTTTTATGAGTAATTCTTTTGGGTCATGGGATATTATTATACATCAATAGAGAATAAGTTAGATTTTTGAATTCTCTTGGACCTTAGTGTCACGTCCTGCATTATGAGGTTACGCCACGCAGGCGCCACGCAGACGCTTCGTAGGATCCTACTTGGCACCCGGAATATTCTAAACTTCTCCACACTTCTCCGGAATTCTCTAGAGTATTGTAGAGTTGTCTAGACTTGTATAGAATTGTATAGACTATACTTGAATTGTATAGAACATTCTAGAGTAGACTAGACATGGAGGATTCTAGAAATCTCACCACTTTTCCTTGTATGGCCCTTGGCCTATAAATAGAGGTGGGAGCTCATTTGCTCACTATCCAAGCAATCACACAAGTTCTCAAGCAATACAAGTTCTCTTGAGTTCAATTGCCTTCTAAGCTCTCTTGCCTAGCTTTCTCTTCTTACACACTAGCTTCCGTATCCACCTAGCTTTAGTTGCCCACTAAGCTAGAGACCCACAAAGTCTTACTTAGCACTTCTCAAGCATCTTAGAGGTGTCTAAGGCCGCACGGTTCCTTGGAAATACCAAGTCCGTGACAGTTGGTATCAGAGCACGGTTCGTGAAGGATCACAACCTACTTGCAAGAGAGTATGGCATAGATAGATTCAACCATCACCCCAGCCGTGGAAGAGCAAGAATGCGGCAGGGAGAAACAACGCCCACCCACTAACACCAAGGCAAGGTTGAAGTCCAAGTCCAAGGACGCTCAACCAAGCCTTGAGACACGCATTGATGACATAGAAGGAACTATGGCCATCATGCAGGAGTGTATAGTGGAGACTCACCAACGCTTGGAAGAATTAGAGTCCGATGACGCCGACTTCCAAGACACCATGAAGGGGCAACTCAATGCCCTTGATGGAGACCATCGCAAGGAGCCATGCTCTCTTCGTGATGAGATAACCACCCTACGTGGTTACATGGATCATGAGCTTGGCAACATTTAGGCATTCATGGAGGACATGCGTGCCGATTGGGCCATTTGCAAGCAAGCCGTAGCAAACGGCGCCACTGCTACTCGGGAGGCCGGAGCTCCCAGAATCGACGTCCCCAAGCCTAAGTGCTACAAGGGGGAACGTGTAGCCAAGGAGGTAGAGAACTTCCTATTTGGCATGGAGCGGTACTTTGACGCCAAAGGAATAGTGGATGAGGCGACAAAGATCAACACCACCACACTCTACCTAGTGGACGATGCTATGCTATGGTGGAGGCGTAGACACAGTGACATTGATAGAGGTACGCTTTCCATTGATACTTGGGCAGACTTCCGTAAAGAATTTAAGAGGCACTTCTATCCTGAGAATGCCGAGGAAGAAGCTATGGGCAGACTTCGCCGGCTCAAGAAAACAGGGACCATCTGAGACTATGTCAAGGAGTAAACTTCGCTCACCCTTGAGATCCCTGAGCTCTCAGAGAATGAGTCTCTCTTCTTCTTCATGGATGGCCTACAACAATGGGCCAAGACGGAGCTAAGGCGACGTGGAGTGAAGGACCTTGCCACTGCCATCACGGAAGCGGAGGCATTGATCGATTTCAACTCCAAGAAAGACTTTGTCAAGCCCAAGGATAAGACCCGGAACTTCGGCAAAGGTGGGGGAGAGAAGGGCAACAATTCTAATGCCACCAACACTGCCCCTCACAAGGAAGGATTCGGGAAAGATGGAGGCAACAAGACCCAGAAACAACCGCCATCACATTGCTTCATATGTGGTGAGATGCATTGGACACGGTTTTGCCCAAAGAAGAAGACCGCCAATGCCATGACGCTCGAGCACCCGGAAACGCAGGAGGCACACATGGGTTCGCTTCAAATCCTCAACGCCATCAAGACTAAGATGAAGGCCCCTAAGGCAGCGCCTAAAGGGATCATGTTTGTTGAAGCAGCCATAGGAGGGACGTCTACTAGAGCATTGGTAGACACCGGCGCCTCCCACAACTTCATAAGCATCGACGAGGCCAAGTGACTAGGCCTCAAGTACACCAAGAAGGGCGGTTCTATGAAGGCCGTCAACTCAGCAGCCAAGGCCATATACGGCACTGTCCGAGGCATACATGCCCGCATAAGCCAATGGAATGGTCTCATTGATCTCTCGGTGGTACCCATGTATGACTTTGCCTTAGTCCTTGGCATAGAATTCTTGGACAAGGTAAAGGCCTTTCTCATCCCTTACACCAACACCATGTGCATCATGGAAGGCAATACCACATGCATGGTGCCAGTTGAACGAGGTGCTAAGATTGAGGCTCGCTCCCTATCTGCCATGCAATTCAACAAGGGGTACAAGAAGGGAGAAGTTAGCTACTTAGCCACCCTACTTGACTCACCAGAAGACTCCTCAGAGCCTTCCCCACATGAGGACATGCCCACAGAGATCCACTCAGTACTACTGGAGTACAATGATGTCATGCCCTCGGAGCTACCGAAGAGACTACCACCCAGAAGGGAGGTAGATCACAAGATTGAGCTGGAATCAGGTTCCAAGCCACCATCCATGACACTTTACCGCATGGCACCACCAGAGTTGGAGGAATGGCGGAAGCAGCTCAACGACTTACTCGATGCAGGCTATATTCGACCATCCAAGGCCCCTTATGGCTCACCGGTCATGTTTCAACGCAAGAAGGATGGTCATTACGATTGTGCATCGACTATAGAGCTCTCAACAAGGTGACCATAAAGAACAAGTACCCCATTCCTCTCATCGCAGATTTGTTCAACCAACTTGGAGGAGCACGCTACTTCACCAAGTTGGACTTGCGCTCGGGGTACTATCAAGTGCGAATTGCGGCAGGAGACGAGCCCAAGACCACATGCGTGGCAAGGTATGGCTCTTATGAATTCCTAGTCATGTCATTTGGTCTCACCAATGCACCGACTACATTTTTCACCTTGATGAACAACCTATTCCATCCCTACTTGGATCGCTTTGTGGTGGTATACTTGGACGACATCGTCATCTATAGCACCACCTTGGAAGAACACGTGCAACACTTGAAGACCGTCTTCCAAGTTCTTCAGGAAAACGACCTCTATGTGAAAAGGGAGAAATGCTCATTTGCCCAACAAGAGGTGATGTTCCTAGGACACAAGATTAGGGATGGGAAGCTCTTGATGGATGAAAGCAAAGTGCAAGCCATACGAGATTGGGAGCCGCCCACCAAGGTGCCCGAATTGCAATCATTCTTGGGCCTTGTTAACTACTACCGTCGCTTTATCAAGCACTACTCAGCACGAACCGCCCCTTTGACGGACATACTGAAAAAGGGACGCACTTGGAGCTGGACGGAGGAATGCCAAACTTCATTCGATGATTTGAAGAAGGCAGTAATGGAGGAGCCCATACTTAGCCTACCGGACCACTCTAAGCTTTACGAGGTACACACCGATGCCTCGGACTTTGCCATTGGGGGAGTTCTCATGCAAGAGGGACACCCCATAGCCTATTAGAGCCGCAAGCTCAATGATGCCGAGCGGCGCTACATGGTGCAAGAGAAGGAGATGACCGCAATCATCCACTGCCTTCACACTTAGAGACACTACTTACTTGGGGCACGGTTCGTGATCATGACGGACAATGTTGCCACTAGCTACTTCCAGACACAGAAGAAGTTTATCCCCAAGCAAGCACGGTGGCAAGATTACTTGGCCGAGTTCACTTATCGCTTGGAGTACAAGCCAGGCAAAGCCAATGTCGTAGCGGATGCACTTAGCCGCAAGGCAGAACTCGCGGCCATTAGTCGACCATAACACCCTCTTATGGATCGCATCAAAGAGGGACTACAACATGACCCCCTAGCCAAGAGTCTCATTCAACTCACCAAGGATGGCAAGACACGGCGCTTTTGGCTTAGGGATGATCTTCTCCTCACTATGGGCGACAGGCTATTTGTGCCTAAGTGGGGGAACCTGCGAAAGGAACTAATCAAGGAGTGCCATGACACCCTGTGGGCTGGACACCCGGGAATGAGGCGCAAATAGGCAATCCTTGAGGATTCGTACTACTGGCCCCGGATGCGTGACGACGTCGAGGCCTATGTACGCACTTGTCTTATTTGCCAGCAAGACAAGATAGAGCAACAACAGTCGGCCGGTCTACTAGAGCCACTACCTATCCCAGAGGGTCCATGGGCGAGTGTCTCAATGGAATTCATCACGTGCCTACCCAAGTCTAATGGTTGTGGCAGCATCATCGTAGTGGTAGATCGATTCAGCAAGTATGCCACCTTCATACCTGCCCCTGCAGATTGCACGGCCGAGCAGATAACAGAGCTCTTCTTTGACCATGTGATCAAGCAATGGGGGTTGCCACAAAACATAGTGAGTGATAGAGACCCACGCTTCACAGGCCGCTTCTGGACGGGACTCTTTCAGAAGATGGGTACGGGTCTCAACTTCTCTACTAGCTTTCACCCCCAATCCGACGGACAGACGGAGCGTATCAACGCGCTCCTAGAGCTATAATTGAGGCACTATGTTAGTGCCAACCAGCGGGACTGGGCCAAGCTCCTTGGAGTAGCACAATTTGCCTACAACTTGCAGCGGAGTGAGGCTACCAACCACAGTCCTTTCGAGATAGTGACCGGACGACAACCCTTGATGCCTAATGCTATGGCATCAAGTGGAGATGGCAAGAGTCCGGCAACATACAGATTCGCTAAGGGATGGCATGACCAATCCGACTTGGCTAGAGCCTACCTAGACAAGGCGGGCAAGAAAATGAAGAAGTGGGCTGACTCTAAGAGAAGGCCCCTAGAATTCATGGAAAGAGACTTAGTCATGGTCAAGCTGCTACCCCAACAGTTCAAGTCTTTGCGAGCAGTGCACAAGGGGTTAGTACGACGCTACGAGGGTCCCTTCCCAATCATCAAACGAGTTGGAAAGGTCTCCTATATGGTGGAGCTACCACCAAAGCTCAAGATTCATCCAGTTTTCCATGTCAGCATGCTCAAGCCCTACCATGAAGACAATGATGATCCAACTCGAGGCATATCACACCGAGCTCCTACTGTCGTGGTCACTTCCTTTGACAAGGAAGTAGAGTGCATCCTTGCCGACCGACAGGCAAGCAGAAGAGGAGTACCCAAGTACACAGAGTACTTGGTGAACTGGAAGAATTTGCCTGATAACGAAGCAAGCTGGGAGCATGAAGACACACTTTGGCAGTTTGCAAATCACATCCAGCAGTTCAAGCAGAACGCGACGAGGACGTCACGAGCTTAGGTGGGGGAGAATGTCACGTCCTGCATTATGAGGTTACGCCACGCAAACGCCACACAGGCGCCACGCAGACGCTTCGTAGGATCCTACTTGGCATCCTATTTGGCACCCGGAATATTCTAGACTTCTCTACACTTCTCCGGAATTCTCTAGAGTATTGTAGAGTTGTCTAGACTTGTATAGAATTGTATAGACTATACTTGAATTGTATAGAACATTCTAGAGTAGACTAGACATGGAGGATTCTAGAAATCTCTCCACTTTTCCTTGTAAGGCCCTTAGCCTATAAATAGAGGTGGGAGCTCATTTGCTCACTATCCAAGCAATCACACAAGTTCTCAAGCAGTACAAGTTCTCTTAAGTTCATGTGCCTTCTAAGCTCTCTTGCTTAGCTTTCTTTTCTTACACACTAGTTTCCGCATCCACCTAGCTTTAGTTGCCCACTAAGCTAGAGACCCACAAAGGCTTACTTAACACTTCTCAAACATCTTAGAGGTGTCTAAGGCCGAACGGTTCCTTGGAAACACCAAGTCCGTGACATTAGGCTCTCTTTTATTTCCCTTTTGAGTGTTTGCTTTATACATCTCTCTTTATATTGGAAGAATTTTCTGATTTTTTTCCTTGTGATATAAGTAGTAGGTTCTGTCTTGTTTGTTATAAGGCTAGTTCCTACAATCTCAACATTTCAGTTTTTTTCTCTCTCTCTCTCTATATATATAAAAGGTAAAACTTGCTATATAGTGTTCGCTCATAATTTAAAGTAGTAATAGGTTTGTTAAATTATGAATTTGTCGGTTAAATTTGGCGGAACAAAGAAGAATGCATTGTAATTAAACTATACAACAGAGAGCAAAACTCTTTCACAATTATTTTTTTATTTTTTTTTATTTTTTTGGTTTTAGTGTGTGTTTGTGGTTTGGAAGACTGCTTTCAAACTTTGTATTTGTTTTATATCTAAATCATTGTTGTCAATGAAACTCTTTTTTGGCCACAGGCAAGATGAGAATATTATAAATATAGACATGCTATAACACCTCTAGATAATTTGAATGAATAATAAAACCAACAAAGCATTGCCCTGGACAAAGCATAACAGAATTGGTTGGTAGGACGAGTTTTCGATTCCGAGACGAACCGTATCTAGTGTACTGATTGTGGGTTCGAATCCCCGTCCCTCCGCAATCTGCGACTTAATGTTACACGGATTGTGGGACTAATTCGTGTAACACCCTCAACTGACGATCTCTTTGGGGTTTAGGTCCCACAAATATGGTTCTTGGAGTTAAGACCTTAAAAACCATTATAGAAGTATATATAATGTCATCCCAAAAAAATTATTGACACAAAAGGTGAGATCATTATCATTGTCATTGGCCCAGTGTTGCCCCAGCTCAAAAGGAGAACTCTTCCTTGGTTTGATTCACTAATAAGAAATCAGACACCAAACATGAACTAAAACAGCAATATATTTTCATTTCTTTCCACTTTTGGTCCATCAATCAATACTTTACACCATATTAGAAATTATTCAACTCTGACCCTCAGATTCCTAGATAATCACAAGAGTGCAAATACTTTGATACTTGGTTTATAATTAGCAGATGTAGCTGTTAACGTAACTAATACAATACCTTGTTAAACCTGTGTTTTACTATGCTAAGTACTATGATTTCAATCTCAAATATACAGATAATTTCTACTACCAGAGGAAACCAGATTTGACCCATCTTGGAATAGCTCAACATTTTAGAAAGCTCTATCTTGCTTGTGACAGTTGCATAGCTTCTTGGTCATGGGTGGATTCGTCGGCCCAAGCAAACTGGTGAGTAATATAGGAGAATTCGAGATTTCTTACTTCTTCAAGCTGCTCCCACTCGGCCCATCTCTCCGCCAAACCTACTCCTTGAAGCATGCTTACTACGTCTGTCATCTTCGGACGATCTTCAGGTGAACCTTGTGTGCAGAGCAACGCAACCTGAAGAATTGTCTCGACTTCTTTGGGATCATAGACCTTCAAGTTCTCATCAACAATGTCCTCGAGCCTTTTTTCTCTTAAAAGTTTTTTTATCTGCAGGAGTCATGTCAAATTATAGAATTATAGTCTTTATCAGGATACAGTTCAGAAGTAAATTTAATGTTAGCAAACATCGTTCTTGGATGAGAGATTAGAAACATATGAGTTTTAAGTAAAGAGTGATAAAAAATATAAGAACCAGCAAACATTTTTGTGAATTTGATCCTACTTGATCTTCTTGTCAACCTAACCAAATACATGTATTTTGTTTGGCATCAAAATATAAATAAGAACCAAAGAGATTAGATATACCTTCTGTTTCAGCTCTTTAACTCTTGATTACGCTTTATAGTGCATCTATAAGTCCTCATTGTGTGTCCATGGCATTTAAGTTTACTTCTCATATTTTCTCACCAATGGGCGCCACTTCTAATATTTCTGTCACGAACCTAATATCTTCAAGTCACTCTTGATTATGCTTTATGGTGAACCTGAATGTGTGGTTCTTTTTCTTTATAATTATTAGCTTTTATCTAGTCGTTTCTTCTCTTCTTTTGTTCATCTAGTCTAACCCTAGAACACATAAAAACTACAACTGAAACCCATTCTGGTACGAGAATAGCAACACCTGTTATCAAATTCTACATACGACCATTTACGTATCAAATAAGAAAAAGAACATATGACCATTTCATTCACATGAAAAATCTAAAAATGAAAAATAAAATCATTAAGCTTTAATAAAATAAGGGGAAAAGTTGTTCAATATTTATAATACTAGAGATTAAGAACGAGAAATTGAATAATTCTGATGTTGCCTTGGTTTATGTAATTAGGAACGAGAAAAGTTGTTCAATATTTATAATACTAGAGATTAATAAGTCGCACTTTCTTTTTTTGTCTGCAAGCCATAACATATTTTAGACTACTCGCATGGTAGTCTCCTACCTGTCACGAGTCTTATGAACAGATTCAAACAAATATATCCAGAACATGAAAATAAAGGATGAAGTTAATGTTGCAAACCAGTGAAATATATCTAGAGCACATTGCCTTGCAATAAATCTTGTAAATCAAATAAGTCCAGCAGAACATCTCCCAAAAAGAAAATAACAAATAAAAAGTTAAAATAAAAAATAAATAAAGCCAGACATGATCAAACAGAAGAACATGCAATATTTTCCTTAAATCCATAACCATCACAAAAAAAAAGGAAGAATATAATAGATGAGCCTTTATATAGTACAGAAATCGGTGATAAACGGTGATAAACACTTACGTGATCAAGTAGCAGAACATCTTCCTCTTCTTCAAGCCGAGAGAAATCTATTGCACGCTGACCAGTTATAAGCTCCAAAAGGGTAATACCATATCCAAACACATCTGTCTTTTCTGATGATTTTCCAGTAGACAGATATTCTGGGGCAATATGCCCCATAGTTCCCCGCACTTGAGTTGTAATATGAGTTAATTTTGGATCTACTAGTTTTGCAAGCCCAAAATCTCCAAGAATGGCTTCAAATTCATCATTTAGAAGGATATTTGCAGCCTTCAAATCACGATGTATGATCTTAGGATTGCAATGCTCATGCAGGTATTCTAGACCATGGGCTGCACCAAAAGCTACATGTTTTCTAGTTGGCCAGTCCAGGCCCTTCTCTCCAGGTTTAAGATCTGTGGCACAGTCAAGAAAGAAAATGTTGAACAGTGTTCAAGCGTTCATACTCATTTTCATTTTTTATCTAAGTAATTAAAATATAGAAATAACCATCTGATTGATACTAGAAGATGCCACGTGCATAACCATAAACTTGATTACTATAAGATGATACATAGCAATTGAAAATTTTAGAGGACGAAAAATAAATAAATATCATAATTGCAGTTGATTGAATAGACATCAATGGTGACACACTAACACATATAATAACAAATTACACTTGAAATAAATTTGATAGCAGTGTTTATGATGGTAACAACACCTGTGTTTAATTGAAAAAAATATAGTAGAGATGAATACTAAATTGAACTTGCAAAAAGAGAGTTAAGGACAAGCAATAACAAATTGAATATATAATAGTACTAGCGACCAATGAGAGTCAAGAGATACCAAACAGTGATCAGGTTCAAATTATGAACTTGACCATTCACTAAAATGGTAGAACCGGAGAGTATTTACTTAAAAATCAAAGCAAGATAAGTTAAATGGAGGAGTGATTATTAGATATCTGAGATTATGAACCGTATTTGTTTTGGCTTGGGAAAGGTGAAGAAATTTTGTTGACCCACTTTTTCGATTGCAAGTCATGCCCTAACTAGAACTATCTTGTACCCGGGTATACAAGGGAGTCTTGGGTATGAAGTGGGATAGAGTGAGAGACTGAAAATCGCAGGAAAGAGAGTTATTGATTTTCAAATAGTCACATCTCCTATACTGTCAATGTTGTAAATTAATTTATGACCAGCCTGAGGGTTCTTAACATGGAGTCAGTTATACAAATTTTGAAGTATCTTAAGGGTGCTCCTGATCATGGTTTGCTTTTTCGCTCTTATGGCCATCTTCGCATCGAGTATTACACCGATGCAGATTGGACAGGTTCTTCACCACTGGTTATTGTAACCTTGATAAGAGTGAATATAGTGACTAGGAGGAGCAAGAAATAGTCAATTGTGGCTCACTCTAGCGCCAAGCCGAATACCGTGCAATGTCTTGCACTGCTTGTGAGCTCACTTGGATGAAGAACCTTGTTCTACAAGAGCTTAGGTTCTTAGTACAATACTCAACAACTCCCCTCTATTGTGATAATCAAGCAACCATTCACAGAGCTAGAAACCCAGTCTTTTATGACAGACCCAAACATATGTAAACTGATTGTCAACTCCAAAAACACTTCAAGTGAGACATCATTTGCTCCTTCGGGAAGTCGGCTAGCATTAGCAGACATCTTCACAAAGGCATCTCCAAAGCATACCATTGATTTTATACATAGCAAGCTGGGAAATATTGGCATCTACTCTCCAGCTTGAGGGGGAGGGTTGAGCTCTCTACATGAGTAAGAACATGAGGTGTCCATACAGCTCACACAATTACAAATCTTCCATATTCACAGCAGCCAAAAAAACATTTTTTAAATTCACATGATCACACATCTTTATATATACATATAAAAGATATATATGATTACATATCTTCCCTTTCCATACTTCTTTATCCCTGTATAAATGTGTTGTAACATTACTGAATTTAGAAAGAAATATAGAACTATTCTCTTATTTAACAAGTTTTAATTTTTTATGAACTTTATCAAAAGTTTTACCTAATCCCAATCTGTGTGTGGTCAAAGTCATTCTCAGCCTTGATGAAAGAATCATGGAGTAACCTTCTAATCGATATGCAATCTTCGTAAAACCATTCTTGAGTATCTCCAAGGTTAATCACCATGGGTTTTAACCAATAAGGACTTGATATGGGAGGAAAAAAAAAATCACTTTGAGAAGTTCGATATAAATTAGCCAATAAAATTGCAACTAAGTCAAAACGGTTTTCCTTCTTTAACAATTTTTACAAGACAAAAGTTTTATCACACAAGAATACAATCTAACCACACCAATAAAAATTAAATTACATAAAACTATATAACAAAAGAATCGAACAACATCGCCAGGCCCAAAAATAGATTTAGATTGGTAAATAGATTACTAATAGTGGATTCTTAAATTATAGGGTAATTTGCATTGACACCCCCTGAGGTTAGGGTCAATGGCAACCAGATTGTGGTCAACGTTTTTTTGGCACCCACACCCCTTGATGTTTTAATTTCGTTGCAATGACACCCCCTAGGCTGGTGAAATGACTAGAATGCCCCTTTAATTGTTTCACTTATTACATTAGGGTAATATATAAAGTGTGAAATTACCCATATGCCCAAACACTTCACCCCTCTGAAATTACTAATTACACTTCCACCCCTTATCACAAAAAATATATATATATATTACAAAAATTACAATTTAATTTTTTTTCTTTATAATATAATTTGTATATATAATTACGAAAATATATATATAATTTGTAAAAAATATATAAAATTTGAAAAAACATATAAAATTCGAAAAAATATATAAAATTTGAAACAATATATAAAATTAAAAAAAAACATATAAAATTCGAAACAAATACATAAAATTCGTAAACAATATATAAAATTCAAAAAACATATAAAATTCTAAAAAATATATAAAATTCAAATATATATATATATATAAAGTGTGATTGAAGTTTAAGTAGACAAGCCTCAAAGTCATTAGTCTAGGTAACAGATCCTCTCTAGCTCTCTGCAGAGCTATATTAATGGCCACGATGGTGACCGAAATCGGATTCAAACCGATACTTTATTAAAATATTTTAATCAAAATTAAATATATTAATATTTGGATCAAAATTAACGGTTCGGTTTCAGTTTTCATTTTTAAAGAACAGAAAGTATCGGTTCGATTCTGGTTTCGGTTGGAATCAAAAGCGAACCGCATAGTGAATATATTAATATTTGAATCAAAATTAATGGTTCGGTTCCGGTTCTCATTTTTAAAGAACCAGAAGTATCGGAACCAAACCGTTAATTTTGATTCAAATAAAAAATTACTTTCGGTTCTTTAAATATGAGAACCGGAACAAAACCATTAATTTTGATCCAAATATTAATATATTTAATTTTGATTAAAATATTTTAATAAAGTATCGGTTCAATTCCGATTTCGGTCACCATCGTGAGGCATGTGTCGCCATCGTGACCATTAAAATATCTCTGCAGAGAGTTGGAGAGGATCAGTTACCTTGGCTAATGACTCTGAGGCTTGTTCACTTAAACTTCAATCACACTTTATATATATATATATATATATATTTGAATTTTATATATTCTTTAGAATTTTATATATTGTTGACGAATTTTATATATTTGTTTCGAATTTTATATGTTTTTTCAAATTTTATATATTTTTTACAAATTATAAATATATATTTTCGTAATTTTAATTTTCATAATTATATATACCAATTATATTATAAAGAAAAAAAATTAAATTGTAATTTTGGTAATATATATATATATATATATTTTGTAATAAGGGGTGGAAGTGTAATTAGTAATTTTAGAGGGGTGAAGTGTTTGGGCATATGAGTAATTTCACACTTTATATATTACCCTAATGTAATAAGTAAAACAATTAAAGGGGCATTCTAGTCATTTCACCAGTCCAGGGGGTGTCATTGCAACGAAATTGAAACTTCAGGGGATGTGAGTGCCAAAAAAACGTTGACCACAATCTGGTTGCCATTGACCCTAACCTCAGGGGGTGTCAATGCAAATTACCCTAAATTATATTATAGAGATTAGAAACACATAGATCATGCAACCGGACAAGAACACGCCACTTATACTTGGAGAATCCCAAAAGGCAAAAATCACGGGACCTAGTCCAGGCAAACTAAATCGACCACAAGCAAAAAGAGAGGACGACCAATGTGAACAGTTCTGCACCAAGAATCTCCTAATTACCTCTTGATACACTATGCTCCAAACTTCACTCCGAAAGTTTCCACGCAGCTCTTCCACTTGTCAGCAACATCAGCTCTGCACAAATATGCTTCTCTAGTGATTCCGGTCTCAGCCACTAGTCATCCAGATCATGTTTTGTGTAGAAACACCGAGTCTTGACAAAGATGTATGCTCCACAATAGCATGATCAACACTCCGAATAATATCTCACCATCTAATGCAAGATGTAGATGATAACAAAAAATGCCCTCTGAATAATGACTAGAGATTTCTTTTTATGTGTCTGAAGGCAGATTATGAAACCTAGAGGTCTTTACATAGTGCTTCGAGTCCAAAAGAATTAGGCAGGCTTAATTGTAATTAGAAAAGGAAGCCTAAATGTGGATTTTATTTTAGAGAAGATTCCAAAAACTGTCACATAGTTTCATATATCAACAGCTACCGCGCTGCTTCAGTAGATAAAGCCTTTCCCGAAAGCATTCTGGAATACGGAAACATATCTGGAAATTTTATGCATGTTTACTGTTTTTGTAAAATTCCAAGTTTTAAATATATAAATTAATATAAAAATTTAAGCATTCAAAACATATTTTTCATGAGTCAAAATGCGGGTGCATTGTGCCCTAAGAATGCATGATTATTCAAGAGATCGTTTACTTTTGGCCCTTTGGTTCTGCTCTTGGACATAGGTTCCACCACGAACTAATAAACTAGACCAAATTTAGAAGATCTAATCAAAATTTTCAAATTGAAGAAACCTACTTCGGCCCTTGCTATGAGATTTACCCACCTAACTTCTAGTCCTCACGCAGATATATATCAACAAAAGTTATTTATTGCTAAGGCACAAATAGTTCAATCTTTGTAGGGAAAAGAAAAGCAACAACCCTCTATTCTTCTGAGTAGCGGTGATAATCCTTAAAAAGATTGAGCCAAAAATTTTCTCACCAGAAAACCATTTTTGTTTTTTTATATTATTTATTTTTGAAAGGTAAGAATTTACTCACACGCCCTGCCTCCATTGAGGCTCGAACCCTTGACCTCCCATTTGGGAGTAAGGGTTTGGTACCGCTTGGCCATTAGGCCTTTTGGTAAATGACCAATTTTATTATTTTCAAATAGAATGACCTCTATTTTTATATTTTCACTTTCAACAAGAATTAAATGGACACATCACATGAATTGGCAGACTAATCTAGTTAAATAAATAGAGAAGTTAAGGAAAAGAGACGACAATAAAGTGTAATGCTTATAACTGAATACCTCTTAGGCGATACGCAACACTCAGATTCTGCATGTATGGATAAACAAGAATCCTCTCCGACGAGGTTGTACAAAATCCGATCAACCGAAGAAGATTCCTGTGAACAGCAACACTTATCAATGTAACCTCCCGCAAGAATGCAGCCTCTCCACCAAGACTATGACAATCTGTGAGGCGTTTCACTGCAATTTTTGTGTTATCTGCAAGAACTCCTTTGTATACTTTTCCAAAGCCTCCTTGTCCAATTATGTTGCTTTCACTGAAATTGTCAGTCGCAAGTTGGATCTCACGCCAGGAAAATCTTGTCAGTTGGCCGAACGAAAGTTTGCCTTCATCTTCACCTAGTGTGACATATTTTAGAAATAAAAATTATTCAACCATAAGCAAATTGAATATAAACAGCATAAGTTCCCATGCCTGCTACATAAAGATAAATAACAAATCAGTAAAACATCAGCTTTCTGATAGTGAAACAGGATCATCAATGATACCAGAGGAAAAGTTGAAGAAGATTTGTATGTGCTCCAACTATTCATGTGTCTTGTCGTTTGAATTCTTAATTTTAGTGGAGGAGGACTTTATACCACTAACTGGTGTAGTAATTCACACATTAATCAAAACTCCAGTAAGGTATTGGAGAGTGCATAACATGCAAATGCAATACAGTGGAAGAGTTTAGTTCCTTGCTCTAATTACGAAACTTTTGAATTTGACTAAATTTACTTTCCTAGTTGGCTTCTTTAAAACTTTTTCCCTATCTTTTCCGTCTTTCAGTAACCAACCAGATATTAACTGACAAAGCCTAGTCACAAGGGTGACTCACCAGTGCTGAAGTTCATCCAATGACGTACAAGGGCTAGAAACTAGATGCCAATTTAAGCAGTGAACACAATAAGTACTAATGTGCAAAATTTCAAGTACCCTAATTATCATATGATGCATCATCTCTTTTGACACCAGTTATACAAATGATAAGAAATAAATAAAAATAGAGAAAGGAAAAACTGCAAGTGAGTGCATGGTTAATGCCACTAGTAGGTTGATTTACAGGGAGAACTAATTTGGCGGAATTCGGTGAGGAACTGTAGAATTACGATATCCATGGCAAAGAGAAAAATGTAGATGATTCTCATCTTCACTTTGACAAAGTTCCAAGTATTAGACTATAGCTTGCAACAAATCATTACGTAAATTCAGGAAGAATGTAGTATTGGCTGAGATTATGGTTGGATTAAAGGAAGGAGGAGAGAGAATGAGATGAAGAGACAACAAAAAGGCTTGGAAAGCATGGGTACTCTCATCCCTATACTCTCACACACAAACATATACATATATATATATAATGGCAAAGCAAATATACACACAGGCTTTTTGCTCACGCCTTGGCTCGAACCCCTCCCATCCTCTTTTGAGGATGGACAGGTTGTCCCACTGAGCACAATTACAGAACTTCCCTACTCCAAAATGTTCAGTACTCACCTGCAAAGACAATCTGATAACATTATTAAGCTAACACGCCTCATATTTTTTCAACCTTGAGAATGAGAAGTGCATGGTTGACTTCACAACTGATTAGACCGATTTGCAAGTCAAGTTGATTTGAAATGATTTTGATGATTTCAAACTTAGAAGGCAAAAACTGACATTAACACAAGAAGAAAGGAAAAGAAAAACATACTCGCCACATCAACAAATACATCATGTTTGATTTTATGCAATTGGCGAAATCGGTATGCAAGGAGAGCCCCAAGTAACAGAAGAATGAATGCACCACAGCTTGCACCAGTAATCACAATATCAAGTTTTGATTTTCTGCTCAAAACTGCCACAGAATGGACAAATTAGGTTTTCTTTAGTTACATTGTAAGGATCAGTACAAGTGCCACAGTAGAAGAGGAAAACCTGCAGGAGTAGTGGAACTTGAAACACAAGGTTGCTGCAAGGTTGAGCCACAATTAAGATGATTTCCTGTAAAACTGATACATGTGATGCATAAGATAGAGAACCCAATGAAAAAGAGGCAGAACTACAAAAAGATACATATAACTTCTGTAATTTCTGATGTTAACAAAACAATAGAAATCTATGGTCATGAAAATTCATCAAAATATAGAACTAAAAAGTAAAACGAACAATGGTTTGATTTCTCTTTCGTACCAATAGCACCTTGGAGGCACTGTACTGTACCAGGGGCACTTTGCATGGGTCTAGGCATAGTCAGGTCAAAGCCCCGGGATACCTAATTTATAAAAACCCGGGATAACCAGTTTCAAAAAAATTGAAAAAAGAAGTACAAGGCTATTTTGGGAAAATGGAAGTATAAACAGAATAACAAAGTTCCTTTCAGATAGCCTTTCTGGAATTTTTTCCTTTATTCATGCTCTGGAATCTACTTCAAAGCTTTTTATGCCACTCCACAAGTCCAATGGGAAATGTTTAACAACTCCACCCTAAGTTTACTTTATATAAACTTAAAAACTACACGCATCTACGTCCAAGATACAGCATTTAGTTGAAGAACAGGTGCTATCATGCATGCTACCAAAAGGAAGTGGTACGATTAATGTTTTTGACAAGCATGACATGTTCCATCGTATCAATTAATCATTTAGGACAACACCAAATCTCCAAGAACAAAAGAAGGTGGCTAAATGGTTTGAATACGTACCTGATGAATCTGAGTCTCACAGTGTAGACTATAATAAAATGTTTATAAAACATTTAATATAAAGGAAACCTGAAGAAATGACCAGTTTTAAAAGATGAAATTGGAAATTATCTATATAATTCTCATGAATACAGAACATCTAAGCATTTCAGATTGGTTACCAGCTCTTCTTGCTGAA
This sequence comes from Cornus suecica, assembly GCA_963922005.1. Lineage (NCBI taxonomy): Eukaryota > Viridiplantae > Streptophyta > Magnoliopsida > Cornales > Cornaceae > Cornus > Cornus suecica. The sequence continues at coordinate 4,365,305 of OY998248.1, read as the reverse complement.
TTGTAGAATTTCAATTTGTCAAGCTTTAAGGTAAAGAAATAAAGATTGGACATAAAACAACTTGCGCAGAACCTTTCTTCAAACAGAAGAATTGCAAGTGACCAAATATAACTAAAATCGAAGTTTTCCATGTAAATCACAATGGAATCAACAAACTAACACTACCAACATTGATAATTGAAGGTAAAGATCTTAGAGTAGTGTTCACATATATAACATAAAAAACAAATTAAAGTTTTTTCAAGGATTATAATCAGTAGTTGAGATCTGATCAAGAATGAGGCGGAAAATTTTATAATTTTCAAATTCATATAAGAATAGAGATGTAAAAGGTTAAGCAGAAAGAAGAAGAACATAGTTCATACGCCAATAATCAGTAAGAGAGGAAGGATAAATTATGAGGCACAATTCTTAGCTCATCATATCTGACATCACGGAAACAGTTTCCTATAGCAGCATGTCCATCACTAAGTTAACAATAACAAAAATATCCATTTTCATCCCTAGTAAGACTTGTATTTAATCCTGAAGTAAGACTTAAGCTTGGTTGTGGGTATCGTGAACAGTTTTCTAGAGAAGCATATCGATCAGTAAAACATAACTGATCTTGTATTCAATATTCATTTAAAGCTTCAGTGGACTAAACACGTGAACATTTTCTGTCATGATAGTGGAGTACCAGTATGATGTTACCATAAGAAGCCAAAATCTAGCAAGTTTTCTAAGAGAAATAAATAATTACAAAAATATATAAATACCATTTTTGAAATAGAAGTTTAAAGAATTGAAAGAGAAGAATAAATTGCTGGACTTACTTGAATGTGGGTATCGTGAAGAAGCGCGCTGGGATTATTCCAGTTAAATCATTGGCTGAAAGATCCCTGTGAGTAGAGAAGATCCATAAGCATTATAAACATAGTCCAGTAAAGTGAAAGAACCAAGGCTGGAATACTGATTGATTATCAGCAGTTAAAGACATGAATAGGTATCCCTTACAGTTCCGTTAAGCCCGTAATGTTTGCAAGTGAATCAGGAATAGATCCACTTAAGAAATTTCCGCTCAAAACCCTGTAGCAAAGGTGACACTATTGTGTCAGGACAAGAGATAATAAATACATGTAAAGAGTGCTTCACTGTTAGAGTTGTTGCAGAGAAAAAAAAGAACGGACTGCAATACCACTTTTATTGTTATTCTTGATAAGTTGCCCTCTCTGGTAAACTACAAAAGATAGGCATTTATGCTGGGCCTATTTACCATAGTGTTAACTACCAATTACTCTAAAAGCTTAAACTATTATAGAGGTGTGTAACTTAAATATTTATACCCTTCAACACGCCCTCTCACGTGTGGCCTTCTTTTTGGTCCAAGACATGAAACAACAATTTTTAACATGGGTGACGGTGAGGTTTGAACACGAGACCTTTGGCTCTGATACCATTTTTTTTTTTTTTTTTATAAGTATGTGTATAAAAAGAGCACTCAAACGGGGAGCACATCCCATGTACAAAAGAAACCCCCAAGGACTAAGAGAACCTAAAAACTCTAACTTCTCATTAATGGATTTACAGTAACGACCCTCCACCCAACAAAACAAATTTGAAATAAAATAATCTTTAATGGCCCCTACTGGGGACTCGATGCCCTCAAAACAACGACGATTACGCTCAAGCCAAATACCCCACCAAAGACAAAGGGGGGCCACCCTCCAAAAATGACGAGCGTGAGGCCCAACCAGCATGCTTCTCCTTGAGCCAAAACATCACGAACAACAACAGGCATCACCCACAGGACACCATGTTAACCACCCACCTACTCTAAAAGCTTAAATTGTTAGAGAATGTGTAACTTAAATATTTATATCCTTCAACAAATAACAACTGAGAAAAAATCAGACTCTTTAGACAATTTTTTTTAGCATCGTCTATATGCTGAAGAGGCTTGCTGACTATTAGCGACTACATTGGATGGACATCCTTGCACACAGTCTCTTCTTTTGAGCATTTAGTGCAGTGGGGTGTTCATTCTTTCAAGAATTACTCAGAGGAAGCAGGTGTGTCCAATGGTCTTCACCGCTGTTGTTTGGGGTACTTGGAAGGCAAACTTGGGACATCACTTATTCTGTGGCTAGACAGGCCATTTGGAATTCATTCTACATTGCTGGGCTTCCTATTAATGATTATTCTCATTTGAGAATCTGATTTGTTTTGTTGTTCCATAGCTACTGGACATGGAGTAGCTCCAGTTCAGCTTTTCTAAAGCAGAGGGTATGCTGTCAGCATTCTACCCATACTATTATTTTTCTTTTAGAAAAAGTTTGCTCAAGGAAAATATAATAAGAAAGAAGAATTACAAGAAACCAGTGCCAAAGAAAGGAGTGGGGGAAGCCGTAGTATATACTTTTCCTTTACTAACATAAATAAATACACAAGAAGCAGAAAGGTGAACTCACAGGTGCTTTAGGTTGGTAAGTTGACCCCAAGTAGTTGGTATAGAGCCATTCAAACTATTGTTTGCAAGATTCAGATTTTGTAGGTGCGACATGTTTCCAAGGTAATCAGGTAACACACCTGACAGATTATTATCCTGTAATTCCCTGCAATAAATCAAGTGCTTCTGATGACATGCTTAATTTCGACAATGTGATGATTGTATAAAGTAGAAAAACTGTAAAACAGAGGGGATAACCCCTCAAAAACATATACAGGCCCCACAGCCTACAAAAACACAGCCATGGGCTGTTCCAAAAGATCCCAAACCTAACAAATACAGAGCCACAATCAAGAAAATTAACCTCGCATAATTAACATCCATGACGATTAACACCAAATTTAGTCAATGGTAAAAACATGTCAAGAAATGGCATCAATCAAATAAAATATCAAAGCACAAATTTGTAAAAGAAGATACTGCACAGCCTTTGAAGGGGAGCATTCTTGTAGAAAGGAAATTTTATAATTTCTTTCTCTGTAGATTTTATTCATTTATTTTCAATATGTATATAATTCATTAAAATTGCTCAAGGGAGAACCACATCCGAACCCTAAATAGATCACCCCCCCCCCCCCCCCCCCCCCCCCCGCTGATTGGTGTTGAAAATGGATCTATAAGTGGAAGTTTATAAAAATATTTCCCACTACATGTAGTAAATCATGACCAAAGAGAGAGCAAAAATATGATACCTTTGGGCAATTCGTCGTATTGTCAATGAAAAGATTTCTTTGTTTGAAACTTTGGGCTCTTTCCTACCAAAAGCCAAAATAAGGGCAACAAATTTAAATGTATGGTGGAGGTGATTGGCAAATTCATGTTGTATCCCAGATGTTAGCTTCATTTTGCCGCTCAGTTCTGGTCAATCCAACTATTACGATAGTGTCTAGTTCAATCCTGAAGGCAGACATGTTTTACCAAAATGTGATTACCATTATTTATATATCCAGTGAATTTATCTCCATCATGGATGCACATTAATCATGTCAAAACCTTATTCTCAACTCTAGAGTTTACCAATACAAGGATTTGCCATATATGTACATAAAGCATTAAACTATAATTATCAAATCCCACTAACAAAAATATGTCAAATACAACAAAACTATAATTATCAGATCCCACAGTCTTATTTCACACATCAAGTCTCGGAAGAATCCTTTCAAGTTTCTGACCTCGAACTAAATAAGGTCAGTCATCAAAACGCCGGAAGAATCAATACAGAAACCCCTTACTTGCGCCATCTCGCATCGCTAGACATTCTTGCCACCCACTCACGCACCACCAGCCAATCTCACACAGGCCACATGCCCCATGGACTCTCACGTGCCTGAATATCCTGCCTACGTGCCAGTTCCACCATCGTCATGTCAACAAACACGTCAATTTGTTGCCACATCAGTAGACACGTCAGGTCACCATCAGCAAGAAGTTTGACTTCTATAGCTACATCAACACAGTGAACCAACATCAGCCACTTGACACCATTAATGGCAAACCTCTTTGCAATGGTATCTTGTATCAACAGTTGGTCGGTACCCCCTATACCTCGCCATCACTCATCGAGACATCTCCCATGCAGCTGATAAATTTTTTTGGTTCATGGCTGCACAATAATTTCCATGTTGCAGAAGTTCTTTGGATCCTTCACTTTCCCTAGTTAATTTCTCTTCACAATCACCACTTATTTCGTGCTTATACCAATGCAAACTGGGCAGGAGACCCCACACTATAAGCTTTTTCTGCTTGCATAGTGATATGTCTGTGATTGTTCAATCGAGCACAAAAGCTGAGTATAGGGCACTACCTGATAATACTTCTTAGCTCCTATGGCTGCGTTGATTCCTCGAGATTTGGGGTTTCCTCTTCTTCTGCTATTCCTATTGTCTAAATTGAAAATACGTATAAAAGAGCCTCCCAAGAACGGAGCTCCAATACCATGCAAAATTATAAAAATTGAAGAGAGGATGAAAAGACTTTTGTTTACAATAAAAAACCTATATTTATAGCTGAAGTGGAAAAGACTTGTAGGCAAAGAATACAATAATTCGTTTCACATATATTCTTGCTCTACAATAATATAATAGTCAAGGAGACTTCAAAAAATGTCGAGGATAAATGTGATAGCTATCAAATCGTCCAATTAGGAAGAACTTGTTGTCCATGTATAGCGACTTTAACACCTATCTACTATGATAACAGGAGTGCAGTTTGGATTGCACGAAAATAACATATTTCATGAGTGCACCAAGCACATTGAAAATGTTTATTCCTCTATGCATCATCATCTTCTTCAGAATACCTCAGTTGCAGTCCATTGCTTTTAAATATATGCTAGCAATCAATTCACCAAATCTCATCCAGCGCTTTCGTGATATTGAATCGTTATACTACACTATTTTATAGGCCTCTCTTGTATGGGCGTTACATATTTGCATATATTCAATTTCCTTTAACAGCCAGTAAAGATGAGTAATTCAATTCGAATAGATAAAAACAAGTATGCTAAAACGTGGTCGGACTGTTTAAGCCGTATGAAGAAGTCCAATAAGGTGAATTCTATTATCGTACAACTTACAAGCTAACCAGAAACTTCAGTTTGGTAATTGATGGCGAAAGAGTTCCTGAAAATCCATTTGAAGCCAAGCTCCTGCAAATTAGTACATTCACAAACTAAATGTACTGCAAAATATACACAAATTAACCCCAAAAGCTTTGTCAATATGCTAAGATTGGGTAGACTGCATACATATATAACACTCATCAAACTGAAAATGTGATTAATTAATAAAATACAAGAGTACCATGAAAGGGAAGCACTTACAGGGATATGACATTTCCATTTTTACAAGTAACATGAGACCAACTAAAGCAAGGGCTCACAAAATGATCATCCCAATCTGTAATCCTATTATTGGAATCATTTAGAGCTTTTAGAAACTCAACCAAAGCCTCACCTGAGACATTAGCAGAAATTAAATAAATTTATCAGATAATGATGAAACCTCTCAGGTGATCTAGTGCAAGTAATGGTGAGATGTCCAGGTTATTATCCGAATGATACCAATAAAAAGTGAAAACTGTTATGTTACCTTATCCGTAGGAATAACAGAATATTGGGACAATTGGACTATCATAACGTGGATTTCAATATGAATCTTACAGGTTTCTAACCTCATTTAAATAATTGTGTGTTTCTTAATACCAAATTAACACAAGACATTCTTTGAATTTTGGTGTTCAAGTTTGCACTATGTTCTAATTTGATCTATTTTGTTTCGTCTATAGGACTGGGGTTGGCAAAAATTTTACAGAATGGAGTCTAATGTTGATTTTGTAATGGAGTCTAATGTTGATTTTGTTTCTGCTTTAGAATTTGCTTCGCTTTTACATCCGTTCCAAGGTATTAACTAAATCATTCAATTTCTTAGTTTACTACGTTCAACTTTATGTATTCCTCTATCCATAGAGTACATTGAATGGCTGTCTCTGTCTACAAAGATTTTGGATTTGTTTATAATGATCAAATTATATCAGCTCTGGGTCTGAATATACTCGTAATTGTTTTTATAACTGAAATTATGAAGGATTTCTTTATAAGTTAGTTATAGTAATTAACTTACTTCTTTCCAAGTGAAAATAAAGTGTAAATAACTCATCTACTCTAAAAGTTTAAGCTATTAGGGAAGGTGCAACCCCCCCCCCCCCCGGCAAAAAAAAACAAAAATAAAAAGGCTTTCTAACCCATGTAAAAAATTAATGCCATGTTAACTACCTATTTACTCTAAAAGCTAAAGCTACTAGAGAAGGAATAGATAGATTTTAGAGTAGATGGGTTGTTAAGATGGTACCAAAGCCAAAGGTCATTGTCCAAACGCTTACCATCACCCGCTTCTAAATTGTTCATGTAAAAAGCTACAAGTGAGGGGGTGTGTTGAAGGATTTAAATATTAAAGTTGCACCCCCTCTTACAGCTTAAATAAGAGTAGATGAGTTTTTTAACGGAATGATTTTACACTTCAAATAAGGATATAGAAGGAAATTCAAACCTTACTTTTGTGCACTTACCAAATTAGGCTTAAACACTCTAGGATTTGAATTTTACATGTTTGACACTCACCAAATTAGGTGTCACATGCATGTGCTCATATCATAGAACAAGCTATGATTTGAAATTCACATGTTTTGATCTTTAAAATTTGTATTTCAGAAGGGGCAATACTTGTCTTAGGCCATGTAAGTAGGAAGCTCCCATTTACAAGATATGTGGCCCAATCAAAAATAGACATTTGTTTATGGAATTAGAAACAAATTAATTGTTTTGTACAAATGAGTCTCTCTCTCTCTCTCAATACGCGCTTTCTCTCTCTTCTCTCTTTTTCCTCTTTCAAAACCCTAACCTACCTCCATAACTTGCTCCTTCCAACCTTAAAATTGAATTCACATCGTTCATGTCATCAAGATCCATGTTGCCTTCACTTAAATGGCCCCAGCTATGGAAGCCTCAGGTAGTGTCCTTGTCTCTTGTATCATAGCCTCCTCCTTCCATCAATTTTATGGGCAAATTGTTCAAGAACCGTGGGTGGGGTTTTAATCTCTGGAATGGTTATTCTCTGGAAAGAGCAATTCGAGACACTTGGCATATTCTATATCCAACAAGTTAATCTGGTGCAATAAAATCAAGAACTAAAACCACCAACAAAAAATGTAAAATTCACATATGTGATTAGATTTAAAAAAAGAATTCAATGTTTGAGGTTAGAAGTAGCAAGTTATGGAGGTAGGCTAGGGATTTGAAAGAGGAAAAAGAGAAAGGGGAGAGAGAGACAGGTTTTCTAGGAGAGAGACTCATTTGTGCAAATCAACTATATTTTTGTTTCTATAAACAGATGTCTATTTCTGATTGGTCGCATATCTTGTAAGTAGGAACATCCTACTTACATGGCCCAAGGCAAGTATTGCCCTTTCAGAAATGCAGTAAAATGTATTGTCTCCAAAATAATATAAGAACTATGTAAGGGGGTTGGATCCGAAATTTGCTCAAAGAGCATTGGACTAGGTTGTGAAAAAGGAGTTCGAAACTGATTCAATTTTAAAACCTTCGTCTCCAAGGTCTGTAGAAAGAACATTTGCTTTCAAAATACTACATCCACAGGGGCTTATCATACATGAGATGCAAATAATAAAATTATCCCACAATGTACCGAACTTTAATTAGTGTGATTGATCTCAAGAGTCCCAATTACAGGTTTATCACCTCTATCCAACCTTCAGTTTTGCACTTACAGTAGCTTGTTATTTATCATCAGTGATGAATGCATTCATCTTTTCAACACACACCACACACATATTATGTCAGTCCTACTGAAGCACAAGGAAAGGAAAAGTTGAAATAGGAAGGTTCGTAGAGTTGGCCGAGGATCAAAACTTTGATGCTCAAATATTTCAGAGTGATATTATCGTATTATTTCAAGTTTCTTGTTTTTCAATTCAATTTGAACCTCTCACAAATGGTATATACTTTTTTCGAAATTCAAAAGGCTTACGAATCCTAAAGGATAAACTGCACCACCATAATCTTTTCAATGAAACAATTACTTGGATAATTGAACAGTGAATAGCTGTTGTTATAATTTTCAGAGTACAGAATGCAGCAGTTATGCTTCCGTACAACTGATGGTGTGCTAGCAGCTAACACTGAAAGTTGGAAAAAAGTAAGCCCTTATTCAAGAGAGGAAGACTAACAGTACTTAATGGTGGAATATGGAGTACCCTTATCACTCACTGATCAATGAAAGATATCTCAACAAATTAATGGCAGACATAGAAGTACAGTAGCATTCTGATAAGGTCCATCAGTTGAAAATGAAAAAATAAAAAAAAATAAAAAAAAGTTCGACCTATAACCAAAATAAATCAGTGCCAAATGTTCTATCCACAAGACATTTACTTTACCTTCAACATCAGGCCCATTGGACGAATAACTGGTTTTCGACAAAACGAGAAGCATAAACCAGATAACCAAGAGCTTAAAATGGAAATGAAATTTGGACAGGGCTCCAAACATGTTATTGGCCACCAGTAGTTCCTTGTCACTTTTTGGTAATTCTGTGTAGAGCAAAACATTAGTGCAGAAAACAAAATATTCTAGTTGAAAGACAATGTTGTACCAGAATTCACACTTCAAAGTACAACAGAGGGAAACAGTAGGTCAAAAATTGCAGCGGATGCAAGTTTAAAACAAATAAGATAGTTTTGCTGTCAAATTAAATGCAACCGCTGTGTAGTATCTAATAGTATAGTACTGATCATAATTGTCCTGTTAGATAACAATGACATGCAATTAGGTGTCATATCTAATTCCCGTTAATGTTTGACCAGTAATTTTTATCTCCCATTACCCCGACCAGCCACAGTATCAATACTGAGAATAGAAATCGACATGCAATAATGTAATGTCCAAACCTAATGATTCAAAATAATATCGTTTACCATATCATCTGTTATGGCTAATCAATCATTGGGAAGTTCCTAATTAGATAAAAAGTACTGTATGAAATTGACCCTTGGGACCAGCTCAAAAAGAAAGAAAATAATTTTAGTCCACTGATTCTTAAAAAATAATAATGACTGAGGATAAAACCAACAAAGCATATCTAGTGTAACATCATAAACACATAATCTCATAACCCTGAAACAAAAGTTTTCCATCAAATTATTTGAAATATACCTTGAAAAAGAAAAAAGAACAAAGAAAGAAAAAAAGAAAAAACAATAATAATAACAATAATCACCACATCTCAGTAATTAAAAGGGGTATTCACTCAGGGAAGGATCCACATAGTCCCTATAGGGAGCACTTGCCCCTAATACAAACTTTTTTTTCTTTATATATATAATACTATTGAATTTTTTCTAACTTTCTTTCTATTGCCCCCTGTTGCAATATCACCCCCTCTAACATTATTTTCCGGATTACGTCCCTTCATTCACTAGTTGTGCTCCACCATAGAAGGGGTCTTGGGATGAATAATTCGATAGAGGTATAGCTTTTGGTATTTTATAAATTACCTACATTTAGGCTCTGTTTGGATTGACTTTTCAAACGCTGCTTTTGACTTCCTGGAGGGAAAAACTGTTTTGAGCAGTGTTTGACAAAAATTTTAAAAAAGCTTCTGAGCCTTAGAAGAGCGTTTTAAAGAAGCTGGGATACCAACTTCTCAAAACAGCTTATGCGTCTCTTTTTCTTCTTCGTAAAATAGGAAGCAAAAGCTATGTCAAACAAGGCCTTAGTCTTGAACTCATCCAGGAGCATCGATGCTCAAGTGTTTTACTTCTGAATCACCACACCCCCATTAATAACACTTTTCCTTTCACTTGATTATGAAGCTCAAGCAAGATTTATCAATACATATTTATATGTACACTTGTTTATATATTAACACTGCTACCCCTAATTCAAAGTCCAATGAATAGCGGATTGAATTTAGATATAACCTCCATCCTGATATGTACATAAAAATATTAAGGAAAGGATTTTCCTGAAAAAGCTCTCCATCAGTACAAACCCTCCTTGATATACTCAATTTATGATGTATATTTCTTTTGTTAGAGTTTATTATATTTGGTTCAGCGCTCTACATCTTCATTTTGTGTTTGTTCGTCATTTTTTTGCTAGTACTATTATTTTGATTGTTTATGTTGATGATATTATCGTACCAGGGAGTGATTCAGTAGATATTGCCGAGTTAAAACGTGATTTGAGTCAACATTTTCACACTAAAGACTTGGGAGCTCTTCATTATTTCCTAAGGATTGAAGTTGCTCGTTCTCATCAGGGAATCTCACTAACTCAACGAAAATATATTCTTAGTCTTCTTTTTGAGACCGGTCTTTTAGGTTCTAAACCTGCTGATACTCCTATGGATTCAACGGTGAAACTGCATGGAGAACAAGGGGAGTTGTTTTTTTATGTTGGCCGGTATCGACGATTGGTTGGAAAATTGATCTATCTTACCGTTACCCGTCCAGATATTACTTATGTTGTTGGTGTTGTTGGTCAATATATGCATGCGCCTCGCCAACCTCATTTTGATGCTATTTGTCGTATTTTGTGTTACCTAAAGGGTGCACCAGGGAACGGCTTATTGTATACACCCTCTTCTTCCTTATCTGTAATCAGGTTCAGTGATGCTGATTAGGCTGGTAGTCGTTCTGATAGGCGATCTACATCAGGATATTGCACCTTTGTTGGTGGTAATCTTGTTACTTGCTGCAGTAAAAAGCAATCCGTAGTTGCTCGCTCTAGTACTGAGGCTGAATATCGTGCTACGACATACATTGCTTCCGAGATGTTGTGGGTTCGATCTCTTCTCCAGGAGATGGGTTTTAGTGTTCCTACTCCTATGCCAATGCACTGTGATAATCAGGCTGCTATCTTTATTGCTAACAATCCTATTTTTCATTAGCGTATTAAGCATATCGAGGTGGATTGTCATTTTATTCGGATATGCTGATGCGAAAACAGATTGTTATTCCTTATATCTACTCAGCGAACAACTGGATCATATTCTCACAAAGCCACTTGCTCGTCCCACTTTTCAACTCATATCTTTCAAGCTGGGCATGTGCTTAAGGGGGAGTGTTAGAGTTTATTATATTTGGTTGTTATTTCTTTTATTCATTAAGGACACAATTGTACTTTTATCTACAAACAAACCCTAGATTCTACAATTTTAACTTCTTTCTCATACTGATTCCTCCTGGAATTCATTTTTCTACTCCATGTGACAATACAAAATTTCAGGAAAACAACAGTAATAATAATAATAATAATAACCCGCAATAATGATTCAGAACTTTTAAAAAGCAATGATCATCAGAAGAGGCTCATAGCATCATATCCCAGTTGATCAAAATTATGCAGATGAAATAAATCAATAAAACACTCTCATTAATTTCTGAAGTATGCCATATCAAACTATGAATAGAGGCATTTAACAATGATCAAAACAAAATAAACCCATTATAGAGGCATTCAAGTATTAGAGCATCAGAAACAAACCTGGTTGTTTAGCCATAGCTGTTGAAACCCACTATGGAACCAAGAAGAAGTAGAAGAAGAAGTTGATAATTATATATGATGATAAAAGGAGATTTGAATGAAATTGCTGATGGGTTAGTAGTGTAAGGTAGGGACCCACAAAGCATTTGAGAGAAAAAGGAGCAAGGAGAAGCAAGATTGGGAATTGAAGTTTGTGTAAAGAAATTCTATGAAAGCCAATAGATGAGTAGAGCTGAGGGGCTACTTGGGTTGAGTTGGTGGTGAATAAGAATCCCACTTAATCCGAATGAATGAATGCTCGGTATATATATATACATATATATATATTTAGCTTTGCTTTAGATGCTTAAAAGCAATCAACAAAAAGATGAAGCAACGTTTTTCATGGTCTCATATATATTCCTTTATATATATATATATATATATATATTTATCTTTGCTTTAGATGCTTAAAAGCAATCAACAAAAAGATGAATTCATGGTCTCATATATATTCCATTTCGGAAGACAAGGATTACCCTATACTTGTAAAACTAGTTTTTTTATTTATTTTTAGGACAAATATCATGTCCACTTGGTGGGGCGCAGCGCCTGTACTCGTATCAAAAAGTGTACAATAAGAACCATCTGGCTGTCCGTAGCTTCCTAGGAGATATATATGTATATAAACAGGGCGGGGTTGGAAAAAGTTGTAGGGGGCATATGCAATTTTGTATTAATTTGTTTATAAAATATATATATTTATGGGCTCTTGAAAGAATTTTTGAAAATTTTAGAGAGCATCTGCAATTTTGTATAATTTACTTATTTTATATATATTAAATTCTCAAATTTTTCTTCATTAACCCATAATATATATATATATATATATATATATATATATGTATATATATATATATATGTATATATATATATATGTATATTTGCTCATATCTCACCTAAACTTCCTCTCAATTTCATATTTACACTTAGAACACTTAGATCCCTGAAGTTTGGCACATTGTATATGTTAGACCCCTATTTTAATTAACCGTATGCTGACCAATGGATTCAGCTAATGTAAATCTTAAAACAATGTCATATTAACTATTTTCCCTTCAAAATGTGTGTAATGGTAATATTTATTATTATATAATTAGGGATTGTAAGGTCATTTTACAGACTTTCGTTAGAAAAATTGATGGACGTTAATATCAGGAGGTCTGGATGAGAATATAAAAAAAGGGCAAACTTCAGGTGGTATAGGTGATATTTATTTTATATATATATACACACACATATATATACGGGGTTTAACTATAGTAAAATTAATGGTAAATTACATTGACTTTTCTTGAGATTTTAACAAATTTTGTACAAGTGGACGTTTGAGATTTATTACAATAACAATCCTAATAGATAAAAATATATATTTAAATTTATTATGAAAAATCTACTCTAACTTTAATATTTTATACAAGGTCACGAGCGTTTAACCCCCTATAGCATGCATTTAGTACTTGTTTGGTAGACGGTGTGGAGTTGGTTTTTGGTTTTGGTTTGGTTGGAGTTGGTGTGGTTTTTATTTTAGTTCCAAACCATGTTTGGTGCAGATGGTTTTGGTGTGAGAAAAAATGATGCTGAAAAACCAAACCATGTTTGGTAGATTTGGTATGGGTTAAAATTCTGAATTAAAATATATTAATATATGGGTTTCACATTTTATTTATTAATATATATTAATATATGGGTTTCACATTTTATTTATTAATAAATATTAATATATATTAATATTAATATATTAAAATATATTAATATTATAATATATTAATATATTGATATTATAATATTAATATATTAAAATATATTAATATTAAAATATATTATGTATTAAAAATGATATATATATATATATAATATATATATTTCGGATTGCTACAGTGTTGCTACAGTAGCCGCACCAAACCAAAACCATAAAAAATGATGGTTCCAAATTCCTTCACAAAGTTGGCACCATGGAGTTGCTACAGTGTTGGTACCAAATTTCCACACCATTTACCAAACATGGTTTGGTGCCATTTTTTCAAACTAAACCCAAAATTTTGGCTCCATTCCATTTGTCAAACATGCACTTAGTGCATATAACTCTCTATGATCTTGTTCCTCCTAAACATTTTACTCTTCATCGTATTGCCCCCATTTGTTGTTTACCAGTCACCGGAGGTGTAAAATAACATATATGCCTTTAAGTATTAAGTTTTATATAAAAATAAATAAATAGAGAAATGTGAAATATATATATATATATATATATATATATATTATTGTGATCATCATAGGTAGTTAAACGTGTGCTGAATATGGCATATAGCGGCCATCACATAGATGCCCGGTTTTTAAATTAATTATTCTATTTATTTTGACGTCTTTAAATAAATTTATTACGTGTTATATTGCGGGTATGAGACAAGTAGAATTTATTTTCGATTCTTTATTTCGTTTCGAGTATTTTCTATTTTTGGGTTTGTAAGGGTGCATTTGGTTGTGCCATTTGTGGTTTTCATCTATTAAGGGGTCATTAGTGCTACCGGAGCATCTTAGCAGACACCGGAAATAAATCTCTAGTAGTTTCGTCACTCTAAATTTTTTTGGCAAACTCCAAAACATAACTCATAATAAAAAAATATTTGAAATGAGAGACTTTTTTTTTTATATATAGTTATACTACACTGAAACTATGTATTATGGTAAGTGGCCATCACCTTGCAATTTTAAGAGAATGGTTAGTTTGTTCAAGGATTCTTACACATTGTATTATTCTATACATACATATATATATATATATATATATATATATATGTGTGAGTTGATTTAATTCCTCACTCTCACAAGTCACACCTATCATTCGGCCATGAAAGAGTAATAGGTGGCATATTTTAACTCTAATTTTGACACAAGTGGAAGTCGCATATTTTAAAAATAACTTTTATATCTTGAAATAAAATTAAGATACCTTGAAAACTATTGATTTGATTTTGTGTTTAATTTTCATATGTTATGATATCCCATTTAATTTGATTATTATTCCATATGTTCAATTTCCTAATTTTAAACGGTTCAAGATCACCTAATTATAGTGGCTATGGGGCCAACAAAGGTGTCCCGACACTGGATGGCTTGCCCAAAATAGTATGTTTATTGCGAATATGTTATGTTTGTCACCGGATGAAACAAAGAAGTCAGCCCACTTTCAGTCAATGTGTCAACCGCCCACTGCGTTTACTTCTGTCGGCTGAACACACCATTAGTTTCGAATGTGGTTTCAAATTAATAGCGCGCATCTTCCAATCAGCCTTAGGAACTTGTTTTAGTGTTCAAGCACATTTTTTCTGCAACCCACAGACCATTTCAGTTTGGGGTTTGGTTCAGACAAAATATTTAAGAAGTGGTGTGCAAAGAAGTGGTTAGGGAAGGAAGTTTGACTCAACACTCAGATAACCCCGTATGTGTGTGTATATATATATATATATATATTGAGAGAAAGAAATAGATATTGCACTTAGATGTCTAAATCAACTTTATGTTGTTAGGGTTTTTACACCCACCCAAGATCGAACCGAAAACACACACAAATAATTGCAATCAAAATCACACACACACCGACATAGAGATTTATACGTGATTCGGCCAAATCAGCCTACGTCCACAAAGTGCACCAATAATCACTATCAATAAGAGGATTACAATATGAGGATCAACAGATCAATAACTCACACGTGTATCGCTCACCCTCAACCGGTGTTTCACTCATACAAAGAAAAATACTAATATGTATTTTTCTCTTCTCTTTCTATTTCTGTGCACTTATCTGGTACCGCCCTATTCTGACTTTCACTCTGGTACCGGCCTATTCTGGCTCCCTGGTACCGGCCTATTCTGGCCTTCTCTGGCACACAAACTATAATAGGTTACACCTATATTTTTAGGAGAGATAGAGTAGTGAATAAGACAATTGGTATCCAAAACCAATTCCAATCAAGAGTCTTCAAGATGGTAATATCCTATTCAAATAAGGATTGCCTGATGACCAGTTTCTTTTTCTCCCAAGAAAATGAGTCATAATCTTAACAATCTCCCACTCGACGACTTTTCATCCAACAATCAACTCCATTAATGATCAGTGCATTACGGTGCACTCAATACTATCTTCATGCCTGAAGACCACTAAAGTTGAGCACAACTTCAGTTCCTCTGTTGTCACCACTTTGGTCAACATGACCATGTTGATAGCTCCCACTACATGAGTAATATCTAGTCTTGTACAGAACCTGCGACCTCTATTGCGTCTGAACTCTCTATTTTGTGACCAATATCGCGTTTTACTTTTCTGTCTTGCAACCTTTGCCGGTCTCTGCCTTACGACCACTATCGCATCTGGCTTGTATCTGTCTTGCGTCTAGCTTCTACCTTGCAACCACTTGTCGCTTCTTGCCTCTTTGCCTTGCGATTGTCGCATTTGGCCTCTGCCCTGCGACTTCTATCGCTCCTGGCCTTTTTGCCTCACGACTATCGCATCTGGCATCTTCCTTGCAATCTTTGTTACGTCTAGCTTCTGCCTTGCAAGCTCTGTTGCACCTAACCTTTCTGCATTTTCTTCTTCCATAGCTCCCACTGAACCTTTTCAAAGAGTTCGAAGTCAAATCACGCAAAGTTGATCACACGGTTGTGTCTGTAACAGTCCAAAACCTTAAGAATGGTTCCGACCGCATTAAAAAGAGTAAAAAACGACTCCAAATGGGCCAAAAAATAAATCAACACTAAAAGACAAAAAGTTGATGTCACTGTAGCGACACGGGAGTTTTTCGGTGAAACTTTGGATAGCGATTGCGGGAGCGTTCAGACTCCGATTTCGACGCAATTTGTGGCCCTGACTTCATCTCGACGAAATGAATCTAACCATGTGTTTGGATTTTGATTTTGAGTAATTTAATTTTTGGATTTGGATCAAATTTGAAGTTTTTGGTTCTACTTCACCCTCGAATGCTCTGATGTTGATCTGCTTTCGTTGAAGACTTTGATACGGATCTGGTTCAACCTAGATTGCTTTGATACCACTTATTAGGGTTTTTACACCCGCGCAAGACTGAACAGAAAACACACGCAAACAATTGCAATCAAAATCATACATACACACACACACCGACACAGAGATTTATACGTGATTTGGCCAAATCATCCTACGTCCACAGAAAGCACCAATAATCACTATCAATGAGAGGATTAGAATATGATGATCAACAGATCAACAACTCACACAATGTTTCACTCACACGTGTATCACTCACCCTTACCCGGTGTTTCACTCACACCAAGAAAAATAATAATCTGTATTTTTCTCTTCTCTCTTTATTTTTGTGCACTTCTCTAGTACCGACCTATGCTGGCTCTCTGGTACCGGCCTATTCTGGCCTTCTCTAGCACACAAAATATAATAGGTTACACCTATATTTATAGAAGAGGTAGAGTGGTGAATAAGACAATTGGTATCCAAAACCAATTCCAATCAAGAGTCTTCAAGATGGTAATATCCTATTCAAATAAGGATTGCTTGGCGACCAAGTTTCCTTTCCTCTCAAGAAAATGAGTCACAATCCTAACATATGCAACATTGAATCACCATCTTCTGTTCTTCGATAACACAATGGATTTTATCCATAGAACCGATTTCATGGATGGTTAACTTGATCTACAATTGATGAATTTCATTCTATTTGATCTAGAGAGAGATGGATGTTGTGGATTAATCGCTTCTTTTGTATAAGTAAGGATCTAGATTGCTATATGTACATATTGTGGATTAAAAAGCAAGTTGTAGGATTTTGTATGTAATAAAACAGACAAAAAAAAAAACTGTTGCGCACTAGCGCAGTCCATTCACGTTTGAACGCACATAGCCAGTGGCCGCACGCAAGGCACTAACCTTCTATGCTCGAACTCGCATGGTATGCACTCTTGCGTGCATGGATTATGCTCGAGCGCAGCTTGCATACAACAATTCAGTTTTTATTTATTTTTTTATATATTAAAAAACGTGAAATGTTTTTTTTTTCTTATAATATTGGACAAAGTTTTTTTTTTACGTCAATTCATTCACTCTAAAAAATAATTTTGACACAAAATGAAATTCGGATATTTTAAAAAATAACTTTTTATCGTGAAATTAAATTAAGACATATGAATATTGAAGAGATTCCACCCTTACGTTTCATAACCTATGTTATATATCTTATTGAAATCCTATACAAACGGAATACATTATTGCAGTACCCCAAGATTGGTGATAGATATAGTAAAATTTGACAGCAAGGGATGGGGATAAGGACCGGGATAGTGCCATAAGCATCCTTCATCTTCAAGAACACGCTAGCCGTTAACAAACCGTCGGAACCCCTCCCTAGTTCCTATGCACTCCCACCCTAAATATGTAAGTCATGCCATAAAATTCATGAGAATATATATATGTTCTATCAACGCCTTCGAATCCCTATCTTTCTCCTCTTGGCAAATTCTTGTTGTAGTTAATACCCTTTCTGAAATGGAATTGCCATGTAATAGGCGTGTTCATTATCGAATAATGGGAATCCAATTTAAGTCAACTCCATGCGTTTTATGTTGTATATTTAACATCTTCATATCATTGTTCTTTAGAAGCATTTCAGGGAGTGATGCGATGGAAACCTGTAAACTTGGTGCGTCGATGCCGACAAACAGATAAGAATACATCATCCCATGGAGTCTATAAAATTCATGGAATTGTAATTCCACCAATACAATTTCAAATACATTGTTCAGATAAGTCTTGTAATTTAAGTGTAATTGAATTTCAATCTCAAACTCAATTTGAATGTGAATTTCAATATAAACCCAATTTAAATGTGAATTTCAATCCTAAACCTAATTTGAGTGTAAAATATTATAAATCTTGAATTAAATTAGACAATATAGATAGATTTAAATATGTAAATGTAGTTATGTATAGAAGGAAATAAAGAATTTGTAATTATTTAGATTAGTCTCCTAATTTAGAATAGAATTTGAATTTGAATTGATTTGTAAAGTTCCCTAAATTAAGGGATTCTATAGATTAGGAAAACTGTATATATATACACTCACCATCAATTAAAATGTTATGCCATATTTTCTCATTCTATTTATTCTTCTATATGGTATCAGAGCTCTGATCTTAGGCCTCTCTCTCTCTCTCTGTGAAAAATAATGGCCAGACAGAACACCATAATCACCATCCTAAACACCAATGAACCCACCAAACCTCTTACATCAATCAATATTTCCACCCAAAACACAATCAAATTAAACACCACAAACTATCTTTCTTGGCAACTCCGATTTCATACCACTCTTGTTGGCTATAACCTTGAAGGTTACGTTGACGGCTCTCATCCCTGCCCTCCGGCTACCATCACAATGAATGGTGTCGCCTTTCCAAATCCAGAATATTAGACATGGATTCCCCAAGACAAACTAATTTTTAGTGCTCTTGTCGGTTCATTAATTACAACAATCATTCCACTCATCACTAGAGCCACCACATCACATCAAGCATGGACCATCCTTACCAACATATATGTGAAACCTACCCATAATCATCCCAATGTAATTGGCATTTGCCCTCTCCCTCCAACAACAGGCACCCTCAGTTTCACAACGTCAGGCCACAGTCCATGCCTCCTCGGTATGATCGCCCACCATCTATACCTTACCTTGGCTACTATCAAGCTTGTGGTGTTCAGGGCCACACCGCCAAACGTTGTCCTACATTCCAATTGACGACCATGACACCAATAGTCTCACACTCTACACAGGATCCATGCCCCCAGGTCCCATGGAAACCTCGAGCCCACTTTGCCGCCACCAACACCCCCGACACTCCAGGTTGGCTTCTGGATAGTGGAACATCTCACCATGTCACCTCCGACTTGGGCAATCTTTCTCTACATACTCCATATGACGTCTCCGATGACATTGTGATTGACGATGGAACGAGCCTCCCAAGTCGTCTCATTTAGTTGCCTTTTCAAGTGTTAAGACCACTTCATTCGAGTGGCATCATAAACTAGGTCACCCATTCATTTATATCTTTAAGCATATTGCGTCCACTTCTAAGTTAGAAGTCTTGAATCATATAGTTTTATCTACAAATTGTAATGATTGTCAGATTAATAAAATTCATAAACTACCTTTCGCTACTTCATCTATTGTTTCATCTCAACCTCTTGAAGTGTTGTTCTCCGATGTTTGGACATCTCCAGTCCATTCGGTTGATGCGTTTAAATACTATTTTATCTTTGTCGATCACTTCACTAAATACATCTAGTACTACCCTCTCAAACGCAAACCCCATGTGTATGATGTCTTTCTCCAGTTCAAGGCTCTTGTGGAAAAATTCTTCAGTAAAAACATAAACACACTCTACACTGACAATGGTGGGGAATACCAAGCACTTGATAAATTCTTGGCATCAAATGGTATTTCCCACCTTACCACACCTCCACATACTCCAGAACACAATGGTTATTCTGAGCGTCATCACCGTCACATAGTTGAAACTGGGTTGTCTCTCCTATCTCATGGGTTTATTCCTCTCTAATATTGGAATCATGCATTTGCCACCACTGTCTACCTTATCAATCGCATGCCCACCCCTACACTCTACATATTTTCTCCCTACAAAAAACTCCTAGGATCCACACCAAACTACTTTAAACTGCGCGTCTTTAGTTACCTCTACTATCCTTGGTTTCGACCGTACTCTCAACACAAACTTGAATCCCACTCAAAGCCGTGTGTCTTCTTAGGTTACTCCCACACTCAAAGTGCATATCTCTGTCTTGATCCCTCCACCTCCAAACTCTATGTGTCGCATCACATCAAGTTTGTTGAAACTATATTCCCCTTCTCGTCACTTCAAAGTAGTCTTATTTGTACCCAGTCTGACACTATCTCTGACTGGATTCCCCCAGCGTTCAATGTTCCCATTACCTCCCCTCCAGTCTTGTCACTCGATATGCCATCCACAACACTGCCCTCAACGACGTCGCCGCACACAGATCCGGAACCTTCAACACAACTTCAGAAATTCCCATAATCGGTCAACCGGTACCAGACCCCACTCTGCCACCAGTCGACTGGACCATACCAGAAACTAGCACCACCATCCAATCCAGTGATCCTGAAACCAACCCCACCCAATCCTCCACTGAGCAACCAACCACAACCGAAACAATAGATTCACCACGAGTTACTATCACTAAAGCCAAAAACAACATTCACAAACCCGTCCACAAGCTTAACCTCACTGCCCAACTATCCACATCACTGGATCTTGAACCTACCACAACCACTCACGCCCTCAAAGATCTTAAATAGCGTCAAGCTATGTCAGAAGAGTATGATGCCCTTGTTTGGAATGGTACATGGGAACTTGTTCCCCCGGAATCAACTCAAAATCTTATTGGGTGTAAGTGGATTTTTCGTACTAAATGTTTGCCTGATGGTTCTGTTGATGGGTATAAAGTTCGTCTGGTTGCTAAATGTTTCCATCAACACCCAGGGGTGGACTATCACGACACTTTCAGCCCCATGGTTAAACCCACCATGGTCCGTCTAGTTCTCAGTCTCGCGGTTAGTCGTGGATGGTCTTTGCGCCAACTTGATGTTAACGATGCTTTTCTTCAAGGCAACTTATCTGATGAGGTCTACATGGCATAACCACAGGGGTTCATTGATAGTGACCATCCCCACTATGTCTGCAAACTCCGAAAGGCAATCTACGGGCTTAAGCAAGCCCCGCAAGCCTGGTATCATGAGTTACACCAGTTTCTTGTCACCTCTGGCTTCACCAACTCTCATGCGGACATGTTTCTCTTTGTCATCAACACTAGTGGCAACACGGTATTCTATTTGTTTATGTTCATGACATTATTATCACCAGTGATAATGCAATCACTATTCAAAAGTTTATTGATCTACTAGCTCACCGGTTCTCCGTCAAGGACCTAGGCCATCTGTCTTTCTTCCTAGGTGTCGAGGTCCTTCCACACAAGCGTGGTTTGTTTTTGTCTCAACAACGGTATATTCATTATATTCTTGATCGCACTCGCATGACAAATGCCAAACCAGTTAGCACTCCACTTGCCACTACTCCAATGTTTGATCTTCTTACAGGTACAACATTATCTGATCTATCTGAGTACATGTGAATCGTTGGAAGCCTCCAATATCTCTTACTTACACGGCCTGACATTGACTTCGTGGTGAGCAAGCTTTCATAATTCATGCACCGCCCTACCAATGAACATTGGAATGCCGTCAAACGACTATTACGCCATCTCTGTGGAACTTCAGATCATGTTCTAGTTATCCATCGCCAATCTCCTCTGTCTCTTCATGCTTTCTCTTATGCGGATTGGGCTGGGAACAAGGATGACTATACATCCACCAATGCTTATATTGTGTATCTTGGACGCAATCCTATCTCCTGGAGCTCCAAGAAGCAACGAACAATAACTCATTCATCCACCGAGGTAGAGTATCATTCTGTAGTAGCCACTGCTGCCGAGTTAAGTTGGGTATGCTCTCTTCTTACTAAACTTGGTGTTAGTGTATGTTAAATGACAGTGCTCTATTGTGATAATGTTGGAGCAACTCATCTTTGCTCTAATCCGGTATTTCACTCTCACATGAAACGTGTTGCTCTGGATTATCACTTCATTTGCGACCAAGTACAGAATGATGCTCTCTATGTTGCCCACTATTCCTCCGAGGATTAATTAGCGGATGCTCTTACCAAACCTCTTCCACGATAACGCCATCTCAACCTCAAAGCCAAGATTGGAATCTCCTCACGGAGCTCCATCTTGCGAGAGCATATAGAAGGAAATAAAGAATCTATAATTATTTAGATTAGTCTCCTAATTTAGAATATAATTTGAATTTGAATTGATTTGATTTGTAAAGTTCCCTAAATTAAGGGATTCTATAGATTAGGAAAACTGTATATATATCACTCACCATCAATGAAAATGTTATGCCATATTTTCTCATTCTATTTCTTCTTCTATAGTATGAAACTATGAATATATATATATATATATGCATGTGTATATATGTGTGTATGTATATGTATATATGTATGTATGTATGTATGTGGATATGTAAATATATGTGAGTTTGTGTGTATGCATGTGTATTTCATAGTTGTATATATATACATCTATGGGTACATAACTACATATACATATATATATATACATGAGTGTGTATATATTTATATACATATATATATATATACATATATATAGATCTTTGTGAATATATATGTAGGTTTGTAGTTGTGAAAGTTAGTTGTTAGAGAGAATATTTATTAGGTTGAAGATTTGGTGAAAATTCGGAATTGGAAGTCACAACTTCTCATGTAAAATTCAAATTGTAGAATTGGAATTGGAATACAATTCCAATACATTTTGTTGCATCTGAACAATGAATTTGGAATTAGAGCTCCAAATTCCAAATCCAAGGCTCTAATTCGACATTGCCGAATGGACCCTTAGTGTACATTGAAGTTTGGTAATGGCGTTTCTAGCTGTCAAATTTAAATAATTTGTTTTGGATAATATGATTAAGCTTAACCAACAATGATTATGTAATAACTTCTCCAACAACGCTTAGGTTAAATATCAAACTTACCCAACAATAGTTAGGTTAAATGTTAAGTTTAAGATTGTCTCTAACATATATGAATACCTAAGTTGGTCATTCGATTAATCAAACTTTTGATTGCAAATGTCATGTCCAAAGGCACCGTATTTTACATCTATTTGTAGAGCAGACGGTGTGATAGATGTAGTGGGTGACTATCTTCTCTTCCTATGTCACATCCTCTATTCTGAAAATGAATCAACACCTTGAGTTTGACCACTTGGCTAAAGGTTATAGATTTCACAACAATGGTAGAAAATATTTCTTTTTTTTTTCTTTTTTTTTTTTGTGAAAAACAAGCATTATATTAGAAGATGGAATGTAAAAAATAAAGTTCGAGCCACTAACCTTTTCAAATTTTATTATAATTTGAAAATAATTATAATAAATTACGATTTATAGAAACATAAAAATAAAAAATACCCCAAATAAAAATTTATTTACAAATTAGACAATTTTGTTATAATTATTTACAAAATTATCAAATATAAATTCCTAAAATACCGGTTAAGTTATTTTTTACTACTTTAACATCACTGTTTAGGAGAGGAATAGGTTTCAGAAGTAGAGATCAGATTGAGAGGTTCAGGTGGTGGTGGTGGGAATGGAGCCCTAAAATGTAGAGTATGAACACGAGGAGATGGGTAGAGGAAGGGAATGGTATTGGAGGGAAGATGGAAGCGGGTTTGGGAATGGTTAAGGAGGTGGGTTGAGGCATTGTAGTGAGAGAAAGTCTAGAAAGAGAAAGAGAAAGAGAGAGAGGAGTAGGATGTCCTTGTCACTTATTTCAAGCTCACTCATCGAAATTTAGACACGGGCTTAATGGGCATGTATCTATTTTAAATTATAATTTTAAAAACTATTTTACATTTGAGATAATTTAGAATTTTACCCCTATTTTGTTCAATAAAATTTTTTTGACAAAGCTTTACCATTCATCAAAATTTGGATACGGGCTACCATTCAAGTTTGCCTTTTGAACTTCAATTTACAATCTTTACCATTGATGTCTTCCATGTGACTTCTATAATAACAAATGTCACACTCATTATAAATAAACATCTTCAACTGTCTCATCTTAAACAAAACAAACCATCACCAATCACCTCCTCAAATCTCACTCACTAACTAATAACTAATAAATGCAGTCTCAAAAATTCGGTGTCAAAGAGGATAAAAGGATAAGAATACATTGTCACACGAAATCTATGAAATTTCTTTACATATTTGAATACTCAAATCCGTCAAATACTCAACATGATGTGAAACATATTTTTGAAACAAACATAAAGAAAGAGATGTTCAAGTCTGTTTGTATATCTTCCTTTTTCCAGTAAAAAAAACGTAAGTGAGAAAGTGTAGATAAATAAGTAATAAAAATTTCATATGTATCACAAAATAAAGATTACATAGTGTAGATTAACTTTTGGTAATGGAGTTTTCAACTGTTAAGGCGGCAAGAAGCAGAGACATGTAGTAAATTGACGTGACACATTGAATTTCAATGTATAATATCAGAATTGATGTTTTCTTTTATTTTAGATAATGGGATTAAGCTTATCCAATAATGATTACATAATAACTTCCCCAACAATGCTTAGCTTGAATATCAAGCCTACCCAACAATGCTTAGCTTTAATCTTAAGCTTAAGATTGTCTCTAACATATATGAATACCTAAGTTAGCTATTAATCAAATTTTTTATTGCATCATTTTCTCTTAAGTTTTCATCACTTCTCTCTGTTATTTTTCTTTCAAATTTAGACCACCAGCCGATAAGATTATGATCCTTCCAGGGCCTAGGAGGCCATCTAGGGCCTCAATTTGTTTTATATTAGTATTAGGCCCAAAATTATATATATATATATATATATGTTAGTATAGGCCCAAACATAAAAGGTTTCTTACCCAATCCTATACCAATTCATATGTTAAACTAATAAAATCCAGCCCATTCTTCCAATAATTAAATTAAAACAAACCCAACCCAAAGAGAACTTAAAATTAATACAAGGACTTTGAATGCATATAAAGGGGCCTCAATTGTTTTTCTCTTTGTATTAGTATAGGCCCAAATATGATTTTTTAAATTATAGTCCAATATAAATTAGAATTCAACCCAATATTACACTTACAATAGGGAAAGTTTATTTAGAGTAGTATTTTTGCTCTCTAAAATTTTTTTACTAGGACACATAAGTCTGACTTTTGACAAGCATTTACAGATAAGTTCAAATTCAATTTTTATTTCAAAAGTATCTTGTACTAATCATTCATTTCATACCCTTCATATTTCTTTGTTTTAATATGTGAAATCTATACAAAAGAAGCACAAAGTAATTATGTAGTGCTTTTGCCATTCGTTTAAAATTTGAATCTATAAAATACTTACACTTTTAAAAAAATTGCATCGCGTGAAATAAAGGGACTCAAAAATATTTTCGCATAAGGAATTTGCATCGCGTGAAATGAAGGGCCCCAAAAGCATTTTCGCCTTCAATCTCGCCTAGGGCCCCAAAAACTTTTGGCACTCTCAGGGCCAGCCCTAGATCCTTCTAGTGTCTAACCACAACGCCACATGGTCTGAACTAATAACTAGAGCTAATCATTTAATATTTTACAATGTTCTGGATAAACAACCTTTGGAAACGCTACTAAGGATCGGGTGAAGAATAGAAAACGTCCGCTACTGCCCACGGGATAAGATCACGGTATTTGGCATCCATTTGTACAACAAATGAGTGTGATAGATGTGGTGGGTGACTATCTTTCTTTCGATGTCACATCCTTTGTTTTAAAAATGAATCAATATCATGAATTTGACCACTTGACTAAAAGTTATAAAGCTAGTTTCACAACAATGACAGCAAAGGTTTTTTTTTTCCGCAAAAAGCAAGCATTGTATTAATGAATGAAGGTCAAAAAATCCAAATACAAGAGGGGTAGACCATAAAATCTATATATAATATGCATAATTTAGACGGAATGTGATCATGATCATTTGGGATGTTAAAGTAAGGTTTAGAAGATGGAATGCAATGAAGAAAGTTATAGCCACTAACTTTTAAAAATCAACCGATCTCCATTCTCTAGAAGTTTGAGGACCCTCCTATGCTTGTTTTGAGCTGAAATGGTGGGAGTATGCTCTTTTTGTTGATGAAGAAAATGAGTCAAACCTCAGCTCCTAACTTATCTTCTTTTTTATTGGTTAATAGCTCCTAACTTATCTTATGCAATGATTTATGAACTTTTAAAGTTTGGTGCTCCAAGACAAGGTGTAAATGGATACATTGCTTTTGCTTATGAATGGGTACATTAAAAATTGCATGGTGACTAATTCTATATAAAGTACCTGAACTATCTACAGTTATACAAGTTTGAAGTTTAATATTTTATCCATATTTAATAATTGTGTTGAATTTAGAGTACGTTTTAAAATTTATCACAAAGTCTAGTGTTGTTGACACGTAAGTCTTGAAAATTGGAGAAAAATAAATGTATAGATGTAGATGTGTAAAAATGCACAACATAAAAATGAATGCTTTATTGAAATATATATCACATATTTATGCATAAGTTTATGTGCCTCATGCCCATCCATGACGATAAACATGCCTTAATTAATGTGATTTGGATGTCAATCCCTTATGATAAGGCCTTGAAATTTGGCCACTAATTTCAAGGGATTAATGTACACCCATTTACAGCTATATAGGACCTTCCTTCGTAATGAGCTTATAATTTTAGCCTTTATTAGTGGCGGTGTTTATTAGTGGGGTTGGACCTGATTTCAATGATGCAAGAGTCCAAGACAATACTAATTTAGTGATGTGGCAGTATTTATTAGTGGGATTAAAAGGTAACGGGCCTGACAGCTAGCCCCAATAGCTCATTAAATGTAAAAGTTGTATATTAACTACTAAAATGACCAAAGTCTATAGTCTATATTCTCTCTCAACCTTATATATATACACAGATGCATACAAATATCAAAACCCCAATAGTCTATAGTCTAATACTCAATAATTACTAGCCGCCCATCTCTATCTCTTTATTTTTCTCATTGTCCTGCAATGATTCTTGTTGTTCCACTATTTCAGGTATATGAATATGACCCACTTAAATCAATAACTCACTTCTTGAAAACATCACATATATGACTTGTACTACTCCAAGATATAATTAATGCTTAGACATGATTCTCTTGATGACCTTATTAATTTTGTACCATATGCTACCAAAATAGTCCATCACAAAAAAACTTATTCATAAAATTAATGTGAATTTCCACTTGCGTCCACCACCCAAAAAGAATGAAATTTTTTCCACATGCCCGGATCCTTCGCAACCTTGTTTAGACTATTTTTCTCCCCCCAAAAAAGAATGGGGACTGATTGTATTTTCAATTAAATTTTATCTAATAGAGAAAGATTAAAAAAATAATCTCAAAATATGAAAAACACTTTAGCAAGCACTGTAGCAAAATATTGTGTAGTACTATAGAGACACTATAGTGCAGACAAACAACACTGTAGCACACTGTAGACTTTTTGATTTTTTTTTGCATTTTTTATCTTTAAATAGTTATCTTTCTTACAAACGAAGACATCATTTCTTGTATCATTTTCCTTCCTTTTGCTTCGTTTTACTTTGTAAGAAAGTTTCCTCTTTCATTTGGAGGTTAGTTTTGAATTGACTTATACATAAATAAATACACTTTCTTTTGCCCATTTTTTTGCAAGACAATACACACACACACACACACATCAAAGGATGAGAGCCAGCCAAATAACCCCTATCTTCTCGTCCTTTCTTCCTTCTTTCTTCCCAATTTTCATCCTTTTTCGGAGGTTTTCGGTCCAAGAATTGAATATCAAGTGTGTTCTCCACGTTGTTGGCTACACAACAACATATAGAACGGTATGTGATCTCCTTTGTTTTAATTTAATTTGTTTTGGGAAGTTTTCGAATTATAGATCTAATTGTTCCAACCAATCCTAAGCTTCTTATCCCTGATTTTTAAATGGTGTTCGGCTCATATAGACTTTTTGAAACATTTACAGTACGTTTTTGTGTGTGTTGTGATGTATCCCTAAAAATTTCAGAAAATTTTAATGAGTATGTATTTTAGTAAAATTCCCGAAATGCAGGTTGTTTGGGTTAGTGTTTGTAACACCCCATATTCTTTTCCCAATTTTCTAGAATTATTTTTCGATTTAATTTCGGTTATGACGTCACTTGTTCATGACATCATGGTTATTCTTGGCATCTCACGTGTAAATTTTTCGCGTTTATGTCTTGATACGACGGGATGACGCGGCCATTGACTTGTTGACTACTTCGTGGATTGTCGTTGGCGATTACGAGAATTGACGGTGAGTTTAATGTTTCTAACTGGAGAAACATTGACGTGAGTTCTGGATTCGACAGCACGACTTTTCGATTTCTCTTCATTGACTTCGTGGACTTCTGTGGCTATTACGTGACTTGACGTGACGATAGTATTTTGAACTTAGTGAAACGTTTAAGTCGGATCTTATTATTGACTCAGTGGATTTGTTTTAACGTTTGACGTTTAGTGCTGCGACTGGTTGACGATACAATTTGTATATCCGACGTTAAATGTTTTGACTCAGTTGTTCGAGTCCAATAGTTAGTGTTTCGGGCTTGATGAAACATTGACGTGAGTCTTTCTTATCGATTACGCGATTTTGTTGTGACGATTCACGGCTAGTGCTTTGACTGGATGGCGACACGCTTAGTATGTCCGACATCCGAGGCTTTAACTCAGTCTTTCGAGTTAGGTATTTAGTGTTGTAAGGGTCCGACGTTCTTGTTTTCCCTTGTAATGAGGTTAGTATCTACTTTGTTTTTCGTATTTCTACGTGCCCTATGTGTTGATGTGAATTTATATGTGCCTTAGTTGTTTGACTTACGTGCTTATGTGTATTTGTATTATCATGTTCGTTCTTCATGTTTGTACGTACGTGATAAGTATAATACGATTTTGTTTAAACCTGTAGCGTTTCGACTTGACAACACGTTTGGTTTATTCGGCATTTATGATTTTGATTTGGTTAGGTTAGTGACGACTCCGATGATCGAGTAGTTGAGTCTCGTACCCGGAGTGTTTATTTTGACTTATATTATTTCTTGATTATCTGTAGTGTTTACGGGGGGCGTAAGATATACATTGCGATTCGATTCGTGATTTATTTTAGTTTATATCCGACTATATAGCCGAATTATTTATTCCGGACTTTATTGGTTATTCGGAGTACCGTGGGGTTTTCAGTGATCTAATTGGTGGATAAATTTTGTGCCCCAGAGTTTTATTTAGGCCTATATTATTTATTTGGAGTCCGGTGAATTTTATGGGCTCAAGTGAAATTATTTGAGTGTCCCCGGTATATTTTATGAGACTTATTTTATTTATGCGAATTTAATTATGACTATATATATATATGGGTTTCATGCCCTAGGTTATTTATTTCAGTTATATTATTTATTGGGCGTCTCGTTTGTATTTACGGGCACATGTTATATTATTTTGGGGTTCCCGATATATTTTCGGGATTTATTGTTCGTATGTATATATGTTATTAATTGGGAATATATGTATATATGGGTATTTATATATATTTAATTATATAGGTAAATATACAGATATATAGTGTGTATATGTGGTTGAGAGAATACCCGAACCTTCTGGTTATTTCTCCTTGTTTCTCCTTTATCACAGACATGCTGCTCTCTCGTCACTCATCATGGATCGGTTAGAGAGAGAGAGATAACGAGAAAGAGGAGCGAAACACACGACTTGTTAGAGTTCACTAGAGCCGACGATGGATGAGGCTGTTGATGGTGGCTCACGCCGGAGCTGTTGGCACGATCTGGCTACGGTGGTGGTGCTCACATCGGAGCCTGGTGGTGTGGCCGCTGCTGTAGTGGGGCGATTCAGCTTGTATCTGGCGAGCAGATTTCAGGTTCGGCCTAGGGTTTTGGCTGGAGAGATGAGCTGATTTCACTAGAGGAGGGGATGATAACGGCGCTGGTGGCGTGATATGGTGACGGCGTGTAGTGGTGGTCACACTGGTGGTGGCGTGGTCTAGCCATGTGTAGTGACGAATAATGGAGTGTTCGGTCGGACTGAGTCGGGTTGACTCAGTGGCGAGTTGGGCTCGGTTTGGGCTGATTTTTAGAGGATAGCTCGGCCTCGGTACCATGTACGTTATATTTCAAATTGGTGCGAAACCGTCGAGCGGTTCTCCAGGAATTTCAGATTTTTGGTATGGTTTTCAGTTCAGTTTTTTGTAGATTTGTTCCGAATTATTTATCGATCGCTAACGGGTTTCAACTATATTGAATAGGATGGTAAGACGGTCGTTTCAACACATTCGAAATATTTTTCAGACAACTTTGGGCGGCGAGCACTATTCACGGTCGGTACTATTCACAATGGGACTGTTTGTAAGCGAGTAAATTAGGTGGGAGCATATATATATATATCTGACACTCACTAATAGTCCGTAGAAAATATTAATAAATCCTCGTTGCATGTTTTTGGGTAAATAAATACATTCAAATTAAATTCCTAGTGATAAATTGGAATCTAGGAATTTCATAGAATTTACGGAATACCCATAAATGGATTAAATGATGCCAAAGTTAGAAATTCCTTTGGAGAAATTAAATAAATTATTTCTCAGATTTTAAATAATTATAAATCTATTTAAAATCGATATAGGCGGTTTAATACCCCTTGAGCTTGGAATAAGTTTATAGAAAGTGTATGTGAACGTATATCCGGTAAATAAATTTCTCCCCTATTATTTATATTTTATTAAAATTAAAAATAAGTTAGGGGGATTCACGAAAATGAGGGACGTTATAACCTAGACTTGATTTTAATTCCCTTGTTGATTTTCTCGTAAATTATAAAGAAATTAAATTGCGAACTTAATTGTCTAATTTTTCCTGAGGCGGATTAATTTGAAAACAATTATTGGGAATTAAATTAAAAGCATGTTGGAATATAAAATCTATAAAGATTGGGTAATTGAGAACCCGATTATTTATGTGATAAATGAAAATTGATTTATTATATAATTGAAATTGTCAAACATGCTTTGTATGAGATTGCTTGGTTTTTATGCCGTGTTATTGAGTATATTAAATTCATATGGAGGCATTTTTCATTCATATAGCACCATGGTATATATATATTGTTTCGGTGCATGTTGCATGCCTCAGTTATATCACGTACATGTCTGGATCGTTTGGAATGTTGCAACAACTGGCCAGGGGGTGGTCTAGCACCCAGGGAGCTAGTAACTCTCGATTCTCTAGACGTTGGGGGTGATGGTTGGGCCTCACTCGCCGGTTCCCGGGCGGACTTGTGGTCTCCGCACTCTATTTGGCGACGCCCACCCTTCCTGTTGTGGGTTTGTTGGCCCAGTAGTGAACGGTTTGGGATTCCTGGATATTTGTTTCACCCTCTAGTGGTTAGGGTTGCATTGGAGTTGTATTGTCATTGCATTGACATTCATATTGAGCATTTATTTGACATGTGATTATCTGTTATTATTGCTTATTGATATTAAACATGTTTTATCTGAAAATTTAATAAGAGATTTGTATTATTCTCTTAGGCGCTAGGGCGCGGTATTTGTGATGGATATTATAATCGTGGTTAAATTATAATGAAAGTTGTGAATTTCCTAGTGTAAAGGAAACCGTGAAAACTTAAAGTTAAAAAGTGAAAAGTGACCTTGGGGCGTAACGATTCCCCGCATGTTAAGCTCTAGTTGAGCTGGGTAGCAGTATATTGTGATCTTGGCCACATAGGCCTTTGTGATTGGCGATTAGTATCATCACAGGATGATTGCTAGACCTCTCCGGTAGTGTGGAGTATTCCTGTTCACTTAGCTTTTGAAATTTTGAGCTTATCGCTCATTCTCTCACTTTGACAGTGTATGAGTTATAGACGGTTCTTTGTCGTGTTTATTGAAAATCTCCTTCCGTAAGTGCTCTTGTGAAGTTAGTGAACTCAGGGCATGGTTTGTCCCGTCCTTGAAACCTTGGTTATGATTGAGTCTTTGGAGTCAAATATTCAAAGTTTTGAAAACTTAAAACTTGGGGATTTTATAAAATGTGTTCTTTGTTTATCCCGAGAGTTGTTAACTATTTTTGGAAAGACAGAAGCTTAAATACCTGTTTTATAAAATATGTTTTGAATTCTCAGTACCGGGAGTATCGGTAGAAATCTATTTTTGAAAGAAATTTCAGAAAAACTCCATTTAAAATTGTTTTGTAAAATCGGTGAATTAGGACACGGTTTGTCCTTGTTCTAGAAATCTCGATATTATTTTCGAGGTGTCAATATTGTTAGAGGTTGATAAATTCAGGTTTCTCCTAGCTCGTTGTCTGGAGTTCCTTCTTGTGCCCGGTTTTGTTTGGGCTTTCTTTTAGAATTATTTTTATAAAATTTTAATTAAATGTTAAAGGTCTTTGAACGAGATTTAAAAGAAGTTTAAAAGTGATTTTTAAATGATTATTGGTTTGAACTCTAGTAGTTCTTCCTGCCCGTATAGGTATTTCTTGGGCTTGAGCCAGGACTTGTGATGTTGACTCACACACACCTAGTGTGATTCCTGTTGTTTCGGTTGGGTTAGGAGACGTTGGAACCAAATGAGATTTGACCAGGTTCTAACTTTTTCTTAAAAACTGGTTGAATCCTCCGGGATTCAACATTTTTCTTTAAAAACCCGAGGAGCATGGCATATGTTTGAGACTAAACGACTCCAATACCCCATTCTAGTGCCTAGATAGGCAGTATGAGTCGAGATAGTTCGGTTGGTTACCGAATCCGGTGTGGTGATAGTACTTCCCTGTTTATGTTTCTTCGGGTGAACGGGTTGGTTCATTTGTTGTTGTACGTAGAAGAATGGTTATTCCCTTTCAATAGTCCTAAGGAGTGACCTATTTACCTCATAGGAACCTTGAGTAGCGTGTTAGGTACACGGTAGGGTGGATAGCTAGTCTTATTGTATCTCTAGATGAGAGCGGAGTTCAGATTGTTTGTCTATAGGCCTAGGCGACAGGCTTAGTTACGTACAGGACGTTATATATATATGTACGTAGATATATGTGTTGTTTATGTTTTCATTGATATGTAGTTCTTATGAGTTTCGTAGTTACTCGAGGTTAGTGATGAGGTTATTGATGGGGTCTCGGATTGGCGGGGTGCCATATGAGACGATTGACTGGCCTAGGATAGATGCATGCACACAGGATGGTTAATCTTTTCTAGACGGCTATGAGTGTGATGTTTTGATATTATGGTGAGCCCCCGAGGTTGTGTTCACCCCCACACAGGTTGCAGGTAGACACAACACGACTTCTGCTTGGCGGCGACGATACGGGTGATTTGGGACGCTAGTTTTATTCCTCTTTCCGTAGTCACACTCGTATATTCTTTCATTCTCATAGGAGCCAGGTTGTTGGCAAATCCCCTTGTGTTGTATCTTCATTTTGTGTATTTATTATTTTCGGGGTGCCTTTGTATCATTTCGGCACTACTACTGAGTTTTATGTATTCTTATTTGAGCTTGGTGGCTCAGTAGGTAATTGTTGTTTTGGGGTGCCTTTATACCTTTTCGGCATCGCCATGTGGTTTTCTTTATATTTTCATTTCAGCATTTGGGGCTCTATTGATTTTAGAAGGGTTTTGGAGAGGTATTGGTGTTCTTTTCCACTACCTCGGCCCTAGTAGGTTTCTGGAATGTTGGGCTACGTGCCATTGCTTTTATTCTTGTTATTATGGGCAGGTTGTTCTGTTGTGATGAATTTGGGTTGTCCGGATGTTCCAATTACAAACGAAACTCTGCCGGATTTTCGTTAGAATTCTTTACTGAGTTTCTATCACTCAGGTGACATGGGATACTTCGTATTCATTCATATTCCATGTATTTTCTTGTTTTTGTTGATTTTGGTTGTCATTTTCAGTAACGTCATACCTCGGGATTCGCTGATTCTCCGGATTAGAGTCTCAGGAATAACGGGGCGTGACAAAGTGTTGTTATTGACAAAACTGTTTTTTTGTTCCATTCGGTCCCATTATATTCATGTTTTTGTGTTTCCAAAATTTTGATAATTTGACAACATGCTTTAGTATATATCTAATAGCATTCCTGAAAAATTAAAAAGATTTTGATAAGTATTTATTTTACTAAAAATCATGGAAACAAGCTGTCCCGTTTATGCTTTATTACTTGTTGGTCTATTTTTTGTTTCAGTTCGGCTCTATTTTCCATACATTCTTTGACTCCAAAAATTCTAAAACAATTACTGGATGCTATCATATATGTCTAGTATATCTCGACCAAATTTCATAATTTTTTTATGTATAGATATTTTTATAAAACATTTGGAGTAGTAGTTATTCGTAGTATATCCCTGTTACGAAATGTGATTCCTGGTACTGATTTGAATAATCTATAGTTATCGGATAATTTCAGAATTTTAAAAGTTACAAAGAATAAAAAATTCGAGAAATGACTGTTCGGTGCATAATTCAGTTATGAAATCCTAATTTTTTATATCAATTTCAACCACTTATGGTTATTAGAAATATTTGAAAATTTTATTGTGATCCTACTAATGCATATTATGTCTTCATACCATTGTTCTTCATAAGCATTTTGGGGGGTGATGCGATGGAAACCTATAAACTTGGTGTCGATGCTAACAAACGGATAAGAATACATCATCCCATGGAGTCTATGAAATTCCTCTGCATAGTTGAATTCCCAAACCTATCGAATACTCGACATGACATGAGTTAATGTTGACTTGTTATTTGAATTGTGCCTCGTGTATAGCACTTTCTTGATCGCCATGTCACAATGGTTGGTGATATGGACATATATGTGTTTATGCCTTATTAATGTCGGTAAGAGTGGCATCACCAAGTAAAAAACTTAAGAATCTTGAATTTAAAGAACTAAAAACTGATATTTGTGGAAAGAACACATGGCGTTTCGACCTCACCCCCTCACTTCATTAAAGTTTTTCTCATTTTAAAACTTTCCCTATAGTTTTTAATGTATATGTAAATGTTTGGAGTAGGAGGTGTCGACAATTGAAGCCCGAACAAAAGCGCTAAATTTGACATCTTCATTTCCCGAAGCTACCAGTTTTGGGGTTGGTTCTGCACAGTTGTACAGTTTTGAGCATAATGTTTTCTACGCTCAAATTTTTTCGAATATTTTTGAACTTTGGAAAGATAACAAAATTAAGTTGAGTATAGGCTTTTGAACCACCCAGTTTGGAGTAGTTTTGAATGATTTGTGTCTGTTTGGAGATGAGGGTGTTTTTCAATTCTTCGAGCACTTCACCAATTTTCGAAGATTCTTTGGGGATCTCCTTTAGTTGTCTTAGGAATTTATCCTAGGTGTTCTAACGACTCTTTTGTGATTCCATTGAGGTTGTTTGGGACAGTCTGTAATTGGTAAGTGTGCACACATAGTCTTCTTTTTCTCTCTTCTTCCAGACTTCAGTAACAACCCAAGGTACATCACTGTCATTGATGTGGAAACATATGAGATCATGTGTAATGATCAAGTGTGGTCTTTCCCCTATCTTCTTAGTTGAGGTGTTACAGACTGTGCAATTGAATTAGGGATCTCAAATTTAGGATGTGTTGTGGTTTAGAGAGTGTTGATTGGTTGGGATATAGTGAGCCTCTAGATATATGTTCCTAGATCCTAGCGTGTATTCGGAAGTCTCGGGGAAAAACAAAGTTAGTCGAGCCTTAAAAACCATTTTCTAAAAACCGTTAAATCCCTTGGGATTCATTTTCTTTGACTTTTGCTCTCGACCTCCTTTTTAATCTCAATATTTCTGGTACCATCCTATATGCACCAATAAGTGGCATGAACTTATAGGTAGCCTTATGGGTTGTGGTTTTTGGCGTGGTGTCGAAACCTTTCTCCTCACGTTTTCTCCAACCTTGAGTTGTTAGAAATGAGGGTTTGTGACCCTTGTGTTCTTAAATTTTTTTCCATGGCTTTCCTTATTCGTGAAAGCATTATAGAGGTGTTGGTATTGGTGGATAGACGCAAGTGTCCATGTTTAGTGTTCTTAGGCACGAAAGTGATGTGTACATAGAACGAGTGTTGTATATGTGTGTTGATGGACATGTGTCTCACTCTATATGATTAGGGATCAACATAGAGGTCATTCCTTAGTTCAGATGTACGTGATTGATTTTTGAGGTGGTTATTCCACCAACCTTGAGAGATTTGTGTCAGGGGTACGAGTTTATGTTGCCAGCTGCTTTGTTTAGTATGTGATATACGCTAAATATGGCCTATTTTAAGCCCCTATCTTGCTATTGTTATGTCCTTTCATTTAATTATTTGGTGTTTTTCTGTTGTTTGTGTGATTAAGCATGTTTCGGGAGCTTAATGAAGAAATAAAGTTAACTTTGGTAAATTAACCAAATACACGTTCCTTTCTATCCAAGAGGATAGTCAAAAAGGTGTTTTCAATACAAAAATATTTCCCGGAGGGGAAAAATGGCATTTTCTGAATCCGTCACCTAAAGCAAAAAGTCTCATGGAATCAAGATGGTCATTTTGGCACAGTTGTGTAGAAAAGTGGTTTTCATGAAGAATCTACGCTCAAGCTTAAGCCTACAAAAGCAAAAGGTGGCCAGAAACTGATTTTCTACGCTCAAGACCTACGCATAAGGCGTAGGTGCGACAGGAATTTTAAAATTATGCTGTAAATTCCCAATTTGCCCCTGTTTTGATTCTACAATATCTATACGACTCCCACACCTTAAAGTACGTTTAAATCACCTATTTTTCATCGGAGAGAAGGGTTTGGACTGATTGATGGTGAAATTGCCAAAAAGGGCGACCATTAGGGTTTCCCTCGGCCTTATCTATAAATACCAAACTTTACATCAGTTTGGGGGAGATTTTACATACGTTTAATTTTAGAGCAACCTATGAAGTTATATATCTTTGAAGAAGAGAAGCCATATCAAGACCTAGAGATCTGGAGAAGAAGGACATGGAGATCGATTCTACACCAATGATGCAGTCTTCCTCTTCCATGCCCAACTAACTCGGTATCTATGGTTTTCTAGCAAAACCCTAGCCAAGTAATGTAGTTCTTATTTGTTTTCAATTGTAACGAGGAAAAACTGTGATCATACTGTGATGATTGTAGTGGATAAGAGACCGCTTTTATTCTTGATACAAGTTTATATATATATTCTGATTCTTGTCTTAGACTGAATGAATATATTTATTTTACACAATCATGATTATTCACTATGGGCTTGAACTCGGATACTTAATTTATGATTTCCTACACAATGGTGGTAATAAAACTCAAAAACCCTAGGTTAACACAAGCCATGCCTTGACGAGTTGATATAGACATGCTTTAGTTTATTTTCATGCATTAGGAGTAGATTAGAGTAATTTAATTGGCATGTACGAGTCAGTTCAGTCATGAGATGGGTTGTCGCAATCCGGTTGACAGTATTCCTTTTGGGATCTTATTTAGCTATTTGTGGTATGACATAATTCACAGTTTATGGATCGTCCTCTTGCAATTGTTACATTGATAGAATTATGTTATGTAGTTAGTGGTGGAGTGATGAAAACCCTAATTTTCTCTCTCTCTTGAATCACAAATCAGTTTACTTTGCTTTTTAGAATAATTTAGTTAATTTAGATAATTCTGTTTTCGATCATCAAAACAAACAACTTTCATAAATATAACTTATTATTTTTGAACTGTTAAAGTGAACAATCTTAGTCTTTGTGGGATCGATATCCCTTACTCAAGCCGTTGCTATTCTACAATTGATACATGCGCTTACGTAGGGTAAATCCTTGCGTCTATAAGGTGTTGTTTTTAACCACATATTTTATACACACCTGGACCACATCAGTATGTATGTGATGGGCCTTGTTTTGCCCTTCGGTGTGAGTAAAACTATATATATACATACCTATGTCATGTTATATATGTATATATACATATGTGGTTATGTGCGTGAGTACTCTGTGACTATATGTTTGACTTGTTATGTGTTTCTATCTTTGTTTATACCTGCTTGGGGTGTATGGAGATTATCTTGGGGTCTCGGATTGGTGTGAGTGTCATGTAAGAACGAAGTTATAGTCAAGGTATGGGGGCAGTTGCCCCCCATGATTTTTTTTTAATAATTATAATAGGAAAATTAGTTTTTAGGGATAATTATAGATTAAAGGTAAGTTTTGACCCCCATAGATTTTCTAAAAAAATAGGCTTATTGCCCCTCATACCAAAATCCATAACTTAATAAGCCCACAATTCATAACTCAAATAAGCTCAAAATCCATAACCATGCTTAAAAGTAAGTCCAAAACAACTCATCTCAAAAGATCACAACCCACCCCAATTTAATTAATCAGCCCATGGCCTATCCATCTTAATTCCTAAATGAGCCCTAATTGAGTTTGAGAAACATCAGAGTACTCAAGCATTCACGAAACAGCTGACCAAAACCTTTTTATCAAATCAATTCCGTCTGCAGCTCTCTTTCTCGGTATGTGAAACACTTTTTCTCGCGGATCGTAACTCTCTCTCTTGCTCTTTTGATCACAAGCTCAGGCGTGGTCGCGCGATTCACTCTTTCTGGTAAGTTTACAGTCATAACTTTTCAATATCTATTTTTCAAATTGTGTATTTATTTCTTTACTTTAATTTTTCATTTGATTTTGTGTTAAATTTAGGTTAATTTGAATGCTTTAAAAATCAAATTAAAATGTCAAATTAAAATACTTTAGTTTCAAGTAGGAACAAATTCTATATTATTGGATTTTTATGTTCCTTATATATTCTACATTTTCAAGTCTTTTAATACTTTGATTAGTTATCTAGTCCCACCAGAAAAGAACTATCATTTGATTAGTTAATTTTATAAAATTTATTTGATTCAGTAATGAATAAATGGGTCGTAAAAGGACCGCCACGTGTTGGTTGTTCCTCTTCAAAGCAAAGTGATGAAAATATCGAGCTCGAGGATCTTCCTGCAGATCCTGGACTATAACCTCCAATTTTACATTACAAAACTAATGTGAGAGATCAAGTTCGTAGAGCATATCTACTAAAAGGAGCCTGCCAACCTCGCAATCATGATTTTACTCAAAAAATGATGGGAACTTTGTTACGACAATTCGAGAGATGACTGTTCGGTGTACAATAAAATCTAAAATGATTGGTTTGATTAATTTCATTGGTTAGAATATAATATATCTAAAGATGCAGTATATTGCCAACATTGCTATATTTTTTAAAAAAGTTGGAGACCGGGCGGGAACTGATATATTTGTGATTGGAGGTTTTCAAATTGGAAGAAAAAGAAAGACTTGATTTCCACGTTGGAAATTCGAACAATGATCACAATTGTACATTGGGTGAGTGTCAAGATTTAATGAAACAAGATCAACACATCCAATCAATTTTTTTCAAGCATTCAGACAAGGCACAAATTTATTATCGAACTCGATTGACCGCATCAATTGATTGCATTCGACATCTATTGAAACTAGGGCAAGCATTTCGTGGAGATGATGAAACTGAAGATTCAATGCATCAAGGGAAGTTTCTTGAGTCATTGAGGTTTCTTGCAATCCACAATGAAAATGTTAAGGCCGTTTCATTGAAAAATGCTCCAAAAAATCATAAATTGACGTCACCAATGATTCAAAAGAATATTGTTAACGATGTTGAATTTGAGACTATCAATGTCATCCTTAGAGATATGGGCGATGATATTTTCTCTATTCTAATTGACGAGTCCAAAGACATATCTTCAAAGGAGAAATGGCTTGTGTGGTACGTGTTAAAAATGCACCCTTAAGATGGCTAGGTTTTACCTATTGCAAGCGTATGAATCTATTGTAGCACAAATTGGCTTAAGAAATGGAATATCAATTCCACAAAGACTTGGATTACTTACTCTATTAATTTAACAATATTGAATTATATTTGAAAAAGATTTGATTGGTTTCTTTTGAGATCTATGATTAAATTAACTAAAACAAAATTTAAAAATAGTTCTGAGTCAAGATAGAGAAAAACTAGGGTTTTCATCGCTCCACCACTAACCGCATAATATAACCCTTAATTTGCTCAATTGTAAATAGGGCGATACATCACTGTGAATCAGATTGTACCGCAAATAGTCGAATAAGTCCCAAAAATGATACTATTAACCGGATTCGCTATAACCCATCTCCAGACAGAGTGTGATTAGTACATGCCATTTACTTTACTCTAATATACTCCTAATGCATGAAATTAAACTAAAGCATGTCCATATCACCTCGCCGAAGCATGGCCTGTATAAATCTGGGATTTCAAGTGTTAAGCATCATTATGTAAAAAATCATGCTATGTTTATGATAACATGATTGAGTAAGATAATATATTCATTCCATCTAAAACAAGAATTTAGAATAATTATAAAAATTTTTGTCAAGAATAAAAATGATCACTATTCTACACAATCATCACAGTGTGGTCACAGTTTCTCCTCAATACAATTGAAACAAAATTAAGAACTATATTACTTGGCTAGGATTTTGCTAGAAAACCATAGATACTGAGTTAGTTGCTCATGTCGGCTGGTGAGTACATCATTGGTGTAAAAACCGCCTCCATGATCTTCTTCCTTGGATCTCTAGATATTGAATTTCTTCTCTTTGATAGATGAATCCCCATAAAGTGTTCTGAAAAATTATGTGAATATGCTAGCCCCCTAGGTCAACATCACACCTTGGTATTTATAGACAAAGTTGAGGGAAACCATAATTTCCTGTCTTTTCTATTGAAAGTAGGATTCCCCTTTTATGTGATTCTCTTCCAAACTAAGCAAAACCCTTCAATCTGATATACGATGTGTCAAAATCACGTGTATAGAGGTGGTAAAGTTGTGATCAAGTCAAGGGATTTAAGTCGGACCAAACTTGTAAT
Source organism: Cornus suecica (assembly GCA_963922005.1). Taxonomy (NCBI): domain Eukaryota; kingdom Viridiplantae; phylum Streptophyta; class Magnoliopsida; order Cornales; family Cornaceae; genus Cornus; species Cornus suecica. The sequence continues at coordinate 4,323,951 of OY998248.1, read as the reverse complement.
TTCATAGATTTTCCTACGATTGACCCCTACGCTTCAGCGTAGCTTAATCGTAGGCTAAAAAACCCCAATCGTAGGTCAAGCGTAGTTTTAACACTTTCTAGTCACTTTTAACTACTGTAAGCGTAGGTCAAGCGTAACATTTTTCATGGAAATAATTTTTCTTGATAGTTGCTCCGTTTGAACCCCCTCAAATCCATTAGTGTGTTTCCTGAAGTTACGACTCTGAAAAATGACATTTTTGCCCTCTGGGAGACACTTTTTGCTTGAAAACACCTCTTTTGCTCTCTCTCTTTGGATAGACACAAGCACTTCCTTGGTTAATTCACCAAAGTTAGCTCATTTTCTTCATTAAACTCCTAAAACACGCTTAGACAAATAAACCGCATAAAAATACCGAGGACTTGTTTGGGACACGTTTTGTTTGTTTTGTTATTTGCCATTTTGTTTTTACTCGAAACAATGTAGACAATTTTGTTGTAAGATGTTTTTATGACAAATTAAAATTTTGAAAATGAAAATATAATATATATATTTTTAATTTGACCCAAATAATTTTTAGCTACATTGCCCAAGCAAATCGTGCAAAAGCTCCAAAAATATCAAAAAATATTTTATTAAAATATTTTAACAATTCAATGCAAAACAAAATTTATGCCAAATGAGCCTCAAGTAATGGAATGTAAAGACGTAACAATAGCAAGTTAGGGGCCTAAAATGGATAATATTTGACACCTAACATACCCCCAAACTTACATATTGCTAGTCCCTTAGCAATGTATTCAAGAGAACTTTAAAAACTATCATGTGATGATTTTTTTTATTCTAACTACTCTACATTAATCCCTTACTTTCGTGAGAGTCAACGATTACACTTAGCACGTGTAACATGCTTTTTAAACCTTTCGGCAACACCGAGTGGACGAGTGAAGTCTCGTGAGGGTTAACTATACTACCCACAACTTCTCCATTCTTCATTCTCACGCATTCATGCATTCACATACTCATCAACCAAGCTATGCTATAATGTATAAGATAACATGGATGCAAACATTCTTACTCACTACCAAACAATAACTATCTCGAGCTAATGTTGTGAATGGTCCCCACTAAAGTAAATAACTTCGTTAATCTCTACTCCCAATTCGGACAACCTTCCGTGTTTGTGAACATTCTCCTATGGTAGACCAATATTTATTCTTCTACTTCATTGATCAAACTTTGTCATATTATATGTAAAACTCCTTATTTCCATTTCTTTCCACTTTATCCCGTTTTGTCTTTCTAATCTTCGGACTTTCCAGCGAAGATTTTTAGTCCCAACCAATTAAGCCCGAGCTTCTTCCTTGGTATTTAAGCTAATTAGTTTTCTCCCTTTTTTACGTGAACACTATGCTACTTTGTGGTAGGAGGCCCGGTTACTCAAATCGATGAACTAATTTTTGCAGTTTATTTGATATATTTTCAAAAATATTCAGATTTCTTCCATATCAACTCAATATCATCTCCCATTTTCCCCTTTTATGGTGACAAATCGAATTTTTCAACTACATAGTCAAAGATCAATTAATTATCCCATAGTGAATATATGCATCTACTTATAGGTCAAGATCATCCTTCTCTGTTTCAATTTCATTAATTCATTAACCCATGTAAAACCACATCACTTCACTAACTCAATTAATCATTACTCTCATGAGCGGAAATATCGTATAACATACTACTTATATATCATAAACACACACTCAATCAACTTGTAATGCAAAATACTCATGAATGAAAACAAAGAACTTCTCAACAAATTTCAAATTTTAAATACCTTATGGCCAACTATACATTCCCCCCAAATTTAAATTAAACCATGCCCTCATGGTTCACCATCATACTCATGAGAAAGAATATAGTTACCCTTGAAACGCAGTTCCGGAATTTCAATTGTTTATACTTGCTCTCCCCCCCCCTCCCAAACTTGATTTGAGCCACTTGTAGAAATTTTCAACAAAGCACACATACCCAATATCATAGCAAGGGAAGAAGAAATACATCATCGCTTTCCAAAAATCATCAATTATTGCACAAGGAACAAAATTTTTATTAAATAAAAGAAACAAAGATTTGACCTTAAGGGCCTACAATCCCTAAAAATAGAAAGAAAAAAAAAACAAAGATTTGGCCTTAAAAGGCCTAAAATCTCTACAAACTTAAAATTAAATAACATCATACTTCTAAAAATAAAACTCCTAATCCTATAAACCCTAGTCCACCTATGCCTCCCTTCATTCCTCCCTTCTCCTAGCCATCATTCACTTCCACTTGGAAAATCTCCCTAAGAAGCATATATATTTGATTCCATCTCAAGCCATGCAAACTTTACTTCTTGATAATATTTCGTGAATGACAAGCATTTTTTATTCATCTCTTCCAATTTATATCCTAATTACTCTTCTATGATCCTTGAAATTAAGAACGGGGTTGGAAGATAAAACTCTATCAAATCCCATCCCGCCTCTTTTCTGCTCACAATGTTATGCACTCTTACTATATTCCCTAATATTAACTCTAGAATGACTATCCAATACCCCTTGAGCATGCAATATAGGACCATGATCATAGTATGACCTCTCCAACTTGTCCTATGGTTTTAACATACTTGGGATACGAGTACGCAATCTAAGTACAACAACTTCGTGTTTAAACTGAAGTTATCCACACTTTTGGCCCCACATTTCGGAGTATATATCGCACATATCTCTTTAATCATCTATTCCTCTATGAGTGGCCACTTCATTGGGACTATGCTGAATTTTGTGAACAAGTGATCCGGACACCAAAGTGGGATGTTCCAACTTTTTGCAATAACTTTTTCATCTACCACTATCGTTTACTCCGCTCATCAATGTAACACCCCGTATTATTTTCCTTTTTCCTGAAATTATATTTAATTTAATTTCGGTTATGACGTCACTTGTTCATGACGTTCATATTATTCTTGGTATTTCGCGTATAAATTTTTCCTCATTTGCATTAGATGGCTCATTCAAAGAAAATTTTCTCTCTTGAGGTTTACTAGTGTGGACTTATTAAACATATATTTCAAGTCCATCTTAATTTCACTTCAAATTCAAACACCTCAATTCAATGTGCAATATGTCATATCAAGAGGATTTAGATAAATTACTAAAACCATGAAGGCACATGAATAATTATCAAGACATAGCTACTCAAGTAATCAACAAAATTCAAGTAAAGTAGACTTTTAAGTCTAGATGTGGTTATGGCTATTTTCTTTAAATGTCATGCATGATCAACACATTTCTCTCACAAGACAAGTCTTTGAAAATTCTTTCACCAAATATACTTGAAAAGAAAAAATATTTATATCGTGCTATTATATGTCCACGTCTCATTCTAAAACAAGCTACATTCTTAAGATTCCCCAAAATCCATAATACAAATATATTCAATTACATGCACCAAGTAGCTTATGAAGATCATCACCAATCATCAACTAAAACTATGACATGCCATTATAGAATCAACACAATTTCATAAGCTTATGGATGTCATGTTTAATCTTATCAATGAAAGCACATTAACAATGAACAATAAAAAATATTTACCCATAGTGCTAGCTCTACCCATTATACTTGGTGTTGCTTGTTGATGATTTGCATTCTTCACTTTTCTTGTGAGAAATCTTGACTTGATTTCTACTTTTGAGTTAAAGCATCTACTATTGATGAGCCAAAAGTTTTTGAGCAAGGAAGCAATCCACACCTAAAATACACTCAAGTAGCTTTCTTTGATACCCATTTTGCTAATGTGTCCTTTTGTGTTAGCACAATCATGGACATAATTCTCTATAAGCACATTAGCACACAATGAGTGATCTTCTATAACCAATATACTTCAATTGAATTTATCATTCAAGTACATTATCATGAGATGCATTTGTCAATTAAAATAGTAAAATATGCTCATAGTTATTTCATAAATAAATGAACCAATATATGTCATTTTTCATAAATAAATAAGAATGAATCTCTATTTCATATATGGATGGATCATAATAAACAACCATATGCATCATTCATGTTCAACTTCAAGAATTGACAAGAAGACCAAGATAACTTCCCTAGATTGGCAAGAATGAATTATATGTCCTTTTTCAAAATTTATCAAAATTTTAGCACATAGGAAGATTCATTTCCTTTCATTTCAAAATTGTTTGAGCATTTGAAAGCATAATGGAAAGATGTTTTCATAAGAGTCACCTTTTCAAAATAATTTCTCTCTAAACCAAGGTATCACTCTTTTCATGCAATTCCAAGACATTCAAAAGAATGTGATGCATGAAAAAAAAATATTCATCAATAAATGAATACGTTCATGAAATAAACTTATATACCAATGAATACAAGTATCAAGTTAATACAATGTATAAACTACCACATTTCACCTAGATGTCTCAATCATTGTATATCATCTTCAATGGACATTATTTAGGACATGTACATATTTAATGGTCTTTTGAGCACTAGAGATCATCTAAAAACACTCTTCCCTTTTATAAAATATAAGAGCATTCCCCCTTTAGCCTTTAAATGCATATAACTAACTTGAATACATCATAGGAGAATAAAATGTCAAATAACCTTACGTAAGGGAAAGTCCTACAAAGTTTGTCATGGATCAACTCTAAGCCGATTAAGGCACAAAAAAAGAGCCGAGGCTCTGATGCCAATTGTTGGCCACATATTAACACCTATAAGGAAGGGGGGATGAATAGGGTCAATGAAAAACTTTGAAATTTTTTCGGTTCGACTTTATTTTGACAAAGATAGCATAATAAGACTCTAGTCAAACACTTAGTAATTTGGATAATCTCTTAAGTTACTTTCACATTTCATACTTGTAATCATGTAATAGTGATTTACATAATTTAAATACATGCATCATTGATTCAAGTAAAGGTAAATTGTTCTATTTACCAAATATATAATTCAACCAAACATGTTGAAGCATTTATCTCATAATGATAATACATGCATTATGGATTCAAGTAGAATATAAAATAATTCAAGCACCAAGTGAATATGCTATTCAACTAAACATGTAAGGCACTTTTCACATATATAGACTTAATGTATAAAATACTTTTTGTTATGAAAAATATCTTTCTAGAATTTTTATAAAGTAATAAAACATTAAAAGTATACAAAAACTCTCAAAGAAAAGATTGTGTTGAAAAACCATTTTATCAAACACTTCGTGTACATAAACATTTTAAAGCTTTGGTTTGTTGAACATGCATTTCATCAAACATTTGGTGTGCAACAAGATTTAGCAAGACAAATGATATTGTGGTTTATCCTATAGCCCAATCATGTTCACAATCCAATAAACTACTTCAACCAAATATTTTCTCATCATCCTTATGAATATATAACCACTAGCAATTTCATAGTGTAGTATATAGCATTGATATGAAGTTTAAGATTGTAAATGGAAATTACACATAAAATAAGAAGTTAAGGGATAAAGAAAATGCAAACCAAAGACACCGATATTTTACATGGTTCAACTAAATCTTTGGTTTACGTCAAAGCCTTGAGAAAACCTCTCAAGGATTCCACTATCGTGCTTTTCTTGCTGGTGAAAAACAAACCCTTACATGCTCCTTCTTGCGGGTGAAGAGTCAACCTTGCTCACTCTTACGGATGAAGAGCCAACCTTGCTCACTCTTATGGGTGGAGAGCTAACCTTCGAACACTCTTGCTTCCGAGTGAAGAGCCAAGCTTTGCTCACTTTTGCGGGTGGAGAGCCAACCTAATCCTCCCTCTTTAAGGTAAATAGAAACCTTTACATAACTTCAACAAGCTCATCCCATACCAAGATACCTTCTTGGACTTTCACTCTTAAATGAATAAGAGTTAAATTTGAATGGTACAACATTATATCTCAATTGATAGATATAGAAATTCAAAGGTCATTTCCTCACATACTTAGAGTTATAAATGAAATAATCAAATGAAAAGCTCAACTCAAGTATGGAAATATAAATCACAAGAAGATGATATGAATGATGCACAATGGTGTGATTCATATAAGAAAGTTTTCTACCCAACGATGATTTGAATCATTATGCCCAAAGTGGTAGATTTTTACTCATACTCCTATCTCTCTCTACTTATGGCTCACACATATCATATATATAGCTTAGAGACCAAATATAGCTATTAAAGAGTGGTTGGGGGTATTTGAGTAATTTCACATTGAAAAACTAGTCGTTGGAAACCATTCCAGGCCAAATTAGTCGACTGAAAATAACCATCAGTCGGCTGATAACCACCCATCAGTCGATTGAAAATATCCATCAGTTGACTGACAAATGGGTTGAAACTATAACTTAATTTTCTCTCCATTTTAGTCGGCTGATTAATACCCATCACTCAGCTAAAATTTCATTTAAGCTCTGTTCAGTCCAGTTTCACTAGTTTGGTCATAACTCTTTCTACGTAACTCGGATTGAAGCGTTCTTTAGCTCGTTGAAAGCTAACTTGAAGATCTTGAGTTGAATCTCTCCATTTGACCCATTTTTTTAGTGCAATATGGTTGTTTGAATGTGATGATTCATTTCAATCTTTTAGACCACATGACGGTTTTTCGGGAAATATTTGGGGATATTTCCGAAATGACTTAGAAACACTCCTAGGATGTCTTAGAGACTTACTAAGGTATTTGAAATTCCTAAAGTCAATATTGAGATCATAAAATATTATTTGAATTTAAACAAATTCTCAATATTTGACAAAAGTTTTTCATAATTGAAACAATTTTGTTCAAAGCCTTAATACACATCTAGAATCCATTTCAAGTGATATGAAATTATTTAATGATTCTAGGACAACACCTTTGTTGAGTTCTTCTATAGCTTCTGAAAGCTTGAACTAACCATATATATGAATGTATCATTAATGATGTTCATAGTCTAATACTAATTGTTCAAGGACTCATGAATGATGTCAATGATATGCTTGGTCTTGTATGCTAATTTGTCAAGAGTTGAGCTTTCAAATAAGTTATTTAAAAAATAACTTTACATTTATTCTAGCACTCACCAAATACTATTTTACCCAATTTTTTTATCTTCAATTTCTTTAAGCTTTGTGTTGATGTCTCCATCCTTGTCTCTAATGGCTTTTGTGCTCTAAGCATCTTTGCTTGATTTTACATGAATCCACAAGCTCCCTTGAGTTGTTCTAGATTATTCAACCTTTTAAACATAACTCAATTAGACATTAGATCACTACATTTAATTGTTTGTTATCATCAAAATGTCTCATTTACCCATGGTTTAAAACCTTGGGTCAACAACTCTCTCGGGATGGTAAGAAGAAGAAGAAGAAGAGGAAATATAATACGAAAAAGAAAAAGAACTAGACATCTCTCTATGATCTTTTGCACAAGCTCTTATCGAATTGTGAGAATTATGGATCTCAAGGGATGTATTTATAGATGAATAACTTTGGTCCATAAAGGAAAAGGATTTGAAATTATAGCTGAAGTTGGAAAGTGGAAACAACTCATAATCCTTCTTTGACATGTCTTTGAACTCCACTTCTTACTTGGACTAGGATTTCGCTAAAAATTACTACAAAAATTCTAAAAATTCCTACAAATTACCCTAATAAAATCCTAATATAGTACAATACAAAACCATATGAAAAACTCCTTTTCGAGCAAAATTTGGAAATTTCTGCGCATGAGCTACATTTGGGCCCTACACTTAAGCGTGAGGCCAATCGTAGCTTTCTACGTTTGTGGGCTACACCAAGCGTAAGTAAACTTGGTTTTTATTTTTGAATTTTTTTTTTTCTACTAATCTCATATCCACGGTTTTAATATCATTATACATTACTAACTCACACTCCCTCAAACATAAACATACACATGTCCTCATCTTGTGACTCTGAAGCTCAATCAAACCCAAACACTCACATCACACTCAACACATGCATTATTATTTCGGGAATGTAAAACATGAATAATATCATCACATAGATACGAGAATCAGTAATTTTATATTATCAAAAATCAAAAGTACACTTAGATGTCCATCGTTTAGGTGGTGAATAAATAACACATATTATTAGAACAAAACGGCCACCAATTCAACTCTAGTGATAAAAACAAAAATCTACAAAAAGTAAACTACAACTAATCTAATCACCCTCATCCTCAGACGACGGTGGTGTTCGTGGTATATCTAATCCTGCATGAAACATATGTGCCTATAATATACCACACAACCATCTCTGACCATATCTAAGTCATCCAATCTCCTCATGCCTCAACTGCATATCAGTCAGATATACTCTCTATCTGACCCTGTACTCCTCTCTAAATAGACGGGTCTCCTCCATACTTTGTCGGAGCTCGGGCATCAGTGCCGCCTGTCCTGCCATCAACTCGTCAAACTGTGCATGCATCATCATAATTGGCGCATCAGTAGGCACCTAAGGCATCTCTCTATCAGCCTATACTCCTCTTCCTGAGGTGGACATCATCATCGCGTCTGGCCTCTGGCTCAGCAGGCATAGCAGGATAAATAACAACAGGAGCCACCATCGGTCTCCTCTGTAGCACTATATCTCCACCTAGTCTCGCCCATTGGTTCCGCCACATCCCTTCAGTCTAACCACCAGAGATGTACTAGTCCTCATCCAAATGTACACCAGCATCTAACATCAATTGCATAACCAAAGTCGGAAATCTCATCTGAAATTTCTTCTGTCCGACCTTGGTCCTACTTCGTGTATCGGTGTAATGCTGGTATAAGCCTCTCTAATGTATCTGAGGAATGAAGACCCAATGATTGAAATTAAAGGCGTAAAGGATAATTAGAAATAACTGCCACCTCTGAGTATCGTGCCCCTGTGGGTTGACCTGGGATCAGAGTACTGTATCCAGGAACCATAACTTCGGATGATAATCCGACTTCTTCGTGCAGTTATTCCTGTCATCCTCGTAATTGCTCGGGCAGAGGTGAATAAACTCCCACCAAATTTGGTGGGCACTCATCAGGTATACCTCACAGCTCTATAATGCTCTACGGTGTGATCTCAATCTGTACCCCTCTAACCTCGGTCCATATCCGGAGCTATCCTCTGTAATACCGCATGTGTAACTAGAACTCTTGAATCATGTATGGACAAACTGAAGTGCAAGAAGGGGCTAGAATCAGTAGTAATTGTCATGTTCTAAGACTTTATATAGCCCATTCCTATGCCTCGTCCTTCTCAAAAACATCCACAGGATATGTCCTCTTAATCTTGTATCCTGTACCCATGGCCCGTTCCATCAAACCCTCCACACTATCGCCCTTCGAAGGGCAGAGAGTATCTAACAACCCCTGTGTCGCTACCCAACTGGCATCCTGTGGCTCTGGTTTGGTACCATCGGTGGAACTAACGACTCAGCGAATGGTGAAATGACAAGTGAATCGGCAGTCGTATTGGCAGCCGTAAACATAGGCTAACTATGGGTCACCTCCGAAGATGAGGTCGATGTAGATGATAATATCAAACGTCTCTAGCTCCTAGGCAGTGATCTATCGGCTGACTCTGGGTCAGGTGACCTCGGTCGCGAAGAACTCGCACCCCTACGCTGTCTAGTCTTCATCCCTATAGTCGAGATTTTCAAAAATAGTAAACAAATCATTCTGGACACCTAATCAAACTCAAGACCAATTCTAAATTAACCCAATATGATGTTTAAACAAACCCCTAAATCAAAGACACTCAAAAAGTTCAAATTCTTAACCCGCTCTCCTAGTCGATTTTTCAAAACTTTAAGAGACGGATCAAAATGTGTTTTCGACGGGATTCGTTCATTAATACTAGTTTAGAATGATCAAAAGAGTAATTAGAAACACAATTCTAGAAGAAAAACTCACCGAGTTGAAGGATTCGACGATTTCTCCAAAATTGAGTTTTCAAAACTCTTCGTGTTCTTCACGTGAATCCGGACAATTGAGGAATGGATCTGACGCAAGAATTGAGTGGGTTGGTTCTAAATAGCCTCAGGAATGGATTGGGAGTGATTTGAGAGGATTTGGTGGAGAGTGGAGTGAGAATGAAATGAATTTGGGTCATATATAGCCGCGTCGGCTATATTTCAAACTTTCAACCTACGCTTAAGCGTAGATAGAGCTACGCTTAAGCGTAGTGATATGTGCCAAATATTGACTATTTTAGGCCCCTATCTTGCTATTGTTACGTCCTTACATTCCATTATTTGGTATTTTTATTCCGTTTGTGTGTTTAAGCGTGTTTCAGGAGTTTAATGAAGAAAAAGAGCTAACTTTAGTGAATTAACCAATGACATGTTCATTTCTATTCAAGAGGAGAGCTAAAGAGGTGTTTTCAAGAGAAAAATATCTCTCGGATGGCTAAAAAGTCATTTTTCAGAGCCGTAACTTCAAGAATCATTCTAATGGAGTCGAGGAGGTTCAAACGGAGCAATTACCAAGAAAAATGGTTTCCATGAAAAATGCTACGCACCACCTACGGACCCAGTAGCTAAAAGTAGCTATAAAGTGCCATTTTGACGCCCCACCTACGGACCACCAAAATAGGCCTACGCGCCTCGCGTAGGGCCTCTATGAGCCACGCGTAGTTAACCGGCGTATTTGAGCTGTGAAATCTCGATTTTGATCCCAACTTGAGTTCCTCTGATGCGGCTATGACTCCAACACTACAATACATGTGATATACACATATTATATACCAGAGTATAGGGTTTTGATCAGTTTAGTGCGAAATTACGAAAAAAAGAAACCTTATAGTTTCCCTCAACTTTACCTATAAATACAGAGGTTTGCTATAGATTTTGAGAGCTTTTTGTCATGTTCAATATTCAGAGCAGCCTCTTGAGATTCATGTCATTCCAAGGAGAGAAGCTATACCAGACCTAGAGATCCGACGAATAAGAGAATGAAGAGTGTTTCTACATCAACGATGCAGTCTCCCTCAACCATGATTAACTAACTCGGTATCTAGGAAAACCCTAGCCAAGTAATGTATTTTTCATATTTGTTTTCAATTATAATGAGGGGAAGCTATGACTATGTTGTGATGATTGTAGTAGATGTGTGATCGTTTTTATTCTTGACACAAGATTTTATATTTATTCTTGATTCTTGTCTTATATTAAATAAATATATTTTCTTACACAATCATACTATCATAAACATGGTTTGATTTTCTACTCAATGGTGGTTAAACACTTGAAATCCTAGGTTTACACAAGTCATGCCTCGGCGATGTATCATAGACATGCTTTAGTTTAAATTCATGTTTTAGGAGTAGATTAAAGTAAAGTAAATAACATGCACTAGTTACACTCTGTCTGGAGATGGGTTGTAGCGAACCCGATTGATGGTATCCTTTTTGGGGACCCATTCGACTATTTACAGTATGTACTGATTCACAGTTATAGATCGCCCTATTATAATTGAATGAATTGAGAACAATATTATGTGATTAGTGGTGGAGCGATGAAAACCCTAGTTTTCTCTCTCTTGATCACAATCACAATTTATTTTTTGTTTTTATATAATTTTAGTTATAATTCTCAAAACAATCCAAAACACTGTTTTAAAACATAATTCAATATTTTTAAATTGTTAAAATGAATATTCCAAGTCTTTGTGGGTTCGACATTTCCTTTCTCAAGCCATTTCTATACTATAATTTGACCCGTGCGCTTACAATAGGTAAGACCAAAAACGTCCTAAGGGTGTGTTCTTAAAACATATTTTTAACTGCCCTAGACGTGCATCATGTAGCTCCCTTAGCAAATGTTTGCACTTTTTCAGCTTTGCCTCCTCATTTCTCGTGTTTCACTAAGCACAACTCCTCTCCACTTACTCTATACACCTTATTTTAAGAACTCACCACACTTATCGTGATTCCGATGATTTTACGACTCAATCTTATGACTCGATCATATAACTAACAATTTAAAATACGAACTACAAAACTAGGTTGAAAAACTATTTTTCATCCCCTAGTACCAATGTTTAATGTCGATGACACGACGTTGCCATTTCTCAATATCTAGGATCATGCTCTTGTGTAGGATCAGTCAAATCAAATGACTCCACCACACAGTCAACTGGTCATATTTTGACATAATGTTTAAGCCTTTGATAATTCATTATAAAAAAATTTCATGTATCCGGATCATCGAGTTCTACTACTCCATGGGGGTAAACCTTCATGATTTCAAACGGTCCGTCCCATCTTAACTGAAGCTTACCAGGAAACAACTTTAATCTCGAATTAAACAGCCACACCTTCTAGTCGGGCTCAAAAGACTTCTTTCGAATATGTTTATCATGAAATGCCTTTGTCCGAGCCTTATATATCCGAGAATTCTCATATGCATTATTTCGCAACTCCTTAAGCTCTGTAAGTTGAAGTTTCCGCTGAGCACTAGATCTTTTCAAATCGATGTTCAACCTTTGAATTACCCAATACGCTCGATGCTTTAACTCAATAGGGAGGTGAGATGCCTTACCATAGACAAGCCGATACGGTGTCATATCTATCAGAGTCTTATAAGCAGTCATATACGCCCACAGTGCGTCATTCAACCTCTGCGACCAATCTTTTAAATCCACACGCACTGTCATCTCTAATATATTATTCACTTCCCTATTAGAAATCTCCACTTGCCCACTCATTTGGGGGTGATATGGTGTACCAATATTATGATTGAGGCCATACTTACGACAAAGACCACCGAGAAATCGGTTACCAAAGTTCTTTCCACCATCACTAATTATCACACGTGGTATTCCAAATCTTGACTATATATTCGAACGCACAAACTCCACTACTGCCTGATGGTCAGCATACAAAGTAGCTACAGCTTCTACCCATTTTGACACATAGTCAACCCCTACGAGTATGTACTCTTTATCACCCACTTTCGGAAATGGTCTCATGAAGTCTATACCCTATACATCAAATAATTCAACAATCAAAATAGGGGTTAGAGGCATCATATCACATCAAGATATGGACCCCAACTTCTGACATCTCAATCATGCTTTACAATATTCAAATGCATCTTTGAATATGGTCGGCTAATAAAACCCACTCTACAGCACCTTATGAGCTATTTTTTGAGCTCCAAAAATGCCCCCCCACATTCTAGCATGTGGTAGAATCAAAATACTCTGCACCTCACTTTCGGGAACACATTTTCTTATGATCTAATCAGGGCAATATTTGTACAATCACGGATTGTCCCAAATATATAATTTAACTTGGCTGAAGAATCAGTCTCTATCACTCTTAGACCAACCTTTCGGAATCTGACCCGTGGCTTTATAATTAATAATATCAGCATACCACAGTATCTGCTCCACTACAACCACACTGAACATATGTTCATCTGGGAGTGAATCCTTAAGAGGAGTATTTTCCTTTGTAGTCTCTACAATGATCCTTGACAAATGGCCAACAACTACATTCTCCAAACCCTTTTTATCCTTAATCTCCAAATCAAATTCTTACAACAGTAAAATCCATCGAATCAGCCTGGGTTTGGAGTCTTTCTTGGTTAGAAAATGTCTTAATGCTGCATAATCGAATATATTACGACCTTGGTTCCTAAAAAATATGATGAATTTGTCCAAGGCAAACACTACTGCTAGCAACTCCTTCTCTGTTGTTGTGTAATTTATTTATGCATCATTCAGAGTTTTGCTATCATAATACACCGCATATGGAAACTTCTCCTTTATCTATCCCATTACTGCTCCTATGGCATAATCTGAAGCATCACACATCAGCTCGAAAGGGAGAGGCCAATCTGGTGGTCGTATGATTGGAGTTGTAGAGAGTAATGTACGCAGCTCCTCAAAAGCATGAAGACACTTTTCGTCAAAGACAAAGGTTGCATCTTTAGCTAATAAGTTGCATAGCGGTCGGACGATCTTACTAAAATATTTAATAAATCTTCTATAAAACCTGGCATGGCCCATAAATGATCTTATCTGTTTCACAGACGTGGGAGGAGGCAACTTGGAAATCAATTCGACTTTTGCCTTATCTACCTCAATTCTTTTCTTTGATATTATATGGCCAAGTACTACACCCTCTTGAACCATAAAATGGCTCTTTTCCCAACTTAGAATCAAGTTCATCTCCTTACATCTCTTAAGCACAAGTGCCAGATATTTCAAACAGTCCTCAAAGGTTGCCCCAAAGACTAAGAAATCATCCATGAACACTTCTAAGAATTTCCCCACCATATAAGAGAATATTGACATCATGCACCTTTGGAATATAGCTGGTGCATTACACAATCCAAATGGCATTCTTCTATACGCAAATGTACCATATGGGCATGTGAAAGTGGTTTTCTCCTTATCAGCAGGATCAATCGCCACTTGGTTGTAACCGGAATATCCATCCAAAAAGCAGTAATAACTATGTTCAGCCAACCTTTTTAGGATTTGATAAATAAATGGCAATGGAAAATGATCTTTCCTAGTGTGGGAGTTAAGTTTTCTATAATCAATGCACACACGCCACCTAGCGGTGGTGTGTTGTGGGATTAACTCGCCCTTAGAGTTAGGCATAACTGTGATACCTGATTTCTTTGGTACCACCTGTGTAGGACTCACCCATGTGCTATCAGATATGGGGTAAATAATACCCGCATCTAGCAATTTCATAACCTCCTTCATCACCACTTCTTTCATGTTTGGGTTCAATCTCAGTTGCATCTCCCTTAACAGCTTTGCAGTCTCCTCTAAATGTATGCGATACATGTAAATCGAGGGATCTATTCCTTTAAGATCAGCAATGCTCCATTCTATCGCCTTTTTATTTTCACTTGAAACTTTGATTAGACTTGATTCATGTTCTTCTGTCAGCTTAGATGATATAATTACAGGAAGAGTCTTATATAGTCCTAAAAAGACATATTTTAACTTCTCGGGCAATTCCTTAAGTTCCAAGGTAGGATGAGTTATTAGAGATGGAATGGGTGGTGTACTCGAGATTATGGAAAGCGGCTCAATCGGCGTTCTCCATGGTTGAACATTTAATGCAATCTCTATTTCAGTGATATCCGCATAATTCATCATCATCTGTTCATCCCAATCATCCGGTTTATTCTCTAACCGCACTACAGTCATGAAACATTCACGGTGCAAAATATTCTACAATCTCATCAATCCCGTCAATTTGAAAGCAATCAACTGACTCAGGGAGTTGATGGTTGGATCAAAAACATTCATTCACACATTCACGTTTCCAAATGATAAATCCATAACCCCTATTCTGCAGTTAATACACGTATTGGCCATGGCCAAGAACGGTATTCCTAAATTAAAGGGATATGTCTCTTTGAGTCTGGTAAAGGTTCTGTGTCGAGAATTATGAAATCCACAGGAAAATATAACTTGTCCACCTGAACAATGACATCTTCCAGAATCCCTCCAATTGATCTATCTGCTAGTTGAAGCACTACTGAGGTAGGGTTTAGCTCTCCCAGTCCTAGCTGCTGATAAACTGAGTATGGAAGCAAGTTAACACTCACACCTAAATCAAGAAGAGCTCTACCAATCTCCTGGTCACAATGACACACAGAATAATGGGAGCACCGGGATATTTCCTCTTAGGCGGTGTGTTACTTAACAGTAATGAACTTACTTGTTCAGTTAACAGTATTTTCTTAGGAACCTTTGATCTACTTTTTCTCTTTGAGTACAGAGGTCCTTCAAAAACTTAGCGTAGTCTAGTATTTGGGCTACAATGTCTAAGATAAGCAAATTGATCTTGACTTGTCAAAATATTTCCAACATGTCTGTCTCTTTATGTTTTCCATATTTTGTCGACTCTCTAAGACGTTGAGGAAAAGGCGTTGCTTCCTCATAGCTTGCCTTATCGACTCTTCTGGTAATGTCTGGTCAATATCTTCCTCCTCTTGAGGCTTTTCTTCCTGAGCTACTTCAGTCGCCTTATGCTTGTTCGCCCTTTCTTCATGTTACTGCTCAACCCTATTCTCCACATCCCTTCCACTCCTTTAAGTTGTAATGGCTTGTACTGTCTTGTAAGTATTTTTAGTGAAAGATCCAAGCTCCATTGCTTGCTTATTCTTTGGGTTGGCCACCGGCTGACTAAGCAATATCCCCTCCTTTCGTCTATTTAATGAACTAGCTAGTTGCCCTATTTGGGTTTCTAACTTTGCAAGTTTTTGGGAGTGGGAGCCCACCATGTTCTGTAAATCCCTTAAGGTACGTGCCAAATCACTATCGAACCCTGGTGGTCTAGGTGGTGGGGTTTGACTTCTTTGAGGCTGAGTTTGGAAATTGAAAGGTCGAATGGCTTGAAAATTAAGTTGAAAATTATGAGTGGCAATTGTTGGTTGAGAATTGAATGATTGTTGGTTCTGAGGGAAATTTGGCTGAGGATTTTCCACATTCTGAGAACGATATCAAAGATGTGGATGATTTTTCCTATTCGAATTGTATAAATTAAAAAAAGGAGTATTGTTCAAATTGGTTCATGCTGCATTTACATCAACAACAACGATCTCACTGCCCTGATACTCATTTTAGGGAAAGTCAGGTTCTATTACTAAGACTTTTCTCGGGGCTGACTGACTCAGATTAATGAATTTATCGAATTTCTATCCTAATATGGCTACTTGCTCTCTAACATCATCATCTCCTTCGACACTAAACACCTTGTCAAATTTTCTTTCATTTCCATCCATTGCCCGTATTTCAGACTCATGTTGGATTGAGTTATCGCTCACATTGTCAAACAGCTTCAAGATTTATTCTGCTGGTTTTAGTGTAAATTGACCTCCCACTGCTGCATCTATCAAATTTTTATAAGTGGACCCCAGTCTAAGATAGAAGTTACGCACTATATCCTGATCTACGAATTTGTGATGGGGACACTTCTGCAGAATTTCATTGAATCTATCCCACGCATCATGGAATTGCTCACCAGGCAATTCTTTGAAATGGGTGATTGCACGTTGCACCTCATGGGTTCTACCAATTGGGAAGTATTTATCTAAGAATTCAGATTTTAAGATCTCCCAATAGATTTTTATCTCCCTATCCAAATTGATATACCATCTTTTAACTTTTTCTCTTAAGGAAAAGGGAAATAGTCGCGCACGCAACATTGGAGTACTAAGATTCTCAATTCTAATGGTTGAATCAATCTCTATGAACTTATCAATATGTTGACATGGATCCTCATTCCTGAGTCCATAATCCATACAAAGAGCGACCAAATAAGGTCTTAAACAACTATAAAATGAATGGAATATTATTAATAACAATAATTCCATACAAAACCAAGCGGAAGCTAAACCAAATGATACACAAGGCACATCGTGGCGCCGAAATAATACATCTCTATAAAGATGCAATGATACCAAATACAAGGAAGGGATATGCCAACAGACTGGCTCCCAAGAAGTACAACAATAGTCCCAATATAGGGGACAAGTAAAGGAAACTAAATTGGAACAACTTTATATACGAACGTCCCAAATCCTGCAACATCATCAGTGCCACGAGCCATCTTGTACTCTAAGTTATCCGTAGCCGAAACATTACCTGCAAACTAGTGCAGACCACCAGGGCAAACCAAGGCTGGGGTGAGCTCATTGAGCCCCGTAGGAGAAAAATATCCTAACCGTCACATCCTCCGATCGTCCAAGTCCAATACAAACCAATCCGTGTACATGCATCTACCTTAGGTCGGTCAATTGCCCCATATGGCACTCATGTCAATACGAGACCCCTGAAACACATCCCCCTAGTCTCCTACCATGCATCGACAAATAGGGCAACTAGCACATAATGAAGCCATAACACAATAACATAAAATAACGTACGCCTATATATATAAACATATATATATATATATAAAGAGAGATATACCACCAATACAAGTCACATAGTATAGGCCACTACATAGATCACTACACCTCGTACCAGTCAGTCCCACACTGACAATCCACACAACACCTATCACCAAATCATGAGAGCAAAACTCATGTTCATAACACTGCAGGAAGGATAACACTCACACTTCTTAGGTCACGAGCATACCGAGCTCCAAAACCTCAAATGAGTATCAACTCATACTATCAATCACCTCACATGTCACTACCGACATTCGTAAACCCAAGAGAGGGGTAAAACAGCCTATTCAACCTAAGGGGAGCCACCAAGGTTGTCGAACAACAAAAGGAAGTTAAAGGGATTGAATAACCCATCACACCGACCATGCAAAGGTAACATGTTCGGCCAATGGTAAAATGGTCATTTCAATGGAAACAATGTACTTTCAAAGGTTACAACACCTATTTGGACATAGGTTGAACCATAGAAAAAAAGAAACTGAATTCAAATCCCTGACGCGAGAGATATGAATTTTTGAAAAGGGCATCAGACAACGTCGACCCAAACAGAAAATTAAAGTACCCCTCTTTCACCAAGGGTAAAACAGTCATTTCAAGAGTAAATAAATGATTTTAAATTTTATATCAAATATTTAGACATAGGCCAAGCCTTAGAAACAAACGAGACCTAAATCAAAGCCACGAGGCAAGAGATATGCATTTTTGAAAACGGTATCGGACAACGCCGACCAAATCCGAAAGCTGAAGTACCCCTCTTTCAATAAGGGTAAAACAGTAATTATGGGAAAAGGCTAACTTAAAAGTGCAACTACATATTTTGGACCTAAGACAAGCCATAGGAATAAACGGGACCCAATTCTAAGGTGCAAGGCGGAAATTACGAAGTTTCGAAAATGGACCTTCGCACCAAGGTGTAAGCTGGGATATCTCGCATATTGCGAGATGTCGCCCAGCAAAAATGGACAACCCCCATTGCAGGCTGTGACATCTCCCTTTTTGGGAGATTTCCCCCAGCAATTTTTCCTAATTGCCCAAAAACCCCCAATATTTTTCCAAAATGTAGTTTTCACATACGGTATTCGTTTTTTACGTTTCCAATCCCGAAAAATCACAAATATTTAAAAAGTGAGTTTTTCACCTTCAGGTTTCAAAAATAGTAACCGAGATATCAGGAAACGCATAAAACACAAACTTTGGATAAAAGTGATTCTTTAAAATCTCATAAATTTTCCGTCTTGCCCCTAGTCTCCATTTTGTATACCGCCGACTTTCAAAAGTCAAAATCTTTTATTTCATGACTTTAAAACCATTTCAAAACTCAAAGTTTTTGTCGGCATCACGGGGCTAGGCAAAAACGGGTTTTTCACTTAAAGACCGAATGGACTCAAATACAAGTCTTATGAAAAATCTGTTTTCGGGGAAACAAACCGAACACTACCAAAAAACCAAAGCTTATTTGTAGACACTCAAATAGAACAAATAAATGAAAAACCTGAGTTCAAAAGAAGCTCGAAGGAAGGGGCAAGTGATTATACACAAGGCACTAACTCTAACCCAACCACATTTCGCTCCACATTCAAACTCATAAACCCTATAACGACTTAACTATGAATGATCACATCTCCGACGACATTTCAATCCTTAAGATCGCTAAAGTAACCCTAGTGGCCATTGCCACAGAACCAACTAGTTTCAACCAAGAACCTCTTCTGATTATTTCAACCTCACTCTCCCATTCGAAACCGCCTCACTTAGGTTTCTAACAATGTCATAGGGCTATCAATACCCAATCGACTCAGTTTTCTCATAACCTCTCCTATCATGACCAAAACATCAATAGTACGATTGACGACACATTGTTACACAAACGCTAACTATACCACAAAACCATCAACCGTCTTCTCAAGGCTTCAACTCAAATTCAACTCAATAGCCATAACCAACTTTACTTATCACAAGAAAGTCTTTAAACCAACTCATATCACCCCCCCTAAGGTATATAAGCACATAACAACAAATATAAGCTTTTATCTCACTTTATACTTAAACAAGGCATACAAAGCATATTTTCACATCCTTCCATTTCACTTGAGCATTTGAACAACATAAGAATTGTATACATCAAAATTCACATTAAACATGCTCCTCAACCACATAGTGCAATATCATGATACACATGTCAACATAAATCACATATTAGCAATCTCAAATGCAATGTGACTCACACACCTCATGCTACACCCCTTGCCCAAAACAGGTTAATGAATACGCATTCCACCCATTTACACTGAGCAATAGTACTGCACCGATTCTTCCCAAGTGATTTTGACACTTCTCACTTTCAACAAGGAAGACGGTTGCATGAGATAACCTATGACTAAATATTCGTACACCGAATGCACGAGACGACCCACGACTTTGAGGATGGGATGACCCAACCTATATTAACAATTTTTGAATATTTAGTTCCGTAGGTGGGGGACACTTCCTGGCCAGTTGTTGCGACAATTCGACACAATACTACTCACCCATGGTTACACGACCGGGCGTAGCCCTACACTAATTAAATTCTCAATACCAAAAGGTGAACACCATATGCACTATGTCTCAATAAACCCATGCACCAACATAAATATGTATCTCATCATATTTATAAACAACATTCCCACAATGTCAACATGAATGTTTTTCACCATTCAACATGCTTTTAAATTTCATTTAAAGCAATAATCAACAAGAATGCTTCTCATGCAACATTCATGCTCCAATTCATCAATTTGTCATGTCCTTTAATACACAAGGATTACATTTTCATTCATTTAACATGCTTATATCTCAATTAAAGCATTTAAATCCCAATGTCACATTCTCATGCACAAGTAATGTTCCAATTCATCAAGTTATCATTTAATTCACAATGAAAACAATTTCATTCTTTTAAACATACTCTTAATTCAATTCAAACAAGTTTATCACAAATCATATCTCAACCTAACATCAATTCCCATCATAGCAAATATCATTAACAAAAGGGAAACAAGATAGTCACTCCAAGTTGAGATGCCTAGTTACACCAATCACATAGTATAACCTCAAATGTGCTACCCAAAAGAGCTATCCTAATCTCATTCCAAGGCTACCTTCCTAACACCCACATACATATATGTATAACTACACTTACACATATACATAACTGTGATACCCCCTAATTTTCATGTATAGGTTGGCCAGGCCTATATCGGAAACTAAGGCGCATCAACACTCAATAATAAACAAGCACGGAAGCAAAAGACATATTTAAGAAATAACAGAGTCTAAAAAGTTTAATTCTCATGAATAAACAAATTCAGAAATCAAAAAACCCCAAAGGGTACAACTCGGGAATCCATATCTATGGACCCCTAAACCTTAATGAAAACAAGAGTCTAAAAAAATATAACTAAATTGAGTCTCAACACTGAAAGGAAGTCAAAATGGAAGAACTCGCGAATGAATGATAAGAGACCTCAACCCTATGACTGAATCTGTTGAGATCCTGAAACAACAATGGTGGGTCAGACCCACGAGCAGAGTAGACTCTACATGATCCCAAACAGAGTACCAATAATTCCATCATCTAACCCAACCAAGTATGAGAGCAAAAGTATAATCTTTATTACTATTATTATTTTAAGCACAAATTCTAAAAAACTACCCTCCTGAAAATAGACAAAACAATTAAAGTGAAATATAATTAAATCACAAAACAATAGGCAAACCAAATAAAATGATATAATTAACTAAACCACAAAATCATAAGCAACTAAACCATGCCGAACCATAACCACGTACCCGATCTCCATGTCATGGTACAGATGAGACTGCTTAATAGTCAGTCTATCGTGGTTCCCCTTCCTTCCAGAATCACATAAAATAAAATATATATATTTATATATAACACATATATATACATCAATTACTAACCATGTCAAAGATTAAATAATTTGTTAATCCCTTCAACATAATTTATTAATATGTGAATTCCTTAATATACTGCTATATACATGTATATAAGCATAAAAAAATCAAAGACGCAATGTACAAATTCAAACAGGTGTATAATCTTAAGAAAACAATCTGAATATATATATGCCTATCTACACATGTATACAAGCCCAATTTCTGAAATATTATCTACAATTATACATCTATGAATGACAAATCAAAACCGAATTAAATATGACACACCATGGATTCTGTAGAAATCATAGAAATATATATATATATATATATAGATATTGAAACTACTTTTGAATTTCAATGGTTTTAGTGCACTTTTCCCAATAGCGGCCCAGTTAGCTATCAACACAAATAATATAAAACCCAAAACTTGATTCCTATGTCTCTGACATACATTTATATAATCCACATGAGAACATCTCTTTTAAATAACAATGGTTCCACTAATACTATACCAACAACGAGGCCATGCTATAAACAATCATCCTAACTTCGTTCCAGGCAAGCTTTTCTATACATGGAGCTTTAGTTGGTGGTCCCCACTCAACCAATTTCAAAACCTCAATTACGTGACTACTTAAGAATCCATGATCTGATTCCTTCCTTGGATTGTGACATGGGACTGTTACATGAATATAAATCTATATATCTATATTCCGTTTTCTCCTTATCAAACAAAACCCTATATAAATATAATACAATCATTACATGTATATATAAACTGAAATCCGAATGTAACTGTATGTTTTATATAAACGAAAATCCATACGTGATCTATAGGTGCTAGGATTATGAGTCCAAATGGGAAAAGAAGAACATTCTACTTGCCTGATATTAGTGTCACGAATAGCAGACAATGTGTTGCTTCTTCTTTCTCTTTGACATGCCTCTCTCTCCACTTCCTCTATCGATCTTCTGATAGAATAGATATTAGGGTTTTATTTTAGTTATATAAATATATAATATATATATATTTAATCCTTCCGATGGGCCCAAAAAATATAATATAGTCCATTAGCTAATAAGCCCAACTAATTAACTCAAAAATATATTATAGCCCATTTAATTAACTTATAATTAATTGAATATAACCCATTAGCTAATAAGCCCAACTAATTAACTCAAAATATATTATAGCCCATTTAGTTAACTTATAATTAATTAATTAAATTAAATATACCCAATATATATAAATAATAAAAAAATACGGGGTATTACAGATATGTATAACTACACTTACACATATACATAACTATACCCACATACATATACACATATATATAGGCATACAAGCACACTTTAGTCTTGGAAATCTTAAGAACAACCACCCACTAGAATGCATCATAATCCTATCAATATTATCCTCATGCACTTCACACACAAGGGTTAACTTATATACACATACTCAACCCTAACTTCATAATTTCAAGGATATACATAGAAATTTTTATCTAAGTTAGGACTCTTATAATTAAACTCACAACCACACAATCATAGAATGGGTTAGTTAAGAAGTTTTCCCCTACCTCTTAAAAAGCAAAACCAATCACTAAGCAAGGACAAGAAACCCTAGCTCTTACTCAATACCGAAATCAAAGAAGCAATCCGATGAAAAGCTTCACCATAGTCCCCTAACAAGGAATCCAACTCCAACATAAGAGGAGAACAAGAATTATCAAGTGGTTTATCAAGAAACCTTAAACTAGGGTTTGAAAGGAAACACACAAGGATGGAATAACACTTACCCATCTTAAACTCAAACCAAAGACAAGAACACCTTGAACATCTTCCATGTTGATGGCCACACCAAACTCCCAACTTAGGGTGATCAAATCCACCTCTAAGTGAAGAAGAACCAAGAGGGAGAAAAGGAGAGAAAATGGAGATAAAATAATGAAGTCTTGCAATGGAAAACCAAGTGATGTGTAGAGATTCTCCACTCACACCTCTCATCATCCAAGGGTCTAAAACAAATATGGGGAAAAAGAAATGGATCCCAGGGCTAGGAATAAGTCTTGCCATGAAAGACTTATTACACCACTCACAAAACTCATTAACTTGTCAAACAAGGCCTTATTATCCAAGGGTTTAGAATAAGGAAATGGAAATGAATAAACCATCCAAGGGTTGACATGAAGTCTTGCCAAATGAAAGACCAAGAATAATGGATTCTTGCATTTAAGTGCCAACCAAACATGGCCATATCAACCAAGAGTCTAGAACAAAGATGGGAGAATGAGATCAATGGCTAGGAATGAGACAACATCCAAAAGTGGGAAATTATCAATAACCTCTCAACTTAGGGTTAATTATAAGAGTGTCGTCATACCTCTTAATTAGCCTTCTACCCCTTATCATCCTCTCTATTTACCACTATGTCATTCATCCCCCAACATTTAGCCAAATCTCTACACTTTTCACTAAGTACTCTAAATATGAAAATATTCATTTATCCTTCGATCATTTCTTTCCCGAAATCGTTTTTTACTATTTTCATTATTTACAAAATAAAAATATAACAAACAATTCACGTAATTACACCTATCAAAATGCACCCGTTAAATATGCTACACCGGAACGCCTACACTAAACTAGGGTAACACGTTCGAGAATACAATACGATTGCCGAAGCTCCAACAAGAAAATGTTACACGGCCCCACGTAGTCACCAACGAACAATAAATCATAAAGCTGGAAACAAAAGTTCACGAAGTCGTCTCGCTAAGTCCGAAACTCAAAAGCAAAAAATTTACACGTACCGAGAATACACAAGACATCATGAATAAATGACGTCACAAAACGTTAACACTTGGAAAAGAATTCCAGAAAAGATAAAGGAAAATGCAGGGCGTTACACCCCGGCAATGACGCCAAAAACTTGTTGTCACTCTAGGGTTGGTAAAAATAAGTGTTAAGAATACACCCTTAAGATGACTAAGTTTTACCTATCGCAAATGCACAAATCTATTGTATAACAGATTGGCTTAAGAAAGGGAATATCGATCCCACAAAGACTTGGATTACTCACTCTAGCAATTTAACAATATTGAATTATATTTCAAAACGATTTGATTGGCTTGTTTTGAGATCTATGATTAAATTAACTAAAACAGAATTTAAAAATAGTTGTGATTCAAGATAGAGAAAAACTAGAGTTTTCATCGCTCCACCACTAACTGCATAATATAGCCCTTAATTTGCTCAATCGTAAAGAGGGCGATCCATCACTGTGAATCAGATCGTACCGCAAATAGTCGAATATGTCCCAAAAAAGATACTATCAACCGGATTCACTACAACCCATCTCCGAACAGAGTGTGATTAGTACATTCAATTTAATTCACTGTAATCTACTCCTACTGCATGAAATTAAACTAAATCATGTCTATATCACCTCGTCGAGGCATGGCCTGTATAAATTTGGGATTTCAAGTGTTAAGCATCATTATGTAGAAAATCATGATATGTTTATGATAACATGATTGAGTAAGATAATATATTCATTTTATCTAAGACAAAAATTTAGAATAAATATAAAACCTTGTGTCAAGAATAAAAATGATTACTATTCTACACAATAATCACAATGTGGTCACAGTTTCCCCTCAATACAATTGAAACAAAATTAAAAACTACATTACTTGGCTAGGGTTTTGCTAGAAAACTCTAGATACAGAGTTAGTTGCTCATGTAGGCTGGTGACTGCATTATTAGTGTAGAAACTGCTTCCATGATCTTCTTCCTTGGATCTCAAGGTATTGAATTGCTCCTCTTTGATAGATGAATCTCCAGAAATTGCTCTAAAAAATTATGTGTATATGCCAGCCCCCTAGGTCAAAATCACACCTTGGTATTTATAGACAAAATTAAGGGAACCCCTAATTGCTTGCCTTTCCTGTTGAGAGTATGATTCCCCTTTTATGTGATTATCTTCCAAACTAAGCAAAACCCTTCAATCTTATATACATTATGTCAAAATCACGTGTATAGAGGTGGTAAAGTCGTGATCAAGTCAAGGGATTTAAGTCGGGCCAAACTTGTAATTTCACAGCTTTTCCTACGATTGACCTCGGGTTGTTACGCTTAAGCATAGGCCTTAACTACGCTTAAGCGTTGCTCAATCGTAGGCTAAAAACCCCAATCATATGTCAAGCGTAATTTTAGCACTTTGTAGCCACTTTTAGCTACTGTAAGCGTAAGTCGAGCGTAGCATTTTTCATGGAAACCATTTTTCTTGATAATTGTTCTGTTTGAACCCCCTCGACTCCATTGGTATGTTTTCTAAATTTATGACTCATAAAAATGACATTTTTGCCCTCCGAGAGATATTTTTTGCTTGAAAATACCTCTTTTGCTCTCTCTTTGGATAGACACAAGCACTTCCTTGATTAATTCACCAAAGTTAGCTCGTTTTCTTGATTAAGCTCCTGAAACACGCTTAGACAAACAAACCGCATAAAAATACCAAGTAATGGAATGTAAAGACGTAACAATAGCAAGTTAGGGGCCTAAAATGGATAATAGTTGGCACCTAACACGTTACATGGACAAGAATGGGCAAGTAATTGAATGTTTTATGGGTATTGTACATGTTATCGACACTTCTGCCATTTCTCTTAAGATGACAGTTGATGATTTATTTTTGAGACATGGTTTGAGCATTTCTAGTCTACGTGGACAAGGGTGTGACGGGGCTAGTAATATGCGAGGAGCGTTTAATGGTCTCAAAACTCTTATTTTAAGAGAAAATGAATTTGCCTTTTGCATTCATTGATTTTCCCATCAACTTTAATTGGCTCTCATAGGCATGGCAAAAAAACATGAAGCTATCGTTTCTCTATTCGCTTTTGTTGCTAATCTTCTCAATGTTGTTGGTGGTTCATCTAAACGTCGTGATATTCTTCGAGATAATCAAATTTCTGTAGTTATGGAGGAACTGGACAAGGGCTAAATTAGAATATATTTCTCTTAAATGAACTAGTGATACACGTTGGGGTTCACATTATGAGGCTTTAATTAGTGTGGTCACTGATGTCCGTCGGAGCGTGCTAAAAATATATGTTAAGAATGCACTCTTAAGGCAGACTAGGTTTTACCTATCGCAAGCGCACGAGTCAAATTATAGTATAGATACGGCTTGAGAAAGGGAATGTCAAACCCACAGAGACTTGGTTATTAATTTAGCAGTTCAAAAATATTGAATTATGTTTTGAAAAAGTGTTTTGGATTGTTTTGAGAATTATAACTAAAATTATCTAAAAGCAAAAAGTAAATTATGAGTGTGATTAAGAGAGAGAGAAAAAGGATTTTTATCGCTCCACCACTAACCGCATAAAATAGTTTCCAATTCATTCAATTGCAAGAGGGCGATCTAGAACTGTGAATCAGGACGTACCGTAAATAGTCAAATACATTCCCAAAAAGGATACCATTAACAGGATTTGCTACAACCCATCTCCAGACAGAGTGTAACTAGTGCATGCTATTTACTTTACTTTAATCTACTCCTAAAACACGAATTTAAACTAAAGCATGTCTATGATACCTTGCCGAGGCATGACCTGTGTAAACCTAGGATTGTTGGCTCTAGAAGTAGGATTGTTGGCTCTATAGAAATGTGTTATAGAGAAAGTTCACAGAACACGGATGATTATTGGCTATAGAAGTAAAGATTAACTAAGTTTAGTCACTAGTGGAGATCATTCTTGACGTTAATCTGAGATAATTATTGTTTTGTATAAGTATGATTTATTTGCTTATATTTATTTTATAGATTATATCATTTCCTAGTTAATGAACAAGTATATTCATGAATATGTGCAAATTAAATATTATAAAGAAGTCATGGGTAGTTTATTTAACCCTCACGAGGCTTCACTCGTCCACTAGGATTTTTCCTAAGGGTTTAAAAGGCTTATTACACGTGCTAAGTGTAATCGTTCACTCTCATGAAAGAAATGGGCTAGTTTTTATTTTAAATTTAAGGGTTAATTTCAGTAAACCCCCCTATACTATCCAGATTAATCAACTAACCCCTTCTCTGTCCACTTTGCCCCCTATACTATTCAATTTCATCAAATTGCCCCCCTCAGCTCACATTTTGACTAAAAATGCCTAAACTACCCTCAATCAATAGTATAAGGGGGTTTGATGATTCAACTATTTAAAATTTTTTTTTTTCAAAAATCAATTATATTTTTCACAAACATTATAAATTCAGAAATATATATATATTTCTTTTGCAAAGTGGACAGATTTTCGGAAATTTTTTTCTTCGCAAAAAATTTTGATATTTTTTTTTTTCATATGTTGGAGATTTTCGGAAAAAAATGATTTTTTGCAAAAAAAATTTGAATTTTTTTTTTTCATATGTCGCAGATTTTCGGAAAAAAATTTATTTTTTGCAAAATAAATTTTGAAATTTTATTTTTTCATATGTTGCAGATTTTCGGAAAAAAATGATTTTTTGCAAAAAGAATTTTGAAATTTTTTTTTTTCATATGATGCAGATTTTCGGAAATTTTATTTTTCGCAAAAAAATTTGAATTTTTTTTTTTCATATGTTGCAGATTTTCGGAAAAAAAATGATTTTTTGCAAAAAAAAATTTTGAAATTTTTTTTTTAATATGTTGCAGATTTTCGGAAAAAAAATGATTTTTTGCAAAAAATTTTTTTTTTTTTCATATGTTGCAGATTTTCGGAAATTTTTTTTTCGCAAAAAAATGATTTTTTGCAAAAAAAATTTTGAAATTTTTTTTTTTTCATATGTTGCAGATTTTCGGAAAAAAATTTATTTTTTGCAAAAACATTTTTGAATTTTTTGTGAAAAATGAATTTTCATATGTTGCAGATTTTTTGCAAAAGAAATATATATATATATATTTCTGAATTTATAATTTTTGTGAAAAATATAATTGATTTTTGAAAAAAAAAAATTAAATGGTTGAATCAACAAACCCCCTTATACTATTGATTGAGGGTAGTTTGGGCATTTTTAGTCAAAATGTGAGCTGAGGGAGGCAATTTGATGAAATTGAATAGTATAGGGGGCAAAGTGTACAGAGAAGGGGTTAGTTGATTAATCTGGATAGTATAGGGGGTTTACTGAAATTAACCCTAAATTTAATTATTCTTTATGATTTTTTTTTATTCTTTATTGCTAAGGGACTAGCAATGTTTCAGTTTGGGGGCTTGATGAGACTAAAATATTTGATATTCTAGGCGTTAATATACCTCTTGTTAGTTTCTTTATTCTATTAATTTGGTATTTTTATCCGAGTTTTGTGTTAAGCATGTTTTCAGGGCCTTTAAGCAAAAATGAATTAATTCTGGGTTTTTAGCAAATATGTCTGATTCGGAGCAACACTTAGAAGATATTTACACTCAAATCAGCAAGGTATAAGTCAGTAAAGTAGAGTATAAGTGGCCGAAGCAAGGAAATTCGCAGATTAAATAAATAATAAAATTCAAGAGCCATCGATCGATAGGTGGATCCTTCGATCGATAGGTGGATCCTTCGATCGTTCGGAAATCGCCGTCTTGGAATCTGTGCGAAACTATATTGCAAAATTCTGACTTTGTGTACAAGTATATCAAGAGGCAGAATCATCCATTCATTGCCATTTCTTAGTCATTAAGTTCTCTTGGAGTGCAAGCAAAGAACATGTCATTATTGCACCAACTTTTGTCTATAAATACAGGTGAATTTCATGAAGAAAGGAGATCTTAGAATGTCTTTTGATACATTTTCATATCTTCCAGACTATCATTGTTCATAAAAAGCCTCTCTCTTTGAGAGAGACTCCCTTCCTCAAGAACTCAAGAACCAACCATCCAATCATGAAGATGGTGGCTTCATCAACAATAGAGTCTCCTTTTTCCATGAACAGCTAGTCGGTATCTAAGATTTCCAACGAAACCCTAGCCGAGTAATATAGTCTTTTATTTATTTTTATTGCAAAGGGGCGAATCTGATGAAGGACACTTATATGATAATTATGTAGTGAGAGACCAAACAAATAACATAAATAAGATTTATTTATTGATTTTATTCTTTAGCTGAGATTGAATTAATGATTTATCTTGAACAATTGTG
The DNA here is from genome assembly GCA_963922005.1 of Cornus suecica. Lineage (NCBI taxonomy): Eukaryota > Viridiplantae > Streptophyta > Magnoliopsida > Cornales > Cornaceae > Cornus > Cornus suecica. Next base: position 4,293,884 of record OY998248.1, on the reverse strand, counting down.
TTTTATTAATCGGAGCAAGAACCTCCGTGATTTAATAACGGTTTCTACATAATGATACTTATTTGGCATGATAAAGTCTTAGGTTTACACAGTCCATGCTTAGAGAAGATGATTGTTAGTGTGCTTTTAATTTCATGTTTTAGGACTAATTGTAGTATAGATACATACAACCGTTATACTAATCGCAGATGGATTGTAGCGAATACGGACCGATTGCATCCTTTTTGGGACTAGGCAACTGCTTGTAGCGTTACTAGTCTAATTCATATAAGTTGTACCGCCCTCTTACAATAATATAATTAAAAGAATATATTATATGGCTAGTGGTGGAGTTAGAACAAAACCCTAGACTTGTTTATCTTGAGTGAAACTAAAAATAATTATCTTCATTTTATTTTATGTTTAGTAGTTTAATCAAACAAACCAATCAAACAAATTTTATAAATATAATTCAATTTACTACTTTATAATTATTTGAAATACGACTTTGATCTCTGTGGTTCGATACCCTCTCTACCTGTCACGCCCCGAATTCCTAGGACTCCGGAACCCAAGCCTAAGAGCTAAGGGAGTGATTGCGGAAGTAAAAAGAAACGAGAACCAAAAGATATTCAGTCATCAAACACCCACAAAGGGTTACAATGAATGCCCAGATACCATGTTGTCACGCCCCTAAAGGGTGACGCAAACCAAGCGACTACTAGAGTCAACAATAACAAAGAAGTACATGGAATAACAATAAGAATATACTCCATGCCAACCCGAATACTAAAAACACAAGAGTATCCTCAGATACCAACAGATACCAACAGACACGCTCCTAAATCCCTAAGACTCCTGAACTGGGACATCCAAGGAATCCAAGATGTGATCCTTAATACGAATGACCAACTAAGACATCATTAACCAAGAAAACACATGGGTTAATGATAGAAATGGTATATTCCATACCCAAATGACTAATAAAACTAAGCAGCGGAATCTAACGAAAATCCGGCAGAGTTCCATTTGTAAATGGAACATCCGGACAACCAAACACAATACAATAACCTGCCCAAAGCAATTCAATAATCACAATGGCTTCCAAGCCCCACATTCATCAATCCTACTAGGGCCGAGGTAGTGGAAAGAAACCAAAACCCCTCCAAACCCTCTAACCCAACAGAGCCACAAATGCTCGAATAAGAATACAGAAAAGCGTCTAGCTGTACAGAATAGATACAATACATCCTGAAAGAATAAATACAGGAAATAAAGATACATCAACAGGGATAGGCCAACAGACTGGCTCCTAAAAGAAATACATGGCAAACCCATAACAAATGGGTAAGGAAAACTGAAAGCAAATACCTATCGTCCCCAAACCCAGTCGTGCCGCAACCGTAACCACATTACCCAACGCAACTCCAAAACCTGTAACAAGGAAACAAAAGAAGTTGTCGTTGCACTGCATCCTGCTCATAGCCGTATATTTCCTGCAACCTGGCGTGGGAATACCAGGGGGCAAATGAAATACCCCTGTGAGCAAATAAGCTCAGTGGGAAAGGATACTCTAACTACCACATCCTCTAATAGTTTAGGTAATGCTAAACTACCCAGTGAGATACAAAGCCCACAACATAACCCAGCCACGAAAATCCAAGGTACGTGCTCATATACTACCGTACGTAAGTATATAGGGGATATATATATATATATATATTTATAAATACCCAACATGAGCCTATAAGATACAACTAAGACTCATACTCCTAGTACCAACACTAGTAGTATACACTACTCTCACCAACGTACACTAGGTACACGATACTAAGGTCCAATCTAACAAATCATCCAGCGTTCACGACGCTAACAAGAAACTCCAAACAAAGGGAATCATACTCACCTCTAATATCCACAAGGATCAAAATCCACCACTAGTACCAAGGAATACTCATAACTCACTCCCCTAGAACACAGGAGGAAAAATACTCATGTCCTTGCGTACTAACACAACCGTCATCTATATATATATATATATATATATAAAACAAACCTCATCCTATTCCTAGAGGAAATCTACCTCTCAAGGCTAGATCACATCAATCATATCACCGTACCATAAGTCGTATCGACCTCATAATACTATCATCGATAGGGTCAACCACATCACTAACACTCTCCCTGTAGGCGAGGGAAACCACTCAACCAAATCACTAAGAGTACACGAACTCAACTCACCAGAACGACCACCTCAGGGTCACCAAAGCAAAGCGAAGGAAAAGACTTCTCAATGCTGAACCAAAAGATAACCGAGACAACAATGTCAAGGTTAAGAACACCAAAAGCGTTTAGTGCAAAACACCTGGATAAGGAACCCAATCCACTCGGTATCCATGCCCCTAACATGTGGAACAACTCGAATCACCTAAGTGGTGACATCAAAAACCAAGAAAAGTGAAAGGCAGCGCTATATGTGTGCACTGAACAACATCCAGCCTCATGCCCGAGGCTTGGAAATAATCCAAAGGAAAGGTGAAACAATGGAACACCTTTCAATACTCTACAGGTCGAGATCTTGAGAAAGAAGTCTCGGAATCTCAGAATCTCGAGGAAGTAATAAAATAGTTTTCTTTTAAGAAACCACACAGTAAAAATGACCGTCTTACCCCCGGTCTCCGTCAGTTGTCATCACCGGCTTTTAGAAGTTAAAATCTTTTTAAAGAAGATCCTAAGATCATTTATAAAGTACTAAAACTTTTCATTTCTACGGGGGTAGGCAAAAACGGGTTTTTCCTTTTAAATACAAGAGTTTAGAAAACACCATTTCCGAAGGACAGCCAAGTAAGGGTAAACACAACTCCACGGATTCCTATAATGTCCAAGAGGACAAGGAAGGAAGAGTACTGCATTGGGTTCACGGAACACAACTATCCGTTCCCAACCTCACGAGATCAAATGACAACACCTGGAAAAGGTTCGGCACCACGCCGTAACCGACAACTCAAGGAATGACGTGTAAGTCAAAGACATGTACTAGTATACAGAGTACAATAAAAGAAATGCTTAGAGGAATTAACTAAGCACTAGAAGCAAGATTGCCAAGCTACAGTACCTCAAGTACTTAATAAAATCACTTACCCCTTAATATCATGAAAAAGGAGAACTAGTGGCCGATACCACGGGAATAACTAGTCTCAATCAATACCTCTTCCAATTCATTATGACTCCAATTTCACAATTGATAATTGACAGAATCAAGAAGTCATGTTCACTCAACTAGACAGGTTCAATCACAACCACTTCTAACCGCACTCAAACCTCAAAAACACGATGAAGGATACCTCCCCCTAAGTGGGAAAGAAACATCCAGGGTCAGTAACATGCAACCAACCAAAACCACAAAACTATCACCGCCTTCTCTAAGGCCTCAAATCACAATTGATACTAGAATCAATCCCTGACCTCAAATCTCCAAAGAGGCCACACGACTAATCATGATTACAAAACTATTAACCCCGCCTTCTCGAAGGCATCAACTCAAAAACCAACCATGCAGTCCATCACTAACCACCACTAACCACGGAGGTTGCTATGCCAATATACTTAACATCCCCCAAGGGTGCGAAAGTATATATAATCACAAGTATAAAAATAAACATTCATTATACTTTACTATTTACCGCATGTAATCATTTTCTTTCACGTTAATCATTGTCAACTGAGCATTTCACAAATATATGAATTTAAATTTGCAATATTCATACATAACATACTCCAAAATCCAACAGGCAATAATAACACATATTAAACCTGCTCCAACATCACATGTAATAATATCACGTATACATGTCAAATGTAATCACATAAATGCCATGCATATACAATGTGACTCATACACCACCCTTTGCCCACATCACGTGGTTAACGAATACGTACTCCACCCATTTACAAGGAGAAAAGAGTACCGCACAGATTCTTCCCAAGTGTTTTTGACACTACACTTTCAACAAGGAAGGTGGTTGCACGAGAGCCCAACTTGCAGCTCCCATGCGAGAGCGGCACATACCACCACGATGGGGCAGTAACCAACCCTATTCTAAAGATCCGAGAGTGGCGCATACCACCACGATGGGGCAGCAATCAACCCTATATCACCTTCTGGCTTTTTAGTTCCATAGGTGGGAGACACCTTTACCTGGCCAGTTGTTACGACGATTCGACACAAAGACACCCCACATGATTTCACAACCCACATATACCAATACCATGATTTAACACTACATGATATTCTCAATATGCATCCAGGTCCAAATGACAATTATGCCTCAATATAAATATGTAATGCATCATATTTATATACAATATTCACATATAATTCACACGGCGCCCATCACAGGTTAACGGATACAATCCGACACAAAACCGTCCCTACAGGATACATACCCCTGTACTCAACATAAATATATAGTGCATCATATTTAAGCAATTACCCACATGGTAATATCAACATAAATCTCAAAATCTCCTTACATGCTTTAAAATACAATAAAACATTTAAATCATATGAAAACAAATTCATATACAATTAATGTTTTCACAAATATATTTTCCTTAATTCTTTAGAAAATATTTCAATTTCCCTTAACATGCCTTTAAATTAAATTAAAGCAATTGATTCACTTATCGTAGGGGAACCTAGCATAGCGTCTAAGTATTCGCGCCCCTTACGTCCACACATACACTAGTCCATTTAATTCTTAAGGAAAATTCTAAGCCGTCTATTCCTATTCAATTTAAATAAGAATTTAATTAATCTCGTAGGAATTAATTTAATTAATTTTCTTAAATTAATCTCTAAGTCCAATTCTGATTCTAAGCAAATTATAGATAATTAAATTAACAATTTAATATATCTATATTAATATATCTATATTAAATTAAATAAGGGTTTGCACCCCTAAATTACTTCAATAATGCGGAGTGAGAAGTATAATTTCCCACCTGAAATACGCTTACAGAACAACCGTTTCGGGTCCACCGTGAACAGTACCGGCACCCGAATTTAACGTCCGTCGACCAAAGTCGTTCGAAAATATTTTGAATATATCCAAATGTCCATCTCGACAACCTATACGATATATGCGAAGCCCATTAGCAATAGGTTAAATAATTTGGCTAAATCTAAAATAGCCCAAATGAAAATTCAAAACTTCAAATCGAATGTTCCGACAAACCGTTCAACGTAAAATCACGAAATTAATGTATGACGAATACTACATGGATACGGAGCTACTCACCAAAAATTGGCCAAAACCAATCACCGGAAGGTCGCCTAAAAAATAGCCGAAGCTCCGGCCGGACTACCCTATCGCGCGGACAACACCACCCCTGCGCGAACCAGCTACTGCGACCCACCTCCAGCCACGTCGTCCACCGTCGCGCCACCAGCGCCGCCGAGCCCTGCCTTAGCCGCCGCTGCTCCTGGCCGGCGCCGCCTGTCCCAGCCGCGTCTGCTATGGCGACCAGCTGCGACCACCGCCGCGCCTCCCTCCAGGCGGTTCCTCTCTCTCTCTCTCTCTCTGCCGGCAACCATGGTGGCCGCCGCCCATGGAGAAGATGAAGTCGTCGTGTGAAGGAGAGGAGGCGTGAAATAGAGGTGTAGTCGTGGAGAAGGAGATGCACGGGATTGGTCTGTTGCATACACATGTATAGATATATATAACCTAATTGCAAAAGCAACCCTCTAAATGTCCATAATTGCGAAATAACCCCAACAGTATATATATATAATTATAATTAAATATATATATATATACAGTAAATCCCAACAATTATCGGGGACGTCCAAACATAATCTCGTAAGCCCGAAATAATAATGGGACGTCCAATTAATTATACCGGGTTAGAAACCCAAACGTCGGAACACTAAACGCCCAATCCAATTAAAACGCGTCGTCATTCAATCGAAACACTAATCATTAAACGTCGAATAAACTAACGTCGAAACGAGACCGTGTAATTGAGAACAATAATTCGCGTAGTCGTCAAAGAGAAACCGTAAAGTCATCCAGTCGACTTTAAAACTAAACGCGAAAAAATTTACAGGTATCAAATACCAAGAATAAATAATACATTATGAACAAGTGACGTCATTACCGAAATTAAATTAAATATAATTTCAGGAAAAAGGAAAATAACACGGGGTGTTACACTACCCAATTATACTATATACTACTCGCGTACTTGCGACTGAGAGGTTATAACTAGATCGTGTTAATTCCTTATTTTTAACACTATTATTTTCACATGTCTGGAACCGATCACATGTCTATGATACCTCGCCAAGACATAACCTGCGTAAACCTAGGGTTTCAAGTGTTTAACCACTATTGAGTAGAAAATCAAACCATGTTTATGATAGTATGATTGAGTAAGAAGATATATTTATTCAATCTAAGACAAGAATCAAGAATAAATATAAAATTTTGTATCAAGAATAAAAACGTTCACACATCTACTACAATCATCACAGTCTAGTCACAGCTTCCCCTCGTTATAATTGAAATAAATATAAAAACTACATTACTTGGCTAGGGTTTTCCTAGAAAACCCTAGATACCGGTATAGTTGATCATGGCTGAGGGAGACTGCATCGTTGATGTAGAATTGATCGTCATGGCCTTCTTTTCCGAATCTCTAGGTCTTGTATGACTTCTCTCCTTGGAATGATATGAATCTCCAAAGGCTGCTCTGAATATTGAACATGACAAAAAGCTCCCAAAAATCTGTAGCAACCTTTGGTATTTATAGACAAAAGCTAAGGGAAACCCTAATGTTGCCCTTTTTCGTAATTTCGCACAAAACTGATCAAAACCCTATACTCTGGTGCATAATATGTGTATATCACGTGTATTGAAGTGTTGGAGTCGCAACCATATCAGAAGAGCTTAATTCGGGGCAAAATTAAGATTTCACGGACCAAAATATGCAGAAAACTACGTGTGGCGCGTAGGCATAGACTACAGGTGGCACATAGGCATTCCTACGGGTGGCATGTAAGCCCAAATTGGTGGTCCGTAGATGGTGCGTAAAAACAACATTTTCTAGCCACTTTTAGCTATTGGGTCTGTAGGTGGTGCGTAGCATTTTTCATGGAAACTACTTTTCTTGGTAGTTGCTCCGTTTAAACCCCCTCGACTCCATTAGAATAATTCTTGAAGTTGGGGCTTCAAAAAATGACGTTTTCGCCCTCCGGGAGACACTTTTCTCCTGAAAACACCTTTTTAACTCTCTTTTTGAATAGAAATGAACACTTCTCTAGTTAATTTTGCCATTTTTCATAAAAATTCTTTCCATCATTCCATTTTTATCTTTCTAAGCTCCGGACTTTCCAGCGAGGATTTTTAGTCCCGACCAACTGGGTCGAGCTTCTTCCATGGGATTTATACTCATTAGTTTTCTCTCCTTTTTACGCGAACACTCTGCTACTTTATGGTAGGAGGCCCGGTTACTCAAATCGAAAGACTTCTTTTTGCATTTCATTTTTCAAAATAAATTTTCAAATTTTCTCCATTCCATCTCCCCTTTTCCCTTTTTAATGTGGAAAAACTAATTATTCAACTACATAGTCAAAGATCAACTGTTTTTCCCATAGTGAATGTGTGTTTGTGCTTATCAGTCAAAATGGTCCTTTTCGATTTCAATTTCACTAATTCATTCACCCATGTAAAACCACATCACTTCACTAACTCAATCTAATCATTACTCTCATGAGCGGGAATATTACATCACATACTACTCATGCATCATAAACACAAACTTAATTAACTTGTAATACAAAGCAGTCATGCTTGACAATAAAGAATTTCTTTCAAAAAAATTCAAATTTTTTAATTTGTTTTTCAATATTATCATTCCTTAAACTTATACCCTCTCCCTCAAATATTAAATAGACCATGTCCCCATGATTCACAATCATATGAGAGAGAATACAATTACCATTGAAGTGTGATTCCCGAATTTCTCAATAAAGCACTTGATCTCCTCCCCCAAACTAGATTTGAGCGACCTATAGATATAATCAACACAATACGCATACCCAATATTATAGCAAGGGAAAAATAATTTATCAAATCTTTCCGGAAATCATTACTCAGTCATTGCACAAGGAATGAAAATTTTATTTTAATAAAACATTCATGATTTGGCCTTCATGGCCTACAATCCTACGAAATTAAAAAAAAATGCAAAGATTTGGCCTTAAGGGCCTACAATCTCTAAGAATTCAAATTGCAACCTATCTATTAAAAACAAAAACAAAAATAATCAACCTAGAAAACCCTAATCCTACTCAGAATCCTCATCACTCTTTCGTTCTACTCACTCCCTTCACTTCCACTCAGAAGATCTCTTAATGTAGCATGCATCTGTGATGCCATCTCAAGACATTCAAATCTTTCTTCTTGGTATTTCTTTGTGAAGGTCCAGCGAATCTCATTCATCTCACCCAATATGTGCCCCAATTGCTCCTTAAGAATTTTCAATATCAAGAATGGATATGGGAGGTAATACTCCATCTTATCCCATCCTTTTTCTCATCTGCTCACAATCTTATGAATCCAAATCGTATTATGCAATATAACCACCGAAATTGGCCCACAGTATCCTTTAAGCACACAATAAAGAATTTTGATCATTAACGGTCCTCTCAAATTTGTGCGATGATTTTGAAAAACTTGAGAAGGAAGCACATAATCCATAAATAATAAATCTGTCTTCAAATGATAGTTCTCCACACTCGTAGCTCCTTCCTTCGAAGTATACCCTTCACATATCTCCTTAATCATCTCTTCAGTCGAGAATGGCCACTCCACCGGGACTCTTTTTAACTTTATGCTCAAGTGCTTCGGACACACAAGTGGTAAATTCCATATTATAGCAATTGTTTCTATATTCACCACTATAGTATTACTTCTCTCATTCACTCAGACTCGCACCTCCTAATATCCTTTTGGTTTATGGACTTATATCTTCTCATAAAATTATCGAACCAGTCTCGGATACACATTTTCTCCACCCGGACGCTCCAAACTTTGGAATCCTTGTGCACATAGGATTTGCAACCCCAATATGATCAAAGGATTCGTTATCCTGTTCGGACGAAACTTCAACTCAAATTGCATCCGGCACATCATGAATGACCGAGGTGTGGTTTTCTTCCAGAGTGTGCTTGTCGCTCCCATGTTTGTACTAGTTTCACCCAACTTCATATTCTTTCCTCTTTCCTCTTCAATTTTTGACAAATCATCCTCATAAATAAACTCCTCCGGGTCAGACTCAATCACATACTCGCTTTCGTGCACATCCCTAGAATTATAGGAAGAAAAAGAAGAAACAAAATAGGAAGAAAAACTAGACATCTTTAAAGTTCTTGCACAAACCCTTTCTTGTGAATGGTGAGAATTATGAATCCCAAGGATTTTATTTATAGATGAATGAGCCATATTCACAGAGGATTAGGATTTGGAATCAGTACTTGAATTGGAAATTGGAAATAACTAAGAATCCATATTTGACTTGTATTTCCATCCCACTTCCTACTCAGACTAGGATTGCTCTAAACACTCCTACATAAATCTTTAAAAACATCCTAAAAATACCCTAATTAAATCCTAATTAAATACAAGTTCAAAACCAGCCGAAAAATCTCTAAAACGGGCAAATTTTTAAATTTTTGGACAATCCTATGCATATCCCCTACGCGCGGCGCGTAGCTCCAAGTGTAGACTTGGCTTGGATTTTGCAAAAAAAAATAATTCTCTCTCGTATCCATGCTCCAACATCAGTCAGAATGAACGGACACACCCCCAACTTTAAACGAACACATATCCTCATCATGTGATCTCAAAATATAATCAATCGATCTCTCAAACTCACATCACAATCACACATGCATCATTATATTAGGAATGTAGAATATCACAATGTCATCATATAACTATGAGAATTGACATTTTTATAAAACAAAAGGCAAAAGCACACTTAGAGATTGATCGTTCAGCCGATGAACAATAAAACACACTATGACATAATACATTACCCGATAATTCCACTCTAGTGAAAATAAAAACCTACAAAAACTATACTAAACTACTCATCCTCCTCATCGTCAAATGTCAATGGTGTATGTGGCACAGATAGACCCATGTGAAACATTTTCTCCTCTCCTATCGCTCGAATCCGTCTCTGCCCATGTCGCAACCTATCTGCCTCCCTATATCTCAACTGCATGTCCGCTATCGTGATATTCCGGCTAGTTTACAACTCCTCCCTCATCTATCGAATCTCATCTCTCAGTGCTGCCTACCTAGCCATAATCACATCAAACTGCTCACGAGAGAGCGTCACTATCGCACCGGCAGGCATCAAAGGAATCTCAACAGCCTGTACCTCCTTTGCACGAGGTGGCACATCATCATCATGTCCGGCCTCGGGCTCAACGGGCTCTATAGGAGGTATAACAGGCGATACACCTGGAGCAGGAACCATAAGCCTCCTATGTAGGACTATATCACCGGCTAATCTCCTCCAAGTCTTGGTCCACATGCTCGAGATGTATGTACCCCTATCAAACCTATTCCAGTCCGCCTCCTTATCAGGCTCGACCCCAGTATTGTCCATAAGCCGCATAGTCAGTGTAGGGAATCCGATCCAAAATGTACGTCGCCCAACACTACGTATAATACATAAATCAATATAATGTTGGTACAAGCCATGCCACAGGATATGAGGAATCGACACCCATCGACGAAACTCAAAAACAAAATGTAGCAAAAAAAAATAGCCGCCATATTTGAGTCTTGTGTCCCTGAGGATGAACCTGGGACTTGAAGATCGTGTCCAAGAGCCACAGCTTGGGATGATAATCGAACTTCTGTGTGCAATTGCTCCGATCATCCGTAAATCTGCCCTCGATCTGCATCCGGACTATTTCAGCCAAGCCAGGAAATGGCTCTAGTAGAGGCGGGAACTCTCCCTCTAACTCAAGTGGGCATATGTTTGGTATACCCCATGCCTCGGCAATAGTTTGGGGTATAATATTGAATCTCACCCCCTAACCTCAGTCATCTGCTGTAATGCTGCATATGAAGCCAAAACTCATCAATCATATCAGCATAAACAAATGTAGAGGGAGAGGTAAGGATCGGTAGCAATCCTCGCTTTCGCATAAATCGTATAGTCCATGTTGGCACTGGCTCTATCATCTCAAGAGCTATCGCGGGATAAATCCGTTCCTGCTGGAATCCCTTCCTCAATACCTTTTTCAATAACTCTCCCACATTTGTAGTGGGTGGTACCGGCAAGTAAGAAACCAACACCCTTAGCTCATCATCAATTATCTATGGCTCGGGAGGTGCTGCTAGTTGTGACTCAGGTGGTGAAATATGTGGTAAAGCCACTGGCGAAATGTCATGGTCACTATGTGTGTCCTTTGAAGATGATGATGAAGCAGTCGGTGATATGTAACGCCTGCGGGTCGGAGGCAGTGATCTATCTGCTGATTCGGAGTCCGGAGACCTCTGTCTAACCCCCGAAGAACTCGTACCCCCTCTCCGCGGTCTCAACTTCATACCTACAATCAGGATTTTTAAGAATAATAAGTGGATTGTTCTGGATACCGAACCGAACTCAAAATCATCACTAAATTAATCAAACATGATGCTTAAACAAACCCTCAACTCAAAAATATGCGAAAAAAATTCAAAATTCAACCCATTCTCTAAGCCAACAATATCAACTTTTGAGAAATGGATTGAAACATGTTTTTAACTGGATTCGTTCGTCAATATCAGTTTAGAATTATTATAAAAGTAATTAGAAACGTAAAGATCAAAGGAAAAAAACTCACCGAATCGAAAGATTTGATGATTTCTCTAAAAATTGGTTTTCGAGATGCTTCGAGTTCTTCACGAGAATCCGAACAATCTACGCCCAGATCTAATGCAAAAATGATCGAGTTTGGTTCAAAATTGGATGGCAAAAAGATAGGGAGTGATTTCAGGAACTTTTGGTGGAGAAATGAAAGTGCGGGAAGAATTTGAAGCTTGGTTCGAACTTTATATCCGCGAAGCTGTTCATTACATGAAATTACCTAGACAATAGTGAAAACAACCTAAAGGGGGTGAATAGGCGTTTATCGATTTTAAGATCAATTAAAATTATTTAGCGGAAATTCAATTTTAATTAGTCACAAACCCTAATTATCAGTTCAATTTTCAAAAACAGATCAATCAAGCACATATGAATATAAGTGCAGAAATCTAAATCATGAGAAGACACATATATTTTTACATGGAAAACCTTGAAAATACTCCAAGTAAAAACTACGGATATGCTCGGTTATCGATGTACTATGAATCAGATAATTTATATGAAAACAGAAATCACAACCACTGTGATTTGATGTTCTTCACTCGATGTCTGAAAGTCTAGATTCACTCGTGCTCCATGAAGCTTTCGCTCTGATCTCCATACTTTAACGGCTCTGTTTCTCAATAGATCAAAATCACCACAAAACCTCCTGTTTCGATCTTCGCACACAGACGGCTTCGTTCTTCAACGAATCAATGCAACCACGTTGTAATTAACGGTGAGTGAATTTTTCAGCAACTATACCATTCAACGTGCATAGAAATCGTCAATGTAAAAGCACAATTGAAGACGTCCAATAACAAGAGAGAACTTGTGTATCTCTAATCACTCAATAATATTATTTCACCATATGTATATCTCTGTAGAAGAAGAAGTTGTAGAAAACTTGTAGAGAATTCTTCAAGACGTGTTTCCTCTTGTTGAAGACCTTCAATATTTATAGGCAATGATGATCCAAACCCTAAGTTTTCCCTTTCTCGTAATTTCACATCCAAACCCTATATTCTGGTGAATATAATATATATAGCACGCACTTTGATGTATATAAGTTGTGGACAACTCATAAAATCAATACACGAACAATTTGGACATCACAACAAAAATAGCCAAAAACTTGCCGCAGCTACGCTTGAAGTGTATGGGGCCTACGCTTCAAGCGTAGGTCCAAACGTACCTCCAAGGGTAAAAATGTGTTTTTCAGCCACTTTTTGAAACTGAAAGCGTAGGCTTAAGCGTAAGCATTTTTGTTAAAACCAATTTTATTCGCAACTTTGCCAAAATGACCCTTTTGAACCCACAATACTTTTTGCTTGAAGTGACAACTTCGGAAAATGTCGTTTACGCCCTCCATGAGACATTTTTCCTCAATATGCTCACTTTTGTGCTTCACTTGTATTCTTCATTACTTCAATGTTTGATTCTACCTTTGACGAAGCTTATCAATGTTATTGAAACCAAACTAACTTATTTAACACTCAACATGGTTATTGTCTAAAACATGCCATAAATAAATAATACACAAAAGTATTCTTACATTACAGCTACGGGCAACGCGTAGATATAGCTACGTGCGGTGCATAGCTCCCTCTGTGGGGTTTCTGCTCCATCTTTGATGCTTTATCATTTTCCGCACTTTATTCAATGCAATCACTCTCCACACCTTCTATATACCCCCAATGAATGCTTCACTACCCAACCACGATGAGAACGACACTTATGACTCGATCATACGACTCAAGCTAAAACTACGAACTATAAACTACAAACTAGGTTCAAAAACTAATTTTTATCGCCTAGTACCAATGTTTAACGTCGTGCCAACGTTGCCATCTTTTAGTATTCAGGCTCATGCTCGTGTGTTGGATCAGCTAAATTGATCATCTCCACAACACACTCAATTAGCTGAATTTCAATATAGTGCTTAAGCCTCTAACCATTCACTACAAACTTATTTATTGTCTTCGGATCATTGAGCTCCACTGCTCCATGGGGGAAAACCTTCATAATCTTATATGGCTTATCAAATCTCAATTGAAGCTTACCAGGAAACAACTTTAATCTCGAATTAAACAACTACATCTTCTGGTCGGGCTCAAAGAATTTCTTTCGAATGTGTTTATCATGAAACGCTTTCGTCTAAGCTTTATAAATCCGAGAGTTCTCATATGCATTTTTTCTTAACTCCTCAAGCTCTATAAGTTGGAGCTTCCGCTGAGCACCAGACTAATTCAAATCAAAGTTCAACCTTCGAACAACCCAATATGCTCAATGCTCTAACTCAATAGGGAGATGACAAGCCTTACCATAGACAAGACAAGCCGATATTGCATCATACCGATCGAAGTCTTGTAAGCTGTCCTATAAGCCCATAGTGCATCATTTAACCTTTGTGGTCAATCCTTCAAATCTACTCGCACTATTTTCTCTAAGATATTCTTCACTTCCCTATTTGAAACTTCCACTTATCCCTGTGACTGGGGGTGATATGGTGTACCAATCCTATGATTGACGTTGTACTTTTGACATAGACCACCGAGAAAATAGTTATCAAAATGATTTCCGTTGTCACTTATTATTATGCGTGGTATACCAAATCTTGAAAAGGTGTTTGACTTTACAAATTCTTCCATGGTCTCATGGTCAGCGTGCTTGGTGGCTATCGCTTCTACCCATTTCGACACATAGTCGACCCCCACAAGTATATACTCATTTCCTGCTTGCGGGAACGGTCCCATGAAATCTATACCACATAAATCAAATAACTCTACAATCAAAATCGGGTTAGAGGCATCATATCTCATCGGGATATGGATCCCAACTTCTGGCATCGCAAACACGCTGTACAGTATTCAAAAGCATCTTTGAATATGGTTGGCCAATAGAGCCAACTCTGAAGAACCTTTTGGCCTGTTTTCTGAGCTCTGAAATGCCCTCCACATTCTAGCGTGTGGAAAAACTTCAAAATACTTTGTACCTCACTTTCAGGGACGCACTTTCTGATATTCTGATCAGAGCAATACTCGTATAATCACAGATTATCCCAGATATAAAATTTGACATGGCTAAAGAATCGGTCTCTTTCATTCTTAGACCAACCTTTTGGAATCTTACCCGTGGCTTTATAGTTCACAATGTCAGTATACCACGGTATCTGCTCCATAACAGCTAGACTAAACATATGTTCATCCGGGAATGAATCCTTAAGAGGAGTAGTTTCCTTTATAGATTCAACAAGGATCCTCGATAAATGATCTGCAACCACATTCTCTAAACCCTTCTTGTCTTTTAATTTCCAAATCAAATTCTTGTAGCAACAAGATCCACCGGATAAGCCTGGGTTTGGAGTCCTTTTTTGTCAGCAAATGCCTCAACGTGGCATGATCCGAATAAATTACTACATTGGTTCCCAATAGATATTATCAAAACTTATCCAAGGCAAACACCACTACCAACAACTCCTTTTCTGTTATTATGTAATTGATCTATGCATCGTTTAGTCTTGCTGGCGTAGTACACTGCATATGGTAGCTTCTCTTTTCTCTGACACAATACCACTCTTATGGCATAGTCCAAAGTATCACACATTAGTTCAAATGGCAGAGACCAGTCTGGTGGACGAATCACTGGGGCTGTTGAGAGTTGAGTACCCAACTCCTCAAAAGCATGAAGACACTCTTCGTCGATGACAAAGGTAGCGTCCCTAGCTAATAAGTTGCATAGCGGCCGGGTGATTTTACTAAAATCTTTAATAAACCGTCTGTAAAACCCTACATGGCCCAAGAAAGATCTTATCTATTTAACATATGTGGGATGAGGCAGCTTTGAAATTAATTCAACTTTCGCTTTATCTACCTCGATCCCTCTCTTTGAGACGATATGGTCAAGCACTATTGTAACACCCATAATTTCCATGCATAGGTTGGCCAGGCCCATACACAAAAGCTAGGAATATCTTCAATTGACAAAAATAAGCACAGATGATAAGACATAAAATAGAGATAAAATAATAAGAGTTGATGATACCACTTATACAGGAGAGATCCCACACCCAATACATCTTTGAAATAACTTAAGTTCTCAAATTTATACAACTTGGGAATCCCATAACATGGACCCCTAGACCACACAAACTTATATTTCCCACAACAAGACTGAATTCCTACCCTGTAGTGGAAAGAAACTGCTGGACAGAGAATGCATGAGAGACAAATCCTCAACCCTACGGATGCAATTGCCGAGGACCTGAAATATCAACAAAGTTGGGTCAAACCCATGAGCAAGTACATCTCTACATGATCCCAAACAGAGTACTAAAAACCATCCCCTTTCCTAGTGAGACCTATCCCAAAAATATTAATAAATATTAATATACCTCACTATACTTTATATTCCCTAGAATACCACCATGAAAATATAATTAATTTCATAACTTCTATTTACATTTACTAGGATACCACCGTGAAGATATAAAACAAATACCATAAATTCCTTCCATAAGTCAAATTTCCATCATCTCCATTTCCAACCATAACCACATACCCGACAACTCAATCATGCCGTTGATAAGTGCACAAAATATAGTAATTTTCCTACAATAATATCCTCATATGTATATATTTTCATTTCATGTAGGGGTTGATTTACAAAAGAAAAGAAAAAGAAAGCAAGAAGGATGAAAATGAAGAAAAAGGAAAAGTTGGAGGGGGAGAATGTAATAACTACCTATATATATATATATATATATATATGTGTGTGTGTGTGTGTGTGTGTGTGTGAGTGTGTACGTGTGTATATATGTGTAAGTTGCTAGAGGACTATATATGAGAGAGAGAAAAAGAGAAATTTTATATGCACATTAAAGACAGATGAAAGATAGAGAGTTGGTGGCGTCCACATTTATTATATTCCACATCTCAAAGCTGGCCGTTGGAAGAGAGCATTAAATTCATTAAATGCAATGGCTCAAGTTGGTTATGCAAAGGCCTATATATATTTGCAACCTGAAGGAGGCTGAGGAGTAAAGAGTTGAGGAATGAGAGCTTAGAATACTTTTGTACCATTTTCATATTTTGTGTAATTTTTGCTCTATCAATGGAATTTTATTCTATTACCTTGTTTCATTTTTTTATCAACATGCTAGCTTAAAACTCTTCTCAAGGGGGTGATGAAGCCACCATGGGTAAGATATAAATAATTTTTTTTTATTTCGTATTGTTTAATTCTCGTCCCGAAAGTATTCATTTTATGAATCTCAATGAACAAAAACCTTACAATAGAGGTTGGACACTAAAAAATAGAAGGAGGATTCTTCGTGATTACCAATTAATGGAAATACGGGGAAAGCCTACTACTATTTACATTTTATTTAAACCAAAACATTAGAGGGAGGATTCTTCGTGATTACCAATTAATGGAAATACGGGGAATGCCTACTAATATCTATGTTTATATTTAATAGGTTGGAGGAGAATTTGCAATAGAAATATATAATATTATTTGTATAGACCCGGGTGGTGGATTCTTTTCCCTTGAGATTTTTTCCACCATTTGATAATTTTATCTAGTTATTTTAGTTTACTATTAAAAAACAATTCAAGAGTTGTTTTAAGTGATTTCTTTTTATCTCGAAAAGTAAAGTTTTGGATCCTTGTCTCAAAACGAGTTCCAAGTTGAGAGTGGTTCGACCCTACTTATTGCTATATTATTTTAAGTAAAGTATTAGTAGGTATAAATTCTTGTTGATCGAGATGTGGTGAAACAACGACACAATATCATCAAAACCCAACCCGTCAAATGGCGCCGTTGCCGCTTCAACACTAAGAATTCGAAATCAAAGATCCTCCACTCTAATTCTTCGGGAACCCACCCGACCTTTCTATCCCTCCCTTTCATTTTTCCCGCCCTCTCCTAATTAGTTATTTACTTGTTTATTTTGCAGGAGATACCGTACCGGGTCGTCATCCAGGTTCCATATTTCTAAACCCTTGTTATTATTATTATTATTTTCCCCTAGAATAGGTAAAAATTTTGCATGCGACCTCTAGGGTAGAATAACATTAGACGTTACCCTAGGCTCCCGTTATTTGTATTTAGCTTATTTTCATATAAATATATATATTAAAAAAAAATTGCATATTTCTTTCTTATTTTATTTTATTCTTGTCTTGCTTGTGCATATTTTAAATTAGCATTTTGCATAAGATACTTAAGGGCAAAAATTCCCACAAGATACGGTCGGGATTTCATCACCCGTCTCCGTGGCCCACAAATCACAAAAATTCCTTGCATTTGTTAAACCATGAGCCGGATTTGATTAAAATTCATTAGTAATCAACCACTTTAGGGTTACGAGCTCATAGGCTCTCTAGGAAGGAAGCGGTTGGTAGTCACTCCAGTGAGTCATTATCAAATTGATAAACGGTAGGACAGTTCTGTCTAGGAAAGTGAGGTTGACTCGGCATTAAGCAGGCCACGTGCCTTGCCACACTTTCCTGGGAACTACTCCGTTGTTAGTTTGATGATCCTTAACTGGTAATCTATCGACTTAATCTGGAATAGAGTAGGAGCTGTCTAATTAGGAGAGAATTAATTTGGACATCATCCTATTAATTCTCTACAATATTAGATTTAAAAATTCACCACCTTTGAATTTAAGCTCAAGATAAAAAAGTCAAAAATTTTGTGTGATTTGTCCCTCATCTAGCCCTTTTAGGTTTCTTTTTGTTTATGCCCCAGTGGTTGCGAGTTAACAAGCGTCTAGTTAGGTTTCCTAGTGATTTGTCACTCATTGATTTAGAAGAAAAATCAATTCCCTTGTTAAATCTGTCAACCACCAATACTTCATCAATGGCTGCGCCAAGAACTCTTAATGACTATTTTGCCCCAATCACAGCCAACCCACCCAATTGCATAGTTCTACCTGAGAAAGATGCACCCCAATTTGAGATTAGACCCGCCACAATCAATATGTTGCCAAAATTCCATGGACTCGAAAGTGAACAACCCTATATCCATTTAGGGAAGTTCTTGACAATATGCAACACATTCAAAAATCAAAATTTGAATGAAAAGGGTGTCAAACTGCGTCTTTTTCCCCTATCCTTAGAAGATAAAGCTGCTTCATGGCTAAACTCCATTCCACCTAACTCCATTCGATCATGGGATGAACTTACAAGGAAATTCATGAGTAAATTTTATCCCATGCAAAAGACCGAATCAATGAGAGATGCCATTAGTACTTTTAGAGGGAAAATTGAATAACAAATTTCACCAAACTTGGGACCGATTTCATGACTTGCTCCTCAAATGCCCACATCATGGCTTTGATAAAGCACAGTTAGTCCATTTCTTTTATAAGGGACTTTCACCTATGAACCGAACCATGATTGAGTCAATGCACCAAGGAAAGTTCAATGCCCAAACCCCTAACCAAGCCTATATATTTTTGGAGGAACTAGCTGAAAATGCCCAAAATTGGAATTGGAACCAAAGTGATAATGATTTTTCTAGGAATGATCAAATGAATAGAAAACCTGGTTTTTATGAGATCAAACCTGAAAATGAGTTAAAGTCTGTGATGCAAAATCTTGCTGATGGAGTGAAAGACTTAAGCAAAAAGTTTGATGCATTTGCCCTAATCTCTACCCCTGCACAATGCAATGTTTGTTTTGGTTTATCTCATCCCACAGAGGAATGTCTGGTCTATTGTATATCTGAACCTTCAGATGCGCAAGTTTGTGCTTTCAATACCTTTAGGAGACCATTGCCTAACACATTTAGCCAAAGTTACCATCTTGATACTAGAAACCACCCTAATTTTTCATGGAGACAAAATTTACCTCCACAAAACTTAGGTGGTCCATCCGGTTTTCAAGGTACCTCCAATAGGCCACCTCCACCTCAAGGAAAAATAATTCCTCAAACTCAATTCCCCAGGAATAACCAGTTCAATCCAAGACGAGATTTAGCAGTTGATCCCATGAACAACTATGTTGCTCATGTCCCACCGGTCCATAATACTTCCAATTATGAGGACACTTTGAAAATGCTTGCCCTTAATCTTGATCAATCCAATAAGCATTCCAATCAGAGATTCCAAAAGTTAGAAAATAACTTTGATCTCTTGACTCAAAATCAACTGCAATTTCAGCAGTCTCTCCAAAATCAGTTGAGTCAACTCACTGCAGCTCTATCTGAAAGACAAAGAGGTACATTACCGAGTCAACCCGAAATCAATCCAAAAGGCAAAGGAGTTAATCACATAGGGACCACTTCCACTTCTGACCACTCAAATGACCATGTAAATTCTATCACTACCTTGAGGTCAGAAAAGAAAATTGATAATAAGGTTGAGCCACCCATCAATCCTGAAAATGAACAATCCAAATCTCTTCGACCCAATTCCCCAAAATCCAAAGAGGATCAAGATCCTGAACTTGATGAGGTTATTCCTAAGCCGGTTGTTCCATGTGCACCCTTTCCCTTTAGACTAGTCAACAATAAGAAGGATTCTCAATACAGTGAAATCTTAGAGATTTTTCAAAATCTCCTAATTAACATTCCATTTCTCACTGTTATTAAGCAAATTCCTTCTTATGCAAAATTCATTAAAGACTTAGTCAAGAGGAAAACCAATATTCCTAAGGAAGCCTTCATGGCCCAACATTGTTCCTCTTTCCTACAAAACCAAGCTGTGGTTAAACACAAAGACCCTGGTAGTCCCATTATCACTTGTAGGATAGGAGAAAATTTTAAAGGTCAGGCTTTATTGGATCTTGGTGCCAGTGTCAATGTGCTACCGTATTCAGTCTACTTGGATTTAGGATTGACTGATTTGAAGAAAACTGACGTTAGAATTCAGTTAGCTGCCCGATCCATAAAAATTCCAAGGGGTATCATTGAGGATGTGATAGTCAAAGTTAATGATTTTTATTACCCCGTAGACTTCATTGTGCTAGACACTCAGCCAACTCAAGGGAAACAAATTCCAATAATTTTAGGTCGACCATTTTTAGCCACAGCCAATGCTTTGATCAATTGTAGAAATGGTAGCATGACCTTGACCTTTGGGAACATGAAAGTGGAAGTCAATGTGTTTAATTTGATGAAACAACCTATTGAATCAGAATCTGTTGAAGAAGTTTGTCTTATTGAGTCATTGACCACCCATACCTTTAACCACTCTTATCCCGAGGATCCACTTCAGCAGTGTTTAGCCCATTTTGGTGATAGTTTTGATGAGGCTAATTATATTAGCCAAATCAATGATTTGCTAAACTCTGCCCCACCTTTTGAAGCCCCCAAGTATAAATCCAAATTTGAATCATTGTCCTTACCGGTTACCACTGAATCTGAACATGCAAAGAAACCACCTAAGATAGAATTAAAGCCTTTACCCGAGACTTTAAAATATTCGTATCTTGGTGAATCTGAGACTTTTCCAGTGGTAATATCTTCTGAGTTAACTGAGCAACAAGAGTCCCAATTACTCGAGGTTCTTAAGACAAATAGGGAAGCCATAGCATGGTCCATTGATGATATCAAAGGCATTAGTCCTCTAGTGGTGCAACATCGCATTCACTTAGAAGATAATGCGAAAACCTGTAGGCAACCTCAAAGGAGACTTAACCCCAATATGACGGAAGTTGTCCGCGGAGAAGTTATCAAACTTCTTGACGCTGATATCATCTACCCGATTTCTGATAGTCAGTGGGTGAGCCCAATCTAGGTCGTTCCAAAAAAGTCTGGCATCACTGTTGTGTCCAATGCCCACAATGAGCTAGTTCCTACTCGTATTCAAACTGGATGGCGAGTTTGCATAGACTACAGGAAACTGAATAGTGTGACTAGAAAAGACCATTTCCCACTCCCCTTCATCGACCAAATGTTAGAGAGATTAGTTGGTCAGGCCTTCTATTGCTTTTTAGATGGCTATTCTGGTTACAATCAAATCCCTGTCCACCCAGATGACCAAGACAAGACAACTTTCACCTGTCCATTCGGTACATTCGCTTATCGTCGTATTCCATTCGGCTTGTGTAATGCCCCAGCTACATTTCAGCGGTGTATGATGAGTATATTTAGTGACATGGTTGAAAAGTTTTTAGAAATCTTCATGGATGACTTCTCTGTCTTTGGATCATCATTTGAGCAATGTCTGGACCATCTTTCTCTCGTACTTCAACGTTGTCGTGACACTAACTTGGTACTTAACTGGGAAAAGTGTTATTTCATGGTTACAAAGGGAATTGTCCTGGTCATAATATCTCTAGTGCAGGAATTGAGGTCGACAAAGCCAAAATTGATCTAATTTCCAATCTACCTATCCCTAAATCTGTTCGAGATATTAGAGCATTCCTAGGTCATGCCGGTTTCTACAGGCGCTTCATCAAATATTTCAGTAAGATAGCTAGACCTTTGACCCATCTTCTCGCTAAAGATGCCCAATTTTAGTTTACTGATGCCTGTAAGTCCGCCTTTGAGCACTTAAAGTCCACACTCACTACTGCACCTATCATTCACTCACCTGATTGGACCTTACCTTTTGAAATTATGTGTGATGCGTCTGATTATGCAGTAGGTGCTGTTTTAGGCCAGAAAGTGGATAGAGCACGACATGTCATATACTATGCTAACAAAACCTTAAATGATGCCCAAATCAACTACTCAACCACTGAGAAAAAGTTGCTAGCCGTCGTGTTCTCCTTTGAGAAGTTTAGATCTTATTTGATTGGATCTAAGGTCATCATCTATACAGATCATGCAGCGTTAAAACATCTTTTATCCAAATCTGATGCAAAACCTCGGTTGATACGCTGGATCTTACTCCTTCAAGAGTTTAACCTTGAGATTCGAGATAAGAAAGGTTCTGAGAATGTAGTCGTTGATCATTTGTCCCGTCTAGTTATTGAATCCACTAGTGACTCCATTCCAATCTCTGATTATTTTCCTGATGAGCAATTATTTGAGATATCTCATGCGCCATGGTATGCCGATATTGTCAATTATATTGTGACTAGTCAAATTCCTTCCAACTGGTCCAAGCAAGAGAAAGATAAATTTTTGGCCAACGCTAAGGAATATTTTTGGGATGACCCCTACTTGTTTAAATATTGTCCATATCAGATCATTCGTAGGTGTGTTCCTGAGGTAGACCAAGAGTCTGTCATTTCCTTCTGTCATGACCAGGCCTGTGGTGGTCATTTCAGTTCCAAACGAACTGCTGCAAAAATCTTGCAATCAGGATTCTATTGGCCAACCCTTTTCAAAGACACCCACACATACTGTCTAGCTTGTCATAGATGTCAATTGCTCGGTAAGATTACCAAAAGAAATGAATGGCCTCAACAATCAATTCTCGTCGTTGAAATCTTTGATGTCTGGGATATTGATTTCATGGGACCATTTCCATCCTCGTTTGGCAATCTCTACATCCTTCTAGCAGTTGATTATGTGTCAAAATGGGTAGAAGCTTTAGCCACCAAAACAGCTGACCATAGAGTTGTGGTGCAATTTTTCAAAGACCAGGTTTTGCCTCGATTTGGAACACCTCGAGCCCTAATCAGTGACAATGGTTCACATTTTTGCAACAAAGTCTTTGGAAACCTGTTGTCTAAATATGGAATCAACCATAAAGTGGCCCTATCATATCATCCTCAAACCAATGGTCAAGCTGAGGTATCCAATAGGGAGATTAAGCAGATTTTAGAGAAAACTGTTAACCCCACAAGGAAGGACTGGAGTCTTCACCTTCAGGATGCGTAATGGGCATACCGAACTGCTTACAAGACCCCTATAGGAATGTCTCCATATCGATTGGTCTATGGCAAAGCCTGTCACTTGCCTATTGAACTCGAACACCGTGCTTATTGGGCTATCAAGGCCATGAACTTTGACTATGATAAAGCCGGTCAACATAGGACCCTTCAACTTGATGAGTTATAAGAAATTAGAAATGATGCCTATGAGAGTTCAAGACTTTATAAAGCTAAGACTAAAATGGAACATGACAAACACATTCTCAAAAAGGAGTTTTTCATAGACCAAAAGGTTCTTTTGTATAACTCCCGTCTTCAATTGTTTCCTGGGAAGTTAAAGTCACGTTGGTCAGGCCCGTACTATGTCCATCACATTTCTAGTCATGGTGCCATTGAGTTACAAGACCCTAAGACTGGACAGTTGTTTAAATTCAATGCTCATCGCCTCAAGCCTTTCCTAGAACTTGAAGCTTCTGAAACTGAGGAAATTCTCCTCATTGATCCAATTTATTCGGACTGATCCATTTAGGGGTAGCACCTCCATTAAGTCTGGCTGATGACATTAAACTTAGCTCTCCTCGGAGGCCACCCAGTCTGTTGTGTAAATATTTTCAAAAAAATTTCTTTCTCACTCTATTTGGGTATGTTTCGATTTTGTTTGGGGGTAAAGTATGTCATAATATTTCCAATCACTTGACTTTTCTTTTGCCCAGAATCTTTGCAGGGACTATACTCCATCACCTCCACCTCAATTGTGGTAATTTGTTCCAATTTGTCTCTTAGATGTATTTTTACACACTAGGGACAGTGTTATTTTTGTTTGGGGGTGGATATCTATTTAATCAAATAGAGTTTCAAAAAAAAAAATTTGAAAAATTGAAATTTTTTGAAAAAAAAAAAATTCTTTGTTTTTATGCATAAGTGTTTTGCATTATAAATTGATTAAGTTTGTGTTTATGATGTATCAGTAGTATGTGATGCGATATTCCCGCTCATGAGAGTAATGATTAGATTGAGTTAGTGAAGTGATGTGGTTTTACATAGGTACATGAATTAGTGAAATTGAAACCGAAAAGGACAACTTTGACCTATAAGCACATGCACACATTCACTATGGGAAAAACAGTTGATCTTTGACTATGTAGTTGAAAAATTAGCTTTGCCGCTATAAAATGGGAGATAGAATGGAGAAAATATAAAAATTTATTATGAAAGAAATGCAAAAGTAGTTCTTCGATCTGAGTAACCGGGCCTTGGTATCACCAATATCACTGCTCGCGTAAAAAGGGGAGAAAACTAATGAGCATAAATCCTATGGAAGAAGCTCAGGCCCAGTTGGTCGGGACTAAAAATCCTCGCTGGAAAGTCCGGAGCTTAGAAAGATAAAAAATGGATAGACGTGGAATGATGGAAAGAATGAATTTTTACGAAAAATGGCAAAGTTTGATCAATGAAGTAGAGAAAGAGAGATTGACATACCATAGTAGAATGTTCACAAAAACACGGAAGATTGTCTAGATTGGGAGTAGAGAGTAACGAAGTTATTTACTTTAGTGGGGACCGTTCGTATCATTAACTTGAAATAATTATTGTTCGGTAGTGAGTGGGAATATTTGCATTCATATTATCTTATATATTGTATCATGGCTTAATTAATGAGTGTGTAAATGCATGAATGCGTGAAAATGAAGACTAAAGAAGTTTGTGGGTATCTACACTATAAACCCTCACGAGGTTATTGCTCGTCCACTAGGGTAACCTAGGGGTTTAAGGCCTTATTGCATACGGTAAATGCAATCGAATGCAGCCTACGAAAGTGGCACATCTTTAGTTAAACTTCAATAATATATCATTTTTGTGAACTTATCTATTTTTTCCTTATTTGCTAGAGGACTAGCAAAAGCTTGTTTGGGGGTAATTTGATAAGTACACAAAATATAGTAATTTTCCTACAATAATATCCTCATATGTATATATTTTCATTTCATGTAGGGGTTGATTTACAAAAGAAAAGAAAAAGAAAGCAAGAAGGATGAAAATGAAGAAAAAGGAAAAGTTTGAGGGGGAGAATGTAATAACTATATATATATACATATATGTAGATATATACATATATATGTAGATATATACATATATGTATATATGTACATATATATGTATATATCTACATATATGTATATATATATATGTGAGTGTGTACGTGTGTATATGTGTGTAAGTTGCTAGAGGACTATATATGAGAGAGAGAAAAAGAGAAATTTTATATGCACATTAAAGACAGATGAAAGATGGAGAGTTGGTGGCGTCCACATTTATTATATTCCACATCTCAAAGCTGGCCGTTGGAAGAGAGCATTAAATTCATTAAATGCAATAGCTCAAGTTGGTTATGCAAAGGCCTATATATATTTGCAACCTGAAGGAGGCTGAGGAGTAAAGAGTTGAGGAATGAGAGCTTAGAATACTTTTGTACCATTTTCATATTTTGTGTAATTTTTGCTCTATCAATGGAATTTTATTCTATTACCTTGTTTCATTTTTTTATCAACATGCTAGCTTAAAACTCTTCTCAAGGGGGTGATGAAGCCACCATGGGTAAGATATAAATAATTTTTTTTTATTTCGTATTGTTTAATTCTCGTCCCGAAAGTATTCATTTTATGAATCTCAATGAACAAAAACCTTACAATAGAGGTTGGACACTAAAAAATAGAAGGAGGATTCTTCGTGATTACCAATTAATGGAAATACGGGGAAAGCCTACTACTATTTACATTTTATTTAAACCAAAACATTAGAGGGAGGATTCTTCGTGATTACCAATTAATGGAAATACGGGGAATGCCTACTAATATCTATGTTTATATTTAATAGGTTGGAGGAGAATTTGCAATAGAAATATATAATATTATTTGTATAGACCCGGGTGGTGGATTCTTTTCCCTTGAGATTTTTTCCACCATTTGATAATTTTATCTAGTTATTTTAGTTTACTATTAAAAAAAAATTCAAGAGTTGTTTTAAGTGATTTCTTTTTATCTCGAAAAGTAAAGTTTTGGATCCTTGTCTCAAAACGAGTTCCAAGTTGAGAGTGGTTCGACCCTACTTATTGCTATACTATTTTAAGTAAAGTATTAGTAGGTATAAATTCTTGTTGATCGGGATGTGGTGAAACAACGACACAATATCATCAAAACTCAACCCGTCAGTCGTGACAACTCATCCAAGTCCCGCGGTACTAGTGAGACTGCGTTTATTAGTCATCCTACTTGTGGTTCCTTTTTAAATCTCCCGATCATATTCCTTTTAATTAAATCTTATGATTTTACGATTTTATTAATTCACTTTGTATTCTTTAATCAGGATCGTATAACAATTTATAAGGTCGAGCCTGGGGGGTCCAGGGGGGCGGCGCGACCATTACCTGAGCGCCCCTTTGGCAGGGTCTGGGGCAGCGCCCCAGTGCCAGGAAATACGGTATTTTATATGATCAAAACTATTTATTTATACGGTCGAATATACATATTTTAGTATAATTCGTGGTGAATCATAATAACATATAAATTCATACAAGTCTACACAAAATATAATAAATTGCGTATATATTCATGGACATGAACATGGTAAAACAGATCTGTACATATGACTACAAATAAATGTATATGCATATAAACAGAATATATACTATCATTTGTAATCATGAGTCAAAACCCACAATAACCGATCTATACATGAGTGGTTATAAATATCACAATTATATCCATATACACATTATTTATAAGTATACTTTCAGATCTATACATATATGTATAACATAATATATATCATCATATATATACGTAAATACCAACATATTATAACAGATCTATACATATATTTTTAACATAATTACGGATCTATACATATATGCTCATATGGCTACTGATCTATACATATAACCATATAGCTACGGATCTATACATACATTTTCATATAACTACATATCTACACATATAGCTACGGATCTACACATACATGTTCATATATCTACATATCTACACATATAGCTACGGATCTACACATACATGTTCATATAACTACATATATACATATATAGTTACGGATCTACGCATACATATTCATATAACTACATGTATACATATATAGTTACGGATCTATATATACATGTTCATATAACTACATATCTACACATATAGCTACGGATCTATGAACTACATATATACATATATAGTTATGAATCTACACATACATGTTCATATAACTATATATATACATATATAGTTACGGATCTACACATACATGTTCATATAACTACATATCAATACATATTTGAACATGCTAATACTCATAAGTATACATATACGAAATTAATATATAACAGTTTATAGGAGTACCAAACAAAGGTTACGAATTCTAGTACAAAGAGGAAGAGTAAAACATATGTCTTCCCTGATTTGGAGAGCTTACTACACCACGGATCCAGATCTGAACCAAGTACTTGCTCTCTCTCTAGATCTCTCTCTCTATCTATCTATATATATATGTATATGTATATAGGTGAGTGACTAAGAAGAGAGAAGTCTAAATTCTTCTTAGTCTTGAGATAATAGGTTGAATATCCTTATGGTTATATAGGGGAAGCTAGGTTATGGCGAATGACTATAATGCCCATAGATCTGCTATAATAACCATCGTGCCACTCGTCTTAATGACTAATATGCCCTTATCAGATCCCATAATAACCAACTTACCTAGTAGTCATAAAATGACTAGAGTACCCTTACTCAATAATTTAAAATACCCACCATGCCATCCAAAATAAATAAAGAAATAACATAATTATTTAAATACGGGGTATTACAACTATCCCCTCTTGAACCATGAAATGGCTCTTTTCCCAACTCAGAATCAGATTCGTCTTTTTACATCTTTTAAGCACGAGTGTTAGATGTTTCAAACAGTTTTCAAAGGTTGCCCCAAAGACCGAGAAATCATCCATAAACACTTCTAGGAATTTCTCTACCATGTTAGAGAATATTGACATCATACACCTTTGGAATGTAGCTAGCGTATTACACAAACCAAAGGGCATTCTCCTGTACGCCAACGTACCATATGGGCAAGTTTTCTCCTGATCAACATAATCAATCGCCACCTGGTTGTAACCGGAATAACCATCCAAAAAGCAATAATAGCTTTGTCCGGCCAACCTTTCTAGGATATGATCAATGAACGGCAAAGGAAAATGATCCTTCTTAGTATGTGAGTTGAGCTTTCTGTAGTCAATGCATACCCGCCACCCCGTGGTCGTGCACTAAGGAATCAACTCACCCTTTGAGTTTAGCACTACTGTGATACCAGATTTCTTCGGCACCACCTATGTAGGGCTCACCCATGTGATGTCAGAGATGGGGTAAAAGATACCCGTATCTAGAAACTTTACAACCTCTTTCAGTCTCTGTTGCATTTACCTCAATGGTTTTGCGGTCTCCTCTAAGTGTATGTGATGCATACAAATTAAGGGATCTATTCCTTTCAGATCAACAACACTCCATCCTATTACCTCATTATGCTCGCTCAAGATCTCGACTAGACTCGATTCATGTTCTTCTGTTAGCTCAGATGATATGATTACAGGAAGAGTCATATCAGGTCCTAAAAAGACATATTTAAGCTTTTCAGGCAGTTCTTTGAGTTCCAACTTAGGAGGAGTTATCAGAGATGGAGTAGGAGGTGTATTTGAAATTATGGGAAGCGGCTCAATTGGCGTTGTCCATGGTTGAGTATATAATGCAGCCTTAATTGTAGCAATATCTTCATAGTTCATCTGCATCTGCTCATCCCAATCATCAGGTTCGTTCTCCAATCTTACACTAGTCATTAAGGATTCTATCTCATCTTTCTCTAGAATCCTTGGTACAAACTCTTCTACAATCTCATCAATTTCATCAACCTCATA
This sequence comes from Cornus suecica, assembly GCA_963922005.1. NCBI lineage: Eukaryota > Viridiplantae > Streptophyta > Magnoliopsida > Cornales > Cornaceae > Cornus > Cornus suecica. The sequence goes on along the minus strand of OY998248.1, from coordinate 4,264,256 downwards.
TATTCAAAAGCAGTCTTTCGACTCAGGGAGTTGATAATTAGTATCAAATACATTCATCCGCACCTTTATGTTTCCAAATGAGAGTTCTATAGCCCCTGTTCTGCAATTGATACACGCCTTGGCCGGGGCTAAGAATTACAGAGATATGTCTCTTTGAATCGGGGACAAGTTCCATGTCGAAAATTACGAAATCCACCAGAAATTATAACTTATCCACCTGAACGATGACATCATTCAAAATCTCTCTCGCTTGCTTGATTGATCTATCTGCAAATTGAAGCACTACCGAGGTGGGACTGAGCTCCCCCAAACCTAGTTGTTGATAGACTGAATAGGGAAGTAAGTTAACACTCGCACCTAGATTAAGAAGAGCTCTACTAATTTCCTGGTCACCGATGACACGAGGAATAGTGGGAGCACCGGGATCTTTTCTCTTAGGTGGTGTGTTACTTAAAAATAGTGAACTCACTTGTTCAGTCAACAGTATTTTCTTAGGGATATTTGATCTACTTTTTCTCTTTTGAGTGCAGAGATCCTTCAAAAATTTCGCATAGGCTGGTATTTAGTCAACTATGTCTAAGAGAGGCATATTGATTTTGACTTGTTGAAATATTTCATACATGTCAGTTACTTTATGCTTACCATATCTGGCTGGCTCTCTCAGACGTTGAGGAAATGGCATTGTTTCCTCATAACTTGCTATAACCAGCTCATCTAGTATTGATTGGTCAATATCCTCCTCCACTTGAGGTTGATCCTTTTGAACTTTTTCAGCTTCCTTGCGCTTTCTTGCCCTCTTTTCATATTGTTGCTCAACTATATTCTCTATCTCCTTCCTACTTCTTAAAGTCGTGATGGCTTAGACCAATTCATAAGTATTATTGTTGGCAAATGATCCAAGCTCCATCACCTGTTTATTCTTTGGGTTGGCCACCGGCTGACTAGGCAATCTCCATTCTTCTCTCTTGTTCAACGCATTGGCTACTTGGCCCATCTGGGTCTCTAGCTTTGCAATGGCTTGAGCGTGAGAGCCTAGCATATTCTGAATGCCTTTTAAGGTGTTTGTCAGCTCATCTTAAAAAACCGGTGGTCTGGGTGGTGGGGTCTGACTTCTTTGAGGTTGAGATTGGTAATTGGAAGGTCGAGTACTTTGAAAATTAGGCTAAAAATTATAAGTCATGTTGATGGGAGAGGGTTGAATGATTGTTGCTTCTGGGGAATATTCGGTTGAGGATTTTCTATATTTTGAGAATGATAGGAGATATGTGGATGATTACGCCAATTCAAATTGTAAGAATTAGAAAAAGGAGTGTTATTCGAATTGGTCCAAGCTGCATTTGCATCAACAGTAAATACCTCATTATCTAGGTACTCATTTTGGGCAGGATCGGGTCCTATTGCGGAGACTTGTCTAGGGGGCTGACTGACTCGGATTTATGAATTTATCGAGCTTTTCTCCTAAGATGGCTGTTGATTCTCTGACATCATCATTATTTTTATCTATGACAAACGCTTTGTCAGATATTCTCTCTAGTCCATCTCTAACACGCATCTCAGATTCATGTTGAATTGAGTTATCACTCACAATGTCGAACAGCTCCAGAAGTTCTCCAGCTGGCTTCAGTGTAAACTGATCTCCCACTACTGCGTCGATCATATTCTTGTGTGTGGCACCAAGTCCAAGATAAAAATTACACACGACTCCTACTCCACGAACTTGTGATGAGGACACTTCAGCAGAATCTCATTGAACCTATCCCAAGCATTATGAAATTGCTCACCATACAATTCTCTAAAGTGGGTAATTGTTGTGCTTCATGGGTTCTACCTACTGGAAAATGGTTTTCTAAAAATTCAGCTTTTAAGCTTTCCCAATCAATTTTTACACCTTTTTCTAAAGTATTATACCATCTTTTAGCTTTCTCGCACAAGGAAAAGGGGAATAATCGCACACGCAACTCATTAATGCTCAGATTCTCGATTCTGACTGTTGAGGCCATCTCTAATAATTCATTAATATGTTGGTAATGATCCTCATTTCTAAGGCCAAAGAATTTCGGCAACATATTAATGACACTAGATTTGATCTCATAGTGTTTAATGTCTTCCTCTTCTGGAAATTCAGCATATGTTTCATGGGCAGTCGACGCATAATATCCTTTCAAGGATGTGACTGGTGCCTTTCGCGCTTCAGCATCACGTTCGGCAATCTCTTCTTGCTCCAACTATCGACGATGTTCTTCTTCCCTAACTCGATGATTTGGACAAAAGGTTCGTTTGATCTCGGGTCAAAAGGTACTAACACGGTGTTGGGGTCAACAAGGGATTGTCGATCGGTCATACACTAAGCGAAACTTTCTTTTTGGGATTTTTATTTTCAATTTTTTTAACATAAATAGAACTACTTCTAAAACTATTCTAAATATTAACAGAAAATAAAGCAAAAATTCTGCACGAAATTAAGATAACCTAAAACTCACAAGAGGTCCAACGGCGCAACTTTCGTTGCTCCGCTATCTCCCTTTATACTTTTCAGAGTACCTGTTAATCATACAAAAATTCCAACTTAAGTACACTACAATAACTCAATAAAACTAAACTACTAAAACAAAGAATAATGTCAAGTCCCCGGCAACGGCGCCAAAAACTTGATATCCGTTAGTGCGTGTGCTAAAAATATATGTTAAGAATGCACCCTTAAGATGGTCTAGGTTTTACCTATCGCAAGCGCACGAGTCAAATTATAGTATAGAGGCCCTACGCGAGGCGCGTAAGCATTCCTACACGCGGCGCGTAGGCCTAAATTGGTGGTCCGTAGATGTTGCGTCAGAATAACATTTTCTAGCCACTTTTAGCTACTGGGTCCGTAGGCAGTGCGTAACATTTTTCATGGAAACCACTTTTCTTGGTAGTTGCTCCGTTTGAACCCTCTTAATTCCTTTAGAATTATTCTTGAAGTAGCGGCTTCGAAAAATGACGTTTTCGCCCTCCGGGAGACACTTTTCTATTGAAAACACCTCTTTAGCTCTTTTTCTTCATTAAGCTCCTAAAATACGCTTAAACACACAAACGGCATAAAAATACCAAATAATGGAATTTAAGAACATAACAACAGTAAGATAAGAGCCTAAAATAGTTAGTATTTAGCACATATCAGTCACTGTGTTTTCATCCACTATTACTACACTTGAGACAATCTTGAATGATGGGACATCTGAATAAAAATTCGAAGTAAATCTTCTTTTGAAATCCATAAAATTCTTTGATTTTGTATTTAGCTTGCATTTGATGATAAATGTTTTGGGAATCACAAATGAATTATCAAAGGCACTTCAAAGAAAAGATCAAGACATCGTGATTGTTATGTCCTTAGTCAAATTATGCAAGGACCAATTACAAAAGATGAGGGATGGTGGATGGGATGATCTACTTGATGCGGTTTCTTCTTTTAGTATCAAACATGACATTCTTATTCCTGACATGGATGATCCATTTCAAGCTTGAGGAAGATCACGGCGTAATGTTCATGAAAAATCTAATTTGCATCATTACCGTGTTGAGTTGTTTTATACAGTCATAGATATGCAACTTCAAGATTTGAATGGTCGCTTTAATGAAGTAAATACAGAGTTGTTGCTTTGTGTGGCATGCTTGTGTCCCGGTGATTCATTTTCTGCTTTTGAAAAGCAAAAATTAATACGACTTGCATAATTTTATCCAAAAGAATTTCCTCCACTTACCCTTACAAGACTTCGTGTTCAACTTGATAATTACATCGCGGATGTGGGTTCTAGCAGTGAGTTTAAAATATTAAAATGGATTGGTGATCTTGCAAAAATAACAGTTAAAACCAAGAGGAGCAAGGTGCATTACCTAGTTTATTTGCTTCTGATATTGGCATTAACCCTACGCCATTGTAGGGAGGGCATTTTCTACTATGAAAATCTTGAAGACTTGAATGCGCAGTAAGACGGGAGATGAATGGATGAGTGATAGTTTGGTAGCCTATATTGAGAAAGATATCTATGTTGGACTAGACAATGTAGTTATCATACAACGCTTTTAAGATATGAAAAGTCATCGAGGACAATTATAATTTTATTTTAAAAAATTATCCAATGTATTTTAAACTCTTGTCCTTATTAAAAAAGATTAAAATATATTTGTCTCTTTTAATGGTTGCCTCCCATACTATTTTGTTCTGGATCCGTCCCTGGTGTCATGTGCGACAACATACCGACCTAGGATAACAACATGCACCACGAGGTAGTTAGCACTACTTGTACGGTCCATTCTTGCTCAACCCCTCCTGGAATCTGTTGCAGGTTTCAGGCGAATACAGGACGGCGTGCAGAGCGGCGGCAACTCGGGTGGATTTAGGACGTTTTCATTTAGTGATTGTCTTATTTTTTCTTTGTATCCATCCCCTTATTATTTTAGGATGGTTGTTGTATCTCTCAGGAGCCATCTTGTTGGCACATCCCTTCGATGTATCATTGTACCGATGTATTTTGTTTGGCATCTTTATGTGACTTCTGTATCTTATTGTATCAACTTCGGTTCAACTATGTATGGAATTAACTTTTTATGTCGTTATTCCATATATTTTACTGTTATTGATGCTTCTAGTTGGCATCGTGGTACGCGCATGAGCAGCAGTCGATCACAACTTGCATGCAATAGTTCAAATTTTTTTCTTATCTATTATAAAAATCTTGAAATTAATTTTTTTTATTTTCATATAATTACGTCAATTCAATCACCTTAATAAGTAATTTTGAGAAATTGATTTTGATACGAAATGGAATTAGGATACTTTGAAAATAATTTTTATATCATGAAATAAAATTAAGATATAAAAAAGTGGTCCTACAATTGCCCGTGGCTTCTCTTCGTCTGAGTCCATAGGCAGGTTGAGTTGTCATTGTTATTTCTGGCTACTATCGGATACTTATATCTGCTCCTTACCCGAGCTATCCTCTTTCGTCAAATTCTGCAGGGTAACAACATAACATTTCTTTGTTGCCACCTGATCTCCCTTAATATCTATTAGCCCCGTTCCGCTAGGGTCTAGGGTCTTGACATCTCATTACGTGGTGTAATGTTGAGGCCAGTTTGTGCATCCGATGTATCCACCTCTGCCCATCAAGAGGTTATAACACGACTTCACATATACTATGACAACATTTTCCTTTAGAGTGTGTCGGGTTGTGGAGACGAACAACTTTATCAACCTACTCGTTCTACCCTCTTTCCATCAAATCCAGTGAAAAGGTTACTTGTCGGACTTACCATATCAGTACTAATACCTAGCCTGCTAAACGTCTCATTTGGTAATTATGTTTGCACTATTTTTTGGATTAATCATCACTCTCTTGATAAGATAATCAACTGCCAAAAGAGAAATGACCAATGAATCATCATGTGGCGGGATCCTTCTATCTCTTCCTCCATCGGTCCTCCTGTAAAATTGAAGCATACAATTGTTTTTTTTGTTAATTGGCTTCCTTTTCAAAATACTTTTTGAAAGTTGTTATTTTTGTGATATCGGTCCCAATAGTTTTTTTAAAAAAAATTCCTTAGTATTTCTCTTTAAAGACTTAACTCGTGAATAAATTCAAAGTAATAAAAGTTGAATCCAAATTTTATTTGTTGCAGTTGAAAGCCTAAATTGGTCTTGGAATTAAAACTAGAGGTCATTTTGTTCAAAAACAACTTAATGGAGTTACTCAAATTCCCATAATAATATAAATAATTCAGTTTTCCGTCATGGAACTATTCAAATATATTGGGGTTTGGAAAAATTCCATTTATTAGTGTGATATGATCTTCCTAGTCAAAGAAAGATAATTTGGTGGATTTGACAAAATTAGGTGAAGACTTTGAAAATTAGCTAAGTTAGGTGGCTAGTTTGGTATGGACTTTGAAAATCATGCTAGGAAATGTGTTATATATAGATGCATGGTAAAGAGAAGAAATACACACTAAAATGTAATCACAAAGAAGAGAAAAAACTTTAGAGATATGATTGGGCTTGTATTTGTTCTGGTGGGTTTATTGGGGTGAGAAGAAAATTACTAAGAGTGTGGTTGTAACAATTTTTCACATAGTGATATTTCTCTGGTTGTCTTTGACAACGACATTGATTTTTCTCCGGTTTGGAGTTTTTCACTATAAATCTTGTGTGTTGTTTTTCTTTTTTTCAGTTCTTTGATATTTTGTAAAGGAAGATCTTGGGATAGAAAATTTGTGATTTTCCAAATGATCCAAATTTCCTAACAATATACTATGAAAGTTGAATAGACAAGTCAATTTATTTTTCACCAAAAACGGAGAGCGGTTTTAGAAAATGACTTACGAATTGCTTTCTTTACTTATTTTTAGTTTTTTCAATATATCAACTCACTTTGACACCTAATTTTCTTTACTTATTTTAGCTTTTTCAATATATTCATTCTATTGGACACCTAATTTTGAATAATTTAATACTTATTCATTTAAATTTATTTTATAGTGTAACTTCAATACTATTGAATATAATTATGCACCACTAAAATGAGTTAAATCTTATTTGTCAATAGCATTACTCATTCAATGTTAAAGCCTTAAATGTTAAAAAGAAATTAAACCTAGGACTTATTAGTCTTTAAAAAGAAAATTTTAAATTTTTTCTATTTGTTGTAACAAAATAAAAAATAGAGGTAAATTTTTACATCTGAAGTGAAATGATGGAAATTCAATTCCGGAGCAAAAGCTGTGTTGGCAGTACTGAGACGACAGAGCGTGCCAACAACCACCACAGTCCCACTTTCTTTTTGAATTGATATAGAGTACATAATACATATATGCATATATATATATATAGATACTGTATATATATGTAGAGAGAATTATATGTATTCTATTTCCCTCCTTTCTTCCCTTCCAATCCACCACCGCTTCATTTGACTTCACATACTTCTCTTTAGTCTCTATACTGAGTTCTCTCCCCGGTAACTCTCTTCCCCCTATCTCTCTCTCTCTATATATACATACATATAAATCTACAACTGTTTAAACCCCAAATTGTATCTTTGTTGTTTTTGATTCTACAGAAGTCTTCGATGGAGTTGGAAGATTTGGAGCCCATGTTCGGCGAACCCAAAGCAGAGTGGTTGAACAAAGAGGTGTCACTGCCACCATTCATGATGTATGTGCATCCTTTGGATTCTTCACACCTCAGACTCCTCCTCACTGATTTCCGCGCCAATACTTGGGAGGCTGTTCCATCGCTTCAGGACCTTGACGACATGGTCAGTCTTATTTTATTTTAAGAATGTATAGAAAAATTGTCTACATGAGAAACCGTGGTTGGGGTTGGGGGCTATCTTGCAATCCTTTTGTGGGTTTATTTCTGCAATTGTTTTTGGTGGGTAATCTATCAAACCCATGTGGTGGAAGTATTTATTGTTTTGTTAATATGTCAAAAGATGGTCTCCATGAGAAAATGTAGCTGGGTTTTGGCAAAATCACACAACCCTTTTTAGGGTTCATTTCTGCAATTTTTTTGGCGTGTAGTCTTTCATACCCATGTGGATGAATCACTCATTGTCCCGCTAATCTGACAAAATCTTATGTGGGCTGTTTGGATTTATGCTAAGACTAAGAGTTATCAGTTAATTAGTACTTTATTTTTTTTGTTTTTGTTTGTTTCTAATAGTGGGTTAAAAGATTGTCTACATGAGAAATTTTTCTTGTGTTTTGGGGAAATCACACAACTCTTTGGTGGGTTCGCTTTTGCAATTATTGTTGGTGGGTAACCTTTCAAACGCATGTGGTTGAATCATTCATTGGCAGCTTATCTTAGACCCTCTTATGTCAGTTGTTTGTGATTTAGCTAATAGTATGTTTTATCAGTGATTTTTTTCTTGTATTTTTACTTTATTTTTTATTTTTTATTTTTTATTCGGTAATTTGCTAAAACAGTTTCTACATTAGAAATTCTGTAGTTGGGTTTTGCCCAAATCACACAAACCCTTGGTGGGTTCTTTTCTGAAATTGTTTTTGGTGGGTAACCTTTCAATCTCATGTGGTTGAAACATTCATTCCGCAGCTAATCTCAGAACTCTTGTGTGGTCTGATTAGAATTGTATCAAGAGTATGTTTTTATCAGTTAGTGGTTGTATTCTTCTGTGCAGAGAGATAAGATTGGAATTGGGGGCTCCTGGTCCGACTTTCTGGCTTATTTTATAGCTTCCTTGAAATCTGAAGATGTCAAGCTTGTCCTGGAGGGAGATTCCAAATCAGATGGTAAAGGATAAAATAGATGCTTTCATATTTTCTTGAACATTTAACTTGTATCTACTTTGGACAACTGTTATCTCTGTATAGATTTTTTATTTGTAAAAATTGGATTAGTCTTGGATTTGGGGTTGAATTCTTTTTCTATCATTGCGCTTGTCATTAAAATATTCTAATGCTCCATGATTTGGAGTTGATCATGGACGCAATGATGACAGTTCTGATCGCTGTGGTGAATTTATACCAGAAGTTTGCAGGAAGGGAACTAGTTGTTGTGTTGTTAGTGGTTGTAGTGTTGAGTGTAGCGAGCTTGTCAGCTTGATATACATTGTTGGGCTCCGTTTTTTAAGAATTTATGCTTTTGAGGTCCCTGGTATTCTAACAATGTGATTGAGTAATGTTAAAGTCACAGAAAGCTGGTAGTGGTAGTGTACTGGCAGAGATCCTGAGGTGATTGTTGACACTTTTTTTTCTAGTTCTTCCTTTTTTTTCTTTTTCTTCTTTCGATCTTAGGGTACTGCGGGGTTGATTGGTTGGTGATTTTTAATGATTTTACTGCTGTAGTTGGTCACAGTCTGGTGTTATGGTGGTAGTGGTCAGCCTCACTGCTGCTTCTGGTGGTTGTTTGGTAAACATTATAGCATTGTTGTGACGATTAACTGTTAATAATTTGGTAAATCACTTGAAAGGTAGTTGGTTTTTGTGACCATCGGGAATTAATGGTTGGTGGTGCTGTTGGGAATCTCATGCCGTTTTACTGCAACTGCTGGTATTGTTGCCTCAGTTGCAGCTGTGTCAATGAGGATGAAGTGGGTCATAATTACTATTTGGTGGTGCAATCTCAATGTTTCCATGGCTCTGGAGGTGGTGATCGTAGACTTGATCATTTCAGCAGTTTTGGTTTGATTGATGTTGTTAGGATCGTATAACTATTGGCAACTAAAACAAATAAAAATAAGCACAAAGAGGACAAAACATTTATGTGGTTCAACAACTTGTCTCCTTGCGCAGGCAAAGAACAACTATTTTTCCTTTTAATATTTAGGCATTAAGATACATTCTAAGCGTGGATGATTATCATAAGAAAATCACAACATATCATGGGACTCCCGTTTTACGGTTTACACATTCTTTGTTTCTCACCACTCATATCTCCGTCGTGCTTATGTTTTTCGTCTCTCTTATCAGATTTCTTCTGCATACCATGCCTATATTTATACAAGTCTTGCCACCTCAGATTTTCTCTTTGACATACTATTACAACCCTTGAAGTACTCGTTATACACGATGCTGATTGGAGTGATTCATGGGAAAGGTTTTGGGAATCCTCCATTCTATACTATTTTCATATATATCACATGTACTATTCTTTCATCTATATATAAATAAAGCTGATGATTGTAATGAAAATAGAGAGAGAATATTATAGAAGTGATGTAGCCCTTTGTGCCATGGACGTAGGCCCTAGTCGCTGATGCACATAATATCCTTTTGTTCTTCTTGCTTCATCTCTCTCTTCACTTATATTAACCTTATCAGTTCAACTAGTATATAACAACCTGATCAGTTAATGTTGTAATGCTTTCTGTATCAACCTTATTACTGAAACTGACTTACTTGGTTTCAATTGGGTTGGAGGGATGGCTATGATTCATTGGTATTGCTAGCGTGAGGAATGGGATATAGTGCAAAGTTGGCCTGCAGTTTTTTGTCACTGAAATAGATGTTCTGTGGTGCAGGGAGTGAGCGTGGTGGAGCTGAGTCAGTGCTGAATGAGGTCATTATTGGTTCTGAAAGTAATATAGTGCTAGAGGCAACATAGTATATCAATTCTTGAGGTGGAGTGGCTTGCGACGTCAGTTAGTAGATTGAGATTTGGAAGTGATTGGTTGGGTTTTCTTGGAGAGAGGATTGGAAATAAGGTTCTTTGATAGAACAAGGAGGGAGATAGAAGATGAGTTACAATTGGGTTGGTTTTTCCTTCCGTGTCATAATCTACAAACTGAGAGACAGAGGAAGAGGTTTGGAATGTGGTCAGAGTGAGAATAATATGTAATTGTGTAGAACAACAATTAGATTTTAATCAGGTCATAAAAAGGATCCACTTTTTAGATTATGATCAATTGCATTATGGCCAACCTGAAAGGGGGAAATTGATCTATAATGCAATCCGTTTCTTGGCGTTACATGTGACCTAGTTTGCAAATTTGACTGCAAGGGGCATTTGCAACGTTTGATATACTGGGGGATTTTTCGCCCAAAAATTTAGTTGAAGGGGGTGTTCTTTGCAGGGTGTTAATTTCTTCTGTCTATCATTGCCCTCCTGGATATGGGTTTAAGCCATTGTTGGTGTACAGAGATACATTTATGTGAGAAAAAATATGATTTCTGTTACAAATGTGCTTATTTCTATTAGATCATAATTCAATAAATGCAAATAATAGTTTTGGATGTAAAGAAATAATCTGCTGTGTGATGTGTCCTTCAATATTTTCGTACTCTCTAAATGCTGATACTTTGCCTTTCTGTGCATATTTTGCTAAGTCGACCTTTGGAATATGATTTATCGATCACATCCACTTTCAAATATGGAAGGAAGTTTATTTGATGGATGTATTATAATTAGGTGTCTTTTGAATTTCAGGTGCTGCATATGCAAAATTAAGTGCTCAGAAATCAAAAGGGATGCCACTTATCTCTATTTCACTTGGTAAACTTGTGGATGCTGCTGCTAGTGAGGCAATAAAGAATCTTTCGCTGGATCTCTACAAAACATTCAAAAGCATGCATAGTTTACTCGTAAAGGGTCGGATTCCTGTCTTCATAACAATCGCTTTTCCTCCTTTTGTCGTCTATATTCGAAAATGATTTTTCTGGCATTGTTATCTTCTCCAAATGATATATTGTTTAGAGTCATCTTGAGAGTGGCCCTTGGTGCAATCATTAAGCTGGTTATTGTGACTTAGAGGTCGTGGGTGGTAAAACAGTATACAACCTCTTTGTATACGGAGGTAGTGCTGTGTACGTCAGACCCTACTCAGATTCTGCAGTTGCGAGCCTCGTGCACTGATGTAGTTCTTTATAATCATCTTGCTGTAGTAATATTGCTTCTTAGGGTCCATGGTTGCTAATCCTAGTCACTAACCGAAGAAGGTTAACCATTCTCAATCAATTCCTTACACTATCCAATTGGTTACCATGTAATGACACTGCTTAAGTTGTTGCTAAAAAGGCGCGGGGTATATAAAACCTGTTTGCTACTTAAATATGTAAGTTATATCAGAACAGGGCCTGTTTCTTTTGGCCATTTTAGATTCATCGACAAAGCATTGTTTTCTATGCTTCAAATAATTTTTGGCATTCAAGAGAAACGACTGTTGTCCTTGGCTAGGACCATTCACTGCGTTTAAGGGGGTGCTGTTTTGGTTTTATGTTCTGTTTTCTACTATACTTGTCCCCTTTTCTTATATTGCCTTTTAGTATATCAGACATAGCAAAGTTTATTAGTGAAGCTAATTGAAGCCCCTGCCATCCGACGCAAAGGGTCTTTTGTATTGCTGCCTACACGTCCTTATCAGGGCAAGACACTCACATGTTAGTTTTCGTAGGACCGTTGGTGTGGCGAGGGTACATTGGCTTCTTCCCTTCCATGGTTATTTAGCATTGCTTGTGAAAGACATGCCATAGTAGCTGACTGTTAGGCTTGATACCAGCAGGCTAGTTTGGGATGTTCAGTTTGCGAGGCACGTTCAGGATTAGGAGTTTGCGGATGTTTCAAGCTTCTTGGGACTTTTATACCGTCAGAGTATTGCCGGGTTTCGGCTGGACTGCAGTATGTGAAGGCCCTCGCCCCATGGGAGGTTTGATGTTTCGTCCTGGTTTTGTTGGCTATCTACTCAGCACAATCGTTCTTCCCCTGAAAGATGGTTTGGCGATCCAAGCTTCCTCTCAAGATGGGTATTTTTTTTTTTTTTTTTTTTGGTGGGTGGACCTCGGTTTGGGCCAAATCCTCACATTGGATAACCTTAGGTGAAGGAATTCAACTATGGCTTATCAGTGTTTCATGTGCAAGATTGATTGGTTGTCCACCGATCATCTCCTTCAGTGCTCTGTTGCTCTTAGCTCTTTGATTGTTGGTGTATGCTTCTTATTATGTTTGGTGCTAAGTGGGTCATGCCTTATTGGGTTCAAGGTTTCTTAGATGCTTGGAGAGGTTGCTATTTGGGGTTCCATACCCGTGTTTTTGGGAGGGCAGTACACCTTTTCCTTTGGTGGTTTCTCTTGTTAGAACGCAATTGGCAAAATTGGCGTTTCTTTGATGGCTTTGAGTCATCGATTGGTTTTCATCAAAGATATTTGAGTTCTCTAATTTGTTGGGTGGAGAACAAATATTATACATCAATAGAGGAAAAGATAGGCTTATCAATCAATCTTCCTCTCAAGATGGGTTTTTTTTTTGGTGGGTGGGCCTCGGTCTGGGCTAAATCCTCACATTGGATTACCTTAGGTGAAGGAATTCAACTATGGCTTATCAGTGTTTCATGTGCAAGATTGATTGGTTGTCCACCGATCATCTCCTTCAGTGCTCTTAGCTCTTGACTGTTGGTGTATGCTTCTTATTCTATTTGGTGCTAAGTGGGTCATGCCTTATTGGGTTCAAGGTTTCTTAGATGCTTGGAGAGGTTGCTATTTGGGGTTCCGTACCCGTGTTTTTTGGAGGGCAGTGCACCTTTTCCTTTGGTGGTTTCTCTTGTTAGAACGCAATTGGCAAAATTAGTGTTTCTTTGATGGCTTTGAGTCATCGATTGGTTCCATCAAAGATATTTGAGTTCTCTAATCTGTTGGGTGGAGGACAAATATTATACATCAATAGAGGAAAAGATAGGTTTATCAATCAATCTTCCTCTCAAGATGGGTTTTTTTTTTCTTTTTTTTTTTTGGTGGGTGGACCTCGGTCTAGGCTAAATCCTCACATTGGATAACCTTAGGTGAAGGAATTCAACTATGGCTTATCAGTGTTTCATGTGCAAGATTGATTGGTTATCCACCGATCATCTCCTTCAGTGCTCTGTTGCTCTTAGCTTTGACTGTTGGTGTATGCTTCTTATTCTGTTTGGTGCTAAGTGGGTCATGCCTTATTAGGTTCAAGGTTTCTTAGATGCTTGGAGAGGTTGTTATTTGGGGTTCCATACCCGTGTTTTTTGGAGGGCGGTGCACCTTTTCCTTTGGTGGTTTCTCTTGTTAGAACGCAATTGGCAAAATTGGCGTTTCTTTGATGGCTTTGAGTCATCGATTGGTTCCATCAAAGATATTTGAGTTGTCTAATTTGTTGGGTGGAGGATAAATATTATACATCAATAGAGGAAAAGATAGGGTTTGAGTTTCCTCGCTTTAGGCCGTGCATTGTTTTTATGTTTCGGGATGCATTCCCGTTTTGAGTGCTCTTTTATATACGTCTTCTTTCTCAGTGACAACTTTTAGGTAAATGTATATGGTTCCCCCTTCGGACTTCCATTCTCCTACCTATTCTAGTATTGTATCTCGTCTTCATTGCTCCTTCTATCGCCTCAAGCTTGGTCTGATCGCTTTAGCACTTCCATGCTTTAGTCATAAGAGTGTATGTAGTAGCCCTCTCCATATCTAGACAACATATTGTCCCTTTTTGGTTCTTCCAGACCAGAGACTTTCCTAGGGGTCACCCATCCTAGTACGACACCAAGTTAAACACGCTTAACTCTGGAGTTTTAGCAGGTTCACAGCCATCACGACTTTAAAATGTGTTGTGTCATAAAAGGGAATGAAAATCGACATATAACACTTTTCCTTCCCTCACCCAGGCAATGTGAGATTGTGAACCTGTAGTTGCCCTATGTGGTAGCTAGTTCGTGCCACTTGCACACGCCCACGGGAAATCCGACCACAAGGTGGCCACAAAATCCACCCTCCTAAGAGGGCCTGACGTCCATGTTGGCACACTTCCGGCTAGGTCAGGCTATACCATTTGTAGCATCCCTTCCAGACACAATATGGTCCTCTTTTGGCTCTCCTCTCCTAGATCAGAGACTTTCCAGGAGGTCACCCATCTTGGTGCTACTCCAAGTTAAGCACGCATAACTCTGGAGTCTTAACCTGGAGTTTTGGTAGGTTCACGGCCATCACGGCTTTAAAACGTGTTGTGTCATAGAAGGGTATAAAAAGTGACATAGCACTTCACCTTTCCTCACCCAGGCAATGTGGGGTTGTGCATCTGTAGGCGGCCCCGTGTGGTAGGCTGTCAGTGCCACCTGCACCCACCCACAAGGTCACCATAGTGTAGCTAATCATACCTTATTCTTACGTTGTTTAGGCGGTAAGGCGGATACTCTATCAATGAGTTATTTTTCTTACCGGGGATGACACTATTGGGGTTTGTTGAGGTTAGTCTTATCTTGTCCTTGAATTTGAGATTAAGGACCTTGGTCCCCTTGGTACTCTTTGACATTGAGGTGGCTGGCTGCAAGGTTGGCATTTTTATACCTCCACTTAAGTGTTCTTCACTTGTTTTCTTCCTTTGCCAGCTTGGCGCTCGTCGTGGTGATACTCCGATTGAGCAAAATCATTGATTGGCTGATTCCAAGGCGGAGTGAGTGTGAGATTTTACTAAGTAGACTTGTTGGGAAGCTCATCTACTATCCATGACTCAACCAGATATTGCTTATGTCGTGGGCCAATTCATGTTTCCGTCACTTGAGGTTGCTATTCATACTCTTCATTACTGATCATGGTCACTTACCGGTTGAGGCTTGGACAAATGCTGATTATGCACGGTTAGTTTCAGGTAGATGGTCAAACTATTGTATTACTTTTGTTGGAGGCAACTTGGTTACTTCGCTTAGTAGAAAGCAAGATGTCTCTCGATCTTGTGCGGAGGCAAAGTATAGTTAAATGGTTCTTGGAGTGTGTGGATTACTTTGGCTTAAAAACTTACGGAGAAACTTGTGCCTTCTAGTATTGCTTCCATTCTCACTTTACGGGGATATGTCTGGTATCAGCATTGCATCAAATACCATTCAGTATGACAGGATTAAGCACGCAGAAATTAACATTTCATTAGACAGAATATTATCTCTTTTATATGTACTGCATTTCTTCTGAACACCCTATCTTGTTTTCCACATAAATTATTTACTCCTTTTACAATTTATCCCACTATTTCTTCTCTTTGCTTTCTATTAAACATATAATAATTGTAAAAGCTAAAGATTATATTCATATGAAATACGGAAGGTTGGAAGCCAGCGTAAATATAGATTTAATATTTTTTCATAATGTCAAGAAGAAATGGGCGCATTTTTTTCTTTTGTTTTAGTTTGTTTTTTCTTTTCTTCTACTTTCTTTCTTTAAAAAGAGAGAAATTTTTTTTATCACTTTATAGGGTTAATGTGTGACTTGTGACCTGAATATTGTGTACTTGAAAGGATAGACCGCTAAACGAAAGGAACTGTATTATAAAAAATAAAAATATAAACAAAGGTGTAATACCAAGTAGCCACACTCTAATCAAAATAATTTTTTTCCCCTGTACAATCAAATTTGATGTCTGAATTTTGAGTTTCTTTCTTTGTTTAAGGGTTTATTTATTATTTATCTTTTAAAGGGGGCACTAAGTTGATTTTCCTTACTGTGGAAACTTTGGAGGATATGTAAATGAATTGATTTTGATTACTGTGATGTATATATGTTTATGTGTATGTTTATGTTTATGTGTATTTAATAATTATAAGCACACTTCCTAGGCTCCTAGCAGACACCAGTGAAGCTTAAACTATGGCAAACATTACTGGTGGACGTTCTACATCTGTTCTGTCTAGTAGACAACGGTCTTTTTCTGGGCCCTATTTGTACCGACTTGCAAGTATCTACTTATATTTCATGTTCTTTATTTATTTATGTTCGTTATTTCTTTATCTATTATTTCTTCATCCGAGTTAATTATGTTAAGTAGATTGGAATAGCATTAAGTAGAGAACTAACTTTCTTTGCATCCTCGATTTGTCTTCAGAGCAAGAGCGCTGTTTTCAGTTGACAAAAGTGATATCAGCGGAACAGGTATATTTACATGCTGCTAAGGTTGCACATTAACTGTTAGGTGACCCTAAGATTATTTGCATATGGAGATGGATACATCTTCTTCAATATCAACAGTACTACGGATGTTGAAATTGTACAAATCTGTAGCTGACATCGTGCATCGTATGCATGATGCACTTGGGGATCAGCAGCCTAAAAAAACAAAGAATGCCTCTTTTTATGAGTAGTCAAATTTGATCCAGTGTTTATTTTGAGGCTTCAGGGAATTTCTAGTTGCAGAGAATTCAGTCAGAATTCTAGCCCCTAAGAAAAAAGGGTTTATCAAAAAAAAAAAGAAATAGTAATGTTCCCTTTTAGAAGAAGACTTCGTGTTCTATTAACCAAAGAATAAAGTTGTACAGTGATGCTTAGAACAGGCCTCTCACAACCTGAGGATGGATGACATAAAAATAAGCCCTTGTCACAACTTGGGTGTCTAGGTAAAATACTTGTTGCAGTAATAGGAAAGGACAAGCATCTGATTCTGACATTCTATAAATGCACAAAGGACTCTCATCATCACCATCATTATCCTTTCCTTAGTCCTACTCACACATGCATCAAGAGCCATGGTTATTAGAATCGCAATTTCAAAGTGCCATTCTACAATCCGAGTTATTAAATCAAACAAGATCATATGAAAATTTGTTGAGGGTTTAGGATTTTATGAATCGTCATATGATCATCAACACAGGATGATTGTAGGAACTTGTTGTAGGATCATTCAGGTATATAAGACTTCGGATGATTTTTCGGTCTTTTATGTTGCTTGGTAATACAGTGGGTTGATTTTAAGCTTTTTCGTCAGAAGTGTTGGTTATTATGTTGTATACAGTTTGATGCTGGTATGTCATTTTTTTTTTTTTTTTTGATAAGTAAGTAATTTATTAAAACACGCATTCAAAAGGGGAATGCATCCCAAATACAACGACCCCTATGGGCCAAGAGAACCCATAAACTCAATTTTCTCGTCTATAGAACTACAATTACACCCTTCCACCCAACTAAACAGAGAGAATATAAAACTATCTTTTACAACCCTCGTAGGGGACTCAACCCCCTCAAAGTAACGCCTATTGCGTTCCATCCATATGGTCCACTAAAGGCAAAGAGGAGCCACCCTCCAGAAGAGACATAAATGCGAGCCAATCGACACACTCCTCCAAGAAAGCAAAACATCCCGAACCGAGGCAGGCATCACCCAATGAACACCAAACAAACATAACAGAAAACTCCAGCAATCATAGACAAACGGACAATGTAATAGGAGATGATTAATGGATTCCCCATCCTGTTTGCACAAAAAACACCGATTGACAACAAACATGCCATGTCGTCGCAACCTATCCAAAGTGAGAATCCGACCCCACGCCATCGACCATGTGAAGAAAGCAACCTTGGGAGGGGCCTTCGACCGCCAAACCGCATTCCAGGGAAACGGGTCATACGTCCTCGGCAAAAGGCAATGAAAATAGGAAGATACCGAAAAAAGTCGTGAAGTAGTCGCCTTCCAAGTCAATGAGTCCGGTCCACCGCTCATAGTCAGAGAGTATAATAGCTCCAAAAAATCCGAAGCCTCCTCCAACTCCCAGTCCTGAAAGTGCCGCACAAAACTGACATCCCACACTAACGTCCCGGTATCAAGATGATAACAGTCGGCTACTGAAGCATGACGGTCCCGAGCGATCCTATAAAGCTGAGGAAACGAGGACTCCAAAGAACCTGCACCACACCACCAATCCGACCAAAAACTACTACAATGGCCATCCCCAACTCTAATGCTGGTGAATGAAACAAAAGAGTCCCATCCCTCTCTGATATCCTTCCACACCCCCACACCTCGCCGACCCCTAACCTCCTCAGAACACCAACGGCCTCTAATCTCGCCATGACGACAAGCAATCACCCTCCTCCACAAACGGTCCCTTTCCGTCCCAAAGCGCCACAACCATTTTCCCAACAGAGCCTTGTTGAACGGCAACACACGACGAATACCCAAACCACCGTCCTGAAAAGGCCGGCAAACTGCATCCCACCGAACCAAAGGGATAGAGTGACCCTCCCTACAACCACCCCACAAAAACTGTCGCTGAATCCTCTCAATCCGCTGGGCCACACCGGTAGGAATCCGATAAAGAGACAATGCATACGTGGGAAGGTTGGATAGCGTGCTCTTCACCAAAGTAAGTCTCCCACCCTTAGAAAGATACTGCCGTTTCCAACCTGCAAGGCGCCTTTCCACCCGATCCACTACCGAGCCCCAATGTGCATGACGATACCCTGAGGATCCCAATGGTAAACCCAAATACACCGTAGGAAGCTGATCCGCTCTACACCCCAACGCTGAAGCCAAAGCTGACACATTGTCCACCTCACCCACCGGGTACAAAGAACATTTGCAAGTATTAATCTTCAGCCCAGAAACCGCCTGAAAACATATCAAAACACATCGGAGATACCGCATCTGCATCACATCCGCATCACAAAATACTAAAGCATCATCGGCAAATAACAAGTGTGAGACATCCTCAACCTGGGAAACGACATCACCCACCCTAAATCCGCGTAAAAGTCCCAATCTGGTGGCTCTAGTCATCATCTAGCTAAAGGCCTCCATAACTATAAGGAAAAGGAGTGGCGATAGAGGATCACCTTGTCTCAAACCACGAGAACTCCCAAAAAAACCGGAAGGTGACCCATTCACCATAACAGAAAAGTGAACCGAAGATATACAAAAACGGATCCATCTACGCCATCTCACCCCAAAACCCAATCTCTCCATCATATACATGAGAAAACCCCAATGCACGTGGTCATACGCCTTTTCCACATCCAGTTTCACCAAAACCCCCGGAATACCACTCTGTAACCTAGCATCCACCATCTCGCTAACAATAATGGTAGAATCCAAAATCTGGCAACCCCCAATAAAAGCATTTTGAGAATCGGATATGACACCATCCAAAACACTGAGCATCCTATATGCAAGAACTTTCGCAATCAACTTGTACACACACCCAACAAAGCTAATCGGTCTGAAATCCTTAATGTCCTTCATCTCCCCTTTTTTTGGGAGAAGAGAGATAAAAGTGGCATTAAGCGATTTCACAAAACAACCCTCCTCATGGAAAGTACTGAAAGTAGCCATCACATCCTCCCGCACAACAGGCCAACACTCCAAAAGGAACCGCATTGAGAAACCATCTGGACCAGGAGCTCTATCACCATTGCATTTCTTCAACGCCTTCAGAACCTCATCTTCAGTAAAGGGAATCTCCAACCTGTCACGATCCTCCTCATTTATAGCATCAAAAACAATTCCATCCAGATTCGCCCTCCAACTCTCACTTTCGGTAAACAACCTCTGATAATACGGAGGAATCCCCGCACGAATCTCCTCCTCAGTCACGAACAGAGAACCCTCCACAGTTAAACTCCCAATGAAGTTCTTCCTCCTCCGTGCATTTGCCGAGCGATGGAAGAACTTGGTATTTCGATCCCCTTCCTGTAACCAAATAGCCCGAGATTTCTGTCTCCACGAGATCTCCTCTAGGATTGCAATCTCCTCAATATCCGACAGGCACTGTGCCCTCCTCAGTCGCATGGTCTCATCCACCCCCCCACTCAAATCAGCTCTATCAATGTCATCGATCTCAACCAAAAGCACATTTCTACGCCATACAATGTTGCCAAAAACCTCTTTATTCCATGAAATGAGAGATGACTTCAAACAACGCAATTTTGAAGCTAACACATAACTCGGAGAACCTGATCCAACCGGAGAAGCCCACCATTCCGCCATCCGGAGAAGCTAAAATGTACCGGTATGTCATCTTATAGAATTGTATTGGTTTGTTTCAATATTAGTGCCTTTTGTATTCTAAAGTACACATTTTCGGATGGAAAATATGGGATGCCACAATTCGAACCTTAATCTCCCGATGCACAACCTTACTTGGAAATTGCTTGGTGTAGGTTTCTATATTTGGGAGCCATGTTATAGAACTCTATTTGGGTGAACTTGTGCGCAAGTACATGTTCATATGCTTGAAATATTTATTTCTATGTTTTGTGTTTATGCTTATTTTCTATATACTATAAGACTTCTTGGACACAGTTTTATTTTTTGCTTCCCTTGTTATAGGATCTTAGGATTTCAACTCCAATACCAGGATATAGTCCTTTGAACCCTCTGACCATCCCAATGTGGGGTCATGATCCTAAAGCCTTGCTAAGGACACAAAACACATACCCTAAGTTTAAAAGCTCATTCCTCTCACATTATGGATCTAAAGTTAGGATTCCTGTAAGAATGTTTAGGACATAATATTTTTGTTGGATGCCTATAAGTAAATTTTGTACATCTATAGAGGAGTTTGCTGATTTTTTGAGTTCCTTGGGAACTAAGGCTCTTTCTGGCCTTTTTGTGGCTCTTGGAATGTGTTCCCATTTTGAACACTTTCTAATACTGCACCCATTTGGCTTTGTTGGCATAACTCCAAGAAATATACTTATAAAAAAGAAAAGCTAAAGAAATTAAAAATACAGAGAAACTATATACAGATTTTTGAAGGATTAAATATTGAAGTTACACCCTCTCTTACAACTTAAGCTTTTAGAGAAGATGGGTAGTTAACATGGTATCAAAGCCAAAGGTCGCATGTTCAAACCTCACCGCCACCCTTTGTTGAAAAGTTGTTACACCTATTGGACCAAAAAATTGGCCACACGTGAAAGGGTGTGTTGAAGGATTAAATATTAAATTTACACCCAACTTAAGCTTTTAGGGCAGATGGGTAGTTAACACAGATCATCACAATGGAAAGCATGGGAGTATTCAAGCCAGGCTTTGCAACAGAACTAGAAAGCTATATAGAAGCAGAACTTATATGCTCGGCCATAGTCTTAAAGAAATACGCTGTTACTATGGAAACACAAGGACAGAGAGTCGTCACTGCGGTCTAAGCCCCCTAGAAGCCAAGAAGTAAGCAGCAGGAACACCATTACATATAACAAATACATGTAAGTAGTGACACCCTGCATAGTCCAAGAGATCAAAGTATCACTGAAACCATAAAGCTGCACAATGCACTCAAGAAATCTCCAATCCACGAAGTCCTATGTTTTCTTAATGTAACTTAATAGTCATAGAAGGGTCACCTCTCTTGGAACCAATTTTTTTCAACAAGAGCACCACTTAAGAATGTTTCCTATTCTTCACAAAAGCAGATTGCTCCAGCCCAATAATAGACGGAAGACATTACTAAGACAGTTTGCTAATATTTTGGCTATGATTTTTTAAGTGAAATTGCACAAAGAGATATTCCTATAATCAACAATCTGTTGCGCATGTCGAAAGAACTTGAGAGCTTTCTACGGGACATGGAACAATACTTTAAGACTGTCCGTTCCAGATAAGAGTGTGGGTGATCATAACCAGCATGTATCTCCCTGGTGAAGCCGAGTTATGATGGTGAACCCAGATGGATGATCATATAATGCCAAGCCTCAGATGGAAACATTGTTAAACAATAATTGAATGAATAGTTCTTGCCATGTGACACCGCTTGGGTTGCAAGGGACTCCTTTTAGAAAACTCTGATATGCAGGCACAATGGGAGGCTATGTGGAGGAATTCAGCATCTTAATGTGGAACATAACGGTTTGCTGCCTTGGTTTTTAGCTGAGTTCTGTAGGCAAGCTGCGAGGGATTTTCCTACTGCAATTACTGACTTCAAGATAGCGTGCTTTTTGTCGGTAGTTTAGACCATGACGTAATACTAATACCTTGTTTGCTAGTTGTGCCTTGTACGCTCATCTTATTAAGTGGTTGACCTAAAAAGATAAAAGGCCTTGCCCTGTGTTGGTCCTGCTTTTGTGGGGTGCTTGGATTAAACATAATGTGAACATCGCATTCGGGATCTTATTGGCTTTTGTTGGTTAATAAAGCCTTACCCCATTCCTCCCGAATCAGTAATGGCTTATGCCATTCCCCTTGCTTCCTTTCTTCTCAAACTTGTCCACATTCTGGAATGTAAAATGAAAGGAGAAGAGAGAGAGAGCGAGTAAGTTTTTTCAGTTCTGGTTACTATAGCCGTACATACTCGATTTGCTATGCATGCACCTTCTCTACCCTCAAGATTATGTTCACCGATTTGTTTGTTTACAAGTGATTTCCTCCTATTTGTCAGGAGAGGAATGAAAGTATCCAGAGTCAACTTGATACAGTTATGTACTCGAAAAGGCAGAAGTCACAAAACATGAATGGCAAAGCGGCCTCAGATGCCTCTTCCTTGCAAGGTTCTCCAGGTGTGCATTTTATTTCACGCATGAGTCTATGTGGTGGGGGGGGGGGGGGGGGGGGGGGGGGGGGTGATGATAGGATTCGAACCCATGGTCCACATCCATTCAATTGGTCTACAGGGTCATTGCAGAGAATTCCTGTCTTGTTTCCACATCATTATTTCCTTCATTGATATACACAATTCAGAGGTCTGTTCCTAGTAAAAGCTCAACCATAATTTCTTCATGTTTTTTGTCTTTCCTCTGCCACTCCAAATATAGCTGCGGCATTGGTCTCTCTTACTTCATGTTCTACATAGGATAGTAGAATCTTAATCATCTTTCTTCGATTATGGATTATATATCAACAGATTAAGATTTCTCTTTCATTCTATTATGCTTTTTAGTTTTAATTCTCATTTCTGTTTATCTCAGTAGATCTTTATATGTTATTATTTTTTCATTCTCAGGACAGTCTTATTTTCTCATATACTTTTAGTGTTCCCATTTCAAAGAAATATTGGACAAGATGACAAATTCGACTGCAGGAAAGTAAAAAACCAGAAAGCAAAAATAAAATAACAAGAAAGAAAATCCACTGCATCTTAGCAAGAAAAGATATTTTAAACCCACTTACTCTTAGCACAAATCTCAACATGGGAACAAAATTTTGAACTGAATTGAGAAAGATGCAGCTAGAGGTTTGGTGGGGTGCGTCAAAGTTTTGAACTGAGTTGAGGGACTTGCAGGTGGAAATTAGGTGGGGTGTGCCTCAATAAAGGGTATTAGGGAAGCGAAAAAGGGTAGAGGGGAGGGAGGTATTTAGTTATTCAGAACGTAATGGTGTTGGGTCTAACCTAATTTGCCTGTCCATCCTGGGATAAGATCTCATCTACCTTCTGCGTTTTGTGTATGTGAGCTTACAAATTTGCAACTTCTAAGCAACCTGAAATAATAAAAATTTGTGGGTTTCCAATTGCAGACAAGACAGCAACCCAAGGTATAAGTTCAATGAATGTCAACAAACGAGTTGTACCAGCATATCGCAGGTTGTTAAGCTTTCTTCATAAATTCAATTTAATCTCAATATGTATGTGTATATATAGTTCCTAATACCAGTGAGAATATTATTTGCCAGGGCAAAAGTGAGAGGAGTACTTTTGCAGGATACTGAAGACAATGCAGATAAGTAGGAAGTATCTGACACTTGGTTCGTCGTGTTCTATGAAGAAATGTTCCGAAGTGGAAACAGTTTGATTTTGTCTTTTGTTCTTTACATTAAAGGAAATCCACGAAGACGAAAGAAAAAGGTTTAGTTTAACAATTAGAGTTATTTTCGATATATTTGTGCATTGCTAACACCCGATAGTTTAGGGGTTACAAAATATCTGGTATAGTACAACATTTCAGCGAAGCGTTGCTTGCCTGTATGGTACTTGAATACCTTGATTGTTTCCTGATTATAGAATGGAAGATTGAATACAAGAGTGTCTCCACATATTAATAAGTGTATATATATATATATATATATATAATCCTATCCTGTTGGATTGAATAACTTATAAATCGATAAGTTAAAAGGATTTTATGTTTTGGAATAATTATAATTCGTATTCGATATTTTATGATTTGGCCTGGTATGGAATTATTGTAAATTTTATCCATGATCAAGTTGATCAGAATTTCGATTCTACTTGGTAAAATTTTACGATTATTTACGATTTTACTATTTTTTATAATGATTTGACGGTTTTGTCCTTCATATGAAATGCCCAAAAATTTTATGATTTAGTCTAATATCTCAATATATGGTCTAAATTTATGAGAAAATATTTAAAAGGCCAATGTATTAGAAAATTTTAAAAAATTCTAATATGATTTAGACTTTTAAATTAAATATTTATTTATTAATATTTTTTTTAAAAAAATTAATACGAGTTGCTAGAATCTTATGGTCCTATTTAAGATTTTACGATTATGCTCCTATGGACCCCAAAACGATTCTACATATAATCTCGATTCTAACTGCCTTGTCCATGATAGGCTAGCCTTGAATGTTTGAATGTAACCAACTTTGAGAAGCACGAACCCTCAGCTGTTGTTGACTGTTGTTGATGGTCAAATTCATCACGCATAAGCGGAAGATCATCACATTAACATAGCATCACAATAACAAACACACACAGATATATATATATATATATATATATATATATATATATATATATATATATATATATATACTAGTAAAAAGAATGTCCATTGCACTCAACTAAATTTTAATTTATAATAAATTTAAATATCAAATTAAATAATTTTAGGTCATTATAGTTTTTAATAAATTTATATTAAAAATTGCATTTAGTCGTAATACAAATACCAAAAGAGAAGGAAAAGCCCAAATATAAATATAAAACACCCTAATACCTTAAGGAGTGGAGAATTTTCTCTATAAAATTTATTAGTAGATGCAACTTTAATGAAACACTTCTAAAACATAATTAATTGTATAATAATTGCGAGGTACTTATTGAAATTAAAAGTGAAAATTAAAAAATAAAATTTACTATATATTTATTGAATATACTAAAAAGAAAAAGTGAACAAGTATATAGTGACAGAATGATTAAGAAAAAGTAATACAGATTGAGATAGAACAATTATAAATCAGAGAGTACATAAATGATTAAATATTTTTCGAGAATAGTATATATATATATATATATATATATATTTGTTTTTGTGTGTGTGTGTGACAGTGTGTCAATATATATACATGAATGTAAGGTGATATATATTGATTAAATAAATAATAAATATTGAGATCATAATAAAATTATTTAAACTAAATGAAATTTGAGTATTTATTCAATGACGAATGGAATAGGCATAAGATAGTAATAAGGACAAAAAAACTTAAAAATATAACGGCAAGAGATAATATCTTCCAGTTGTGGCGTTAAACCATCCAAATCCTTATAAACATAAAATTATATTCAACGAATCAAATAAATAAAATTATTTATCAACATGCATATAATTAACCATTCACAATAATATATTGCATGAATATTGTGAAATGGTTATTGTGAGAAGCCTTGTAATACTATTTAATAGTTGGTATTTTATTAGGATAATTAACTACCTAATTTTGTACATACTTATGGAGTTTGTAATATTATTTAATAGTTTGTATTTTATTATGATATATAACTACTTAACCGTAGACACGCTCACGGAGTTTGAGCAATGAAGCGGTACTCTCATGTGTGTTTTTTTTCTGGAATTTTAGGGTCAGGGCATCCTTTAAGGACTATTTAGTATATATAAAATCAAAATAAGAAACTAAATTAGATATAACCATAACTAAAGTACAATAATGAAAATTGGAACTTACACAAAACCAATTAACAAAATATTAAAAAAAAAAAATCAAAAGTTGTGTTTACCAGTTGAAGCCAACAATTTAGAGGAATTCTCCTTCAAATCATCCGCAACACCTATTTTTTCTTTGGTTTCCATCATATAACAACTCAATTCTACACGAAATAAATTGACAAAAAGCGTCAATTTTAAAAGAAACAATTGTGTAACAATCCAATTATACATGGAAGAAATTTCCTTCTAAAAGAACATAATTAAAAGAGTTAACTACCATTAGATTTCCATCTCTTGTCAATCATATAAAGGGTAAATTATAGAATAAAACAATTAAAAAATAAATAATACTAATGTAGAGATAGACTTTAACTATAACTATGTTTGAAATTAAAATATAATATAGAATTAAAATAATATTTGGACCCCATTGCAATGAACATATAGAAATAAGAAATGTGAGCAGAAATATAATGACAAAAAAGTTTAAAAACAAAATACAATTTGAAAGAGAAATCAATATATAATGAAAATTACAGACATTATGAGGTATTTATTGAATTTGTAAGTGAAGAATAAAAACATAAAATTTAATAAAAATAAAATTAGGGATTATATAAAGCATAAAATTTCAAAATAAATCAAGTGAAATTTCCTTACTATATAAATTATATATCTATATACATTTGATATAAATTATAAATTAAATTTATTTTTGACACATGGAAAAATTGTTAAATAAATTGGAGTAGTTTTTTCATTACATAAGAGTAGTGAAGTAAAATAATTATTAAAAATTGTAAATAAAGATAAGCGAATGAATTTTTTTGAAACACTTATGTTGTTATTGGTGATGAAACTTTTAATTAAATAAATAAAAAATTTATCACATACAATTATGGAGTTACAAAAAGAGTAGTATTCACAATATGCCAGGTTAATATGTTTACGAAAATGAAGGTAGTATTTGGGGGGTGAAATTTCCTTACTATATAAATTATATATCTATATATATTTGATATAAATTATAAATTAAATTTATTTTTGACACATGGAAAAATTGTTAAATAAATTGGAGTAGTTTTTTCATTACATAAGAGTAGTGAAGTAAAATAATTATTAAAAATTGTAAATAAAGATAAGCGAATGAATTTTTTTGAAACACTTATGTTGTTATTGGTGATGAAACTTTTAATTAAATAAATAAAAAAATTATCACATACAATTATGGAGTTACAAAAAGAGTAGTATTCACAATATGTCAGGTTAATATGTTTACGAAAATGAAGGTTGTATTTGGGGGAGCTTCTTAAGGATAGAAGTCCTTCATTAAGAATCTCATTGTAAAAGTTCATTTGATAATTGCGTTTCAAAATAAAAAATTGTTTGGTGAACATATCTACTTTTAAACTAATTGGGAATTGATAATTTTAAATAATTTTATAATTTATAGTATTACCCTCAATCATCATTAATGGAGGTTCATTAAACTTATAAAAAAATCACCACGTGCCTCATAGAAGTAGTATTATTCATCCTCCATTTATCTCTCTCTTCTCTTTTTTTTTTTGTTTTTTATTATTAGAGAAATGAACAAGAAAGAAATAGCAATAGAAAGAAGGAACATTTTTTATTACTAAAGATTATAATGAATTATGACATATTTTACTTATATGTATACAATCCTAAAGATAGTTATATGTATATCATCCTCCATATATATTTATTTTCATATACGTAAGAAATATTAGGAGTTATGACATATTTTACTTTGACTTAAATTGATCACAATTTAATAGTGTTGTTAGTCACTAATTAACCCTAGAGGGGGGTGAATAGGGTGTTCAAAAATATTTCTAACTCTTTTCGAAATTGAAACACGCTATAACCAAAAACAATTTCTCAATAAACAAGTGAATGATTCAATTTCAATTCTCTAACAATTAATCTCAAGACAAATTATAGCATACAAGATATTCAAGTGATTATAGCATGCAAGTTAATCAAGTAAGGAGAAAGAGATAGAGAGATTGACACCGTGATTTTTTCGAGGTTCGGTAACTCCTACTCCTCGGCTCAAGAACCCCTTATTGAGACTTTTCCCGATCCTTTCACTATGGCCCTTTCTTCACAGGTGGAATGGCAAACCTTTACAACACAAGCCTCTCGAGCTTATCTCTCAATCAAGAGAACAACCCTCTCTTGAACAATCGGTGGACTTCACTTGTCCGAGATTACAAATTCGTATGTAATCAATAAAATCACTCAATAACAAAAACACTCAAAACCCAAAGGTTTTTATGGAAGATAAATCAATATAAGCTCAAGTGTTTTTTGTGATTTTTGAATAGCTCTAGAAATATATTCTCAAAGGATGTATCAATGAATAATATTTGGAGAATAAGAGGAGAAAGTAGAGTTTTTGTTTTTCAAATATTTTGCAGAAAATCAGATTTTTGCTTTTTACCTTCAATGGATTTTGCAAAAAAAATTATGTAAAAGATGAAGCATTCTTTTCTATTTGATTCAACTCTCTTTCTCTTCAATGAACTCATCTTATTCTATATATAGCATTGTATTAGGGTTAAGACATTGAGTATTGAATTATTAGAGTCAAGAGCCATTTGAAAACCATTAAGCACGATCCTTAAAACATGGAAAATGTTTTCTGATAAAACTGCAGGTTTTAAGGTGCAACTAGTCGACTACTCTTTCCTTTTAGTCGACTACAATGCATCATCTAGTCGACTACATTGATTCATCTAGTCGACTAGAATGAGTTCTAGTCGACTACTTCTTGTAGTCTAGTCGACTCAAAGTTCTTTTAGTCGACTACTTTGATGTGGATGAAAAACCTGTAGCTACTGATTGTTTTAGTCGACTATATTGAAATACACATGGTGATTCTAGTCGACTACAACTTGAAAAACATTTGATAAAAATATTTTTCCTTCCGTTTAAGTTCGGTAAAGCGTTTTTCATTCTATTTGAGTTCGGTTCATTTTATACTTGAGCTTATACGATAATATCGAGGCATAAAATTACCTTGTTACAATAATCGATCCCCGACCTATCTACCCCAAGTCTTGAGTCTTCGACTTTCGCCTTTGCCGTTGAATTAAATGATTTTCCATTTTGCGCTTCAATTGCTTTCAGAGCTTTTCGCTTTAATTCAAACTTTCTTTCCGAGCTTGCTTTTCGAGTCGTTCATCTGTCTTTTGCGAAAAATATAAACTTGATAATTCATTAGTATCAAACACTCTTCAATGGTTTGTTATCATCAATTTTGGAATTGTTTACCGAAAGTAAATTTCAAAGCCAACAAGTGTAATAAACAAGAAATGATTTAATGAAGTAAGAAATTTTTATAATTTGCTAATATGAAACCAATAGAGTTTAGAATATTTGAATATAAAAAATTGTTGAATGAAAGTACCGGTATTGTCTTGATTAGTGATTGTGAAATTAATGGAGTTTAAAAGAGATAAGAATAGGAAGTTATAAAGAGATAAATATATGGTTAATTTAAGTATTACCATTTTTTACTTTCATAATTCCTAAAAGTGGGGAAGTAAGTTTTAGAAACAACTATTTCTTGTTTCTCCTACACGGGCTTTAAAAGGACCAAATTTTTAGGAAAATGTGTTTGAATATCTTCACCAAACGGTTGCAATTTCATGAAACGGGCTTTTGAAGTTTGAAAGTCCTTTTAGAGGCTATAGAAAGCCCTCCCAAACGGGCACAAAATATTTAAAACAACTAAAAAGTAAAAAAATAAGTTTTGCAAACTACTAAACTTTGAAATTCACTTTTAATAATAAATTCATTATATTTATAGGATATATAAATGCTTGTTACATGAAAATATGAAGAGATAGTAAATCACTGCTGGAGTTGAAAATTTTAAATAATGTTATATAAAAATAAAATAAAATAAAAGTAGATGAACTTCTTGGAAACTACTGTTGTAGGACTCTCCAATATAATAATAAAAGAAAGAAACTAAATTACTAAAGAAAAATAAGTAATAAGAGTCATGTAAACAATAAAATTACGCAATAGGTAGGTAATTACTTTTATGAAATTAAAATAACAAATAAATCAATATAATAAAAAATTAAATTACTTTTAAAAATATTGAAACACTGAAATATAATTTCAAATTATTTAAGGGCAAATAAAAAATAAAATTAATGTAATTGCTTATAACATGAAATAAAAAAGCATAAGGAGAAAAAAAAAATCAACTTTGAATAGAAATCCATAGCATAATTGACAAGACAAATAGGTAGGTAAAATTTGTATTTTTGTAGACTCTCACGCATGCATGTAGCTGGTTATTAACTTATGATTCATCTGTATCCAATCATTTAGTCCAAAGTGTTACTTCGAAATGAAAAGAAAAATTAAACATATAACACAGGTAAACAAAAGTAGAAGCAGAGCAACAAACCTGCAACATCCTCCTAACAAATTCTTCACTCAGGTAACTGGTTATGACTGTTATATTAACATGCTATTATGATATATTTATATATACAACATGCACTCAATTATTGATATATAAATTACAGGAAGCGGTAAACTAACCAGTAATACAAAATGCAAGAAGAAGAACCAGAGAAAAATCCGATCCTTGTGTGATATCACAGTTTCCTTAAGGCAAAATTGCTCCCTCTACGGTACTTAAGGAATCCGAACAAATTGCCTCCCAAGATAGAACGGATTTCGCCTTCACTGTTGCAGCACTGCAAGGATGAAGACTGGTGAACTCAAATATTGTGTTTGTACCCGAACTTTGGACCAGACCTATGTATCTATATGTATATGCGTATGTATGTAGAGGGAGAAATCTGTTTTTCTGGCAAAGTAAAAACGTATTTCATGAATGAACCTCAAACCTATAGATATAGAGAATGAGAGGTATCTCAACTGTATTGGTATCCATTCCAATAGGTGCTAAAACTGTTTATGCACTGGTTGCATAGAAAACTGTATACGTATCTCTTCAGAAGAGACATTTGCAGTTTTGGCAAAAAATAAAAATAAAATGGGTAGAACCGACGACCCACGACCATGGCCCGGACCGGGCGCACGGCGCGGGCGCGTGTGGTTAGGCTAAGATTAGCATGGTTCATGCATGGTCTAGCTCTCCTCCCATGCCTCTAGTTATTCAAGTCACCCATTCAATGCAACCATATATAAACATTTTTACACTTTACTTTATTTTCAATGTGGGACAAACATACTTACCCAAGTTCAAGTGGGTCACTTTGAGAGATAATTTCTCATTCAATAATTAATAGTTTTGAACATGTAATTATACCAACTTGATCTCCTCACCAAGGAGAACACATTAGTGCTTGGTCCCGTTAAATTCGGAGTTCGGGTCCCATAATTATTTAAGCTCAAAGTTGGGTTTAATTACTGTTATGTCTAAACTATTTCCAACAATCCCCCACATGAATGGAAATTAGCATTTCAAAATGCAGATGAATATGCAGACACTAGTTCGAGTACAATGAAAGGTTACTGTATCAGGATAAGTAGCCTTAGAGCCTTGAACTTTCCCTTGTGAAATACTATCGGATTTACTGGATAATCAGTGGACGTGATGCCTTGAACTGTCAGCTGTTTGTGTAAACCAAGACAATAGACTTCACACAATTCCCCTTCGAACACAGTTGATTCTCACGTTTGTGTCCATTTTGGCCTTGGACACCACTTGGTTTCATGAGTATTTGTCAGAGAATTCCGCCTTCAAAAATTCTCCTAAAAGTGGCCCCTTCTACTCACATAGGTGATTCTATTAGGAGTTCTTCCTCACTTGGATTTGTCCAAGTCATAGACATCATTAAAAGCATAACTTACCCTAAAATATGCACTGTCTCATCATAGGAATGGGAAGGAGTTTTGTTTTAATCTCCACAGTGTTTTTAACTAAGTCACGCACAATTCGGTTGTCCCTTTGAACCTAGATATTGGGATCTCCAGTCAACTAGGTTGGGTTGCCATTATGGTGTCTTTTAACCCAGAGGCTTCAAGCCCATTCCCCTCGATGATCTTTCAACTTGCTCTCTTGTCAAACCTTTAGTTAACGGATCCGCTATATTATCCTTAGACTTTACATAGTCAATGGATATTATACCATTTGAGAGCAATTATTTTACGGTATTATGTCTACGACGGATATGTCTAGACTTACCATTATACATGTGATTTTGAGCCATTCCAATCGTAGATTGACTATCACAATGTATACAAATAGCTGGCACTAGTTTATGCCAGTTTGGAATGTCCTCTAAAAAAATACGAAGTCATTCTGCTTCTTCTCCAGCTTTGTCCAATGCAATGAATTCAGATTCCATTGTGGACCGAGCAATACACGTTTGCTTTGAGGACTTCCATGACACAACTACATTTCCAAGAGTAAAAATATATCCACTAGTGGATTTTGAATCATTGGAATCAGATATCCAATTAGCATCACTATATCCTTCAAGTACAGCTGGATATTTAGTATAATGCAAACCATAATTTTGAGTATATTTCAAGTATCCCAAAACTCTTAGTATTGCATTCCAGTGACATTTACCTAGGTTACTTGTGTATCGACTCAGCTTACTCACAGAGTATGCTATGTCAGGTCGAGTACAATTCATAACATACATTAAACTTCCTATGATCCGAGCATATTCCAATTGTGAAATACCTTCATCTTTGTTCGTAGAAAGTTTAACGTTTACATCCACAGGTGTTCGTGTTGGACTTATCCCATACTTCTTAAACTTGTCACACATTTTCTCTATATAGTGAGATTGGGATAATACAAGTCCTTCTGATGTTCTAGAAATTTTAATTCCTAAAATAACATCATCTATGCCAAGATCTTTCATGTCAAATCTACTCTTTAGCATTTGCTTAGTAGAATTAATTACTTCATTATTACTGCCTATAATAAGCATGTCATCTACATATAGACATAAAATGACATACGCATTATGATAAGTCTTGACATAAACACACTTGTCACATTCATTTATTTTGAACCCATTTGACATCATGACACTGTCAAATTTCTCATGCCATTGCTTTGGCGCTTGCTTTAGTCTATATAACGACTTTACAAGTCTACACATTTTTCTCTCTTAGCTAGGAGAAATGAACCCCTCGGGTTGTTCCATGTATATTTCTTCATCTAATTCACCATTTAAAAATGTTTTTTTTTTACATCCATTTGATGTATTTAAAAACCATTTAACGCTGCTATCGCAATTAGCATGCGAATTGACGTTATTCTAGTAACTAGTGAATAAGTGTCAAAATAATCCAACCCTTCCTTTTGCCTATAGCCTTTAGCTACAAGTCTTGCCTTATACTTGTCAATTGATCCAAAAGCCTTCATCTTCTTCTTGAAGATCCACTTACATCCCAATGGTTTATTGCCTGGTGGAAGATCTACCAGTTCCCATGTATGATTTTGCATAATGGACTCAATTTCACTATTCACAACTTCTTTCCAATAAACTGCTTCAGGTGAAGACATGACCTCCTTATAAGTTTGAGGTTCATTCTCTACCAAATTGATAACAAAATTTGGCCCAAAAGACTTAGTGAATCTTGTTATTTTGCTTCGTCTTGGTTCTATAGATTCTTCGTCTATAGGTTCCTAACTATCTTGAGTCATATCACCAAATGACCTTTTCTGTGAGCTTGAATTTGATGTCCTTTTATATGGAAATACATTTTCAAAGAATGTAGCATTCCTTTATTCAATTATCGTATTGACATGTACATCAGAAATCTCAGATTTATTAACAAGAAATGGATATGCACTACTATTGTGGGCATAACCAATGAATACACAATCCATGGTTTTAGGTCCTATTTTCACCTTTTTAGGTTTAGGAATTGCCACATTTGCTAAGCACCCCCACACTTTTAAGTATTTATAGGAAAGCTTATAGCCTTTCCATAACTCATATGGGGTTTTAAAAGTTTTCTTTTGAGGCAATTTATTAAGAATGTAATTAGCAGAAAGTATAGCTTCCCCCCACAAATTTTGTGGTACTCCCAAACTTAACAAAAATGCATTCATCATTTCTTTTAAAGTTCGGGTTTTCCTTTCAACTACACCATTCGATTGAGGTAAGTAGGGAGCTGTAGTTTAGTGAATAATTCCATGTTCTTTACAGAACTCCTCAAAAGGAAATTCATACTCACCACCCCTATCACTTCTTATAGCTTTGATTTTTCTGCCAAGTTGATTCTCGACTTCAGTTTTATATTGTTTGAAAATATCAATAGCCTCATCCTTGCTTCTTAGCAAATAAACATAGCAATATTGAGTGCAATCATCTATAAAAGTAATAAAATACTTTTTTCCTCCTCTAGTTTCCAAGAACTTTAGATCACATATATCAGTATGCACTAATTCTAGAGGCTCACTACATCTTTCAACTTTTTGAAAAGATTTCCTTATTAATTTCGATTCTACACAAGTCTCACATTTATGATTTGGGTCAATTTTATACTTAGGTAAATCATTTAAATTAATTAATCTACGTAAAGTATCATAATTAACATGGCCTAATCTAGCATGCCAAATATCAAAAGACTCAAGCATATAAGCAGAAGAAACTGTGTTATTAATCTTATTAGCTGTGGGTACAACAGTCATTACATATAGCTTAAACAACCCATCACTGAGATATCCTTTTCCTACATACATCTCATTCTTTGTAAGTACAAACTTATCAGATACAAAGACTAATTTAAAGCCATTTTTGCTTAGCAGAGATCCAGACACCAGGTTCATACGAATATCCGGCACATGTAACACATTATTCAAAGTCACCTCTTTTCCAAAAGTCATTTTCAAGATCACTTTTCCACTACCTTCTACCTTAGAAGATGACAAATTACCCATAAAGAGTTGTTCTCCATCTTTCATAGGTTGATAAGTAGTGAACATCCACCTATTGGCACAGATGTAACGAGTAGCACCAGTGTCCACCCACCATTCTTTGTTATTTCCCACCAAATTGCACTCTGAAACCACAACAAGAAGGTTCATATCGCCTACATCATTTGCAAGTCGATCTGCCTCAGTCACATTCGCTTGGGGTCTAGTGTTTCTGAAGTTCCTTGGCTTTCGACAGTCTTTAGAGAGATGTCCCAGCTTTCCACAATTGAAGCACTTGCCTTTGAACTTCTTAGATCCTTTATTTGGACCTTCATCACTGAACTTTCTCTTTTTAGTCTTTGAAGACGATCCTTCCTCCACAATATTTGTTTTTGACTCCATAGGATGCCATGCACCACTTTTCTTTTCAGACTTGCGATTGTCCTCTTCAATTCTCAGGCGAACTATCAACTCTTCAAGAGTCATCTCCTTGCGTTTATGCTTCAGGTAGTTCTTAAAATCTTTCCAAAGTGGTGGTAGTTTTTCAACTATAGCTGTCACTTGGAATGACTCACTAAGAGACATACCTTCTGCATGAATATCATGAAGAAACACTTGAAGCTGTTGCACTTGGCTTAGTACAGTTTTGGAATCTAACATTTTAAAATCTAAGAACTTGCCAACAATGAATTTCTTCGTGCCAGCATCCTCAGTTTTATACTTTTTATCCAATGATTCCCATAATTCCTTTGCAGTTTGCACACCACTATATACATTATACAGTGTGTTATCTAATCCATTTAGGATATAGTTCCTGCATAAGAAATCAGAATGCTTCCATGCATCCACTGCAGCCAGTTTATCTTTATCAGTTTCACCCTCGGCCACTGTTGGAATTGCTTCCATTAAAAATTTGGCCAGATTTAAAGTAGTGAGATAAAACAGCATCTTTTGTTGCCAACGCTTAAAATCAGAGCCATTGAATTTTTCAGGCTTCTCCCCATGTGGGACAGAGATTGTGGTTGGATTACCAGTAGTCATTTCTGTTACACAAACAGAAATCTGCTTTATGTACTGTTTCCCGCACAATAATATAATAACACAAAATTACACCGTAATCCAACAAACAGGATGTATATATATAAAATTCCGAAATAAAATTTCAAAAATATATAGACAACCAATATATACTGGACTTGATTCAAAACATATATATATAATTATATTAACAATTAATATAATTAAATATATATATAAACTATTTTCATAATATAATATATATATATATATATAAAAAAACCGAATATATAATATAAAATTATATACACATAATATATATATATATATATCAGTATCCAAATTAACAGAATATATATATATATATATATATATATATATCAGAATATATATATATAAAACAGAATCAGTATATATATATATCACAGAGTACAATTTCAGTATATATATATATAACAGAATAAAATTTCAGTATATATATATATGTATAACAGAATACCGAAAATGATAATACAATTTCAAAATATATATATAATCAAAATGTAATTTATATATATAAACAAAAAATATATATATAAACCGAACATAAATCAAAAAAAAAAATATATATATATATATATAGCATAATACAACAACAGAATATATATATATATATATAATAGAATACAATATCAGAATACTAAAACAGTATATAAGTATATATATATACATCAAAAATCAGAATATAAATATATAACAGAATAATGTGGTATATATATATATCACTGTATACTAACAGAATGTGTAAATATATATATCAATCTATACTAACCGAAATTAAATATCAGAACAGAAATTCAGAATGTATATAATAACACAATTATAGAATGTAAATATTTATATACTAACAGAATGTACATATAACATATATACATGGAAATAATGAAAGCAGTGGTACACTGAAACACAATTTACAAAAAGAAACGTAATTTCATACATACAAACACTGTCAAACATTATGTTGTATGCAGGAAGTAATATATGTATGTACGCAAATATAGATATATATGTTCGAAATATATGTGTACAGAATATATGTATACAATACGTACGGTATACGAACTATATATATAAATACAAATATAACAGAATATAAAAGAGTAAAAGAGTTTTGCCTTAAAATTGTTATATTAACATGTTATTCTGATATATATTTATATATATATATAAAACAACATGCACTCAATTATTGATATATAAATTACAGGAAGCAGTAAACTAACCAGTAATACAGAATGCAAGAAGAAGAACTAGAGAAAAATCCGATCCCTGTGTGATACCACAGTTTCCTTAAGGCAAAATTGCTCCCTCTACGGTGCTTAAGGAATCCGAACAAATTGTCTCCCAAGATAGAACGGATTTCGCCTTCACTATTGCAGCACTGCAAGGATGAAGACCGGCGAACTCAAATACTGTGTTTGTACCAGAACTTTGGACCAGACCTATGTATCTATATGTATATGCGTATGTATGTAGAGGGAGAAATCTGTTTTTCTGGCAGAGTAAAAACGTATTTCATGAATGAACCTCAAACCTATAGATATAGAGAATGAGAGGTATCTCAACTGTATTGGTATCCATTCCAATAGGTGCTAAAACTGTTTATGCACTGGTTGCATAGAAAACTGTATACGTATCTCTTCAGAAGAGACATTTGCAGTTTTGGCAAAAAATAAAAATAAAATGGGTAGAACCGACGACCCACGACCACGGCCCGGACCGGGCGCTCGGCGCGTGCGCGTGTGGTTAGGCTAAGATTAACATGGTTCATGCATGGTCTAGCTCTCCTCCCATGCCTCTAATTATTCAAGTCACCCATTCAATGCAACCATATATAAACACTTTTACACTTTACTTTATTTTCAATGTGGGACAAACATACTTACCCAAGTTCAAGTGGGTCACTTTGAGAGATAATTTCTCATTCAATAATTAATAGTTTTGAACATGTAATTATACCAACTTGATCTCCTCACCAAGGAGAACACATTAGTGCTTGGTCCCGTTAAATTCAGAGTTTGGGTCCCATAATTATTTAAGCTCAAAGTTGGGTTTAATTACTGTTATGTCTAAACTATTTCCAACAATGACTCATCTATATCGTCAATAGAGCAGCATGAGGCACGTCCAATTCTTGAACAAAAACGACTAAAATTGGATTTTAATACGCTAAATAATAATTTATTAGAATTCTATGTTGTAGAGTTGGAGTTTAGCTATAATTTAATTTTAAGATAGAATTCAATAATAACTGGAGTCTTAATTATTTTAAATTTTATTGTGGTAATAATTTTTGGAAAAATAGTATAGAATGAGATATTAACGTGTGACTAGTTGGGTAATGGATGTGAAGAGTTGTGTCTGTCTGAACTAGTATCTGTAGTGGGCAGTTTGGGCAACCTTTCGCGTCTATAAAATTTTCACGCCCCCCGATTCATAACAACGCAATTCAGCAACACTTTTTATACCCAGAAATAATATTTCATCTCTATGTTCTCTGCATATATTACATTCATATATTAGTATATATTAGGGTTATGGGTTCGAGTACAAGCATGGACTTGAGTTCGCTGGTCTCTGGAAGATTGGAGTGCTACTTCTTCAGAGACGAAAATCCGTTCTATCTTAGGAGATATTTGCTCGGCAACCTTGAACACCGGAAAGGGAGCAAATTTATCTTAAAGAAACTATGAGTTTCACAGGGCTTGGATTCATTCACTGTCGTTGTTTTGGAATTTTGAATTTACGTGATTGTACTGTAAGTTTGTATAGTTCTGTTTTGCTATATATATATTATAGGCCTCTGTTTGTTTATGCATATATATATATATATATATATATATATATCCTATATCCTATTTCATATTGCTATATATAATTTGCATATTTTATATACTATTACATATATATATATATACACACGAATAGGCAGTATATTGTTTACAATCTTAAGATAGATTTTGTATTCGCACATTATATATATTGAATATTTTGTTTTTTTTCATTATAATATATATATCAGTTTTTTAGTGTATATATATATATATTTAGATATTTGTCAATCTGTTTCAAGTTCTATCAATTCGTTTGTCATATATATTCGACATTAATATATATATATATATATATATATATCTACAGTAGATCATTTTAGTAAAACTCCCTTTTATGAAGTGTTTGTCTACCGAGTATTTGTTAATAGCTTGAATTAAAATTGGTTAGTAGATATATCAATTTCACTAATTTTGTATTATGTGAAACACTATTAAACAAAAACTGATTCGTGCATGCAAATATTGTGTTTTGATTTATTTCAACAACATTGACTTATACTATTCCTTCCAGGTATATATTACACAGTTATTTATTGCACATATATTTATTGAACTGTTATATATATAAGATTAGTATACAGATATATTGCATGTTTTAAACTTTTGGAAAAAAAAAAAACAATCAGTACATTGCTTTGAACTTTCTTACCAGATAAATTTGTTTTAGTTGATTGTTAGTAACTTTGTTTTTATTCTGTGTATATCATATTATCATATTATATATATATATATATATATATATATTGTTGTGCTATAAATTGTTATATATATATATTTATGCAAATTTAAATTGTGTATATATATTATTATGTTATATTTTCTATTAGTATAAAATTAATTTGTTTATAGTATTTGTTTATTATTTTGGTAAAAAGTTGAACTTCTGTTTTTATAACATAAATGGCTCTTAGGAATCCTACTATTGTGGGGGATGGATCAAAAATTAGTGGAGAAGGTCCGAGTCAAGGATCTAAGAAATTGAATGGTAAGTGCTTCAATTGTGGAAAGTCAGGACATCGGTCCAAGGGTTGTCAAATGCCAAGGAACTTCAAGAAGCCTAATGCTTAAGCGAATATAAACCTTTTTGTTGTTGTTTCCGAATGTAATTTAGTTTGAAATAACAAAGAGTGGTGGGTGAACACTGGTGCTACTCGTCACATTTGTGTAAATAAGTGGATGTTCACCACTTATAAACCTATGGAAAATGGAGAGCAACTTTATATGGGAAATTCTTCTTCTTCTAAGGTTGAAGGATGTGGAAAGATGGTTCTAAAGATGACATCTGGAAAGGAAGTGTGTGACACCCCTAAATTTCCATGCATAGGTTGGCCAAGCCCATACACAGAAAAATAAGAGCGTCTGTAATTGATAACATAAGCACAGAAGAGAAGATATAAAATCTAAATATAATAATAACAGCAATAACAAAAACAAGGATACCACTTATATATGAAGAAGACCAACCCCAATACATCCTTAAATAAAATAAGTCCCACAAGGTACAACTTGGAAATCCCATAAACATGGACCCCTAGAAACACACTTAAAAGAAATGCAACATATGTCATTTATCGGATCCTACCCTGGAGTGGAAGGGAAATATGATAGGACCGAACAGATAGATATGACATCCTCACCCTTGCTGGTGAAACTGCCGAGGACCTGAAACAACAAAAATGTGGGTTAAACCCACGAGCAAGTACAACTCTACATGATCCCAAGCAGAGTACCAAAAATCCATCCCCTTTCCTAATGACACCTAATCCCAAAATTATATTATAAAATAATAATATATTTAACTATAACCATAGTCACTAATATACCACCATTTAATATAATTATCTTTATAAATTCATTCCATTAATCCGATTTTTCCATTTAACATCCATGTCTTACCATAACCACGTACCCGAAAACTCACCCATGCCGTGACAACTCACCCATGTCCCGTGGTACTATTGAGACTGCAATATTAGTCAATCTCCTTGTGGTTCCTTATAATTCTCCAAAACATAGTCATTTGATTAAATCTTATGATTATACGAATTTATTAATTCACTTGTATTCTTTAATCGGGAATGTATGACAATTGGAGAAGTCGAGCCTGGGGGGTCCAGGGGGGGCGGCGCGACATTTTCCTGAGTGCCCCCCTGGTGGGGTCTGGGGCAGCGCCCCAGTGCCAAGGTATACGGTATCTTATACGGTTGAAACTATTCATTTATACGGTCAAAAATATGTAATCCAGTATAATTCTTGAAACACATAATAACAATATAAATCCATGTCCAGAATCTGATAACAAAGAAAATAGAGAAAAACAATTACATAAATATGCAATATTTTCTAATAATAGTTTTGAAATCTTTGCCAACATTGAAACCTAAAATATTTATGTATTCAGATATTTATACTTGGTTCCAACCATATACACCTCTTCCGAATCATACCAACAAGACACATAACCACGAATCCATACATGTATATCTACACATGGTAAAAACATATTTGTACGTATAGCTAGATATAAACATAGTCTCATGCATATATCAATATATCACCACAAATCTCTATGTATATACAAGATCTATACATATAATCATGGATCTGTACATATATGTAACCAGAATATAAATCATCATATATATATATATATATATATATATATATATATATAAATATAAACATACTCTAACAGATCTATACATATATACCTATATAAATCCACGAATCTCTACATATATACAAGATCTATATATATACTTATGGATCTATACATATACATATAAACAGAATATATATCATCACATAAATAAACATGAATATGAACATACTCTAACAGATCTATACATATATGCCTATATAAATCCACGAATATCTACATATATACAAGATCTATATGTATACTTACGGATCTATACATATATGTATAAACAGAATATATAAATGTCATATATGAACATGATTTACACATACATATACATATATGAAAAATACTATCTAGCAGATTATAGATGCATAAGGTAAAGGTTACGAAATTTTAGTACAAAGAGGAAGAGTAGAACATATGTCTTGCCTGATTTGGAGAGCTTACTACACCACGGATCCAGATCCAAACCAAGTATTTACTCTCTCTCTCTATATATATAT
Organism: Cornus suecica; assembly: GCA_963922005.1. Classification (NCBI taxonomy): domain Eukaryota; kingdom Viridiplantae; phylum Streptophyta; class Magnoliopsida; order Cornales; family Cornaceae; genus Cornus; species Cornus suecica. The sequence continues at coordinate 4,222,265 of OY998248.1, read as the reverse complement.
ATATGTATATGTATATAGATGAGTGAATAAGAAGAGATAAGTCTGAAATTTTTCCTTAGTCTTGAGAGATAATAAGCTAAAAAATCCTTATGGTTATATAGGGGAAACTAGGTTATGGCGAATGACCATAATGCCCCTAGATCTGTCACAATAACCATCATGCCACTCGTCTTAAAGACTAATATGCCCTTATCAGATCCCATAATAACAAACTTACCTAGTAGTCATAAAATGACTAAAGTACCCTTACTCAATAATTTAAATACCCACCATATCATCCAAAATAAATAAAGAAATAACATAATTATTTAAATACGGGGTATTACAAAGTGACTCTGAATGATATGTTTCATGTGCCTGATATCTGCAAGAACTTAGTATCTAGATCTCTGCTAGGCAAGAATGGTTTTAAATTAGTGTTTGTATCTGATACATTTGTACTCACAAAAAATGAGATGTATGTAGGAAAAGGTTATTTGAGTGATAAGCTTTTTAAGCTCAATGTACTAATTGTTATACCCAAAGTTAATAAGATTAATACAACCACAGTTTCTTCTGCTTATATGCTTGAGTCTGCTGATATTTGGCATGCTAGATTAGGACATGTTAATTATGATACTATACGTAGATCAATTAACTTCAATGATTTGCCTAAATATGTTTTTGATTGTAATCATAAATGTGAGACTTGTGTGGAATCCAAGTTAACAAGAACACCCTTTCAAAAAGTTGAAAGATATACTGAACCTCTAGAGTTAATTCACAGTGATATATGTGATTTAAATTTTTTGCAAACTAGAGGTGGAAAAAAGTATTTTATTACTTTTATAGATGATTGCACGAGATACTGTTATGTATATTTGCTAAGAAGCAAAGATGAGACAATTGTTGTTTTCAAACATTATAAAATTGAAGTTGAGAATCAACTTAGCAAAAAGATAAAAGCTTTAAGAAGTGATAGGAGTGATGAATATGAATCTCCTTTTGAGGATTATGTAAAGAACGCAGTATTATTCACCAAACTACTGCCCCTTATTCACCACAATCAAATGGTGTAGCTAAACGCAACAACCGAACTTTGAAAGAAATGATGAATGCAATGTTGCTAAGTTCAGGTGTACCACAAAACTTTTGGGGGGAAAACTATATTTTCTACTAATTACATTCTTAATAAAGTGCCCCATAAGAAAACAAATAAACCCGAATCAGTCTCACGAAAGAGGTATGTTGATGCTACAACTAGTAATGGTCAAGTCAATGTAGACCAAAGGTCTATAGAAAATGAACTTAAACGTAGCAAAAGGGCAAGGACCTTAACGTCATTTGGGCCATATTTCATTACAAATTTGTTGGAGAATGATTCTCAAACTTTTAAGGAGGCCATGTCTTCTCCTGAAACTTTCTATTGGAAAGAAGCTGTCAATAGTGAGATTGAATCCATTATGCAAAATCACACAAGGGAGTTGGTGGATCTTCCACCAGGAAATAACCCATTGGGGTGTAAGTAGATCTTCAAAAAGAAGATGAAGGCATATGGATCAATTGACAAGTATAAAGCTAGACTTGTAGCTAAAGGTTATAAGCAGAGAGAAGGGTTAGATTATTTCGACACTTATTCACCTATTACTAGAATAACGTCCATACGTATGCTAATTGTCATAGCAGCGTTAAATGGACTTGAGATACATCAAATGGATGTTAAAACAACGTTTCTAAATGGTGAATTAGATGAAGAAATATATATGGAACAACCCGAGGGGTTCACTTCTCCTGGACAAGAGAAAAAAGTCTATAAACTTGTAAAATCATTATATGAATCAAAGCAAGCGCCAAAGCAATGGAATGAAAAAATTGACAATGTCATAAGGTCAAATGGGTTCAAAATAAATGAATGCGACAAGTGTGTTTATGTCAAGAGCTTTCATAATGCTTACATCATTTTATGTCTATATGTGGATGATATGCTAATTATAGGCAGTAAAAATAATATTATTAAATCTACTAAACAAATGTTAAAGAGTAGGTTTGATATGAAAGATCTTGGCATTGCTAATATTATTTTGGGAATTAAGATTTCTAAAACATCATAAGGACTTGTGTTATCCCAATCTCATTATATAGAGAAAATACTTGATAAGTTCAAGAAGTATGAGATTAATCCAACACGAACACTTGTTGATGTGATTATTAAACTTTCTAAAAATAATGGTGAAAGCATTTCTCAGTTAGAATATGCTCGGATCATAGGATGTTTAATGTATGTTATGAATTGAACTCGGCCTGATATAGCATACTCTATTAGTAAGTTAAGTCGATACACTAGTAACCCAGGTAAATGTCACTGGAATGCAATACTCAGGGTTAAAAGACACCATAATGGCAACCTAACCTAGTTGACTGGAGATCCCAAGATCTAGGTTCAACGGGACAACCGAATTGTGTGTGACTTAGTAAAAGCACTGTGGAGATTATTAAATCATTCTCATTCCTATGATGAGACAGTGCATATTTTAGGGTAAGTTATGCTTTTAATGATTTCTATGACTTAGACATATCCAAGTGATGATGTATAAGTATTCCTAATAGAATCACCTATGTGAGTAGAAGGGGTCGCTTCTAGGAGAATTTTTGAAGGCAAAATTCTCTAACAAATACTCATGAAACCAAGTGGTGTTCAAGGCCAAAATGGACACAAACGTGAGAACCAACTGTGTTCGAAGGGGAACTGTGTGAATTCTATTGTCTTGGTTTACACAAACAACTAACAGTTCAAGACATCATGTCCACTGTCCAGTAAATCCGATAGTCTTTCACAAGGGAAAATTCAAGGCCACTAGACTATTTATCCTGATACAGTTACTTTTCATTTGTACTTGAACTAGTGTCTGCATACTCATTTTCATTTTGAAAAGCTAATCTCATTCATGTGGGGGATTGTTGGAAAAATAATATTGAATGAGATATTAACGTGTGACTATTAAAGAGAAAACTATGTTTGCAGTTGGGTAACAGATGTGAAGAGTTGTGTATGTCTGAACTAGTGTCTATACAGTTGGGTAGTTTGGGCAACCTTTCGCGTCTATAAAATTCCCATGCCCCCCAGTTCATAACAACGCTTTTCAGCAACACTTTTTATACCCAGAAATAATATTTCATCTATCTGTTATCTGCATATATCACATTCATATATTAGTATATATTAAGGTTCTAGGGTTCGAGTACAAGCACAGACTTGAGTTCGCTGGTCTATGGAAGATTGGAGTGTTACTTCTTCAGAGACGAAAATCCGTTCTATCTTGGGAGATAGTTGCTTAGCAACCTTGAGCACCGGAGAGGGAATAAATCTATCTTAAGGAAAATTTGAATTTCATAGGGCTCGGATTCATTCACTGTCGTTTCTATTTTCGAAGTTTTGGAATTTTGAATTTGTTATATATATATTATACGCCTCTGTTTGTTTATACATATATATATATCCTGTTTCATATTGCTATATATATAATTTACGTATTTTATATATTGATACATATATATATATATACACACACACACACGAATATGTAGTATATTGTTTACAATAATAATATAAATGATAGTTAAAAGCATTTTTGAAATTTTAGGAGTCCCATTTGTATAAATTATGTTCTAGAATTTAAAAAAATAAATAATGAGATGAGTAGGTTGAAGTAGAAAGATTGTAGGAGTCTTGTACTTAATATAAAAAATTAATATTTAAAATTATACTTTAATTGGTATAAATAGAATTTTAGGAGTCCCATTTATATAAATTATGTTCTATAATTTAAAAAAATAAATAATGAGATAAGTAGGTTGAAGTAGAAAGATTGTAGGAATCTTGTACTTAATATAAAAAAATAATATTTAAAATTGTACTTTAATTGGTATAAATAGAATCCTACTCCAATAGGTTTTTTAAAGATAAACTTTAAAAAAAAAATATTTTTATTTTTTTTATAATTTAAAATAAAAAAATAGGGACTGAACCTTGAAATATTGAAACACTTCACACTTTTAATAGTAGTATAGATAAAATAAAAAAATAGGGACTGAACCTTGAAATACTGAAACACTTCACACTTTTAATAGTAGGTGACTCTTTTCCTCACGATCGATGAGAGAATAAGAACAAAAGTAGACAAAGGTGGAGAATTTCAGTTGCAAAACCATCGAGTACTCGGTAAAGAACCTACCGAGTACTCGGTAGACAGAAAAGTGGTTTTTTCTCCAAAGGACCCTGTGCGTTCTCGCGCCATTGCGCAGTTATTGCGAGTTTACCGAATACTCGGTAGAATCCTCACCGAGTACTCGGTGACCCAGTTTCAGGATTTTTTATAGAAGGCTTTAGAGACTCCAATTCTAATTGGGATTTGATTCATATTGACTTGTTCATCATATTTACCTCTTCTATAAATATAGGGGTGTGCCCTATTGCTTGGGGAACACAAAAAGTGAGTTTTGTGAGATATAGAGATAGAAAGAGAAGAAGAGATACAAAGTGGTATTTCTTGGTGTGAGTGAAACATCGGTGAGGGTGAGCGATACAGGCGTGAGTATACATTGTGTGTGTTTGTGTTGATTATGTTTGGTGTGTTTGTGCGATTTTTGATTCACAATTGTTTGTGGCTTGGCTATTAGGGTTAACAAACCTTAGTTTTTCGTTCTTGGACGGGTGTAAAAACCCTAACAAGTGGTATTAAAGCTTCAGGTTGAAGCAAAGAAAAAGCCCGTATGTTCTGGTCCAGATTCGAAGATCAGAGTTGTTCGAAATTAGAAACCAACCATACCAGGAGCTTTGTCTCGTCAAGACGAAGTCAGGATTGTGAAGCGCGTCACCATCGGAGGTCCCACACACTGCTATGCGCCGCCGCAAGTGTCTACCGGCAAAACCAGTCCGGCCATGCGCTCCCTAAAGAAGATGAGTGAAGTCTTCACCGAGTACTCAACGAAAAACTACCGAGTACTCGACGCAATGTTTACCGAGTACTCGGCCACATCAGCAGTGACATCAGCACCATGTCATTAGGGACTGCCACGTCATCAGCAAAAGGCGTTCTTAAGGTTTTGGACCGTTCTAGACACAATCGTGTGATCGATTTTGCATAATTCGACTCCGAACACCTCGAATAGGCTCAGTGGGAACTATGGTTGAAGAAAAGACAGCAATGATCAAGAAGTTTGATGGTGCAAACTTTGCCTATTGGAAGATGCAAATTGGGGATGTGTTATACCAGAAGAATTTGTTCTTACCATTGGAAGGGAAGGAGTCAGAATCGATGAAAGAAGAGGATTAGACAATCCTAACTCGAAAGGCTCTTGGTACGATCAGACAGACGATGTAAAAGTTCGTTGCTTTCAACATCAAGAATGAGAAGACAACAAAGTCTTTCATGGATGCTCTTTCAAGCATGTATGAATAGTCGTCTGGTGCAAACATGGTAAACCTCATCACTAGATTGGTAAATCTTAACAGATATCCGAGAATGGGAAGGTCAGTGAACACCTCAGTTCTCTTAATGAAATTGTTGAACAGTTGGAATCAGTTGATATGCCGATCACTGGAAAAATGAAAGTGGCTTTTCTGTTAAGCTAATTGCCAGAGAGTTGGAGCGCCACGAAGGCTGCAATCAGTAACTCTTCAGGGGTAGAACCGTTGCAGTATGATTCCGTAGTGAGTATGGTACTCACAGTAGAGATCAGAAGACAGAGTGAGTCAAACTTTTATAATAGTGGCTCAGCATTGAATGTTGACACCCGAGACAGAGGTTCGAACATAAGGAATGACGGAAGTCAGAGACGTGATCATTCCAGGTCGAGACAGGGGTCTCGAAATTCAATTGAGTGTTGGAATTGTGGAAAGCTTGATCATTACAGAGACCAGTGTAGATCCCCGCAGAGTGTAGCGGATGACAAGACTGAAGTGAATCTTGTTTCAGAAGATGATGCGTTGATATGCTCTTTGGAGAGTAAAATAGAGTTTTGGGTCTTGGACTCTAGAGCATCATTCCATGCCACCTCAAGTCGAGAGTTCTTTGAGAGCTATACACCTGGAAACCTTGGCAAGGTTTATCTAGGTGATAATCAGCCCTGCAATGTTGTTGGAAAGGGTGAAGTACATATTAGACTCAACGGATCGATATGGAAGCTGAGGGATGTCAGACACATTCCAGACTTAAGGAAGAACCTGATCTCAGTAGGCCAATTGGCGAGTGAAGGTTATGTGACCACTTTCAGTGCAGTTAAGTGGAAGATTTCCAGGGGGGCTATGACTATAGCACGAGGAAATAAATAAGGCACGCTCTACATAACCACCAATTTTAGCACAGTAATTGCAGTTGTAGAAGGCAAAGAGGATCACAACTTGTGGCACCAGAGGCCTGGTCACATGAGTGAAAAAAGCTTGTAGTTATGTTCTCGAAGGGAAAACTACCAGTGAAATCGATTAAAATCAACTTCTATGAGTGTAAGCAGAAGATGATTAGTTTCAAAAGCAGCAATAGAAGTTTCACAGTGGAGAAGCTTGAGCTAGTTCACATGGGTATCTGGGGGCCAACAACTGTCTCATCTCTTAGCGGAAAGTATTACTTCGTGACTTTCATTGATGACCATTCCAGGAAGATATGGGTTTACTTCTTGAAGTATAAATCTGAGGTGTACGATGTGTTCGAGAAATGGAAAGGCATGGTAGAGAACAAGATAAGGTTGAAGGTAAAGAAACTGAGATCCGACTTTGGTGGAGAAAACGAAGACTTCGGGTTCAAGAACTTTTGCTATAAGAACAGCATCAGATTAGAGAAGACTGTTCCAAGTACATTACAGCAGAATGACGTAGAAGAATGTATGAACCAAAAAGTGACTGAGATAGCCAGAAGTATGCGCATTCATGCAGGGTTGCTGAAACAGTTCTGGGTAGAAGCAATCAGTACAACAACGTATCTTATGAATCATGGTCCATCAGTACCATTGGAGCACAAAATACCAGAAGAGGTATGGAGCGGTAAAACACAGAGTGATCCTATGTATGTTGAGATAGAAGATGTTCTAGACAGTGAGAGTCCTTAGTCAGAAGAACGGATTGCAGATGGCACTACTCAATAGGGTGATACACCGCAGACTCCGACTCCTAATTTTGTGTTTAGGAGGACTTCACAACCGCATGTGTCAAATCAGAGGTACTTGAATTATTTGTTGCTCACAAATGGAGATAAACCGGAATGTGATGATAAAACATGCAGTGCAACAGATACGATACAGTGGGAGCTTGTGATGGAAGATGAGATGAAGTCTCTCATATTCATCAAGACATAGAAGCTAACCGAGTTGTCGGCAGGGAAGAAAGCTCTTTATTCTTCGATTGTGAAACTGAATACCAGTCATTCAAGCATTAATAAAGCAGAGGGTTTGCATCTAGAGCTATTAGATCGCAAGTCTGCTTTCCTCCAAGGTGACCTAAAGGAGAGTTTTATATGCAGCAACCGGAAAGTCTCTTAGTGAAAGGGAAAAAGAAAACAAACATGAAAAAGTTTGCAAGGCGAAGTCAGAGGCGATAGTGGCTGCAAGACAGAGTGGCCAGATGCAACAAAGATTGCAGGTTCTATAGAAGGCTAGATATTGCTCATGCAGTGGGAGCTTTCAGCATGGTTATGTTGACCAAAGTGGTGAAAATAGAGGAACTGGAGTTGTGCGCAACTTCAGTAAGTCTTCAAGCTTGAAGACATAAATGAGAGCATCGTTAGAAACACTAATCATTGATTGAGTTGATTGATTAGGTGAAAAGTCGCCGAGTGGGAGATTGTTAATTGATGACTCTTTTCCTCATGATTTAGGAGAGAATTGGAGCAAAAGAAGACAAATGTGGAGAATTGCAGTTGCAGAACCACTAAGTACTCGGTGGGTTCTTTACCGAGTACTTGGTGGGTTCTTTACCGAGTACTCGGTAGACAGAAAATTGGTTTTTTCTCCAAAAGACCCCACGTGTTCTCGCGCCATTGTGCGGCTATTGCGAGTTTACCGAGTACTCGGTAGAATACTCACCGAGTACTCGGTGACCCAGGTGCGGGATTTTTTTATGGAAAGCTTTAAAGATTCCAATTCTAATTGGGATTTGATTTTTATTGACTTGTCCATCAGATTTACCTCTCCTATAAATATAGGGATGTGCCCTATTGTTTAGGGAACATAAAAAGTGAGTTTTGTGAGATACAAAGATAGAGAGAGAAGAAGAGATACAAAGTGATATTTCTTGGTGTGAGTGAAACACCGGTGAGGGTGAGTGATACATGCGTGAGTATACACTGTGTGTGTGCGTATGTATGATCTGCGGATCATCCCCTTGTAATCCTTTTATTGATTATAGTGAAATGGTGCTCTACATGAACGCATGCTGATTTGACCGAACCATGTATATATCTTTGTGTTGATTGTGTTTGATGTGTGCTTGTGCGATTTCTAATTCACAATTATTTGTGGCTTGGCTATTAGGGTTAGCAAACCCTAGTTTTTCGTTGTTGGTCGGGTGTAAAAACCCTAACAGCATAGATATATATGAAGATAACAATTAAACACGACATTATAACTCTAGACACATCTATTAAGAGAAATGTCATTATAACTTGACAAGAGAATGTACAACAGGAGGAAAACTCACTGCACCTTTACATCTCTTCCTTTCCTATATTTCTCTTTCTTACCTTTTCCCTAAACATAGTTTCATAGCAATCACAGGTCACAACTTTCTTCCCAAGTCTTCAACCTGGGTTCGTATCACCATGTCACACACGTTAAACCGGTTCCACTAAATGTTGAACCGATTCAACTCCATGACTCAACTCTAATTTTGCCTCCAATGCAACTGGTTGTAAGTTGTAACACAAGTGCATCAAACCAAGACATTTGAGGCGCAAAAATGAGTTGTCACTGAGGAGGAACTTGATATCCAGCATCCTTCATCTGATCTAGCAGTTTACCAAGCAATTCATATATCTCCTCTATCTGATGATGGAACTTGTCTTTGGCTACAAACTCATGTCTAGTATTCCTTACTTCAATCCAACTACAAGCTGCGTCTTTCGTTAACGCTCTTTCATCCATCAACCTCCTCACTCCACGAGCATCGTCCCACCTACCAGCTGCAGCATAAATGTTGGACAGCATAACGTATCTTGCCGAGTTTTCAGGCTCCAACTCAAACAGAGTCTCAGATGCCCTTCTAGCAAGATCGAGATTCCCATGAATCCGACAAGCACCCAATAGCGCGCCCCACATCCCGACATGTTTGGGAGAGGGAGCTCTCTCGATCAACTCCGCCGCTTCCTCGAGTCTGTTTTTCCGTCCAAGCAAATCGATCAATATTGCATAGTGCTCTGGTCTTGGTCTAAGACCATAATGCTTTTCCATTGAGTCTGCAATTCGGAGTCCTTCACAGACCAGACCTGCATGGCTACAAGCAGATAGCACCCCAAGAAACGTCACATGATTGGGTTTTGCGCGCGCTTCATCTATCATTCTTCTGAAAATGTGAAGTGATTCATTCCAGTACCCGTTCTGCGCAAGACCTGTCACCATTGAGTTCCACGAAACAGTGTCCTTTTCCGGCATACTCTCAAATAGAATTTTCGCCGATTTCATGTCACCGCACTTGGAATACATGTCAATCAAAGCATTAGATACAAACACGTTATTAAACATATGATCACTACTTGAAGTAGTGCTGCTGCTAGCGCTAATCCTCCTAATGATATGACCATGAAGCTGTTTCCCTTTTTCGACAAGTGCTAAATCTGCACAAGCACTTAGGACACTGACATACGTGAACGTGCTAGGTACAACGCCCTCCTCCTGCATTTGCTCAAAAACATCAAGAGCTTCACTCCCTTTTCCGATTTGTGCATACCCTGCAATCAAGGCAGTCCAGCAAATCACATTGTCCTTAATCGGCATTTCTTTAAAAATGCAACACGCGTCTTCCAATCTAGATGCCCGCACATAAGCATCAACCATGGAACCCCAAGAAACAACATCCCTTCCCAGCATCCTACTGAAAATCAAGTACGAAGAATCGGGTTCCCCACATTTTCCATAAGCATCAATCAGCGCATTGTAAATCACAACATTAAACCTCAACCCAACCGCAATCGCAAACCCATGAACTTGGCGTAACAAACGCAACGCAGCACAGCAAGCGCAAGTAGTCACTACACTCACCACAGTGAACTCATCTATTCTAACACTACTCCAATTATCACAATACTCTCTTTTCATCAACTTTTTGAACACATCAAGAGATTCCAAGTAAAACCCATGATGGGTTAAGCTGGATATGAGTGAATTATAGCTAACAAGGTTTGGTTGGGGCATTTCATCGAACACGTGGCGAACTCTTTCGAGACGGCCAATTCTAGAGTATGCTGACAAAAGGGTGTTCCATGAGAAGGTGTTTTTGATTGGAAGATCATCAAAGACTCTCTGGGCACATTGTATGGAATTGCATTGGGAGTACATGTGTATGAGGCGGTTGGAGAGGAACAAATTGAGGGTGAGCGCGGTTTTGATGAAGTGGGAGTGAAGGAGCTTTGCTAGTGTGAGGTGCTTGGTTTTAATGCAGTTTGAGATGAGATTGGAGTAGTGGTGGGTGGAATCAATTGGTGGGTGTGTTTGTGTTGATACCATCACAGTCTCAGTCTATTAAGTAATGAAAGATTTCAAGTTTTATTAATGAATCCCCAAGAAAATACATGAAAAACGCCATACATAAATATATATATCAATATATCTCTGTAAAAAAACATGCTGTCCGTCTAATTGTAACAACAGGGAAGAACGGAAAAGCATTTTCCCGACAGCGGTTTGTCACCTAAAAGTGGTTGAAATTTTGAGGTGCAAGCATTCTTGCGCTGATGTGGTGGCTTAAATTTTGTAAGTATAGAATTGAATCAAAATTTCTATTTATGGATTTTATCTATATTTAATTTATTTATTTTTTTCAAGTTACACATCTAAATTGTATTATAATAATACTAATATGAGAGGACTAAATTCATTCTTCATGTAAAGGACCAAATAATGGAATGAGAATAATCACTTCTATTCTATTTCTTTAATGTGAATCAAACATTTAAATATAGGTTAACCTCACTTATTCGGATGTTTGCTTTAATTTCACTTTAATCCCCTCGAAATTCAAATATATCAATGACACCCTCTTGAATTTAGTTTTCGTTCCATTTGAACTCCTCTGTGATGATGCCACTATTTAACCATTATGTAAAATGGTTTTTTTTTTTCTCACAAAACACGTATTTTTTTTATTTTTGAATATAATATTTAGGGGTAAAGAGGTAATTATATAAATTATCGTTAGTAAAATTAACATTCAGACATTTCAAGAAATGTAATTGGGATATTTGAAATTTGAGAGGCTTAAAGTGAGATTAGAACAAATCTCATGGGATGAAAGTGGGATCACTCCTTAAATATAACATGTTTATTAAGGGTACACAAAAAAAACATAGAACTTATCCAAACCGAATAGAACTGATGCTTCGGTTTAGGTTTTCAATTGATTTGGTTTGGTTCCGTTTTCAAATAAGTTAAACCGTTATAGTTTGGTTTGGTTTTGATTTTAATTTGTTTAGAACCGAATCAAACTGAACCGAACCAATTATACATATTAGTAGATAACTCACCAATACAAATAAATTTTAAGTTTACACAAGTTTATAACACCAATTAAATACACAATAATGTCTTAAATAAAATCATAAGTTCACCCTAATACAAAAATATCACACATATATACAAAAGTTTTAAATTTTATTACATCTCTTATCTCTCACATGATCACATCCACTGGCCACCATAACCCCCCTCTCCTCAGTTACCACCGACTTGGATGCCTTCTAAAAAAAATTTGTTTCTCTCTATTTTTTTTTTATCTTTGTTATTAAACAACTACTCTTCAGATATATAATATCGAAACTCGTTATTTTGTTTGAAAGGAGGTTCAATACTTATTTAAGTTTTTTCTTTAATAATGGTTTGGTTTGGTCTGATTCCTTCACTAATGGTTCCAATTCTGATTCCTGTTTTCAAAGAACCGTTGAGAATTATTTAGTTCTAAATTTTTCAAGAACCATACCAAACACCCCTGATGTTTATCATGTCACATCAATATGTCCAATACTCGTAATTTAAAAAATTAATATGATAAAATTGTGATTCATATATTTAATAATTTGAAAAGAACCGTGGTTCAGAACCAAACCAAACCTATCTTTAACGGTTTGGTTCCTTCACTAATGGTTTCGGTTTTAGTTTCTGTTTTCAAAAAATCGTTGAGATGATGCATTCACTAACGTGGAACATTTCATATTTTCTGTTCTCACATACCAAAAAGTAGAAATAGAAACAAAAATCATGTTTAGTAATAATCTATTTTCGTTTTTAGTTATTGAGGAACGTTTTTAATGTGTTTCACATTAAAGTGGAAATGTTAAAAAGATGTTTCTCTTGTTTCCGTCTTTGTAGCACATAAACATTCCCACGCATGTTATCACATACACACTATCCATTTAAAATAAATTATATATATACATTATTAATTTCAATTTAAAAACATTTTAAATATATACTATACTATATTATATAATAAATTATTTTTTAATTAAATTTTTAAACATAAATATATAATTTACTATATATATTTTCACTTATTAGATATAATAATTTTATGTTAATATGCAATAAATATCATACTATAGTTATATTATATTCCATACTATATTATTTTGTAAATTATTTTTTAATTGATATAAAATATGAATATATTACATACAAAATTGTTATAAAAAACTTGTGAAACAAATATTTTATTAAACATTGCTATTTGTTTTTAGTTCTGAGAATGATAACAATTAATAAACATCATTTATATTTCTTGTTCCAATAAGATGAACAAAATATATTTCTATTTTTAAGAAAACAGAAATTAAAAACAATTAACATTGATGAACGCACAAAATTTTCAAAAATCATACCAAACCGAACCATGTTCACCCCTTATATTTATCACGTCACAACAATATGATCCATACTCGCAAATAAAAACAAAAAATGAGACCAAATCATAATCTATATTTTTTTATCAACCCAAGTTAAATCACGATTCAAGACATATAGACAACGTTGACATAAGACACCTCAATTCTCCAACCATCCTTCAAACCTCACTTTTATTAATATATATCAAACTCAAAAGAGAGGATTGTGATCCGTGTAAATACCAATACTCGTAAAATAGGACTATCTTAAGAAAGAAAATCAAAATTCAATCATGCAATATTGTTAGACCAAGGAACAAATTAAATCATGCAATATTGGTAAGAGTATTAAATATGAAACATGACCAAGGAAGGAAAATCTATTACAATTAGACCTGTCAATGGATCGGATTTTGATCCGAATTCGATCTAAATCCAATCCGATTAGCCGAATATGGATTGAAAATAAAATCCGATAACCCGATTAGGATCCGAATCCGATAATCCGATTTCTTAACAAATTGGATTTGAATTTATGTCATCCGATCCGATATAAAATTATATATTTGATATTTTTATGTGTATATGTTTAATACTGTACATGTATATAAATGTTAGTTGTTGATTATTTTATTATTTATTAATAATGATTGATCATAAATACAATTATTAAAAGTGTGAATAATTTAGTGTTTCAGTATTTATTAATTTTTGTATTTTTTTAATTAGATATTCGAATCAGATATTCTATAATGAAGAAATTCGAATATGAATTAATTAAGTGAAAATCTGTCGAATTATCGGATTCGGATCGCGGATCGAGAGTTTTTGTCATCCTTATTAATAGACCTGTTAATAATCCGATTATGATCCGAATCCAATATTAACGGAATATTAATTGAAAATAAAATCCGATAATCCGATTAGGATCCGAATCCGATAATTCGATTTCTTAATAAATTGGAATTCACATTTGAATTTAACTGATCCGAATCCGATCCATTGACAGGTGTAATTACAATGATGGAAAAGCAAATATCTTAATTTTTTGAAGTCATATATGTATATACATATATGAATACAAATTACTACAAATTAAGTGGTTATTAGTGACTTAACTTGTAGCAGTTCATCAGGATGAGACTGATGGGTATCTGGAGACAATCATATTTTAAATTTACATGGATTTTTGGAGAGGATAATTTATAGGACACGTGGCGGCTTCTAAGGAGAAGAGAGAAAGCTTATAAACATGGTAGTTGGAGTGACCTGACGAAATCCAGATAAATTATTTATCAAAATAATAATAAAAAAGAAATGAAAACGATATTACAGAGTTATTGTTGGCATTCTTAGGGCAAAGCAAAACCAACTGAGTCAGTCCACGGACCTCATTCCTCTTCAGTCAACTGTGTGTGATAGTGTGTGTGTTTGTGTGTGTAATAGTGTGTGTTTTTTATTGGAAAAAATAGGGAAATGAATCAGTGGATGAACGTCCGAATTCAAGCTCCTTCTCCTTCCTCCGCTCTCTCTCCTCCGCGTCCCTCCTCTCGCTCTCCCAGAACTCATCAGTAAGTCATTCTTCTATATCTATATATCATATATGTATGTCACTCACTCATTTAATATTACAATTTTTACTCACTGATTGCTATAAAACTCTCTCTCTCTCTCTCACACACCGATATGTATAAATCACTCACTCATTGTTCAAATTCGATTTCCACACACATTCTTATTCAATTGTTATAAAACACACACACAGACCTATATGTATGTATCACTCACTCATTGTTCAAATTCAATTCCACACACACGGTCACATGATATTACATTTTTCACTCACTGATTGTCACAGAACACACACACAGCAACATTTTTTTTTATTATGATTTTATTTGTGGTAATTTCTGATGAATTCCTCTGGATTTCCACTGTCTTAAACTTTAATTTTCTTTGTATCCATCACCGAAAACTTAACGAAGAAATTAATAATCTGATTAGGATGTGATTTATCTTAGTTTCTGATGTATCCTTTCTTGATTGTTGTAACAAACACGCCCGTCCGCTCGCATGTGCGCGCGCATACACACATAATGTTGGCTCTGTATGTTATTTAGTCTTCCATAATATATTCATACTAATCATCTTAACTTAACAAAGAAATTAATAATGTGGGTCTTCATACTACATTCGCCGAGTAGGTTTATTTGTATCATACAAGTGTTATTTTAGAATTTTTTTTTAGCTCTCATGTGTTTTTGTCTTTAATGTTAATATTTTTATTTATTTAGTTTTTCTTAAGTAAGTTTTATAATTACTACAATAATATTTTATTTACTAATCAAATTGTTTATATGTGTGTATTTGTTTGTAAATATTTTATGCCTTTAGTTATTCACTATTTGGTTTCATCATGCTCGCGTGCTGCATTTTTTATATCATATACATTTATGAGAATAAAGGTACAATTATTGTTTCCCTTTTGGTGCTGTCATAGGTGAATTCCGTGTTGAAGAATTCAAGTTTTTACCTTTTGAAGAGCTTAAGCTTGTAAAGTGGATGGTAGTGAACATGGTATCAAAATCAAATTGTTTCGTGCTCAAACCACACCGTCACCCTGATAATTAGAATTGTAATAGTAGGAATGAAACTGATACGTGAGGGGGCATGTTGAAGTGTTTAAATATTTAAGTTACACCATCTCTAAGAGCTTACAACTTTTAGATGTAGACCATTAAAATGGTATATGGGCCAACGGTCTGAGTTCAAACTTCACCGTCATGTATAAGATTGAAACAAAAAAACACATGTTGGACCAAAAAGAAGGCCATATGTGAGGCACCGTGCTCAAGTATTTATATGATAAAGTTGCATCCTTTTTTACAGCTTAAGGATTTGGAGTAGATGGTTGTTAACACCATGATATATGAGAAATTTATTATTACATATCGGAGTTATTGTAAAATTTGTGTTTATATATACCTTCATGCTCTTTTCTCTCATATGCTATTTCCATGGTGCTGTTTTCGTAGTCTGCCAGAAGGCGAGTTTCTGTATTTTGTAATGTTCTATGGCATCTGATTTATGAGTTATAACAAATGCTATTTTATGTGATCTTGTATTTTCTCATAGATTATTGCCAGGGTCAACTTGTACCTCACAAAGGATTTCTTGTCGCTTTGGGATTCAATTTGAGGCTTGTTCTACTGTTAATCTCTCAAAAACTTCAGTAGCTGCCAGATATTTTTCCGGGTGGTCTCAAACACAATCTTTGTTTTCAAAGGACTCAAAACAACCTGTGAAAAGTTATGCATTGCCGTTGGAAGCATTATTGACTTCAAATGATCAAGATATATCTAGTACACCTCTTACTGGTGAGGAGAAGACAGGAGTGTTACTGCTGAATCTTGGAGGTCCAGAAACTCTTAATGATGTGCAACCCTTTTTGTTTAACCTTTTTGCTGACCCGGTAAATTGCTCTTTCTTTGGCTACTTAATCATGCATCTTTTTTTACTGCTACTAATGGAATATGTACTCTAGTAATGTACCAACTCTTCTGCCTCGATCGACCAGTTTCTTTTGAAGTGTGTTTGTGCACCTTTATCTCTGTCTGATATCAATAAAATCTAATTTTCTTTGTTGCTTATGCAAAGTTTAGCAATAAGTGGACCATACCAAATGATCATTGTGGAAGTGGGAATAACATGCATTCTATTGCATTGTATCTTGAAACTTTGTTTCTTGAATAATAAGAAAGCCTTTAGAACTAACAAATATGTCATTCATTCTCTCTGCAAAAAAGTAGGGTAACTTGACAAAGTAGTTTTAATCTGACTCTATGTCCCTTATTCAAGATAGTAAATGCCCTACGGTAAAGGAGCAAACCCTAAGAAATTTCATTGAGCCCAAAACGTTCTATACCCGGATCAAAGACAGTAATCCCGGAGAATGAAGAGAAGATCTACTTTCCCTTCTAGAGTTCTTCCCAAATCTTAATCCAAGGAAATCTCACTGAGCTCAAAGTGCGTCAAAATCGCATCTAAGCCCATGGATGTGTAGAAGTCATCAAGGACATCTTCATTTCGTTCTACAGCCTCCACAATATTCAGCTTTAAGAAGCTCTAAATGCGCTTCTAAAAATCCTCCACTGAAGCGAAACCTCTACAAACGCGAATCAAAGACCATAGGATCATAAAGTTAAATGAGTGGAAGCAATCTCCCTACCGTGACTTCTCTCAATATCCACTCTAAGGAGATGAAATCCCAAAGAGAAGATGGAGGGGAAAAGGATTTAGAGGGAGTAGAAAACAGAAAATGGGTGCGTACAATGTAATCTCTTGAGATTTGTATTATGCAAGTCTCATAATAACTTACCCCCATCCTTCTAGAAATTAACAAATGACCCATGACAAGAAACTTGTCACACAGAAGGTGAAAAAAGAGAAAAAAGAAAAGAACAATTCGGGTCTCTACATATTAAGATGTTCAATTGTTTGAATAAAGTCTTCTTCCACTTGCTCTGCACTACCATCTCTCTCTTTCCAAAAAGATGCGTCTTTGGCAAAATAAATTAGCCTTGAGAGATGAACGTTTATTCTATCACCGAAAGTTGACTGCATGGTTTTGATCTCATTTAACATGAATTAAACTCGATCCATAATTTGTGTGTGTGAGTTTCTTACCATTCAGAAAAAAAAAGAAAAGAACTCAATGCATAATTTGGCAGATCTCTATGTTGGGACCTCGGGATGTCAACCTCCCAACCTTCTTCCAAACCCATAAAGTTATCTAGCTTTATTTTATCCTATAAGGTCATTGATTTGGATATTTATATGGAATATACTTACATGATATTGGTTATCACGTTGTTTCTTTTACTTTACTGCATCTAATTAGTCATTAACATGAAATAACCTTGGCAATGGGCGTGAATTGCTCTATTTCACACGCTTGCTTGCACAGTACTTAGATTAGAAAACCTTTTTCCTTGGGCAAAATTTCATGGGGGCTACCTTTATCCATAGTTTACATGACAATCTCTCAGTGATTCTTGTGTCTTGACTTTATTCAACTGAGCAGGATATTATTAGGCTGCCAAGACTGTTCCGTTTCCTTCAGAAGCCGTTGGCACAATTTATATCTGTCCTTAGAGCACCCAAGAGCAAAGAAGGATATGCCTCGATTGGTGGTGGTTCTCCTCTTCGACGTATAACTGATGCACAGGCATGATTGTTTATTGTAATGTGAAGTTTTTCCAATAGCTTATTCCTGTTCATGTTTAATTTTAGAGCTTTATTTTTCAACTCGCAAGTTTTATGAAACTTTAATTTGGTTCTATTATTCACCACAGTTCGCCAACAGAAAAGAAAGAATATGAGAATTTAAGGAAATTGTTATTTCTGCAGGCTGTAGCCATTGCCCACATGAGGTAGAGTGTTTTAGCTGAAGGAATATATATATATATTGTTTTCTGTAAGTAAGAATGAGATTAAAAGGAAAAAATAAAAACAAGTATACTGAAGCCATACCTTGAGGCCTACAAGCTCTATGGCTAAACAAAGGGGGGCAACCCAAAAAGCAAAATCATAAAACGAGCTACAAGGCTTCTAAAAAAGCAGAAAAAGATTAAGATCCATCCAAAACAAGCATAAGATACATAGAGTCATAGGAATCATCCAAAGAAGTTAGTCCAAATTGCAACAACCGTTAACAAAAATGGCAATGTATGAGTAACCGAAAGCACCAGATTTCATTGGTTCGAAACAGGGGTAAGGTTAGGGTTATGGTGGTTGGAATTGAAAGAAGGGGTTTGTCTCTGTTGGTCAAAAAAGGAGTTAGGAAGATTCCATTCAGTTGCAATAGTTTCTTCATAAGGGCACTCACATTTTAGCTGCTGGAATTGTGACTATAATTCGTGTCTTTTTGCCACTAGGGAATCCAATTGTCAACCAATGGCAGTACCTTATTCTCAATTAGACCAAGAGGAAGTGTTGGTCTTTTGCATAGTTTGATACCTGTTAGTCACTCCATCCAAATTTATTAATCACCCTATTCTGCTTTAATTATTAGTCCCTCTTTCTGTTTGGGTAATACTTGTCCCATTTGAAAGTTCAAAGTCTGATCGTCGCATCTTTTTAGGAATGCCTTTTTATGTTTTAAATTGTAGTACATATATTTCCACACACACACAGACAATCTTCCCCCAAATCTCTCTCTCTCTCTCTCTCTTCATTTTTCTCTTCATCTTCATTTTACTTGATCTTGTTTTAATATTCTCCTAATTAAAACACTAATTATGTGGTGTGGCAAGGAACAAATCTGTTGTAGCCCGATCCAGTGCAGAAGTAGAACTTAGAGCCATTGCTCATGGTATATGTGAGATTTTGTGGCTGAATGCTTAGTTGAAGGAGTTGGGCCTTAGCTCTAGGGATGTGATGAAGCTTTTCGGTGATAACAATGCTGCCATTAGCATTGCTCATAATCCCTTTCAGCCTGATCGTACTAAACCTATTGAAGTGGATAGACACTTTATCAAGGACAAGTTGGTTGGAGTTTGGAGGATTGATTTGCACTTCATTCAACCTACGGATATATAGACAAAGGGAGTGTCAAGTAAGGCGATCAATTTGGCACTTGACAAGTTGGGCTAATAGTAACTATATACACAGAATATCTTCCGGTTATAGCTGGTGCCAGAGTTAGCTCCTGGATTTTAAGGCTGCTGCCAGATTTTTAGGGAGTCGTCTGTAAAAATTAAGATGTGCCGATGTCTTTTGTTTGAAGATGCACCTAAGAAGCATATCTATGTTAGCATATTATTCCTTCAAAGTGAGTGAGATACCTATATTAAAAACTTAACCTAGTGATTTAGACAACACGAATAATCAGTAATTTCCTCTGTCCTTTAGTTGGGGAATATGATGTCTGATGCTTGAATACATACCTGAACCCGACTATGTTAGCATATTATTCCTTCAAAGTGAGTGAGATACATATATTAAAAACTTAACCTAGTGATTTAGACAACACGAATATCAGTAATTGTCCGGGTGCATGTTTTGGCCTTTTCATTATTGCGTACGTGGTGCTGTTTTCATCTGCTTTCGTTTATGAGATTTCTGCATTATCGGCTCGGCTTATTTTGGACTTCGGTTTTCATTTGGTGTGTTGCTATGGGAGATGCTTTTATTCATTGTTGGTCCTGCTGCTGGATTTCAGATGGAAACTTCACCATGGTTGTTTCAAGTCATGGCTTCCTTTCTTTGTTTTGTTTCTTATGGTGGATTTTTGGTTTCCATTTATTCTGATTTGTTCCTAGGGGTATGCCCCTAGTATTATGTTGGCTTTGGGCCTTTTTTTTTTTATATATATATATCTTTACCATTCAAAATAAAAATAAAATTACAAAATTCTTATATCCTCTCCGTTTTTACTCTCTCATATATTTTGACATGGTATCAGAGCCTACTGGTTCTTGGTAGTTCTTTTCGCTTATCGTCATCTCTGCTGGGGATGGTACTCCATCTCCCATCCCCGACAATATTTATATATATATAGAATATATATTATATTCTCGGTGGGATTTGTATTTCACCCCACCAGAATTCATTTGGATCTTCAGATCAAACTTGTTTTGGATCTCCGGATCAACTTATCTTGGATCTTTAGATAAACTTATTTTGGATCATCAGATCAATTCGTTTTGGATCTTCGGATCAACATGTCTTAGATTTTCGGATCAACTTGTCTTGGATTTTTGGATCATCTTGTTTTGGGTCTTCGGATCAACTTGTTTCGGATCAACTTGTTTTGGATATTCGGATCATCTTGTTTTGGATCTTCGGATCAACTCGTTTCGGATTTTCGGATCAAGTTGTGTTGGATCTTTGGATCAACTTGCCTTGAATTTTTGGATTTCCTCGTCTCGTACTCTTGACAACTTTGTTTTCAGTTTCAAGTTGGACATGCGGAGAGGGGGACTGTTGAAGAATATTATTGAGGAACAATTGAAGCATTGACTTGATTGATTTGGTTGATTTGATAGCAGAATTAGTGGGATATGATTTATAATTCCTTACTTGTAGTTATCTATTTTATTATGACTTGTATACCACTCTTTCTCTTTTATATATATAGGTGGTGGTTCTATTATAATAAATATATTGAGCAATACATGATTCTTATATCCTCTCTGTTTTTACTCTCATATATTTTGACATAACCCAAATTTCTTCGCCAATTGCTTAGCTTGTTTGATTAGTGATATCAAAATACCATTTTCAAATTGTTTAACTTGCAAGTCTATGATGTGAGTGAGTTCCTCAAGCATGCTCATTTCAAATAATTTTCTCATTTCTCATATTAAAGCAACATCTCATTGAAGTGAAGTAGACTTTGTCTTGTTTATCACACAACCGACTTGCACTATTTTTTTAGTTTTTGATCCTTCCACATATTAGCTTCTAATTGAAACATACCAGGTCGCTGTTCCACGACTTATAATATAACTAATTTTCCATCCCCAAATTTAAGCATTCTACCATCACACATGGTCAAAGATAAAAAGAAAACTTCATTGCCACGCATGTGGCTACCAGTATTTTGCACCGTTCGCTTTAAGTGCCATTTGAAGCATGAAACACTCGTTTATTTATTCATAAACTTCGAAAATAAAAAATTCTGTAAATTGACTTGCATCTAAATTAGACTAGCCACTCTTTATTGATACAAAAGTAGTGTATTATGCCTTATATCAAGCCCTAATATATGGAGTATATCAAGCGTTTTTAAGTACATCAAGCCGTAAGTTAAAGAAATGAAATACGAAAACACCAAGCCTTGATATTAGGAAACATAAATAAAGAGAGAAATATTGATTCTGATTTCCAACACTCCCCAGCAAACTGGAGCGAAGATGTCAACTAAGTCTAGCTTGGCTATAAACGACTTCAATAAGGATGGTCCCACCGATTCAGTAAACATATCTACAGTTTAATTAGACGAGGGAACAAAATATGGAACAATAATGCCTGACTAAATCTTATTCCATATGAAGTGAATATCAACCGTTATATGATTTGATCTTTCATGAATAACAAAATCTGAAGCAAGCATAATTGCTGATTTATTGTCACAAAATAGTTTGGATGAACCTTTGATAGGTATACCTAGAGTTGGCAAAATGAAACACGACACGGTAACACGACACGAACACGACCTGAATTGAAAATGTTAGGGTTGACCATAAAAGAGTTGAAGCTGTATAAGGGCCGACCTGAACACGACACGAGAATATAAGGATCGACCCGAACACGACACATTTGACACGATTATATTTATATATATATATATTTTTTCTCTTCTCTAATTGGTATTGGGTTGAAATATATCAATAAACTATCACTGGATCGTGTTAAATTCAATTTAATTTTGCTGATAATAGGTTAAATAGTTCGTTTCGTGTTGGATTGTGTCAAATTTAATTTAATATATTATAATAAATAGGCTAAATGGATTACATGGGTCGATACGGATAACCTGTGAGTTGAGTTATGGTTGAGCATATTTGACACGTATATTAACCAGGTCTTTTTCGACACGACACGATCTCAACCCGACACGAACACGACCCACCAACACGAATTGCAGTATACTGTATACCCAACTTAGTAAGAATAGAATGAAACACCAATAAAAATGTCAGAGACAATCCAAAAGTAAGCAATGTTGCCGAACACACCGGTTGCCTAAATAGTTCACGAAGAAAACAGAGAAACCCTTAGCACATGTTAAAAGCTAAGGGAATACCCCCAACATATACAATGAATAACCCTTATCATCTAATTTAGAACGAGTAGGACTATGATTTTGGATAGAAAAAGTGAAACAAAAGAAGGCAATAGAAAGAACAAAGCACTATAGAATGAAGTATTTGAAGTGGAGCTTTACCATTGATGACCTAATTAGGAGTACGATTGATCAGATATGTGGCAGTGAGAACAACTATATGCCAAAAAGTTTTAGGCACTTGCATTCCCCGTAAAAGACACCGAACCATACCCATGATGTGATGATTTTTATGTTCCGTCACACCATTTTGTTAAGGTGTATAAGGACAAGTAAGTTGTTGTAAAATACCCTTTTGATTAAGCTGAGAGTGGAGCTCATTTGAAAGATACTTACTCTCATTATCCGATTGAATATTTTGTACTACAATTTTGTATTAAGTTTTTATCATTTGCAAGAATTAAGAGAACAAGGTAAACACCTTAAAGTGAATTAAATCGAAGGCACTAGGAGCGTGATGCATTCAAGGAACATAACTAGATCTGGTATGGAAAGTTCACACACCACACAATAAAATTTATGAGTCTTACAAGCCTTTATTAATGAAAGAAAAAGCAAACATGGTTATAGAAAGTTTACGTGCCCTAAACATGCATGTCATTATTGTAAAGTGTCTAAATATAAAACATGAGAGCATGAATTTGGTAAAACAGATGCTTGAAGACCTGAAAAAAGTGACTCAAATGAGCTGACTCTCCAAAGTAATACAACCCATCGCACTAATACCCATTGCCAAAAATTCTCTTCGAAGTCGAGTCCTGTGATAGAAAACAAACAGGTAAGAATATGACTGTCCAATTAAAAACTCACAGATATAAGATTGAAAGCAAAATTAGGAACACAAAGAACATAAGTTATGGTAATATCATTGATGGACATGGGTTGCTTCGATCTCCCTTTGGTTGGGGCTGCTTTCACTTGGTCCAGTTGCCGGCCGGTTCTGACCTTCTCTAGGCTTGATCGTTTCCTAGTGTTCGGGGATTGGGAGGAGCGGTCCCCGGATGTCGTTAAGACTATTGCCTCTCGTTTCACGTTCGATCATGACTCCTATTGTGCTGGATTGTGGGGGTATTGCCGCGGGGAGGAGTCCGTTCAGATTTGAGAATACGTGGTTGAGAGTTGAGGACTTTTAGAGGAGGGTGGCGGAGTGGTGGGCGATTCCGGTTAGGATGGGTTCCCCTAGTTTTGTTTTGACTTTGAAGCTGCGCAATTTGAAGTCTTTGATCATCCAGTGGAACAAAGAGGTCTTTGGCAACATGGAATGGAGAAGGAATAAGCTTGTTTCGGAAATCGAGGCTATTGATCGGGATGCTTTGAGTGGAGGTATGACTGAGGGGATGGGAGGGATCAGTGTATGGCTATTATTGAGGAGATTGCGATTCAGGAAGAGATTTTGTGGAGGCAAAAATCCCGTGCGTTGTGGTTGAAGGATGGGGATAGGAATACTAGGTTCTTTCATCGGGTTGCCAATGCCTATAGAAGGACTAACCACATATGGAGCATTAGGGTGGATGGTTCTCTATTGAGTTCTCAGGAGGGGATCCGCAGGGGAATTTCTGCTTATTATCATAATTTGTTTAAGGAGAGTCATAATCAATGACCAAGGTTGGATGGGATTCACTCTGAGTCTATTTTGGAGGAGGATCGTGACCGATTGGAGCTTCCGTTTTTAGAAGAGGAAGTTTTAAGGGCACTGAAGATGTGCAATGGGGATAAAGCTCTAGGTCCTGATGGATTCACTATGAGATTTCTTATTGAGTCCTGGCCTATGGTTTGGGAGGAGGTTTTAGGCACCTTCCGTGATTTTCATTCGGAGGGTTGTTTTGTTAGGTCTCTTAATGCTTTGTTCATCTCTTTGATTCCAAAGAGCGGAGATCCGAAAGACATTAAGGATTATAGGCTTATTAGTTTGATGTGCTGTATTTATAAGTTGATTGCGAAGGTGTTTGCCGCTAGGATAAGTGGTGTTCTGGATGGTGTTATTTCAAACTCTCAGAATGCAATTGTTGGGGGGAGGCAGATTCTTGATTCAACCCTTGTTGCGAGCGAGCTTGTGGATGCCAGATTGCAGAGTGGGGTGCTAGGTGTTTTGGTGAAGCTTGATGTGGAGAAAGCTTATGACAATGTTAACTGGGATTTTCTTTTATATATGTTGGAGCGCCTGGGCTTTGGGTGGAAATAGAGGAAATGGATAGAGTTTTGCATTTCGTCTGTTCTGGTTTCTTTGGATGTTCTTTTGGGTTGAGGCAGGGTGACCCGTTATCTCATTTCCTCTTTCTTTTGGTGATGGAAACTTTTAGTCGGATGATGATCAAAGCTACGGAGTTAGGCCTCTTAAGGGGATTTAGGGCGAGGGATGCAACACCTCACTTTGAGGAGGTTTCCCATTTACTGTTTGCTGATGATACTTTTGTGTTTTGTGATGCAGAGGAGATGCAACTGAGACATCGGCTGTGTATTCTGATTTGCTTTCGGGCTGTGTCGGGTTTGAAGGTGAATACTGGGAAGAGTTCTTTGATCCCGGTGGGAAAGGTGGGGAATCCTTCTTCTTTGGTGGCGGTGCTTGGTTGTGGTATTAACCAATTCCCTTCTGTTTATTTGGGAATGCCTTTGGGTTCTTTGCGACAACGACATCAGTGTTGGGATGATGTGGTGGAGCGGGTGGAGAAAAGGTTGGCTGGATGGAAGCGTCAATATCTATCCAAAAGGGGTGGACTCACTTTGGTGAAGAGTACGCTGTCCAATCTTCCCACTTATGTCATCTATCTTTTTTGGATTCCATGTACGGTGGCTCAGCACATTGAGAAGTTCAGCGACAGTTTTTGTGGGGTGGGGGCGGGGATCGTTTTGCCATGCACCTTATTCGATGGGAGACAGTTTGTCGGCCGTTCCAGGAAGGGGGTTTAGGGGTGAGGAGACTTGTGTTTTTCAACAATGCTTTGTTGGGGAAATGGCTTTGGCGTTATGGGACTAAGAGGAATCGCCTTTGGAGGAGGGTCATCTCATGTCGATATTGTGAGGACCCGGGGGGTTGGTGCTCGGGACCGGTGAGGCATCGCCGTAGTATGGGAGTGTGGAAGGATATTCGTAGAGGTTGGGTTTCCTTTACTCATGTTCGGTTCTGTGTTGGTGAGGGTCGCTTGATTAGGTTTTAGTTGGATCCTTGGTGTGCGAAGGTCTTTTAGCTATCTCCTTCCCCCAGCTTTTCCGCATTGCTTGGGAGCGACAGGCCCTTGTTGCCAACTGTTATCGCCTTGATAACAGTAGGATCGTTTAGGATGTTCAATTTGTGAGGAATTTTAAAGATTAGGAGCTGGAGGAGGTTTCTGAGCTACTGGAGCTTCTCTATAGCCTTTCGCCCTTTGGGATGTGTACGGATTCTCTAGTGTGGCGGTTATCACCTCACGGGAGGTTCACGGTCTCGTCGTTCTTCAGGTTCTTATTGGCGTGAATGTGTGTGGCCTTTCCGTGGAAGGAGGTTTGGCGAACCAAGCCCCCCCTCAAAGTTGCTTTCTTTACATGGTCGGCAGCGTGGGGTCATTTCCTCACCTTGGATAATCTTCGGCGCCGTAATATTATTGTGGTCAACATATGCTTTTTGTGCAAGAATGATGGTGAGTCTACCGATCATTTTCTCCTTCATTGCCCGACTACGTATGATTGTTGGTGTTTGCTTTTCGGTCTTTTTGGTGTGATGTGGGCTATGTCAGCCTCGGTGCACGGGGTTCTGGAGGCGTGGAGTGGAGGTTGTGGGGTCCCATACTCGGCCTTTTTGGAGGGTTGCCCCTTTGTGTCTTTGGTGGTGCATTTGGTTGGAGTGTAAGAAGCGTTATTTTGAGGGGGTGGAGGCCCCAATTGCTTCCATCAAGGACGCTTTTATTTCTTCTCTTTTCTTTTGGGTGGAGAGTAGATATTGTAAATTAAAAGATTGAACTCTTGGGTTCGCTCTGCTCTTAGAGCAACCTCTTTTGTTTCTTGGGATGCACTCCCCGTTTGAGTGCCTTTATACAATTCTTACTTATAAAAAAAAAAGTTAGGACAATATCAGGAGACAAAACGCATATCACCCTTATTACAGATGGGAGCCATCGATAAGATTAAACAGATTATTGAATAGGAATAACATGGGATGAAAAAACAGATAACTCATTAGTCATATGATCACTGACACCTGAATCCAACACTCGTATAGGGTTTTCAGTCCTATCATGAAAGGAAGTAGGAATAGCTATAACAATCATAGCAGCAATAGGAATATCTATAACAATCATAACAATTATTGGCGGCATGTTGTTGGTCTTGAAGCTTGCTAATCTAAGGCTAACTGAGATTAAGTCTTAACATATGGAGTATATCAAGCCTGGTTATATGGAGTACATCAAGCCGTAATTTAAGGAGAGAAAATATGAAAACATCAAGCATTAATATCAGGAGAGAAATTTTAATTCTGATTCCCCGCACTTCATGAAGTGGTAGTATTATCCTTTAGACTCTTCAACCATGTAGCTTCTATAAGTTGGTTTTTGTAGGGGATTCTAGATTGTCGGTACTACTAGATGTTTCACATATAATTGTATGATTTCATAATCTTCATTCTTAGTATGAGTTTCTAGTTTTCCATCTCTACTATCATCATTGTTTGCCACTTAGAGCAGTTGGGTAGTTAACATGATATCAGAGTCAAAGATGTCGTGCTCAAACCTCACCGTCATCCATATTAAAAATTGTTGTTTCACATGTTGGACCAAAATAAGACCACACATGAGGGGGTGTGTTGAAGGATATAAATATTTAATTTATACCCTCTCTATCAGCTTAAGCTTTTAGAGTAGTTGGGTGGTTAACATGGTATCAGAGATGTTAACTACCCAACTCCAACTGCTCGAAAAACTTAACATGGTATCAGAGCCAAAAGTCTCGTACTGTCATCCATATTAAAAATTATTGTTTCAAGTGTTGGACCAAAAGAAGGCCACACGTGAGGGGCATGTTGAAGGATATAAATATTTAAGTTACACTCTCTCTAACCGCTTAAGCTTTTAGAGTTGTTGGGTGGTTAGCAATTTCTATTTTTCCATTTTGGCCCTATCATTGCATATCTTCCCAGATTTGTGTTGCTTATTCTTGAAGACAGATTGCTTTGATGTACACCTCGTTCTTTCTTAATTGTGTTTGCAGCAGTTCAATTAATTACCTATAATTAATCAACCCTCATCCCTCATTAGACCTTCTTTGGTTTAAAATCGGGAAAGGTGAGATAACTCAAGCTAGAGAAGGCTATCAATCTTCTCATCTCCGATCAACTTATTCTGGGCCCCTTCTTGAACAGATACCTTTCTATGAAAAAATTGAAAATTGTGTCGAAGTCTTTGCTAATAAAGTGCTAGTGCTACAACCAGTCTATAAATCGTTAAAGATTCCATAAGGTGGAGAACATAACCAAGAATTCACTTTCTTTCCTTAATCTCTTAGATATCTATATGGCTTCTTCCGTTTTACCTCTCTGCTTGTCCCCGGTAATTAATTCTGGCTGACCACGTTCTATTGGGATCATTGAATTAATAACTTGGCACGACAATGCACTTCGCAGCTACCATCATTTCTACCTTTGACATTGAAAGCCTAACACTGCCTGATTGTGATAGCCTAGAACAAAATTGGATTTGGATTCGTAGTTATGACTTAAATAATCTCTTAAAAGCCCTAGGCAATCAACAAACTGATCGGAATAGCCGTCAATTGTTTACATTTTTGTTTTGAGCCATTCTCCTCCCCTCTGTTTCTTCTGTACTTCCCGGCTCAAGCAAGAGCCACAATGACTTGAAACAGGAAAGCCTGCCATATGTGGTGAATGGGCCAGTACTTTTATGAAGGTAGCAGATGACGGTGGGACTCGAGAATAGATATGTATAACTACCCATCTACTCTAAAAGTTTAAGCTGATAGAGAGGGTGAAACTTGACTCTTTGTTGTAGTAAATGTGGGTGACAATGAGGTTTGAACACGAGACATTTGACTATGATACCATGTTAACTACCTATTTATTCCAAGAGCTTAAACTGTTAGAGTATGTGTAACATGAGTATTTATATCCTTCACCATATGCAAATCATTGGAGTTAGTAATTACCAATATGCTCATAATGGTTACGCTATTGTTGCTCAAATACAAAAATTGTAGTATCGATAGAGCCCTGCAGGACCAGGTACCACAAAATCATGAAAGCATTGGAGCGTCTCCAGTGTTTTCAGTGTGGATGGTATTGGTAATAAATCAGTGCATGCTCTTGAAGGTGCCTCATCTGCTGAAGTGTTTAGGGCAAGGCCACTTGGATATTCAACCTTCCGCTTTGTGGTTAAGCCTTATTGCTTCTGGAAAAACCCTTTGCTTTCGAGGGTTAGGATCAACAAGCTGGTCCAGCTAGCTCTTGCTTCCTAGTGCTGAATGAAGGGAAGCATGAAGAGTTTTCTCTGCTAGCGGCTATGTAGTGGACGGGCTTGTAAAAGTGGCTAAGCTACGGTCCCTCCATTTTTCTACCATACTAAACCACCTGCCGTAATTCCAGTTCCCATCCTTCAACTTTTCTAGACAGGCTCCTTGTAACTTCATTTCTTGCCATTCTTCCAGTTAGTTATTTGTCTATTTACTTGAAGGTGGTGACTATGTTTTCAGCCCCTATTAAGGCGCAAATGAGCAAGAGAAGCTGGAAAATCTACCACACAGGCTTCTGTAGCACAGGCAACAGAAGAGATGTTTTTCTACTCTAACCTCAGATTTATCTCAATATCATGTCTACAAGATTTATTTTATTGAACAGTTCAGAATTTTCTTCTCTTACATCAAGAGAATCTTCATAAATTTCGTCTAAAGAAAAGTTTAAATACATCCCTAGAATAATTCTTTGAACCCTAGACAATATTGTCATAGAAAAGCACCACAAACAGTAGTATCATGCTTAATAACTTTATTCCCTAGTGCAATCGTCGTTGGAAGACCAATCAATATGTCGCCATTCCCATCCTCTGACAGACTTTCAGAAACTTTATAATCCTCTTAGTAAATAAGTTTAGGACATTCTTTTGACTATACTCTGTATATCAAGTAACTACTTCCGGTACCAGTGGATGGTGTTTTATTAATTGTTATGGAAGATACTACTTGAATAGTGACTCGATTTAGATAGTGCAATAATAATCAAATCCTGAGCCCTACCAATTGCTTTAAGATCTATCAGACGCCCGATGGGGGTTCTTGTGAATTTCTATGGATATTTTTTCAGCCTTTTATAGTTTCTCAAAAGTTTACTTTAGTCTAGCCAAGTGGCTTGCCGCTGCATCCTTGTTGCTTCTGCATCTGAAGTTCACTGTTCAATGACACTAAACCGCAGCGAACAGATCACTTGTTATTTGTTGATTAATGGACATTGTAATTCTAGCTTATTTCTTTTTCAGCAATTTGACCATTTTCACAATATGTTTTCATGTACACTTCAAAGTCTATTATTGTGATTAGAATTAGTGAATTTTCTTCATATCTGAAATGATGGAATATATTCTCTTATGTGAATGACATATATACAATTCAAAAGATTTTGTCCTTAAATCTGTCTGGTGATTCTTTTGTGTTTTAGTTTTACTCATTGATTATGGAGATCCTTGTGTAGGCTGAAGAGTTGAGGAAAGCCCTTTGTGATAAGAATGTCCCAGCAAAGGTGTACGTTGGCATGCGCTATTGGCATCCATTCACAGAAGAAGCTATTGAACAGGTACCGCAATATTTACAACTTTAATTATTTAAGATGCCACTTGATCTATAACAGCAAGGCACCAACATTGGTCGAGTTTGTTTACTTCATCCTTTTGCTAGACTGTTAAACGAATTCCTACATAATTAATCAGTGAAAAATTATGCTACTGACTTATTATAGGGAAGGAGAAGTATATGCTCTCTGTGGTGAAATGTATTTTCATTCTTCTCTTGTCCCTACTCGTGGTGCTATCTTTCCCCAAATAATGTAAAATACGAGTCCAATATTACACCATTTCTGCGTGAGCTCCTTATGCCATGAAGCTTGTCATGTGCATTTTATCGTCTTCGTAGCAGCTTTTGGATAACTTGATTTAGTCTTATGGTTTTGCTTTTGTTTGGATTTTGGATATGCTTGATTTAAAAGTTTCAGGGTGCCTTATTGTCTTGATTCTATCAGCATTGATAATAGTGTCCCCCTCTCCAGCTTAGGAGGAGCATCTTTGCATGAATCAATATTAACTCCTCAGTCAGCTGACCTTCGATTGCGGAGATTAGAGCATAAGAACTCCGTAATGGCGGAGAAGGGTTTCGCCTCGAATCCAAACGATTTCTCGTTTTTCTTCTCTTAAGATATTTCTAGAGAAATTTCTAGTAGGACTTGATCGAGGGATCAATTGACTCCGGAACATAAAGTAACAAAACCAAAATCCCGTGTGCACCATGAACCAACAAAAAGAAGAATGCCTTCGAGCTCTTGTTCGAGTTCTTCCTTGATGACCAGATGGGGAGACAGAAGTATAAAATGCTTCTTCCCCCGTCGCTTCTTCTTCTTACGCAATCAATCAAGTCATTTTGCTTTCTCTCTCAATCCGAACTAGGCTCTCTCTCGAAATCGATACCGCATCCGCTGTTCTTTCTTTCCTTTATTCTCTTCTCGTTCCCTTCTTCCCGTAAGCTCAATGGATGGATTTATTCCTTAATTCCGGGGCGAAAGAGGCGAAATTGCTTAATTCCCCCTATATAGGAGTTCCTCTTCTTCTCTTTCCCCTGCCCTCCACATATATACTTTCTGGGTGTTCTCGTATCCGGGGTGTTTTATTGAAATAAATAAGGGTCAATGGAATAGGGGATCGTAATATTGATGTAGCACTTCTTTCCAATTTTCTGACTGTCTCATATTGGCATGGTTAAGAATGTCAATTGTGGGGGCGAGTTCAGGTCGGGCGAAAGAAAGAATGTAACAATGTTGCAAAAATATTAATCGATGCAAGATGAATTTTCTGTTCAGGAAATGCTGAAGTTCTAATTAACCTAATCTGTTTATATCTTAGCTTTGAGAGCATGCTTCACTGCATGTGACAAAGAAGTTTTGTTGGTTTTGATGCCTATGGCTTAGATACTTGTCAAACTCACAAGATTAGATTAGTATACAGAGCAAACTATGTGGATTTTGTAATAATTGCAATTTTAATATGTATATCTATATGTATATTTCCTGTAGATAAAGAGAGATGGAATTACAAAGCTTGTTGTGCTCCCACTATATCCCCAGTTTTCGATATCTACTAGTGGTTCAAGCCTGCGACTGTTGGAGAGTATATTCCGGTGATGATTGGACATATGCTAACTTACATTATGATGTTCCAGTATTACTATGTGATGTTAATGTATTTGGTCCTCTGGTGAATTTCTAATTAAATATTTAGGGAGGACGAATACTTAGTTAACATGCAGCACACTGTCATACCTTCCTGGTATCAGCGTGAAGGATACATCAAGGCCATGGCCAATTTGATTGAAAAGGAGCTAAATTCTTTTGAGTGCCCTGAGAAGGTAATTTTTATTTTTATTTTTTATGCAGCAATGTATTCTTCATCGGTTGTACTATTGTGTAAACCACTTGCAAACTCCATGTAAATCATGGTTTTCCCAGTCTGTGAATAGGTTTTGTTTTGTATGTAGTAAAAGCACATTTTAAATAATATTAACTATAAATAGTTTCTAAAACTTTATTCAAATTATGTAGCATATCATGAGTATTTTGATCTAAGATGGGCAGGACATATCATAGTATGTTGCGTATATTCGTTATTTGTTACACAATTTTTCCGCATGTTTGTATCTTTGCTGTGTGTTTTCCAAGTGGCAAGATCATGTTCATACTAAGCTATGTAGAATGCCTCATCACTTGATTAATGCTCTTTTGTGAATATTTGTTGCAGCTACATCTATTATTTATGTGAGCATGCTACATTAGATGTTTCATTAGTCGGACACAATCCTCTCTAACTTTGTATAACCTTTTGTCATAATTAATACTTATTTCTTTGTTGTTTGGACTGAAATTCTTGAATCGTAGCTGTTTGATTCCATCTTGATTACTTTTTTTATGATAAATTTTGAACTAGTAATTTCTAATCCAATATGTCCCATATTGTAGTTACAATTGAAGTCAAATTCTCTGGCACGTTTTAACAAGAATAAGGCTCTATAGGGTACAGGTGTATGCCCACATGCTATTTTTGAAGCATGCTAATTTTGCTTCAAATAATATGTTCTTTGTGGATTTTGTGTTTGTAATTTGTAAAATTACCAGAGAATTTTAATTTGATGCAACTAATTATTAATAGTATGTGAAAGTCTTTAGTCAAATTATATTAAGTAGTATTATGGTATGAGAATCTGAAAATGTCCTGGATAAGTGGATAATTTGATAGTCAGTCAGTAAAAGCCAGTGTCACTAACAGTATTATTGCAAAATGGATAGCCCTTTGTACCTTCTGGAACTAAGTCTTTATAAATATCATATGCGTTATTTTCAGATTGGAGCGTTCTCTTAAAACTTTTTGCAGATTTTCTCTTTACAAATCTAGGCTCCGACGGTGATTGGAGTATTTTTAGTTTTCCTTACTACTATGAGGAGACTTTATGTTCTTTTCTGTTTTCTTCAGAATTTTAATTTCTAATGGGTGCTTAAAACACACCTCTTTTTCTATAAATATTTATATATATATATATATATATCCACGGTCAAGTCACAGTCAATGCACTGATTTCTCCAATGTTGTAGGAGTTGAGGCTCAAAATGACGAATGCACCTGAGTGAATAAGGTGCTTGTGTTAAACTATATTTATAGTTTCATGCACTTGTTGTATTAGTGAGGCCAAAATCCAAATCACGTGTTGTTGAGTATTGTGCTCAGTGCGCACCTTTGAGGAAACATGCTTTACTTTTAATTTTAAGCTGCTCCTCTCAAGCTTCTGTTAAATGCACATCTCAAAAGGTTCTAGCCTCAACCATTACCTAGTCTTAGTGCTATATTACATTGTTAGTTCCAGACAATCTTACTTTAGAATGTGCATTACAGGTGATGATATTTTTTAGCGCGCATGGGGTGCCACTTGCATATGTGGAAGAGGCTGGTGATCCTTACAAGGCTGAGATGGAAGAATGTGTGGACCTGATTATGGAAGAATTGGAAAATAGAAGGATAACTAATGCATACACTCTTGCTTATCAGGTAACTGTGAACCTTGTCTCTCTCTAATATAATACAGTTGAGAATATTGTGTATGTGTTTCTAGGGTTAGATAGAAGAAGAAGCGAGATATTAAGGGATAAAATTTGACATATGTAGGGTTTCTATACTTCATTTCGTTTATTCAAATATTAAAATTGAAAAATTAGAATACTGCCGCAAGGAAACAACAATATAACAAAAATACTTCGGAGAGTATTTTTGTACGAGCAATTGAAGCCTTAAATTACTCCTTGACTTGATGTTGATTGGAGTGATTCATGGAGTGATCGTAGGATTTAAAAAGAGAATGTGATGAAAGAGATGCAGCCCTTTGGGCTTTGTGTATCGTGGTTGAAACACGAATATTTTCTGTTCTTCGTACACCATTATTTCTCTCTTCAAATATTCAACATGGTATCAGACCAGATTTATTGTTATTCCTTCTCTATACACTCTAGTTGTTTTGGATCTTTTAATCAATTTGTTTTGAATTTTTGGATCAACTACTCTCGAGTTTATTTGTCTCGTACTCCAGACAACTTCATTTTCAGTTTCAAGTTGGACAAGCTAAAATCTCAGTGTACCAACTTTAGGAGGACTATTAGAGAATATTATTGTAGGTCCAATTGAAGGCTTAAATTACTCATTGACTGAACATTGATTGGAGTGATCCATGGATTGATCCTAGGAATCCTCCATTGATATTGTTTCTATATTATTATACTATTTCACCTATAAATAGAGGTGATGATTGTAATGAAAATTAAAGAGAGAATGTAACAAAAGAGATGTAACACTTTAGGCTTTGTGTATCGTGATTGAAAAGTATATTTTTTGTTCTTCGTACATCATTATTTATCTCTTCAAATATTCAACTTTTAGAACAGTTGGGCAGTGAACATGGTATCAGAGCCAAAAGTCTCGTGTTCAAACCTCACTGTCACCACCCATATTAACAATTGTTGTTTCACTTGTTGGACCAAAAAAATGCCACACGTGAGGGGGCGTGTTGAAGGATAAAAATATTTTAAGTTACACTCTCTCTAATAGCTTAAACTTTTAGAGTAGTTGGGTAGTTAAGAAGTACCAAATTAAGACAAACTCCAATCCTCCCCGATAAGCCGGAGCATATAGATTAAACCGGGCTAGCTTGAAACATAATTGTTGAAAGGCACCCTGAGCTAATGGCCTTGTAAGAATATCACCCACTAGATTGCCGGAGCAAATATAGGGAGTAATAGTTTGCCTCCACTTTAACAAATTTCTAATGCAATGGAATCGACCTCTATATGCTTGCTAAGCTTGTGAATAACATGATTGCTAGGACTAAAGATAGCTGATTGATCATCACACTGTATCAGCATGGGATAAAGAGCCTGAATACCCAACTCTGAAGAAGGGGCCAAACCAAAATTGTGCAAGAAGTATGCCAAGTAACAAGATACCCACCAACAATGTGCAATAGAGGTAGATCGACTATCATAACGATTGCAAGCCCTTCTTCTACCCGTCACAAATAAGGTAGAAGAAGGCTTATTCAACAACCCTTTTCGAGGTGCACCATTTAGATAACGCAAAATAGAAAACAGCCTCAAAATGAGGCCGAAGGAGAGCATGTGTGTAGCGCCTAATCACTCAAAAATCAAGTTTCCAGCTGAGCGGCATCAACCAGCATCATGAAATACTGAAGTCACGTAGGTTTTTAATATGATATTAGTTACCAAAATCTTCGCAATGCTACAGTACGTGCTAATTCAGTCCGGAGAGATAGAGGGAAGGTCTTTTTCGATGCTGGTACGAACTGCTTACGCTGAGATAGGGCTTGAGGTGACTGTAAGTCGGTGTTGAAGTTTGAGATTTCGGAGGAAGCTCTTGTCCTTAGATTGGAATTTGGCTACAACTTGCTGATATTACATCTTTGATCTGGGTGCCTCGTTCTTGTGATAGTGCTACACATTTTATTTGTTAAAGGGTTCCTCTCTTGAACAATGATTCTGATTGGAATTCTCTCCCTCCAGGTCTTATTGGAATTTTGAGCCTTGGTAGTCCCTCGGTTCTTAGTTTGTTTGTTTGTTGCTCTGTCATAAAAATTTAATATCAAAACAAAATGCAATAAATCATCAACAATAAATCCACCAATTTTTCCAAGTAGGAACCTACAGTTGAATTTCATGACCTTCAATAAACAGGAGGTTTATAGTGTAATGGATATATAATTTTCTAGGAATATATTCAATGAATCGGGTACAACTAGATCTGTTTACCTCATAGAGCACACATGTAAACAATTTCTGATTTGGGTTAAAGAAACAAAAACACAATTTGTCCTGTTGTCCATAACATTGGAAGTTCTGTGAATGTATTGGCTTTATATTGTTGTATATTTGTGCTTTTCTCCATGGCAGATTTTGCACTAGTGTGCAACCAACAATTTCCTATGACAATTTATTCATTATGAACTTTCAGTCTTAGTTTTGGACAAATCCCATAGGTAGCAGTTTTCATGAAAACTGGTACCCATGTAAACTACATATAATATTTTCTTTTCATTGTGACTGCTTCACACATACATTTTTATTAAATTTCTTTTGCAGCTCAACGCATATCTAGAGACGGTAACCAAAAAAATAAATAAGCCTACTCTGACTTGAATCATTTGACCTTTTCTGAATATCTAGAATCCTTATTTGAAACTTGGGAGAGACAAGAAGCGATCGTTCCTGGAGAACGGAAATTATGGTTAAACATTTGAATTGTAACAAAAACCATGCCTACAATCGGAGCCAAGTTGTGCTTTATCTCCAATCCAAATCAGTACAGCTCAAATAGCGTAACAATTCATCTTGTCAATTGCCCAATTTTGTTTAGTATGAACACCAGAAGTGAGTCAAGATTGTGGTGGTCCAACATATGTGATTTGAACAGGAAAATACTTTTATTTGACATTCACAAAATATCATGTCAAGTTTATTTTCAATTTCCTTGTGGAAGGCTTTGGCAATTGTGGACCATTTCTAATCTGTCATCCATTAAGAATGCCACGTCAATCTAGAAACAACATCAGTGGCAGTAATTGTTATATTATTTCCTTACAAAATAAATATGCCAGTTCATATGTATACATATATATATATATATGTGTGTGTGTGCATACTGCTGTTGTAATTATTATAATAGTGTCGTCTTAATGTTTATACAGAGTAGAGTTGGACCTGTGGAATGGTTAAAACCCTATACTGATGAGACTATCGTTGAGCTTGGACAAAAAGGGGTAAAAAGTCTTCTTGCCGTTCCAATTAGGTATTTGGTGCTGTTAACTCTGTAGCTCCAAAACACATTGGTCAGATTCTTTATAATTAGAGCTCTCTATTACAATCACCAAATTGTAATTAATTTTATTAAAAATTAGATACTTATGACAAACTTTTTGGTTACCAATATTTTCGTGTTTTTACATTATGCATCCTTGATTACAGCTTTGTCAGTGAGCATATTGAAACTTTAGAAGAAATTGATGTTGAGTACAAAGAGCTGGCCCTAAAATCTGGTGTAGAAAAATGGGGACGTGTTCCTGCTCTTGGGTGTGAGCCCACTTTCATTTCCGATTTGGCTGATGCTGTGATTGAAAGTCTCCCATATGTTGGAGCAATGGCTGTTTCGAATCTTGAAGCTCGACAGGTAAAACCTCCAATAATTGACTGATACAAGTTGCTTTGTTCTTAATTCTCATTATCTGTGTCATATATTATTAAATTATGTTTCATCTTCTTCCTTCTATTGTGGTAAAAATCATATGAAGAACAAGGAACCGAGAAGAATCATGGGGAAGAAAGAAAGAGGGAAACAAAAAAATAAATAAGAAAGAAAGATAAAAACAGAAAAGGAAAGGTAAAAGATAAAAAAGGAAATGGAATGACCATCATCATCCAAGGATACTTAACGTAGGCGTAGCCAGCAAGAATAGGTGGAAATTGTTTCTTGAATCTGTATCATGCATTGTGCAGTTCCCTATTAGCTAGAAGTCCGTTTTGTCATTTGGCTTAACTATCAAGTATAAACCAAAGTATAAGCAGCAAATGAGTAGGAGAGATCCATGGTGTTTCTCAAATGGCTTCTTGACAGATAAAAATTGAAGAGAGACATTAAACATGAAGAACGTAACGATATATGTGGTTCAGCCCCTAGGCACATCCATGACTCACAAGTCCAAAGTGATACATTTCTTTTATTACTCTCTCATCCTTGTGTAGTCTTTGCTGCTGCTTTTTCCTGTTACATTTCTCTCAAGTAACCTGATGTATATTGACATGACTGACAGTCACAGATTACCTAAGCCACACTAAGAAATTCTAAATAACCACCAATTACAACGCATGACACACTACCTCAAAATTACAATTTGTTGAAAAAGGTTCTCAAAATAATAGTTATGCCAATTAGACAAACAAGCAAAGTCTCATGAACAAATCTGACAACATTATACCTTTAAAATTACTATTCTAGTTCTAAAAATTCTAAATCGATTTCACATAAATCTACAACTAGTTTGACAACTGTGGAACAAACTCATTGAAAACTACAGCTTGGGTTTAACAACTAGGTTGGACTTGATTTGGCAACTACAGCTTGGGTTTCGGATTACTAATATCTCCGCGTGTGTCCAACTCAAATTTTAGGAGCTGAGTTTTCCAATTCCTTGGTGAATAGGTCAGTACGTCAGCAAGTTATCTGATAGTTTCGCATAATGGATGACAGATCTCTCAAATATTGCCAGAATTATGAGAAAGTGAAAATAATCTATAGTTGTATGGTAGTTAAACGGACACTAGATCGCTTGCAAAGTATACTTTTATCTGATTCGTATTCATTTAAAAGAGAATCTGGATTATATCATTTTACATTAACGATGTTCTATGTTCGTGTTGTCAGAGGGTTGTACCCCTATTGAAGGCTGCAAGTGTATGTAGATGTAGGCAATTATACATACTGCAACATATTGCATATAGAAAAAACATCTCAGTCTTTTTAACTGGATATCTAAGTTTTACAGCCCTCTGTTTGGTGCGCGGCACTGTATTTGTAAATCCTGATAGGCAGAGAACTATGAAAAAAAGTAGTTTGTAAAAATGGATGGTTGGAATTTTGTAGGAGTGGCCAAGACTCGAGGTTTTTTCTTTTTTCCGGGCAAGGCTCTAGCTTTGTTTAAGTAATTGATTGGTCTAGCAGGGTTGCTATATCCCTCTGAGAAGTGTTAAAAGCTTATATTGCTAATTAAATAGGAAGGTAAAGTATGCTTCGAAATGGTGCCACTGGTATTGAGCAAGCCCAAAGCAGGCAAGTCAAGGTCGGCATAGGCTTCAAATGGGCTTTAGAAGTCATCATGCTTGTTATGAATTGATGATGAGTTCAAGGTTTAAAGCTAACAAGGCTTCCACCATTGCTGGTCTGGTGAGGGTCAGAGGTACAGAGCCTTATCTTTGCATGGAGATTCTTTTTTCAGTTCAAGGTTTAAACTTCCATGATGCATAATGGAATGCTTGTATGTCCCACATTCTTAATCTCCCAACACACACACACTTGCCACATGCATATTTGAAATTATTAGGATCTTAAAATGTTTCTGAGGATCTTGTATATGTTTGTGCAATAAGTATGTCCTGGGTACTAATATCAAATATACTATTTATGTCCTATAATGTGCGTGATCTGCACCACTATGATACTGTCTGATTTGAGGTTATTGGTGTAACTTATGCAGTCCCTAGTTCCACTTGGCAGTGTAGAAGAGCTATTAGCAGCATATGATTCACAGCGTCGGGAGCTTCCACCGCCTGTGACTGTGTGGGAATGGGGTTGGACAAAAAGTGCTGAAACATGGAATGGGAGGGCCGCAATGTTGGCAGTGCTTGTTCTGTTGGTCCTAGAAGTGACCACTGGGCAGGGGTTTCTGCACCAATGGGGCATATTACCACTGTTTCACTAAACCGAATATGTGCCTCTCTCTCTCTCTTCTCTATAATTATATATATATATATATATATATATATACATATTGTTTAAAAAGGAAGGACATTGAAATTTTGAATCATAGATTCCATAATGTTTGGAACCTGAGAAAATAGAAGCCTCCACAAATCTGTGCGTAGTAGGTTTGACCTCATATTTTGGTAGTATTCTGCTGCCTCATCCTTGTGGAGGATAAGGAGTTTTCATGATCCCAAAGCAGCTGCAGCAGGTTGCAAGGAGCTTGGGCTATAAAAAGGAAAAAAAGGGTTAAAGAGGGGGAAAGATTAAACCTAATTGGATATTATAAAGATGCTAGTCTTCTGAACTTTGAACTCTGTAACAACATTGAAGTCTAGATTCAAAAGCTTCATTTTGTTTCCTCTAATCTATTTCCTACGCCGTCAAACTATACCTCTGTGTATATTATTTTCTTTTCATTTTTTATTTTATTTTGTACACTTTTTTCTGTCTTCCCCTTCTCATATTGAATAGTCACACTTTGTAATCTCTGTACATTTTTACACATGATTTTGAGGCATAAATTGTTTTGGAAACATGAGACTTCTTCAGTGATGGGTATGAACAGAAATGCACAGAGTATGTCAAGAATATATAGTTTTTCTGTGCTGGTGGGGTTTGCATTCATATGAATTGAGGTTCTGTTTGATATGGATATTCATACTAAGTTTTATTTTTTTATGCCATTTAGTTCTTTACCTTTATGTTTGTAAGAAAGAAAACAATAATCTGTATATGCTCACACAAACAATTTTGGCCTCAGCTTGCTAAAAATTTTCATCAGGGTACTAAGTTTGCCATGCTATTAGCTTGCTAAATTTGCACTAACCAATGCAGAGGTCGGATGATTCAAAATATGAACAATAATCATTAATGATCGTTGCAATTGGGTCACTTTATCTACTGTGGGGTAATACCTGGACTCATTTGGACCAGGAGTTTAATGTGACAAGAGTTGGTACCAATTGTAACGGGTAGGGTGCTTGAAAGTTTGAAAAAACAAAAACCTCAAGTATTTAAGTAATGTTGATACTAAATGCTATATTTTCATTTCACTTCCTCTCCAACTACAATCATGGTATTGAATGAATATGAAGAAAAGTTTTTTTTTTCTCGATAACCGGGGTGTCTGGGATTTTGTCTCGACTAATTCACAGAACTCGTGCAAAGCGATCTCTCTGCACTGATCGGATAAAGTTCGGACTATGTCGGTGATTGTGGCCCCAACGAATTGTTTGAATCCAATAAAAATCGAACATGGGATATAATGTTTCTTGAGGTACTAAGTTCCAAGTACTATCTAATTGGGTCAACCCGTTCGGGTTACGAATAAAAGATTTTGGTAAAAATGTCTTAAATTTTGTTCTCTGTCTTCCAATATTAAAGTTCGGGGGGTTTAAGTTCTAGAAACAAAGTAATATTGTGAATTTGTTTCTTGTCAATGTTTAACAATATTCGAATACTAGGTTTGCCACACACAAAATAATAATTTGATTGAGTCTGCTGTAATTGGTTTAATTCTGATAATCTTTTTAGTTAAAAATTAAAATTAAAAAAAATTCTTATTGTTTCATATTCATTTGTGACAGTTATAGTATCAGTTGGAAAAAAAAAATTAATAAGAAATTTCCAAAGTTATATTCTCCCTCCTTCCCAAATTAGCCTATTTCATTTGTCTCAAATTAGTTGTCCAGTTTCGAATCCTAATACAATATTATCATATACTTTTCCAAATTATCTCTCTTCATTAACTTCAAAAAGCAATGGTCCCATTACGAATTACAACTATACTACATTATCAAATGGCAAAATAGGAATACAAAATATCAAAAAAATTGTTGAAAAGTAAAAAATGGACAACTAATTTGGGATGGAGGAAGATCAAATGGCAAAATAGGAAACACAAAATATCAAAAAAATTATTGAAAAGTCAAAAGTGGACAACTAATTTGGGACCTATGATTTTTTTTTTTAAAGATAAAAATTATTATAAAAATAAGATGGCAAAAAGCCTATGGGTGCGTTTGGAAAGCCTGTTTTTTGTATTTGTTTTTTGTATTCAAATATAAAAACTGTTTTTGTATTTGTCTTTGTTTTTTCAGGAAAAAACTAAAAACAAAAAAGCGTTTGGATGAAGGTGTTTTCACCACTTTTATTTGGTAAAAATTGTATTTTATGAATTTGGTGTTTTCATTCTTTTTACCACCTAAACAGTGAAAAAAATTCAAAAAACAACTAAAAGTTGTATTTGGTGTTTTCATCACTTTTACACACTATTAACAGAAAACAGTTTTCTTGGGAAAAAAACAGTGAACAGTAAACGCGTTTGCCAAACGTGTTTTTTTTTTTAGTCTTGTGAACAGTTAAAAAACAAAAACAAAAAACAGGGTATCCAAACGGACCCAATAAGTGCATCAACTATCTATAAGTGCGATCTTGTTTGTGTTAGCGGAGATTTATAAAACTGAAATTACATTCTATTCAAAGTCGACTCTTTTCATAAGTTTTGTATCAACTAAAGTTTTTGTTACAAATGAGGCAGCAAAAATTTCTGCGGAATAAGATTGGTGGCGTTGTGGATGAAATGCATGATGAAGCTGAAGATGAGGAAGAAAAAAAGGGTCTGTGGGGAAGAAGAAAGAACATATATTACAGTGCAGATAATGTGGATTTTGAGGAAAGAATATAGGTTCTAAAGGCATAGGCTTTAATTGACTCCTTCCATCCATTTAATAGTAATTATTGGCATGTTTTTGTACATTTTTTTATTTATTTAAGAAAATAAATAAATGAGAATTTGACACTGTCTCTGACTCCATCTTCTAGGTACATTCTTGATTTTGATGAGAACAATGCATTATCCAATGCTAAAAAATAAAAATAAAATGATAATTTGACACTGTCTCCGACTCTCCATCTTCTTGGTACATTTCTTGATTTTGATGAAACCAATACATTATATAATGCAATAAAGAAGTGTGTTAACCTATAACCTATATATATATATATATATATATATATGTCTATATGTCTTATGATAATCCTTTTCATTAACCTATATTTTTAATAAAATTGTAGCA
Organism: Cornus suecica; assembly: GCA_963922005.1. Taxonomy (NCBI): domain Eukaryota; kingdom Viridiplantae; phylum Streptophyta; class Magnoliopsida; order Cornales; family Cornaceae; genus Cornus; species Cornus suecica. The sequence continues at coordinate 4,178,986 of OY998248.1, read as the reverse complement.
TCATGACGCAGCGGAGTTGGTAAAAGGGAAACACAATCATCAGGTTAGTGATTTAACAGTTGTTGGACGGTGTTAAACAATAATTGAATTCTTAGGTCTAACCCCCAATTTCTTGAATTCTTTCATACTTACACTGTAATTAGTGTTATTGCTGTTAATACTACTACTACTTTCCCACCAATTAAATTTTATTTGTTTTACAGCATAAGTGATAATCTAGACTGATCTTGAAATAAAACATGACAGAATGATCAAGTTGGTCTTCAGAGCATGGAAATGCTAAAAGTAAGAGCAGCTCTGGAGGAAAAATTGAAGCAGAAGGGTATATTTAATCCAACTTTTTTAAAAATTCCATTATGAGGCCCTATCCTTTCACCTTCTCATTTTTAAGTTCAAACTGCATTATGATTTCTGAACAGAAAAAATGAAACATAAATGACTATAAAAAAGAAGCATGCTGCTCTGCCTATGTATTATCATTCTATTAAAGTTTATGGATTGCATCCCATGAAGTCCATTACAAGTCAAGTTTTTAGTCTTCTGTTAGAATATTATTTACCACCGTTTATGTTTAGGACCTTGGAAATGTCTAGTGGAGACGGAATGCTGAAAGTTCCATACCTGCTCTCCACCATCAACACCACATGCAAAGTCAAGATTGTCAAGCTCAAGCATGCTTCAACAAAGTCAAGATTTACAGCTCAAGCAAATCACGCGTGGAGATTTTCAGCCTACACAAATGTCAAGATTTACAGCTCCATGATTGTGCAAGTTAATGTTGTCTTCTACTCTCATCTTCATCTATAAATATGGGTATGTGTGGGTTGTATAATCAGAACAAGAATCACAGAGAAAGATAGTTATGTGAGAGTAAGACAGAGAGTTTGAGAGGTAGAGTTGAGTTGATAATTGTATCTTCCTCCTTCTCTCATTTTTCTTCAAACCATAATAAAACTCTCTCAAGTGGACGTAGGTACCAAATTGGGCCGAACCACTATATATCTTGGTGTCTATATTACTTGTGTGTGTGTGTTTGGAGTTGGTTCAGGTATAACAAAGTGGTATCAAAGCTTAGAGTAAAAAACATAGTCATTTTTACGATCCTATTTCGAACCAATATATTCATCAAAACACCACACCGAACACATTTTCAGGCGACCCATCTCCAGACGAAGCTTCTCCCGTCGAGAAAATCCCGAAAGACCACCGCATGGGCCTCCACGCGCCGCCCAAAGCTCGGCGCGTCAGAGACCTCGGTGTCATGCGCCCCACGCGTCGTCTACCTCCAGCGCGCGTGAAATCACGCACCCCACGCGCTACCACGTCACTACTAACATCATCAGCCGCCATGTGTCATCGTCTTATTCTGCCACGTGTCACGTACACATTCTGCCACTTCATCACTGACACGTGTCCACCTGACAACCTACCACGTGTCACACACTCATTCTGCCACGTCATCAATATTTTGCAAAATTACTATTTTGCCCCTCGTCGTTATTTTGACTATTCCGGATTCATTATAAGTTAGATTTGAGCTCAGTAAGAGGCAATCTTAAGGTTTTCGACCATTCCGGATGCAACGGTATACTCTGTTTTACGTGATTCTACTATGAACATATCAAACAAAGTCAAGGAGAGTTTAAAGTTGATCCGATTCGATGGAAGATTTAGGATCCGGAGCTATGATTAAATTGACAGCATCGAATTATACCATATGGAGACCCAAGATGGAGGATCCTCTTAATTGCAAGGATTTGGTGGACTCGTTAGAAAACGAAGGCGCAAAACCCACGTTAATCGCGGGGAAAGATTGGACCAAGATGCACCAGAAAACTATTGGTCAAATCAGACAGTGGATAGACCATAGTGTATTCCACCATGTTGCACAAGATACCAACGCCTATGAACTCTAGAAGAAGCTCGAGGATATGTACCAGGCCAAGACTGCTCAAAATAAAGCTCTTCTAATGATGCGACTGGTAAATTTGAAGCTAAGGAGCGGAACCTCTGTAGCCGAGCACACTAACGAGTTTCAGAACCTGGTGAACCAGCTTACAGCTGTAGAGTTAAATCTTGGCGATGAAACTCAAGCCCTACTTCTGCTCAGCTCCTTACCACCAAATTGGGAGACACTGGTGGTTTCCCTCGGCAACTCACGGAAAACTCACTATGGTGACAGTAAAAGATGCCATATTTAGCGAGGAAGCCCGAAAAAAGGAGACCGGCATGAACCAATCACATGCCTTTATCATAGAAGGCCAAGGAAAATCTTACGGAATTGGTAGAGGCAGAAGTAGAGGAAGGTCTCAAACCCACGATAGACCCAACAATGACAAAAATCAACAAAAGGGTAAATATGTTTCTTTTCATTGTGGCATCGCAGGTCAGTTAAACAAGAACTGTCGTAAATTATAAAGGGAGCAAGGTCAAAGCAGCCAGCAGCCACCAGCCACAGAAGGAAGTTGGCGACTCCATGGTCACTATTACAGGAGATATCGCTATATGCTCAGTCGATGAAAAGGTGTGCCTCCGCGTAGGAAGCAACGAAGACGAGTGGGTGGTTGACACAACATCATCTTACCACGCCACTCCCCACAGTGATTTCTTCACCTCGTATAAAGCTGTAGACTTTGGTACAGTGAGAATGGATAATACAAGTTTCTCGAAGATCGTGGGAATCGGCGATGTCCAGATTAAGACCAGTATTGGTTATAGTATGATGTTAAAAGATGTCAGACATGTGCCCGACCTTCGTCTCAATGTCATTTCCAGGACAACCTTAGATCGGGAAGGCTACGGTAACTACTTCAGCAATGGCACCTGGAAGCTGATAAAAGGAGTCATGGTTGTCGCCCGAGGACAGTTACACGACACACTATACAAAACCCATGTGAAGACTCAGACACATGAGGGAGAAATGGTTGCTTACACTAGCAAGGAAGAGACTAATCGTAGTATTGGAAGGCATTCCATTAAACCCTTGTGATCACTGTTTATTTGGAAATCACCATAGAGTCTCTTTCAACTCAACTACTAGAAGAAGATCAGAATTGTTAAGTTTAGTACACACTGATGTTTGTAGTCCTATAGAAATGGAGTTTTTAGGAGGTAATAGATATTTTCTCACAATCATTGACGATGCTTCACGAAAGGTGTGGGTATATTTTTTGAAAACAAAGGACCAGGTGCTCAATTACTTCAAGGCATTCCACGCCATGGTAGAGCGGGAAACCGAAAAGAAGTTAAAATGCCTCTAATAAGACAATGGAGGCGAGTACATTTCCAACGAGTTCCGAGCATACTGCTTTGAATGCGGTATCCAACATGAGAAGACGGTCCCACATACCCCACATCATAATGGTGTAGCCGAGAGGATGAACCGGACCATTATGGACAGAGTCAGAAGTATGATCAGTATCGCTAAGTTGTCAAAGCCATTCTGGAGTGAAGTAGTTAGAGCCGTCATCTACCTGATCAACAGATCATCATCAGTACCGCTGCAGTTCGAAGTACTAGAAAAGGTAAGGACTGGAAGAGATCCCTCCTACTCTTACCTGAGAATATTTGGGTGTAAGGCATTTGCACATGTATCAAAGGAGCAAAGACATAAGCTCTACATGAATTCAACTTCATGCATCTTCATCGGCTATGGAGATGAAGAATTCGGATACAGACTATGGGATCCAGAATCGAAGAAGGTTATCAGAAACAGGGATGTTGTGTTCCAAGAGAACCAGACATACAAAGACACTAAAAAAATCACAGAGACCAGTGGTTATAGTCTAAGTGTTACAAACATCATCCCAGATCCTGCACCAGTACAGTTGTTCCCAGATAATGAAGAAATGCAGGATGAAATTCCAGAAGCAGAGGAGGAAGAAGAACCTGAGGGTGTTGAGCAGGGGGGGCCACAAACCCCTCCACCAGAAGCTACAGAACCATATGTAACTCCTCTAGTTGAAGAGACTCAAGCAAGAAGATTGAAAGAGGCCGACCGCTGATTCCGTCGATGAGATATCCAGAGTCAAACTATATTCCGCTTACTGATGAGGGGGAGCCAGAATGCTTTCAGGAAGTAAAGACACATACAAACAAAGGTAAATGGGTGCAAGCTATGCAAGAAGAGATGAGTTCCTTGTTGAAGAACCAGACTTATGAGTTGGTGAGACTTTCCAAAGGCAAGAAAACATTGAAAAATAAATGGGTGTTCAAGCTAAAGAAAGACGCCAACGGAAAGACAATGAAGCACAAGACCCGATTGGTCGTCAAAAGATTCCAACAGAAGAAAGGCATCGACTTTGACGAAATATTCTCACCAGTGGTGAAAATGACCTCAATTCGAGTGATACTCGGATTGACAGCTAGTCTAAACCTAGAGCTTGAACAAATGGATGTCAAGACAACATTCGTCCATGGAGATCTACAGGAGGAAATTTACATGGACCAACCAGAAGGTTTTAAAGTTACAAGGAAAGAGCATATGATCTGTAAACTGAAGAAGAGTCTCTACGGCCTCTAGAAAGCACCGATGCAATGATACATAAAGTTCGACTCATTCATGGTGAGTCATGGTTACAAGAGAACTGCTGCAGATTAATGCGTCTGCATTCAGAAATTCCCGGATGGTAACATTGTTATTCTGTTGTTGTATGTTGACGCATGTTAATAGTTGGACAGGATGTTACTATGATCAGCAAGCTGAATCAAGAACTGTCCAAGTCTTTTGACATGAAGAACCTAGGCCCAACTCAACAGATATTGGGCATGAAGATTGTTCATGACAGGAAAGCCAATAAATTGTGGTTGTCACAAGAGAAGTATGTTGAACGGGTGATTACAAAGTTCAACTTAGAAAATGCCAAGCCTGTCAGTACTCCATTGACTAATCACTTCAAACTAAGCAAACGATCGTGTCCCTCTTCGACGAAAGAAAAGGAAAAGATGGAAGCAATCCCTTACTCTTCAGTCGTTGGTAGCTTAATGTATGCAATGGTTTGCACTAGACCGGATATAGCTCACGTTGTAGGCATTGTGAGCAGATTTCTTTCAAATCCGGTCAAAGACCATTGGGAAGCAGTCAAGTGGATTCTTAGGTACCTGAAGAGTACATCGAAACTATGCTTGTGCTACGGGGGAGCAAAACCAGTCTTGGAAGGTTATACAGATTCAGATATGACTGGTGACATTGACAACAGGAAATCTACATCAGGATTCCTATTCACTTTTGCAGGGGGAGCAGTCTCATGGTAATCCAAATTGCAGAAGTCTATCGCTTTATCTACAACAGAGGCATAGTACATTGCTGCAGCAGAAGTTGGGAAGGAAATGTTGTGGGCGAAGCGGTTTCTCCAAGAATTAGTGTTAAACAGAAAGAATACAAAGTACATTGTGACAGTCAGAGCGCTCTGGAATTGAGCAAGAATTCAATGTACCATTCCCGCACGAAGCATATCGACATTCGCTATCACTGGATACGTGAAGCAATGGAGCTACAATTATTGAAGATTGTGAAGATCCATATAGACAAGAACCCGACAGATATGTTAACAAAGGTGATTACTCGAGAAAAGCTAGAGCTATGCAGATACATAGCCAGGATGGACATCAACTGAAGCACAGCACAAGACGTTCTCCTCCGATTGGTATGGAAGAGGGAGAATTGAAACTTCCATACCCTGCTCTCCACCATCAACACCACATGCAGAGTCAAGATTGTCAAGCTTAAGCATGCTTCAACAAGGTCAAGATTTGCAGCTCAAGCAAATCGCGTGTGGAGATTTTCAGCCTACACAAATGTCAGTATTTACAGCTCCATGATTATGCAAGTTGATGTTGTCTTCTACTCTTATCTTCATCTATAAATATGGGTATGTGTGGGTTGTATAATCATAACAAGAATCACAGAGAAAGATAGTTATGTGAGAGTAAGGCAGAGGGTTTGAGAGGTAGAGTTGAGTTGAAAATTGTATCATCATCCTTCTCCCATTTTTCTTCAAACCATAGTAAAACTCTCTCAAGTTGACGTAGGTACCAAATTGGGTCGAACCACTATATATCTTGGTGTCTATATTACTTGTGTGTGTGTGTTTGGAGTTGGTTCAGGTATAACAAATGCTACAAACCATTTGCTTTCTTATTGATAATCGACTTTGCATTTCTTGAGGTTTTAGGGGAACTCTTGTAGAGAGAACATTTTCTCGCCAATTCTTCTGAAGTTTCGTTCTAAACACACGCGTGTACATTTGACCAGATCATACACACATTAACCTTTCCATGTGATATTTGTCTTTGTTAGGTTGTTTATGGTGATGATGATTTACCAAACCGGGATGATATTGGAGAAAGGCGATAGAAACATGAACTTCGGGTTTTGGCAGGTGCTGGAATCAAATGTGTTGATGATGGTTCAGATAAGCCTAGTGTTCTTAGGGTCAATGGGGATGATGAAATGGAAGATTTAGAAGATAACTATTACAAATAAGTCGAAAAGCAACGAGCTGCCAAGCTTTTTGCCAAGGCAGAGAAATATTCAAGGTGCATTTTCACTATGCTTAAAGTGATTTAAAAATTGTAACCTCACGAATGTTCTGGGGTCCTTTATACCTGTTATTGGTGATTTATCTATGATGAGGCGCTCTCGACGTGATGTGATGTGCTCCTTTAGTCGTTGGATGATTGTAGCCTCTCACTCCAATGACTGACGTGCACTCACAGTGAGAGCACACTCATGATAGACTTGTTCATATATGAATGTAATGGTCTGTTCTCTAATGGTTGTGTTTACATGCATGCATATTTGTACATTTTTTTGTTTGGGTTGTGCGCTCTTGCAAAACTAGGGATACTTAAGCCTTTATCTAGTGCATATTTTCTAAATCATGGTTTGCTTTTGCAAAACCACGACAGTGCCATTTTTTCCTAAAACCCTAATTGATGGGAAGCGCAAGATTACGTCTCAGGCAAGCGATTTTCCATTGCATCTCATTTGTTAGTTTTCAGTTTCCACACTCACTTATATTGCTCCATTTAGTGTGAGGGATGCAAAATTAGAAGGGGGAGATGGTCCGAACCTCCTTGAGAAATAAAGTGAAAATTTCCTCCTCTTGTTTGGTTGAACAGAAACTAAAGACGTTTATCATGATTTTGCCATCATACAATTTGACCCCCCCTTGTTTTCCCATTTCCTCCTTCCTTAAGGAAAGCAAAAGGCCCATCCATTTTCCCCCGTTCTACATTTCTCTGCTTCCAACAAGCTGTACTTCTTTTTATTACTCCCTCCGTCCCAAAATAAATGTCCACTTTTCATCTTTTCGTCGTCCCAAAATAAGTGTCTATTTTTGAAAAGTCAAAAAACTTTATTTGGTCAATTTACCAATTTAACCTTCAAACATTAAAGTTGTAAAACATATATACTATAAACTATCACATCACTATGGTGGAATCATGGGTAAAGTGGATATTTCATTCACTAACACTACAATAAAAATCATTCTCTTAAAAATTTGGATTTCCCAAAAGGTACATAATTTGGGACGGAGGAAGCAGTAATTTGTTTGTGAAATGATGACACGGATGGAAAAGAATCGTGGGCTGACTCACACTCGGAAGAAGCTGACCAAATATCCAAGGAAGAAGTACAAGGTATATATCATTGAAAGATTTGATGTACAAGAAATAGAACTCCAATTTGAATAAAGCTGACATATTTTTGTTTGTCATCTCGAATTGTGCAGCTGAAGCACAAGAAAGCAGTGGTGCATCGGAAAGGACAGGTACGGGATATCAGGAGGCTGCATGGTCGTTATAGCGGGGAAGTATTGGGAATTAATGCAGGAGTGTCAGATTCAAGAACTAAGAAGCATTACTACATAATATTTTGGGCGGGAAAGTATCGGGAATTTTCGGGTTTGATTGTTCAAATTTTGACCTAACTATAAATTCTTCTTAGTTGTAGTGGTAATGTATAATAACTTTTGCAGTGAGGGTTGCAAGTAGAAAATATAGCAGTCAGTTTCTGCAAAGTTATTTAAGATTTGAAATTGGCTTATAATGAAATGAAAGATAGGTGGTGTTCACAACATTCTATTTCTGCAAAATGATGGATATCCATGGTATCGAGTAAAATCCTCAAGTGTGATCCATTGAGAATGATCTTAAAAACAAAGAAATTTAATAATAAAAGAAAAACTAAACAAAATTATTTTTCTCTTTTCAATGAGAGAATATTTTTCTTTGCTTTTAACAACCATATGTATATAGTTTTATGAGCCTAAGGCTTCGTTCGAATGAGAGAATTGAAAAAAAAAAAAAAAGAAGGATTTTATGTTTTGTTTGTGAGCGGAAAAAAAAAAAGAAAAAAAAATATTTCTAGGGAAAGCTTATTACGTATTATCCCTCCCAACGAAAATGAGAATAAGATAAATGATATCAAATTAATTGGTGCTTTCATAATATCAAAACTAATCCTGAAATTTTCAAACAATAAAATAAAATTTGAAGGACATTTGGGTCTTATCTTAAGATTTAGATCAAACAACAAAATAAATTTTAAAGGACATTTTGGGTCTTATTTGAAGATCACGAAATAATAGTAAGTTAGTATTAGTTAATACGATTTTTCTCCGGTTCTCTCCTCTACCTTTTTCAAATAAGAATATTATCATTTTGTACAAAATTTTAATGTTCATTTAAATTAGATTAATTGATATTAAATTCATAATATAATACAATTAATAACTAAAACTTATTGAAAAAATAAGTTATATATCAGTTTCTTAATAAATTCATCACTACAAAATTTTACTTCTATTTAACAAAGTAGTATGTATAGATAGAAATATTATAAATTTAGAACTTAAAATGAATGAAATCTAAAAAGTATATCCGTAGTATTATAGTATGTAGTGAGAACATAATAATTCACATAAGTATTAATAGGGTAAATGTTACTAACCTTCTCTGTACTTAGGTCTAATTACACGTGTTACCTCAATATTTATGAAATCTCACTGAATTCCCTTACCTTTAGCTCGGGTGTAATAGTTTGTGATATTTACCCATAGTAATAAATTAATAATAGCATTCAAAAACTTTTTCTGCGAAGTTAATCTAAAGAGAATTGAAAAAAGAAGACACAATTGAGTTGTTTTAGTGAGAGCCCAAGTGTGTGTATGAAAATGGGCTTGTTGGACTAGGACCAGGCCCATGATCATGAGGCTCATGTGATGTGATCCTTTTAGGGCTTGGTTGATGATTATAAAGCATTGACACCAACACGGCGACACGGTAAATTTCAAAAAAGTAGGACACGAGACGCCTTCGACACGTTTATAAAAAAATATTTTTTTTATATATATACATATTATATTGCACAAATACTTCGTTTATCACTTAAACAATGAGAACCAACAGACTTATAAACAAAAATAAATAAATAGGTTAAATGAAATGTCTGACATATTCAAAATTCTTTATTCCACTATCATCCAAGGAATCAAATGCATCTTCCCCAATATCTGACATCTTAGTCTCTTCATAAAAAAAAATTCGATCGAAGACAAAAATTGGAATGTACAAATACCGAATCTTCAGTTCTTTGTGGTGATATCTTGTTCCTCACTATAAAGTGGATAAATGAATAGGTACTCCAATTCCTCTCAAAAGATGAGGAAGAACAAATGTGTTCAAGTATCTTCAAAGTCAAAGATTGGATTAAGGATGTTCAAGTTCTATAAGTGATCCACCAAATTAGCAGCTCCATAAGTCTTCTATCTTTCATGGAATCAACCAACCCACCGAGTGTCCAACACGCAGACACGTGCGTGTCCTTCGTGTGTCCAATTTTAACAAATTCAGGACACGTCATTTTGGCGTGTCGGACACGTATTTTTGGTGTGTCAGCGTGTCCGACATGGACACGTGTGTTTGACACGGGTACGACTACCCTAGACGAAGTGTCCGTGCTTCATAAATTGATGATAATACTCAGATTACTTGTTGAAAATGATACAACAAGGTCAAGCAAAATACAAGACAAAAAAAAACACTTTGAATCCCAGACATTCACATTATATCCATCTATATACAGACACACAGTAGGAAGACTAAAGATATACAAAAAAGATATACAGACACAGAGAAGACTAAAGTAAAGAGAGTAAAGAGAAAATGAAGAACAATGGAAACAAAGCTTAAGAAAACATACACAAAGCAAACTATATTATTTCCGGGTCTCTACCCCAAACATACACACAACTCGTCCTTATATAGGCGAGGAAGATATTAACTAAAGACTAAAATATCCTCATAGGTGGATCAAAATGGCACACAATTACATAAATACCCTGGCTTATGACATCAACCATGACATCAAAACTGAAAAGACAAGAATAGCCTTACCGACAGCCTAAATGGCACAAAATATATCTGTTAAGACAAATATACCCTTGTCGGCTATCATTATTACAAGTTTTCCTCACTACATCACTCCCAACATCACAATTCACACATCATTACATACGTCAGTACTCATATTACCAATCAGGGGGACTTCAATCATCAGTATGTCATTCTTCAAAATTATATCCTGGAGCTTCGTCTGGAATCAGAGGATAAGAACGGAGATGAACTCGATACATTGGATGATTAGGATTCTGAAGATCCCATGAATACTGTTCTTCATGATCTGCAAGTATTTGTATCATTCTTTGACGCCAGTCTTCAAGATAAAAGTCTGAATTTCTCCAATGAGCAGTATCTTGATGGAAGAGATAAGGAGAAATAGACTGTATGGAGAATCTATTATGATGACAGATTTGAGTCCGGAAGAAATTAAAGGGAACAGACAATTCATAGACGATAATATTCTCATGACCAATAAAAAAGGAGACATGAAATTGCTTTTCAATATGAACACCATTATCGGGAGTAGGCAGGAACTGCTTGGAACTCCAAAACACAAACATAGGATTCTGAAATGGATGTCGACGAAACTGGTCTTGCCAGAAAGGAATATCACCAAAAAGTTTTAACCAGGAGCAGAACTTCATTTGATCAGGTGGAAGATGATTGAAGAGACATTGTGCAAGATATTGTAACAATTGGGATTTGTCAAGGATAATCCCAATATGATATAGATCAACAAGGTACCAGAGAAGTAGATAAAGCTCTCGAGAGAAATGAAAATATAAAGAAGGATTGATCTCAAAGTGGGTGAGGAAAGGGTATACAGGATGAAATGGCATAGTTCTGATTGGTCCAGATTCTAATCCATAATGATGAACATAGAGAAATTGGAGAGAATTGACCATGTCACAACTGCGGGCGATTAGGGTTTTTTCTAAAAGAAGAACTTGGAGATGAAAAAGAAACTGCAGGGGTTCAAAACAGGAAATCATGGGAAAATAAATGGGATTAATTTCCTTCTTCAGGCGAGAGAGGAAATCAGGAAGGACGTTGGATTTTCCTTGGATATGGATAGCATCAAAGGACCATTGGGAAAACCAATTTGCCCATCTGAGGAGTTGGGCTCTGGGAGGATGCTTCTGTTTGAATTTCAGCATGTTAGGGAAACTGCTGAGATCAATTTCGATCAAGAAATGATGACCAATGAGATGGAATTCAAATTTCTTAATTCCCCTTTTTATGGCTAGGATTTCCTTGTAGGTTGAGTGGTAGTGAGTTTCTGCAGGAGTGAAGGCACCACTTTTATAGCCACAAATGGATCGAGGCTGGTGAGGAATTTTTTCTAAAAGAACTGCACCCCAATACAAATCAGATGCGTCAGTTTGAAGCACTCTCTTTCTGCTAGAGGGAATTTATAATGGAGGAAGGGTTTGGGAAATAGATTTGAGGTATTTCACGGCATCAGTGCATGGAGAGGACCAAGGTGGAAGGTTCTTTTTGAGCAGGTCAGAGAGGGGTTTTTGGTGGGGAGCAAGATTGGGAATAAACTCAGCCATGTAGTTTACAATGCCAAGGAACTGTTGAATTTGCATTATAGTGAGATTTTCATCTGGAAATTGCAAGAGCTGGGTAGCAATGTGAGGTTGCAAGACATATTGGCCTTTTGAAATTTTCATGCCCAAAAACTCAATTTCTTGTTTAGCCAATATCATTTTCTTTACAGAAAGCATGACCCCAAATTTTAATACAATCTGGTGGAAAGTATGGAAAAGGTTGGTATGAGATTCCATGTTTGGAGAAAAGAGGAGGATATCATCAATGTAGATGAGAGTAGAAGAGAGAATTGGAGCAAATATCTTAATCATGGCTTGTTGAAACAAAGAGGGAGCTGTTTTGAGGACAAAAGGCATGACAGTCCATTGGAAATGATGGTCTGGGATACAAAAACCAGTTTTAGGGCGCTCATCAGGTTGGGTGCCCAATTGCCAAAATCCTGCTTTTAGATCAAACTTTGAAAAAACTTTGGCATTTGGAAGGTTGGCAAACATGACAGCTCTGCGGAGAAGATGAAACTTGATGTCCTGGAGAAAATGGTTCAAGGGCTGATAGTTGATTACCAATCTCAGTTTACCACGAACTTGTTCTGCTTGTTTGTTAACATAAAATGCTTCGCAGGCCCACTGAGAGGTAGTGGGTTCAACAAGTCCTTCGGATTAGAGCTTTTGGAGTTCTTGAATAGCGAGCTGATAGTGATCTGGATTCATCCCATGGTGAGTAGCCTTGGTTGGGTTCAGGTCTTCATTTTTCTTGAAAGGAAGTGAATGAAGAAGTCAGGGTTTTTCCACAAAGGATGGTCACATATGGTGAGAAATTGGGAATGGGAATCATCACATGAGGTTTGGGTTATATTTTCTTGAAGAAAGGTTATGTCATTGGTAATAGGGAAAAGATTGGACTGGGTTGTCCAAGGGAGAAAATAGTTCTTGTATTTCAAGCCTTTAGGTAACCAAGATACATGAGAAATCTTTTGGAGGATATCAAAACCTATGAGAACGTCTTTGTTCGGGAGGTCCGATCCTAAAACTTGATGCTTAATCTTGATACCATGAAACAATTGGAGCAAGATGGGTTTGCTTTTAAGAGTGATAACAAAAATTTCACCATTGGCAGCAGTGAAAGGGAAATAACATGACTGCCAATAAGATCTGGGAATGATGGCTGGATTCATAATAGTGGTAGCAGCACCAGTGTCAAAAAGGCAATGACATAGATCGGGTGAAAGTATTTTTCTGGAAAGACTTTGATCTGGGCAAGTGGTTGTACAAGGAGAGCTGGGGTAATGGAGAACTCGAATGAAAAAATGTTTGAGGGACATTCATCATCGGATGATGAAAACACAGATGAACCATCTAAGTCAGAGGCATCTAAGGAAAAAGTCATAATGGTAGTTGGAGAGGCTTCATCATCAATGGAAAATACTGATTCAAGATCAGCATCATTATCAGCAGGGTGAACTTTAGAGAGAGTTTGGATCATGTTGTTTCGAGCAGTTTTGTTGGGACACTATTTGGCAAAGTGACCTTTTTTCTGCAAATGTAACATCGATCTGACTTTCTGATTCCGCGAACAGATTTTTTGCGAAAGAAACGCCATTTCTTCTTGCAGTGGGATTTAGGAAAAGTGGAAGATTTTCCATGCTTCCATTTTTTGAAATGTTTCTTCTTAGATGGAGAAGATGGACAAGTACATGAATCAGAGCCTTTGCATTTGATGAGTAGATCAACTCGGTCACAAGCTTTGCCAAGTAATCGATCTTGGTCATACAGTGTTTTGAAAAACTTTTGATAATTACAAAGTTTTTCAAGGGATTGGAGCACATGCTGGTATATAACATCAAGAGTGGTGTTGTACAAGGCCATATTCTTGGTTTGGAGCAGCTTAAAGGTTTCGTCACCCAGTGGTTCAGGAAGGGATTTGAGAAAGGATTGCTTTAGATTGACATCATATATGCCACCAAGAATATAAAATCTTTGGGACATGCGGAGAAAATGAGATTAAAGGTCTTTGCGTTTAAAAGAGCAACAACGCATGCTAAAGAATTATTCTCGGGCTGCACTGAGAATTCCGTCAGTAGAACCAAGGAATTCATTGTGAATGGCCTTAATGAAGGCATTAATGGAAGGAGCTTGGACTAACTGAAGTTGTCGGTATTCACCCATAATAACATACCATTGTCGAAGGCGGCCAAGGAATTTGGACACATAACGGGTTAAGACTGTTCGAAGAGCAGCATTAGGGCTTATCATTTCAGCAGAACACCAGACATGAATTTCATAAAACTTGTCAAGTCATTTGTTCCTAGGAAGGTCATCAATGGAGAAACCATGACCTCCGGTGGAAGTATGGAAAGGTGACTGAGGAGCTTGAGGAGGATGAATAGGATCTTCAACATGATCCTCAACTTCATCAATGATTGGGTCATCTGGTGGTGGAGGAGGATCAGCCATATAGAGGAAAGGGAAAGGACCAGGAGTATCAGAGTCAGAGGTAGCACAAGAATCAGGAACAGTTTTGGGATGATCTGCTAGTTTGAACAACATGTCGCTGATTGGATTCTTGGGAAAGGGAATCTCTGAATTGAGCATAAACTGGGAAGGTGCTGGTGTTTTGCCTTTGGGTTCTGATTTAGGATTAATGTTAAAAGAGATAGAGGGTGAAGTGGAGGATGGACGAGCTGGGGTTGAAACATGAGGTGGTGGCTTGGTAGGAGGAATTGAAATGATAGGAGATGATCGAAACAGGCTATGTTGTCCAGTTGGAGCAATGTATAATGGTTGGGACATTGGTTGAGGTGTATATGATGGGAAAAATGGTGAGGTATAAGAGGAACCAAACAAATCTGGAGGGTGTAGGTGTTGGTGAAGCTGTTAGGCTTGCAAAGACTATAGCTGATTTTTAAGGTTCTTCATTTCGGCATCTTTGGTGACAAAAGCTGAAGTAAACGCTTGGTTGGTGTATGCCATTTGGAGGAGCTTAGCATGGAGTCCCTGAATTTTTTGTTGCAAATCATGGATTAAAAGTTCTAACGAAGTGAGTTTTCTTTGCACAGAATTTTCTAGAGACTGTTGGGATCTGGAAATTCCTTGCAAAATCTTGTTTTGTGCCAAATCATTGGCAGATTGCCAATTTAAGGCAGCTTCAGCAACGACAACAGAGTTGGAAGTCCCATCTGGTTGAATGACTGTGGAATCAGGAACTTTATGCTGATGAGTAGTTTGTTCCTTGTCATCATGGTAGGCTAAAGGAGGAAAATCATCTTCGATCCAAGAGGAGGTGGTAGAAAACATGTAGCATGGGAGAGGTTATGGTTGTACTGGTGGAGGAACCTGTCTTGGAGCACAGGGTTTGTAAGGTGGCTTGCAAACTTGGGGAGAAGGTTTTGGTTGAGGCTTCTTTGGTTGTTTTCCATATTCAACATAGTAGTCCAATTTTCCATTAGGTTCACCAAGTAATCCTACAGTGGGATCACCATCTTCATATCGTTTCTAAAGACGATATTGGGAAGATTTTTTTTTTCTCTTTAAGGGTTCTTCATCATCTGTATCCCGGGAACATTCATCACAATCACAGGCATAAAAAAACTTGTGCCAGTGAGTGGATCTTGGAAGTAATAGATTGGATCACCAGAGGACTGGAATCGGCTGATAGGAATTTAATTCCTAAGATCAGAGTAGCACATCATGTTGATCTCAGGTAACTTGGAAGAGAAAATAGGCAAGGTAGTGGAAGAATTTCCTGGCTTGGGAAAAGTAATGGAAACATTGCCATCGGCCTGAGTGATGCAAGTAGGGTTGTTGGAATGAAGAGGTTTAGGCTGCTGGTGCATCTTTTCATATGAGGTAACCCAAGAGTTGGGGAGGAGCTGGTACAATTCAGTCTTGGACAGTTGTTTAGGTATGTGGGTACAAGTAGCTTGGTGTTGGGTGTTTATGTCTAGCAGGAGAGCCTTTTGAGAGACATTGGCAGGAAGGCATATATCCATTGCATGATTTTGCAATCTATAGGCCATCTGGTAACGGAGAGTGGCTGCATAGGTGGTAGGAACGGTGAAGGCACCGTTGATTTGGATCTGGATCTGGAGAGCATTGAGGAGATGTGGATATTTCAAGGGCATGTTAAAATTGGGGGAAAAGGTAAAAACTACCGTTCCCGCATTTAACGTTGTTTGAACAGTGGCTATACATGCATGTTGGTATTGTTGGAACCGAGTATCCAGGAGAGCAATCCTGGAAGTAACAGGAAGACCTTTGCGTCCATGGAAAGAAAGGGCAATACGAACAACACCAAAATGAAGGTGAGTATAACCTTTCTGTTGCCATTGGCGTGGCAATTCTGGGGGCAACTCTGAAGGGAAGAGTTGTTCTGCATCTGTGGCTGGGACAAAACATTGATCAAACCGGAAGGCTTGAACATACTCGAGAACTGAGCTAGGGTGAGGTGTATGAAAGAGCTTGGTGATTTTATTCACGGCAATGGGTGGTTTGACAAAAACGGTGTAAGGGTTGACGAGTGGTAGATCTGTAACTGGAATTTTGCTAGATTCATCAAGGTACTCATATTCATACAAATACTCAACTTTTGATGAAGAAGATGGAAGAAGAGATCTAGAAGAAGAAGAGCGAAAGGAAGAACGAGGACTTGAGCTAGGACTAGAAGATCTAGACATAGACATAGTGAGAGAAATCTGGGATCATCAGATAATCATACATACAAAACTAAATTCTCATTATCGTTAAGTGTGATCATTAATTCTAAAACCGAAGTGGTCTAGGCAGAGCGGGATCTATGGATTCGTCTTACACTGTAACGCGCTTCCTTCAGAGATTAAGAGATAAACATATATCAATTCTGATTTGTGAGGAAGATAATCCGAGATAAACACCTGTTCTCCGGCCAACACACTCAAGGGACTTTATCCTCAAAAACAGAAAGTATATGCAATATTCAATTAATCAAGTTTTTCACAAAGAAAAAGCTTTGAAAAAGCTGTGAAGTGTGAATTTGATCTTAAATCTATTTGAAATCATTAGTTGTTGAAAATGATACAACAAAATCAAGCAAAATAAGACATTTTTTTGGTGGAATAGTAGCCATAAAGCTTCAAGTCAAAATATAATACCATCACCTATTCACAACGGTACAAATCTTCTATCATAACCTTCACCCATTAATTTTTTATATTTTTTTAAAAATTTAGACCTTCTTGAAAGCCTCACATATATTTGTATTTATACAAATTTTTCATGAAGATACAAAGGGACCAAACTCCTACGGTCCTACTTATCATGAAAATAATAATAACAAAAAACTAAAAATAAATGTCCTCTTGGAGACTTGGTAGTACATTAGGACCTGATATGGAATGCATGTTCCTTAGATAACATGGTTATTAATGAAGTCCCTAATTAACATATTGAATCCAATATAATTATTACATTAAAAAATACCAAATAAATATTCTCTAGTAAATAACTCAACCCAACCCATAATCCAATTTTTTTTTCTCAAAAAGTTATGAGGCCCAAGTAATACCGATCTGATCTGATAATCCCAAAGATTTTTGCTTTCTTAATTTATATCCGATTTCTTTGATATTCGGATCTCCGATCCGATTATGAAATTTTTTAAAAATAAAATCAATAAATAATATTTAATTTTTATTATTGTTTTATGAATATTAAAAATCAAATTATCTATTTATACTTATAATGCATGTCCATGACAAATATGAAAATCAAATAACAAACAAAAATTTAGAAAATAATTATAGATACGAACTACCATATACTACTAATAATATAATTATATATATTAAGTATATCATATTTACTACTCAACATTTATATATTAATAAATGATATTTACATATCAATAAATAATATATAAATTTAAAGTATAAATACTGAAACACTGAAATTATTTACACTTTTAATAGTAACATATATAGTTAATCAATCATTATTAATAGGGTAAAGGGCAAGAACTCCCCTCCCCCAATGTATTCCCTATAGTGCATAATATTAATAAACAATTTTATTAATTACACTTTCAGCCCTTTTATTTTATTAATTACACTTTCACCCCTTATTACAAAATATATATATTACGAAAATTACAATTTGATTTTTTTATAAAATTCTAAATAAACCTATAAAATTCGAAACAAACATATAAAATTCGAATATATATATAATTCGTAAAAAATATATTAAATTTGAAAAAACATATAAAATTCAAAAAATATATAAAATTTGAAACAATATATAAAATTCGAAAGAAACATATAAAATTTGAAAAAACATATAAAATCTGTAAACAATATATAAAA
Source organism: Cornus suecica (assembly GCA_963922005.1). Classification (NCBI taxonomy): domain Eukaryota; kingdom Viridiplantae; phylum Streptophyta; class Magnoliopsida; order Cornales; family Cornaceae; genus Cornus; species Cornus suecica. The sequence goes on along the minus strand of OY998248.1, from coordinate 4,160,691 downwards.
TTCAAATATATATATAAAAAGTGTGACTGAAGTTTAAGTAGAAAAGCCTTAGAGTCATTAGTCACGGTAACGGATCCTCTCCAGATCTCTTTCTCTCTCAACCACTTACCTCTCTCCATCACTATCACTTTTCCTCTCTAAAAATAAATAAAAAATAAAAAATATATAAATAATATTTTAATCAAAATTATATAAAATAAAAATCAAAATTAAAAAATTAATCGATTAACTATATCGATTAAAGGGTCCTTTGGTACCCAAATCTAGGTTCCTTAAAAATGAGAATCGAAACCGAACCGTTAATTTTTATTCAAATATTAATATATTCATAGTGCAATTCGCTTTCGATTCCGACCAAAACCGGAATCGAATCGATACTTTTGGTTCTTTCAAAATGACAACAGGAACTGAACCGTTAATTTTGATTCAAATATTAATATATTTAATTCTGATTAAAATATTTTAATAAAGTATCGGCTCAATTTCGATTAAAATATTTTAATAAAGTATCGATTCAATTCCGATTTCGGTCACCATCGTGGGGCATGTGTTGCCATCGTGGCCCTTGAAATAGCTTTGCAGAGAGCTTGAAAGGATCTGTTACCTTGGTTAATGACTCTGAGGCTTGTCCACTTAAACTTCAGTCACACTTATATATATATATATATATATTTGAATTTTATATATATTTTAGAATTTTATATGTTTTTCGAATTTTAGATATTGTTTACGAATTTTATATATTTGTTTCGAATTTTATATGTTTTTTTTAATTTTATATATTGTTTCAAATTTTATATATTTTTCGAATTTTATATGTTTGTTTCGAATTTTATATGTTTATTTCAAATTTTATTAAAAAAAATCAAATTGTAATTTTCGTAATATGTATATTTTGTAATAAAGGGTGGAAGTGTAATTAGTAAAATATGAGGGGATGGAAGTGTATTTTCATATTATAGTTATGGGGTAAAGTAGACCTGTTAATGGATCGGATTCGGATCGGATCAGTTAAATCCAAATCCAATTTGTTAAGAAATCGGATTATCGGATTCGGATCCTAATCGGGTTATCGGATTTTATTTTCAATCCATATCCGGTTAATATCGAATTCGGATCGGATTCGGATCATAATCGGATTATTGATAAGGATGACAAAAACTCCCGATCTGCGATCTGAATCCGATAATTCGACGGATTTTTACTTAGTTAATTCATATTTGAATTTCTTCATTATAGAATATTTGATTCGAATATCTAATTACAAAAATACAAAAATCAATAAATACTGAAACACTAAATTATTCACACTTTTAATAATTGTATTTATGATCAATCATTATTAATAAATAATAAAATAATTAACAACTAACATTTATATATATGTACAGTATTAAATATATACACATAAAAATATCAAATATATATTTATATATATATATATATATAAATATATTTTATATCGGATCGGGTTATTATCGGATCGGATGACATAAATCCAAATCCAATTTGTTAAGAAATCGGATTATCGGATTCGGATTCTAATCGGATTATCGGATTTTATTTTCAATCCATATCCGGCTAATCGGATCAGATTTGGATCGAATTCGGATCAAAATCCGATCCATTGACAGGTCTAGGGTAAAGTCCATGCTTTAAATAATTTGGGTGAAGGTTTTTAGATTAGGGGAGTTTCTTGCAAAAGCTCAATAGTTTAAGGGTTTCTTGCCCTTTACCCTTATTAATAAATAATAAAATAATTAATATTTATATATACGAATAGTACTAAATATATATATATGTCAAATTTATATTGATATATATATATCAATATAAAATAGGATACCTAGTATATATATATCATTAAACTATTTGCATTAGACTGTATATATCAAATTTATATTGATATACATATATATATATTATATAATTCGGATCGGCATATTAACATAAATTCAAATCTAATTTATTAAAAATTAGATTATCTAATTCAAATTATAATCGGATTATCAAATTTTATTTTAAATTCATATTCAGCAAAATCCGATCCATCGACAATCATAGGCCCAAATAACTCATTACAAAAAAGGATAAAGTTCATTAAACCCCCTGGACTATTTTCTCTCTTTCAACTAACCCCTTGAACTACACTTTTTACAAAAAAAACTCCCTAAACTATCCCAACTTTTACAATTCATTCCATTCCGTTATAACACCGTTAGTTAAATTAGGATAATTTGCACTCAGATCCCCGGGGTTTCGGTCAATTGCACTTGCCCCCTGAAATTTCATTTTCCTTGCAATGACACTCCCTAAAGGGGAGAAATGACCGGAATGCCCTTGTGTTGTCTCCCTTATTTCATGAGACAAATATTTAGGTGGTGAAATTACCTCCATGCCCCAAGATGAAAACCCTATAATGTATATATATCTATAACAACTATTCTAAAATGTGAGGGGTTGAGAATATTTTCAAACATTTTCTTCAAAATAAATATTAATGAATTAATATGTATTAGTTGAAGTGCAACTCTAAGGAGTATGTCAAAATGATATAGAGTAAAAGAAAATGGGTTGGAAATATTTCAATACTTTTTAAAAATAATAATAATTAATTAACGTGCATTACTTAGTGTAACTCTAATGAATATTTCAAAAGATATAGAGTAAAGATATACGACAAGGGGTTATAAATATTTTTGGTGTGTTTTAAAATATTACTCGCAAGTGAACAAATCAATTGTAGTTTAGGTTATGCAAGAACGAGGTCGAACCCAAGGGAATGCTTTAAAGAGAACTTAATTAAACTCAAATTAATCTAAAACTAACCTAGTTTCTCAAAGTTTGTTTGTTGAAGTGATTTTTATACTAAACATGCAATATCGAAATACAAATAATTAAAGCGAGAATAATAGGGAAAAAATACTAAGGTATCGGAATCCACCACCACTAATCCATAAACTTCTAATTATTCCTTTATCAATTCCAATTTTAGAGTAGTAATTTAGAAATCAATCTTATTACTTCCTCAAGATTTAACAATAACGCACTAATGAAATATATTTTCAAGAAATAGATTTTCATTCGCTTTAAAGTGTAAAATTCTAAGCATCTTATGTATGCAATTTAATGGATCACATAAAATCAAAGATTTTTACTTAAAAACTCATCAAATCCAAACTTGATTAATTGTGATAAGGATTCTTAACTACTATAAATACATGATATTTATAGTGAAAGGAATTTAAAACAATTAATACTATGAAGCGAAAATCATAAGCATTTAAACCATACACATGAAAATTGATAAAAGACTAAAAGGAATTTATTTCATAAATGGTGGTTTCATCCTCAAACTTAGTTGAGGATTTAGTTACACATGCTTAAAAAGAAAATAACAAAGTAAGAATAATAAAACCCGGAATTGAAGATAAATTCTTCTCCTCTTTGGTGTCCTTCTTGCTCTCCTTCTTCTTCTTCTTCTTCCTCCTCTTCTTCAAGATGTATCTGTAGGGGTTCGCAAGATTTAGGTGATGTGAAGATAGTTTCCACACAAGTTCGTTAGCCAAAGTAACAGTATTGATGTTTTTATTATTTTTGACTTGCTTTACAGAGAAATGGAGGAAAAGATAACAAATACAAGTAATTGATAAGTACTTTCTCTCTCTCTCTAGGATCTTCTCTCTCATGGTCTTTGAAAAAAGTCCCCCTCAAGTGAGCCCTCGCACCTCTATTTATAGACGTAAGTGTTCAGTAATCCTCGCGGTTTGTATTGCCACATCATCACCTGTCTTGCGACATGGTTCCTTCGTCCTCGCGGATTCAATTGCCACGTCAGCACCTGTCTCGCGATATGGTCCCTGCGTACTTAATCCGTGATATAAATACATTGCACAGTATTATTTCACGCCCTTGTCCATACGAAACGGATTCGCGGACTTGATGCGCGGATATTACTGCGCACCATAAATACCTTGCACAATATCATCCGCGAAACGAATTCGCGGAGCATAATGTGCGCCATGTCCTGTGATCCGCGCCTGTTGCATCTCGGATCTGATTTATCCTTAGCCAAGGATGTCGTTATAGCTTTGCTGGGTTATGACCAATCATGCATGCCTTGGTCACGTCCCTGAATATTATCGGCCTCCCTAAGGTACTTTTGCTTAGGATGGTGTAAATAAGGTCGCGACCCGCTATTTACTCATCCCAAGCATTTCCCCTAGATTCCGAATAGTACTCCATACGCGAGCAACATATAGGGCTATGAATTTCTGATGCGAGCTATAAAACACACCAGCCCCTCATACCTCCCTCTGTATAATGCAAGCTCTCGCGTAAAACCATATTTGGGCTATTTCCCCAAGTAATCAATTATTTGGGCCAATTTCCCAAATAATCTTTTACTTGGGCCGGTTTCCCCAAATATATCAATCCTGGGCCATATCCCAGATAATTTAATCTTTGGGCCATTATCCCAACGAGTCATTTTGCCGTTATGTTATATCGCGAATCTTCCCTCTTTACATTTTTCCCCGTTGCACTTTTGATACTTGATCAAGTATTAAAGTGCAATAACTTGTGGCTTCGCGATTCAAATCTTTGTTTTCAAGGCCGCTTTTCCCCGTGCCACTTTTGCCCTTTTTCCTGCGGATGAAACTTATCTCCCATGTTTCGTTTTTACTGATCCGCGAACATTCCTTCTTCATTTTTTTTTGTTTTTCAATGGCTTTTATGCATGTGCTTATTTTGTTTTTCCCCATATCCTTCTTATTTTTCATAAACTCTTTTTATCCTTTGATCCGCGAGTTTTGAATTTGCGGCAACCTTGGCGTCGGTTCGGTTTCCGCGGTCATTAATGGCACCCTCTAGGTTTCCGGGCCCCTTCCCTATATAAGTCTCCCTTGTCCATTTCATTTCACTTTTTCCTCTTGCTTCTAGCTTTTCTGTTTTTCTGCTTCCTAATCTCCTTTGTATTATTCTTACCTTTACCATTTTATTTTCAAACCCCCATTTCCTTCGCGGTTCTAGTCTTTAAACCCTTACTCCCCTATTTTCAATGGCCAAGTCCTCAACCCCCAAACTCTTAGTCCCTTCATCTGGGACTGTCCCATCTATTCCTCAACCAACAGAATGGAGAAAGGCTCCGTTTTTCGAAGTTTCCCATGATCATTTCTGGAGTTCCATTGAAAACCTTCCTCATGCGGGGGATATTACAGATGAACCCATGCTTATTCATTCTGACGGCGAAGCCCCCTTAGCCAATATCCCACCTTCCTCACTTCTTCGCCTCCTCATTGAAAGAGGTGATGTCCCATATTCCTTTATAGAATATGAAGGGCACTTGTCACCTATTACCCACTGGAGGATGTGGTCCAGCCACATACTCAACCAGGATAAGCACCGCGAGACTCTTAGACAGGCAGGTTTACTTGAGTCCATAGAACTCTTTTCGGACTTGTCTGTTCGTCGAGACGCGGATGCACTCAATCTATTGGTGTCGCGATGGAGCTCCTTCTCGCATACCTTTGTAACCTCTTAGGGGGAGTTTACCCCGACCCTAGAAGACGTGTACGTGCTGTTCCGACTCCCAATTTTTGACTCGCGACCCCTTGATGCCCCAACTTTCAGTGAGGCAGACCAGGTGATTCACTCTCACCTCCAGTCTTGCGCTACTTATGCCGTGAAGAGAGGTATCCGCTTTAAAGATGGTGTAATACTTGACGAGGCACCTTTTATAAAAAGTGCGAAGTTAAAGTACTCAAGCTGGTGCCATCACTTCTTCAGGGAGTATGAACCAAAGATGCCTCTCCTTCGCGGTCAAGACCGCGAATCGGTGCCCGGCCTAGAATTCAACGGTGACTTTGAGCTAGCTGGCTTTTTAGCTTATTGGTTGGACCGTTATATTTTCCAGGGACGTCCTGAAGATGGACCCAATAAACTGGTGTTTTTGATGGCTTCTATAGCCTCGCGGGGCATCAGGCTTCCCTTAGCCCCCCTATTCCTGGGTACCCTTTATTCCCAGTTGGACACTCTGTCCAATGATTTTCTAAGGTCAGTTGGTAGATATGACATAAGCACCCATGTCCCCTACCTTTTCCTTATGCTCTTCATTTTTGAAAGATTCCCAAAATATGCCCCCAAACCCCTTAGGGCCTATTTGGTTGGGGTGTTTTTGTGTTTGTTTATGTGTTTTGTGTTTATAAACTTGTTTGGTTAGTGTTTTTGGGATATGTGTGTTTAAAAACACTTTTTCACTTTAGGCAACTTTTAGGCATATGAGAATAAACATGAATTTGGTGTTTATTGGGGTGTTTATCACTTACACTTTTTTCACTTTATAATATATTTTATTATTTTATTATTTATATTATTAAATTATTATTTATTAATTTATAAATATATTCTATTTATTTATTATTATTTCATTATTTAATTCATTTTATTTATAAATTATCTATTCATTTTTAATTATTTAAAAATATATTTTATTAATTTAATATTAATTTATTATTATTATACTCATTTTTTATTATTATTATGAAGTATTTATTTGTTATTATATTTATTTATTATTATATTTATTTATTATTTTTTATTATTATTTATTTCATTTTGTTTATTATTTATTATTTAGTCCATTTTTTATTATTATATTTATTTATTATTATTTTATTCATTTATTATTATTATTATATTATATTATATTTATTATTTATATTATTAAATTAGTATTTATTAATTTATATATTAATTTATAAATATATTTTATTTATTTATTTATTATTATTTCATTATTTAATTCATTTTATTTATAAATTATTTATTCATTTTTAATTATTTAAAAACATATTCTATTATTTATTATTTTAATATTTATTTATTATTATTATACTCATTTTTAATTATTATTATGAAGTATTTATTTGTTATTATATTTACTTATTATTTATTATTATATTTATTTTTTATTTTTTATTATTATTTATTTCATTTTGTTTATTATTTATTATTTTTATTATATGTTTAAATTTGTTTTATGTAATTTATTATTTATTTTATTAATTTATTATTATTATTTATTATTTAGTCCATTTTTTATTATTATTGTATTCATTTTTTATTATTATTATATTATATTTTATTTATTATTTATATTATTAATTTTTAATTATTGATTTTTAATTTTTCAATTTCAACCCAAAAAACATCTCTACCAAACATACTTTGTTTTTGGATGAATAAACAAAAAAACAAAAAACGTGTTTTTTGTTTATTTCAACACAAACACAAACACAAACACAGCTCTACCAAACAGGCCCTTAGCTTTTCATCCTCAAACATTGACACCCATAGTCCCAGATCGCGAGCTGCTCGTTGGTCAGGCCTTCTTTCCACTAAGCGACTTGAAGATTTCATTGACTTAAGTCGTAATTTATTTTGGAGACCTTACACAATGCCTTTAGATGGTATTTATTTTCCTTCTTTCTATCCTATGGAGGAGCAGACCGCTTATAGTTATCAACACCATGAAGAGCTTATCTTTGTTGTTTTTTCCTTTGGTTGTTGTTTGCCTATTTTTGATGATTCCTTCTCGCGGACCACACCTTATAATCCTTCGCGGGTGGCCCGTCAACTGGGTTTTGAGCAGGCAGTTCCAGTCTATGTTACTCCTCCCTCAGGCGATTCCCCTGACAGTTATGATGCGGCCTTAGTGAGGTACCGCGAGGAGTATGAGAAAAAACACGAAGAGTTCTCCTTTGCCATTTTTATTCCCACGAGATCTCGAGAAGGTTGCCGAACCGCGACATATATTAATTTTTGGCTTCAAGTGACAACGGACTTTCAAACTTTTATGATGGGTCCTCCTAGACCAATTGCTCCTGTAAAAGCATTCATGGGAGACTCATCCTTGAAATTACACAAGCCTCATGGCTCCCGCGGATTTTATAGCAGGCTTTCTCTCCCAGTTTCTGACGATCATGAGGGCCCAAGCACTTCAAATCTGGTCACTAAGAAAAAGAGAAATTCTGAAAGAAAGAAAAGGTAAATCCAAAGTTCCTCCTGCGCCTCAACGAAAACGTTCTGAGCGTGTCGAAGTTCCAACTGTCATTCCTGCTCACGAAGAACCTATTTCCAAACGCTTGGTAATGAAGTTTATAACTTTATACCTTATTCATACTTTCAGTCACTGTTATCAACTGTTTTTTTTAACCAGTTTGTTTGTTTTTCAGAGATCGGCGAGATCAGCTATCACATCACCCTCGCGACCTTCTCCCTCAATAGCAGTTAACTCTACGGGTGACTCCCTAGACTATGTTCCTTTGTCTCAGCAGAGAAGAGAGCACAGAGCCTAGATTTTAGAACCTGCTGCTACTCATACTTCAGAAGATGATGAGGTAGATACTATCGACTTTGATTCGCAAAAGGTCGAATCCTTTTGCTTTGATCTCCTCTCCTGACAGATTTGGAGTTGAACATCCTGCTTTTCAGTCACATCAAGCTGGGGATGAAACTGCAGCCTTAATTCAAGGTGAGGCTGAATCATCCTCTCCGCGAGTGGAAGAGTTACGTCACTTGGAAACATCCTCTCCGCGAGTTAGAGAATCTTCTCCGCGAGCAAAAGCTAACTCTTTGCTTGATACAATTGCAAAAGCTGTGGAGGATATTCAAGCTTCAGATCCTTTATTCTCATGTACTAACTTGTTAAATTCTCCTTTTCCTTTTATCTTCTTGCGCTTGCGTTATACTTAGTGTTTATTTACCATTTTCAGCTCGCGAGACTGGAGCGGATGCAAATAAGGAAACTGAGCATTCTGTTGACGATTCTGATCGTGAGGTATCTGATATACTCTCAGATTTCCCTGATCAAGGAAAAGAGAATGCACCGCTAATATCTAAAGTCGCGAGGAATATTCTGCTCTCCGATTCAGATGATGGGGATGATCTTCCTATTTCTTCCATCATCCGTAAGGATGTTCATCCATCCAACGTGAATTCATCCCCCCTTGATCAATCCACGGTCCTGACAAATCTTGATGCCGCGGCTCAAAATGAAACTGTAAATATTCTGGAGATACCTGAAGCAAATGATACCCTTCCTGTTTCAGAAGTAGATGTTGCAGCAGCGGTTGTCCCAGAAGCCTCTGGTTCTGATACAGATGCTCGGCATATGGAACCTATTATTTGTGATATTACTGCTGAGCTTGCTGCTACTTTGCAGGATGGGTCCCAAATTCAAAGATCACTTTTCGGGGGTCCTGAAGCTGATATGGAGACTATTACAGAATCTTCTCTTGGCGCGAATCATACTGAGACCGCAAATGATGGTAATCTTTATATAATTTTCATCTGCGAATACAATTCTCCATGTAATATTGACTTATTAATAATTCCATCTTTTTCTGCAGGTAAGTCAAATAAGAGTCCTGAATCATTATTTCCTGATTCTGCATTTGAGGATCCTGTAACTCTTCTCAACGAATTCCCCTCACCTCTAAACACTTTACAAAACCTGACATTTCCTAACTCTGATTCCTTTTTTCTTCCTATTCACCCTCAGCAGACACATAACCGGCCTTCCTCATCCGTACAACAGATCTAACCTCATCCTTCACAAACACATACATCCGTTCCTACTACCTTATCCTCGCCACAAACCCAACCTCATCCTTCACAAACACATACATCCATTCTTACTACCTCATCCTTGCCACAAACCCAACCTCATCATCCCCCTCCCCAAGCCATTCCCGCGCCTTTGGCTCTAAACTCTCAGCAAGATCAAGTCTACTGGCGCAACTTTTTATGTTATTCAGGTAATATGGCCATTCTGGATCGTGTCTACAGTAACCATCTAGAGATATTTGCTACCATGGAGCTCTAGGATCCCCTTATCCAGCCTACATTTCTGTATATTATTGCAGATACTTTCACTTCCCTGACAACTACTTGCATCCGCGACCTTACCTCTACCACTTTGCCACTTTGTTGCGCCCGTATCAAGGATTGGAAGAATATGAAAATGAATGTTGCTTGGTGGGAGGTTCATCTTGAGAAGGTTGAGCGCCTATATGTAAAACACTGTGCTGAGGTCAAAGCTCTTACTGAGTATCAAACCAGTATGACAAGAGTGGAAGAAGTCCGTGCTTTATTTGCAGTTACAGAGCAAGATGCCCTTAGGCTTAAGGATTCCACGAAACATTCCATGCGTTCTCGCGAGTTACAAGAGGAACATGAAAATCTCCACATCTCTTCTCCTGTTAGCCACGATTTGTACTAGCAGCGATTTTGTACTAGTAATGATATGTATTACATATATATATATATATATATTTATTTATGTACTCAATACATTTTCATATATGCAATTTTGTATACATTGTGATGATGTTATATATATATATTTTTTTATCATCATTCGCCTCTTGTATTTAAGATTGGTACAACTTGATCCATTTTACATTAAGAGGTCCGGCACTCTCGCGGGTGATTTCATGCTCCATTCTGTAGTACCCACTGCTTCCTTCATTTGTAATCACATACGGACCTTCCCATTTGGCTTCAAATTTTCTCACCCTTTGTCTTCTCATAATTGTTGGCACTACTTTCAACACTCTGTCTCCCACTTTAAACCACCTGTACCGTACTTTTTTGTTGTAACTCTTTGCTTGTTTCTTATTGTACTCTTTCTGATTTGTAAAGGCTTCGGCCCTTGTTTCATCCAATCCCTCTATCTCCAATAGCCTGTCTTCCAAACTACTTTTGCATGTCAACCTTTTAGCAGCCATTTCTATCTCCGTCGGTAGCACAACTTTTGCTCCATAGACTAATGTATAAGGGGTCATGCTTGTCGCACTCCGATATACGGTTCGATGTGCCCACAGTGCTATTGGGAGCTCTTCCGCCCACTTCTTTTGGTTATCATGCACCAACCTGGACAAGATACGAATTAACGCTTTATTAGAGGCTTCAGCCTGTCCATTTCCTTTTGGATAGTAAGGCATGGACTTGTGATGAATGACTGAGTATCTCCCCAACAAATCCGCGACCTTACTATTGACAAAAGGAGTCCCGTTATCTGATAATATCACCTTTGGTATCCCAAATCGGCAAATGATATTTTCCTTTATGAATCGAACCACAATATCTGCTGTCGTCCATCGCAGCGGGATAGCTTCTACTGTAACGTCCGGTATTTTTACAGGTTAATTTAAAATTTTTATTTAAACAATTATGTGCTTATGTGCTTAATGTGTTTAATTGTTTTAGCATGCCTTACATGTTTTACGTGTTATAAAAATTGTACGTAGCATGTTGAATTTTCATTTTGAATTTAATGAAAATTATTGAGAACGATTTCGAGAAAGAAATGACCGAGGGGTAAATGAGTAATTTCACATTTGGGACACTTAGTGGGAAGTGTAGAGATTTTGGGTGAGAATTAGAGCATGAGTGGCGTTTTGGTAATTAGAGAGGATGACAAGGGGTAAAGGGGTATTTAAGAGTCTTGATGGCACTCTTGTAATTAACCCTAACTTTGGATGGATTTGGTCATTTCCACATTTCATGTGTTGTCTAATTCCTAGCCCTTGATCTCATTCTCCCATCTTTGTTTTAGACCCTTGGATTATAAGGCCTTGTTTGGTTGTCACTTAAATGGAATAATCCATTATTGTTGGTCATCCACTTGGCATGACTTTTTCTCAACCATTGGATGATTATTTGATTTCCATCTTTATTCTAAGCTCTTGGATGATAAGGCCCCGTTTGACAAATTAATGAGTTTTGTGAGTTGTGTCATAAGTCTTCCACTTGGCAAGACTCATTTCTAGCCCTTGGATTCATTTCCTTTTTCCTAGCTTCATTTTGAACCCTTGGATTTGAGAAGGGTTAGTGGAGAATCTCTACACTTATGAGTTTCTCTCATTTGCAAGACATTCTCTCATTCACACAAAAATCTTTATCTTCTCCCATAAGGTTCTTGCTAAGTTCTCCCTCACTTCACTCCTTCTTCTTCAAGTTGTCAAATTCTCTCTTCCTTGTGATGAGAATTTGAGAAAGGTTTGTGCATGAAAGTGGATGTTGGTGCTCCAAGCTTTCTTTTGAGCCAAATCTTGGTAAGTAATTTCTACTCCTTTGGAATTTCTAGTATCAAACCCTAGTTTCTTTTATTGAATTCTTGTCTTCAATTTTTGATTTATGGAGTTGTCTATCTATAGCTCTTGCTTGAGACTCCATTGAAGCTTAGCTATCGGTTGGGTAGAGCTTAGTGTTGGCTTTGGAATAGGTTAGGTGGATTCGAATCACTCTTGGAGACCTTGTTTGTTCTTGGTGCTCTTGCTTAGAATTGAGGTAGGGGAAAAACGATTTGTCTTTGTTTTTGTATGAGGGTGTGTGCGTCTATGTGTATATATGCCGTATATATATATACAAGTTGGTCTTGATAGCTTAGACTATGATTTAGGCCCTTGAGAACATGATTTTGTGATATAAATTCATGTTGTGGTTTATTTCTTACTAAATATGAAATTGTAAGTATTGTGATGATGGTGGTGTAACATATGGCCTAATAAAAGAGCATGTTGAGAAATGTTACTATAAATGTGAACTTGCTTATTAATTGTGAAATGATGAGCCTTGTAATAATTTGGATCCAATATAATGTTATTTGATAGAAGCATGTATTGAGATAGCATGTGGTTATGATTGAGAACCTTCATGCATTTTGGGGTACATCATGTAGTGTCAAAACATGGGTGTACGTTTATTCGTGTTGTCCACGAGTCTTTGGATTATGAAGTCGCAACCGGGTTGTGCATATGAAGTCACAACCGTGTTGTGCGTATGAAGTCACAACCGTGTTGTGCATTTGAAGTCGCAACAGGGTTGTGCATATGAAGTCGCAACGGGGTTACGCATATGAAGTCGCAACGGGGTTGTGCATCTGTTTCCGGATTTCAATGTCGTAACTGGGTTGTGCATTGAGTTTCACGGGTTAAGAAGGTGTACCATGGGTTGAGTCACATTGCACTCATATGTCATATATGTAATTGTGATAATCTTGTCAAGGCATGCGATAATTTTGAATAATTATGATGTGAGCATGTTGGGGGACTTGTTTGTGGGGTTTGAAGGGGTTCCGGATTGGCGTGAGAGCCATGTGGGACAAGAGACCGACCTAGGTTTAGTGGCATGAACCTTGGTTGGGTTGAACCACTCGGACTACCGAGATGGAGGCAATGACGCTTCCTCTACTGGGCTAGTGAGCTCACCTCACGCCTTATATATTTTTCAGGTGATGATCCCGTTGGGAGAGTTCCGTGGACGTGCGGATGTATGTCCGCCCTTTTGTGCATGGGAGACGGACCACACTTTTATTTTTGTTGGGCGTTAGGCCGATAAATATGTTCCTTTTTCATATGTAAACCAAACTTGTAAGACTATATTATTTTGATCCGGCTAGCATGTTAGCCGAGGTGGTATGGTCCATGTATATCCCTTGGAGCGCTATGCGCGGGGATTGTATTCTTTTGGTGCACTTCGGTGCCGGATTGTGTATTTTGAACAACTACAACATATTTGGCCTTTGAGCGTTTAAATGTCACTTTTGAATATTTTACTTGGAGTTATGAACGTGAATTGGATGATTTGCCATGAAATGTGAGTATTAGGTGTTTAGCCGAAAACGGCGTTTTTCTAGGTTTTCAAACTAACCCTTTTCGATTTGAATAGAAAAACCCGTTTTCGCCTACCCCCGTAGCCGGTAAAATTTCTTGTTTTAGAAATGGTCTTAAACTCATTTTTCAAAGACTTTGAATCTTAGAAACCGGTGATATTTAAAGCGGAGACCGGGGGCAAGACGAATAACTTTACGAACCTTAAATGGGTATTTTTGTTCAAAGTTCATGTTGTATTAGGATGACTTGAATAATAGATTAAATGTGCATCAATCAAATGTAGGTTGGGGAAATATTTTTAGTTGGGAATTCAATCACTTTTAGGGTCATTTTTGAAGCTTCGTATTGAAGCAGTCGACTGCCGAAGAGCCGGCAGCCGACTGCCGGAAATATGGCATTGCAGCTTCTTTTTCCTTTAGCTTCGTCTTAGGGCAGTCGACTCTCGCCATTGGAGAGTCGACTCTCGCCATTGGGAAGTCGACTCTCGTACACGGGCAGTCTACTCTCGGACATTCAGCCTTGTTTCGACCATTTTCAGAAATTCATTTCTCTCACCTCGCACCTTGGATTTAGGTCCCGTTTGTTTCTATGGGCTCTCCTATGACCAAATTATCGGGATAAAATTATAAATGACCAGTTTAACCATGTAATGACTATTTTACCCTTGGTTAAAGAGGGGTACCTCAACTTTAGTTTTGGGTCAGTGTCGTCTGACACCACTTTCGAAAATTCATATCTCTTTGCTCGTGACTTCAAATTTGGTTCCGTTTGTTCGCATTGCTTGTGCTAGGTCCAAAGTTTGTAGGCGTAGTTGGAGATTCCCATTTCACCCCTGAATTGACCATTTTACCCTTGGGTAAACGTGGTGGGTTGAAATGTTCCGTTCTAGGTACCGAGTGTTCGGTTTACCTCTTTTCCGATCCCGTGGGATCTTTTTGGCATCTTTGAGATGTTGTAGGTCTATTTTACCTGTTTATGGGTATTTTATGACTTAAATGGATTTTATTTCATTTCTGTTTTCTTCCGCATTCACTCCCTTAGCTCTTAGGCTCGGGTTTAGAGTCCTAGGAAATTTGGGGCGTGACATCTACCCATTTTGTGAATAAATCAGTTACCACTAAAATCCATGCATGTCCCTGAGCTTGTGGCGTGATTGGTCCAACTATGTCTAGTGCCCAAGTATGGAAAGGCCAAGGTGTGGCTAAACTGTGCAATTCAGTTCCCGGAGCGTGGATAATATCTCCGTGCACCTGGCACACATGATATTTTCTCACAAAATCGCTGCAATCCATCTCTATTGTTGGCCAATAATACCCGGATGACAACAACTTTTGAAACATTTTTCTAGGGCCCTGATGACCAAACACATGAACCTGTTTCAATACTTCCCTCGCTTCTTCTTCGCTTACACACTTCATCAATTTTCCCTCAAAGCTTTTGCGGAACAATTTTTCCTCTTGTAAGACAAATCGCGAGGCCAATTTTCTGAACCGCGGTTGATCTTTTTCCGACAAAATCCCATCTTTCAAATAGTGCACATATTTGTCCCGCCAGTCTATCAAGTCTGCTATATTACCTTCGCTCACGGATGGATATGCATTACAGTTTTGACAACTACTTTGTAACTTTACTGCCTCATCCTTCATACTTGGCCAAAAGAAATCTTCTCGCTGCAAAACTCGATAGAGACTGACATCCGTTTGACCACATATTTTCTTGTGAGCTTTCTGTAGCTGTTTTTTTTATCTCATTTATTGCTACGCATCTAGCTAGAATTCCTCTGGCTACTCTGTAATATAACACACCTTTTATGAACTAGTACTCCCATCTCAAGGCATTGTTATCGTTCCTTAGTAGAGTATGTGTTATCTGTGTTCTCCAATCATGTCCTTAATACACCTCTGATTCCTTTACGTTACTGACCACTGAGTCAGTTATTCGTACTACTTGTACAGAAGACTCCAATCCTTGGAAATGTAGTCGCGAACCCAATGTCGCCAGTGCATCGGATCGTCGGTTGCCCTCTCACGGCTCGTGCGTAAAACGCACGATCTCAAAGCCTTCTATTATCTGACAGATGAGGTTCCTTGACAGCATATTCCCCCTTCACCTGTTTGATGACCAGTTTGTAATCTCCTCTTATATGAAGTACTCTTGCCTTCAACCGCCGAGCCATCATCAATCCCAGTGCTAACCCTTCGTACTCGGCAATATTGTTGGTACAAGGAAAGTCAAGTTTGTAGGCCATGACTAATTCTTCTTGTGTCTCCTTGTTCCTCAGTACGAAACCAGCTCCTCCTCCCTTTTCCGTGGATGATCCGTTGAATTCCAAAGTGAATTCCGCCCTCTGTTCCATACTTGCCGCTCCTACTTCTTCCACCTTGGGCTCAGCTCCTCCAGGAAACAAAGCTAACAGATCTGACAAGGCTTGACTTTTTATAACTTTGGGTCTAGATCATGTGATCTCGTATTCAGACAGTGTTAGTAACCATCGGGCAGTTCTTCCACTGAGTATGGGCTTTGTGAGCAGATACTGTATGGGGTCACTTTTTGTGATTAGCTCTAATGGATGTGCCAGCAAATAGTGTCTAAACTTCTGGGTCGCGAACACTAAAGCGAGACAGTGTTTTTCCAATGATGTGTACCGCGACTCTGGTCCTTTGAGTACCCGAATAATATAGTAAACAGGCTTTTCTTCCCCTTCATGTTCTTGGGCCAACAGAGCTCCCACGGATTTATTGGTGGAAGTGAGATACATTATTAATGGTTTTCCTGACTCGGGCACTACCATTGTTTTTGGTGATGCCAAAATCCTTTTGATTTTCTCGAAGGCCTCTTGCTGCTCTTCTCCCCAACTATATACAGAGTTTTCTTTCAACAACGACATGAGTGGGTGAGGTACCTCTGCCAGTGCCAGGATAAACCTCCTCAGATAAGATATCTTTCCCGTAAAAGTTTTCAACATTTTGCGAGTTGCAGGTGGAGCCATTTCTAATACTGCCTTAGCTTTTGTCGGGTCCATATCAATGCCATGCCGATGTACAACACACCCCAAGAACTTTCCTTCTGGTACTCCAAAGGCACATTTGAGGGGATTCATCTTCAAATTATAATCACGACATCGTTGCAGTACCTTTCGCAAATCACCCACATGATCCTGTACGACTCTGGATTTTACCACCAAATCATCGACATAGTCCTCCACAGTTTTATGCATTAGGTAATGGAATATGGCTGTCATGGCGCGTTGATACGTGGCCCCGGCATTTTTAAGACCGAATGACATGACCGTATAGTGAAAATTCCCCATTGGGGTGCGAAAAGCAGTTTTCTCAGCATCCTCTGGCGCCATCTTAATCTAATTGTACCCACTGAATCCATCCATTAATGAGAAAATCTCGTGTCCTGAGGTTGCATCCACCATGGTGTCAATGTTAGGAAGAGGGAAATCATCTTTTGGGCAAGCCTTATTGAGATCGCGATAATCTACACATATGCGTATCTGCCCAGTCTTCTTCTTTACGGGCACAATGTTCGCGAGCCATGTTGGATGCTGGGTTGGCTTGATGAACCCTGCTTTCAGTAGCCTCTCCACTTCTGCCTTAATTTGTACTTCTAAATCGAGATGAAATACTCGTTGCTTTTGCTTCTTTGGTTCTGATGCGGGATTCACATGAAGATGGTGGCTTACCAATCCAACATTAAGTCCCGGTATTTGATTATAGTCCCAAGCAAATACATCTCGAAACTCTTTGAGCAATTCTATCAAAGCATTCTTAGTATCTTTAGGCAGCGTATTACTTATGAAGGTGGGTCGCGGATCCGTGTCGTCGCCTATGTCCACTTCACACAACCCATTCTCTGTTCGCGGATCCACTTTCAGTACCTCAGGGTCAGCTTCGATTTTTCTTTGTATAGTCTTATATGTCCCGGGGTCAGGGCCAACTGCGCAAGCTTCTGACCCCCAATCCCGTCATAATTTATACACTACTCGTCCATCGGGCATTTTGACCCGTGACCAGCTCACCTCTTTGAGCTTCCTTTTAACTGAACTACCATTTTCCAGTTCATTCCATTTTGGTAACGGTGTGGAAAAAACGCCGGGCCCATTTTCCTCACTGTATTCTGAGAAATAGACTGCATCCGCAAAATGGGCCTCTGATGCGCAGAAAGGACATTTAGATGCTTTTACAGTCATTATTCCTTATCCCCAATTGGCCTTCATTACCTGATGATAAGATGACGGTACCACGCTATATGCATGCAACCACGGTTTGCCCAACAACAATTGTTATGAGGGTTCTCCTTTGATGACATGAAATTTGGTGGGCCCCCTGATCTTCCCAATTTTGAGGTCCAATGTCGCGAATCCCATAGTGGCCTGCTGATCTCCATTAAAATCAGTAACTGCAATAGTATGATTCACGATCTTGCTTTCGGGAAAATTGATCATTCGTAAAGTGACCAGTGGGATCAAATTGACTGATGCTCCCCCATCCAAGAAGGCTCGTTTCATCTCTCGACCATTTACAATGGCTGGTACATACAGAGGCCGATTATGGAGAAAAGGTACTTGTCTGTCTGCTTCAGAAAATGTGATCTTACTGGAGGCCTTCTCACGCTGCGGAATCACAATGGTATGATTGAGTGCGACAACTGTTTTTTCTTTCAGGAATTCCTTCATGTGTTCCTGTATTGGGAGTTCATTGAAGAAGACGTCTATCTTAGAATTCTCCTTGGCTTCACGTACTGGAGGGCAATCATATTTGGTGGCATTGACCATATCCTCAATACTGTCCCTGGCGGTCACCACAGCCACATGTGCAGGGAAAGGCTCATGAACTACATTCTTTGCCACTTCCAAGTCTCCCGATGCTATTTTTCGATGTACTAAACCTCGAAACGCCCAACAGCCCATCAACGAATGCCAAATACTCCTGTGGTAGGGACAGTAGTTGTTCTTCATCCTTTCCTCTCTCGGCGGCACCCTTTGCATGGGAGGTAGCGTTATGACATGATTTGCGACCCATTGATTTAGCAAAGCAACTGCCTCTTTTTCACTAAAAGGTAGAGGGGGTGGTTCAGATCTCCTGGCACGCTCCTCCCTGGGTTTTTCGTTTTGCGTAGCTGCAACCATCGGTATCCGCCTAGTACTGATATTTGGTCGTGTTGGGGGAACCAAAACTTCTCCCAGTCTTCGAGCATTGTCAACAAGTGCAGAAAAAGTTTTGACTTCATGATTGACCAGATGCACTCTGTATTCCCGCAACATTCCTTCTATACAAATTTTGATCAATTGTAGTTCGGAAATTGGTTCATGACATTACAAAGCAGTCTCACGAAATCTCCGGACATAAGCTGTCGCTTCTTCCCCAAAACGTTGTCTTTGTCTTGTGAGTGAAATCATTGAGACCTCCTTATCAGCTTGGAAGAATTTGGGGTAAAATTTGAGCACCATATCCGTCCAACTGGCCACTGAAGCCGGAGCGAGGCCAGTATACCATGTATATGCTGTTCCAGTTAAAGACTTGGAAAATTCTCGAAGCTTTAAATATTCATCGTTTCTGTGAGGTCCAGAGCATCTGCGAATCTAGCTATGTGTTCTTTCGCATTTCCCTTTTTTCCATCAAATTGATGAAAGCTTGGTGCTCCAAAATTTTCCGGATACGGCAAGGCCATAATGCTAGGATGATATGGCGGGGCAATTCCACCTCTTCTGTTTCAGATTTTTCGTTCAGGATAGCCCGCAGTTGTTCCTTAGTGATGTAAGACTCTTTCTCCAGGGGCTCAGTTCTCACTGACTCGCGAAAAAGCTCTTGTGCTGAATCTTCTCAAAAAGTCTGATTGTCCATCCTTGGTGATTCAATATTTGGTGGTGGAACGCGCGAGGCCTCCATGAAGTGAAGTATGGCCTTTTGCGTTTCCTGGATGTTGAGAAGAGTTTACAGTAGAACTGTTGGCATTTCTACTGAATTCTGTACTGGTTCTGCCATCGGAGAGGCTTCTTCCTGATCCGTACCAATATTTTCACGACGACGTTGTCTTCGTGCTGGTTGGACTGGTTCCCCTCCTTGTGATTGTGCTGCTGTTTTCTCCTCCACTTGTTCAGTACGCCGGGTCGGTGGACGACCTCTCTGCCGAGGCCAACGAGGCTCCACTTGTGCAGAAGACATCTTCTCCCCAGCAGAGTCGCCTTTAATGTAGGGGTTCGCAAGATTTAGGTGATGTGAAGATAATTTCCACACAAGTTCGTCAACCAAAGTAACAGTATTGATGTTTTTATTATTTTTGACTTGCTTTACAGAGAAATGGAGGAAAAGATAACAAATACAAGTAATTGAGAAGTACTTTCTCTCTCTCTCTAGGATCTTCTCTCTCATGGTCTTTGAAAAAAGTCCCCCTCAAGTGAGCCCTCGCACCTCTATTTATAGACGTGAGTGTTCAGTAATCCTCGCGGTTTGTATTGCCACATCATCACCTGTCTCGCGACATGGTTCCTTCGTCCTCGCAGATTCAATTGCCACGTCAGCACCTGTCTCGCGATATGGTCCCTGCGTACTTAATCCGTGATATAAATACCTTGCACAGTATTATTTCATGCCTTGTCCATACGAAACGGATTCGCGGACTTGATGCGCGGATATTACTGCGCGCCATAAATACCTTACACAATATCATCCGCGAAACGAATTCGCGGAGCATAATGTGCGCCATGTCCTGTGATCCGCGCCTGTTGCATCGCGGATCTGATTTATCCTTAGCCAAGGATGTCGTTATAGCTTTGCTGGGTTATGACCAATCATGCATGCCTTGGTCACGTCCCTGAATATTATCGGCCTCTCTAAGGTACTTTTGCTTAGGATGGTGTAAATAAGGTCGCGACCCGCTATTTACTCATCCCAAGCATTTCCCCTAGATTCCGAATAGTACTCCCTACGCGAGCAGCATATAGGGCTATGAGTTTCTGATGCGAGCTATAAAACACACCAGCCCCTCATACCTCCCTCTGTATAATGCAAGCTCTCGCGTAAAACCAGATTTGGGCTATTTTCCCAAGTAATCAATTATTTGGGCAAATTTCCCAAATAATCTTTTACTTGGGCCGGTTTCCCCAAATATATCAATCCTGGGCCATATCCCAGATAATTTAATCTTTGGGTCATTATTCCAACGAGTCATTTTGCCGTTATGTTATATCGCGAATCATCCCTCTTTACAGTATCCATATTTATAGAGAAATATTTGAATCAAATTACAACTTGTAAAGATAAATCAAATATTCTTTTCTTTTCTTTTTCATAACTTTCCATCATATTTTGTTCTTTTTCTATGTGCATTTGAATCTTCCAACTTTTATCCATTTGCATTTGATTCATCCAACTTTCATCCATGTGCATTTGATTCATTTCTCACTTTACACCTATAAATGAAAGACATAAATGTAGATGTAATTTAATGACATTGAAAATGATTTATTCAACAATTTTATTATAAAAATTAAGTTTTGTTCACTTATCATTATTACACTTCTAAATTAATTAAAATAAATAGTTTTACCTACTAACAAATATACATTTGGGGATAAAATATATATGTAAAATGGACTTAACAATTTTCATATATATTTTTTAAAAAAATTAATTAATTAATATACATTAACTGAAATGTAACTCTAATGGATATTTCATAAGATATAGAGTAAATATATAAGACAAATATATTTCGGCAAAGAAAAATAATATAACTTAAAATACAGAAATCTGTATATTTATCTATCTATCTATATACTACTAATAAAAACATAAAGACTGTCTAATATTTCGATTTATTATCACATTTTACAATATAAAAAATTATAATAAGTAAAATTTGACATTATTTAAAGTGTAAGGGCTTAAATTAACTTTACAAAAAAATTAATAAATAATAAACCATTTGTCATATTTTTATAAAAATATAAAAAATTATAATAAGTAAAGTTTGTTATTATTTTACAGTGTAAGAGCTTAAATTAATTTTACACAAAGAATAATAAATTATAAGTCATTTGTAATATTTTTATACATTTATCACCTCTTACAATACAACAAAACTATAATTAAAATGTATTAATACTTGTTTAAATTGTAGGAGTTGTATATTATTTATTTACAAAATAAATTAAATTACATGAGCTCACAAATATTTTATACATGTATCACCTTCTAAAATATAAACAAAATAAAATAATCATAAATAAAGTGTATTATTATTATTATTTAATGTAAAATGTCACAATATTAGTTCTAGGGAAAAATTAAAAAATGATAACTTTTGGAGCCTATATTACAAAAATGACACTTAAAAACATAATTTAAAGAAATGTGATAATATTTCAAAAATCATTGTATCCAAAATACTTGAAAATAAGACATGTGATAATATTTCAAAAATCATTCATTCTTGCCGTTGAAAAAAAAAGTAAAGGGGGATCCCCTTACGCACGTGAAATCCTTTTATGTCGGGAAAGTCAATTCATAGGCCTATCCTTTCCCCTATCGCATGTTGGATGCTTACCGAAGTAAATGGAATCTCTTTTCCTTTAGGACGGTGGATTTCCAGCTAAGCATCATTGGCTTGGTCAGCCTTTACCTGACCAACTACCTAATACTACGCAGGCTCATCAAACAGCGCTTTTTAGCTTTTACAAGACAAAAAACACTTTTTCAAAAAGCCTTCGCCCTCCTATTCAACGGGGCTATTAGAGAAGCAGCTTCCTTCCTCTACAGCCCTATCAAAGGAAGTCGGTCCATAGGATAGAAGAATACGGCTGAACGACCGCTTCGTAAAGTAAGTTTCCGCAGTGGAATTTGGACAAGAAGGCTGTGAAAAGGGATTCGAGTTCCTTTCTTGTCTTGCCCAAAAACTTTCTTTATTCGAAAATGAAATCAGAGGGTGAGTGTAATTGACCGAAATATTAAGGGATTTGAGTGTAAATTATTCTAATTTAACTAACGGTGTTATAACGAAATAAGTTTAACTTAAATAGTTTAGGGGATAATGTTTAGTTCAGGGTTAGCTGAGAGAGAGAAGACAGACGAGTGGGTTTAATGCTCTTAACTCTTGGAAAAAATGAGACAAGCCGAATATAACTCATTACAAAAAATGAGACCAGCCGAATTTAAACTCCAAAAAGTCCACACCCAAAAATCACCCAAACTTCTCTTTCCGTCTCTTTCCCTAAATATCGAAAGCGTCAGAAGGAACCAGAGACACGGACGAGAGCTGCAGATCGAAAGGGCAAACTAGCAATTCGAAGGTCACAACCAAGTGGCTTCTTCTACATGTAAGTGCATATATATATATATATATACATATACGTCTCTAATTGCATAATCTGTGCCATCATCGATGACTATAGGACTGTCTAGATGTAAAGAGGGTTTTTTTTTTTTTGAAAAAACATTTGTTGGTTTATAGTTCATGGCCGTGTTATGAGGCTCTAAATTGTGTATAATGAGTTTCTTGTTTCAAAGTGTTCTTCGGCCTCTCTTTCAGGGTTCATAGGTAATAATCAGCTTACCATCCTGCAAAATTTTGTTTAGACGCAAGATTTTTGATATCCTTTTGCAAAACTTGTTTTGCTGCACTACAATCAATGCGTAAGAGAAAATGATGATTTAATAAATCATCATGGAATTTATAAACACATTTAACAGTTGAAAGAATTTCTTTCTTAATTGTTGAATAATTTAATTGGGCATTCTTCCATGTTCCCGAGGTAAAACGAACTAATTCCTCTTTACAAGTGGAAGGATTTTTCTGTTTAAGAATTCCTCCATAACCAATGTTGGAGGCATCAGTTTCAACAATTTTAAACATTTCAGAATTAGCCAAAGATAAACAAGGTAATTGTTTAGCCTTAAGCTTAATCTTCTGAACTGCTTTAGTATGTTCTGTAGTCCAAGGAGAAGGAGTCTTCCTTAGCCTTGTATACAAAATAGCAGTATCTTGAGCCAGATTCTTTTAATAATCTTCTATATAATTTAAACTACCAAGAAATCTTTGTAAATTGAGTTTTATCAGTAATTTCATTAGGAAATTTAGAAGCAAATTCTATACTTATATCTCTAGGGACAATTTTTCCTTCATGGATATTATGACCTAAAAATCTAACTCATGATCGTCATTGCTTACAATTGAAGGTGTAGTCGTCATTGCTTACGACTTATAGGAGAGGAATTGCTTTCCATCGCTGCATCAATTATTCAAATACAATAATGTATTATTTTGTCCTGGATGTGCTAGGTGTCAATGTTTTATGGCGTGTCTTTTCTTTTTAGTGAATTATTGTCCTCCACTCACTACCTACTTTCGGAAAAGTTGTGGCAATAATGCGTCTTTTTGTAAAACAAAGATGTTCTTCATCATGTCGTTGGGGCCCATGTGCACCCGATGATGTTAAGCCCCTAAGCTAGGTCTGAGTCTCCCTTCTATATAAGGGGAGGTTATATCTGTCAACGATTTACAGGAAACGATGGTTTTGGGGCGCAATCTAATGAAAAAATGACCTAAATACCTTCGCGACTTTTGGACGACCGAGAACCTAATATATACTTTTGATGAAAAATTAGTAATACAATTATCAGTCATTATTATTATTATTACTAATGATGATGATGATGATGATGATGATTGAGACTACCAAAGTGCGGAAGTAAACAGAAAGGAAGGAAACTTACAGAAATTTGTATCTTCTTTATTCCCCAATAAAAGATGCATACAAATATTTTACAAAGAGATAAGAAAGGAGGGAGAGAGCAAGACGCTAAGGAAAATTCAAAAGAAAGTTCTATCTAAAACATTTACATAACATCCCTTTTTATAGAAGGGAGACTCATACCTAACTTAGAGGCTAAACATCATCGGGTGCACTTGGGCCTCATCGACATGATGAAGAACATCTTTGCTTTACAAAAAGACGCATTATTGCCACCTTTTCCCAAAGTGGGTAGTGAGTGAAGGACAATAATTCACTAAAAAGAAAAGACGTGACATAAAACATTGACACTTGACACCTACAGGACAAAACAATACATTATTGTGTTTGAATAATTGATGTTGCGATGGAAAACAATTCCTCTCCTAAAAGTCGTAAGCAATGACGACTACATCTTTAATCGTAAGCAATGACGATCATGAGACTGAGGGGCCCTTGGATGCTTTGGATGCTACTGTGGTGATTATGGCATCCCAATAATCGGCAAGAGACGGATCATTATCTGGATCCTCCATATCTTCATTCGGTTCCTAGGCTTCACCAGCAAAATTGTTCTCCTCAAGACTGGTCATTGATTCATCATCCTTAGTAAGTTGTGATGATGTTGTAGGGGCAAAAGAAGTCATGAACTGATTCTTCATATAATCTAGACAACGAACCGTTAGTTCTGCTTCAGATAATTCAGGAAATTTATGGCTAAAATATTGCTTAAGAGCTTCAAAAGGATTGGATTCTGTAGCTTGTGTAATTACAGGAGGAGATTTAAAAACTTGATCCATATAAAATTTGGTACGAGTTTCAAACTCTTTGATAGTGTCCTTAATTGAATAAGATGACCACCATTTGTAAGAGAATACTCTTTGCAAGATGGGGATTTTCATAGTATTGAAACCACATTGAAGATCCCATTTTGATATCCATGGGATGCCAAATTCGGCAAAATAAAGAAATGTGGAATATCCAACTGGAATATTTTCTTTTCCTCTTAATTGGATGGAACTGTGTCCATGAAATCCAATATTAGGACCACTCACAGACCCTGCAAAAATTCACGGGTTAAGTAGTTAGGCAAGGAGTTAGATTCTCCTTTAATACATTCAATATCAAAATCAAATGCAAACAAATCTGCCTGCCATCCACCAAATATTTGTTTGGATGCAAGATTCTTAATATCTTTCTGTAAGACTTGCTTGGCCGCACTACAATCAATGCGAAGAAGTAAGTGCTGATTTAATAAATCCTCATGAAATTTTGATATACATTAAACAATAGAAAGAATTTCTTTCTTAATAATAGAATAATTGAGTTGGACATTTTTCCATATCCCTGATGTATATCTAACTAATTCTTCTTTATTAGTTGAAGGATTATTCTGTTTGAGAATGCCTCCATAATCAATGTTAGAAGCGCCAGTTTCAACAATTTTGAACCATTCTGAATTTGCCAAAGATAAACATGGCAATTGTTTAGCTTTAAGCTTAATTTTCTGAACAGCCCGAGTATGTTCAGCAGTCCAAGGAGAAGGATTCTTTCTCAGTCTTGTATAATGTATAGTAGTGTGACATCCTGGAGAAATTTATTGGTGTAATTTTGAGTAAGTTAGTTTAAATTCATCTCCCTAGTTTTCTACATCCTTAATTAAATTCTAGTACTAGTAGTTGTTTATACTTTTAGAGGTTGTGACATTTATTGTTATTAGCATACTTGGTTTTATAACTTGTTTTCATAAGTGGTAAAGCTGTAATTTAGTTGAAGTATAGGGTTTAGTTGTGGGTTTTGTTGAGGGAGAAAAAGGGTAATACTTAAGGAGGTGGGGGTAGATTGGGAATTTGTTGGTCAAAGGATATGTCTCATCATCCCTTACATGCAGCATGACATGTGGCTAGAAAGGTGTCACCAGGTCACTTGTTTTCATTTCTTCCTTTCTCTTTCCTAGATTAAGTGCTTATCAAATGGGATAAAGAAAATAATAGAGAAAGAAGTGCTGGAAAAGCAGAAAAAGAGGGGTGGGGGGGGGGGGGGGGGGGGGGGGGGGGCAGCTAGGATTTGCACCTCTCACACAGCATTTGGCTCAAGTTTTAGTAGGTTTCTCTAATTGTGCTTCTTTAAGAGCTTTCAAAATAGCATCTGATTCTATTTTTCTGCTCTCTTTTCTTTTAATGTGCTGATGAAACTCTTTTGCTTAGAGGGGCTGAAAATACTTAGATTTTTCATGGTTAAATTAAAAGATTCATCCCTGCATATCTTCATTCATTTGCAGCATGGAGTTTTGCATATATTAGTAAAAAAAAAAGTTTTGTATCTACGTCTTTTGCTCGTTTGGTTGCCGTGGGCTGAGCTTAAATTGTAAATTGTAGAAAAATGGAATACAAGACAACAATTTAGTGTTTGATGTGTTTTCTCTAAAGGTTGCTGATAATATATAACGGCACATACTAGTGTTAAAACCAGGGGCTGGAATCGGAAGATAGTGTTGAAAGGGGTGGAAATGGGGGTACGAGTTACCCTAGGGTGAAAATCCCAAAACCCGCAGCGGTAGACCCTTGTTTGGGTGTTGGGATTGGTTCTATGTTGACCAGTGGGGGAGTGGCAACATGGAACACTCAAGGTCAGAAAAAGGTGTTGATAGAATGTGCCGAGAAAGGGAAAAGTAATTAAAAGTGGATTATTGAACATATTTTCAACCTGGTTTTATTTCTTGATTTTTATTGATTATATTGAAGTGAAAATTAGTGTTTTGATACACTTATTTGTGAAATGAGTAGTTTTAGAGTCGCATATGCATAAAACCTTAGGGAGGCATGCTTAGAGTTTCCTACTGGGCCGTGGTTTGCTCATTCCTAACATTTTCACGTGGACATGCTCGGACCAGCCCTATGGAAGGTGCTGCACCTGGTTTTTAGCGGCTGAAAGTTGTTGTTTATGTTGGGAAGCCTATTTTCTTGTAGAAAGTCTCATGAGGATGCTTTGTCATGATTTTGGGTGTATTATAGGTTGTGTATATTTTTGGGAAGCTGACCCCTATTTGTGTGTTGTTAGTGGGATCACTTGTGAAATGAAATAGCACATGTACTGTAAAGTTTTTCCTATAAATATCAATACTGTGTTTGATTCTACATTCTATCTTTTACCATGAACAGGTTAAGTAGTGTATGTGTTCTTTTATCACATTTGTTGGGCGGAATGAAACTATGTAGAGTGGTGGGGAAGCTCGTGCATTATAGCAGTGAGATTGAAACTATATTTAGCTAGATGGCGGTGGTCTTGATGACTCAAATTAATACTACATAATTATTTACATCGCTAGTTTTCCTATCAGATTCGATGTTTGCTTTATAAGTTATTATCTTCAGAGCTATTAGGAGCGGTTGTCATTTGTCGCACTACGATACAAGAAGGAAGAGGAATTTAGTAATGTCCTACAGGTTGGTTTTAGGGGGAGTTACAAGTAGTGTCATGTGCCAGATTCTTATAATAATCTGCAATATAATTGAGACTGCCTAAATATCGCTGTAATTGTGATTTATCAATAATTTTATCTGGAAATTTATATGCAAATTCGATACTTCTGTCAATAGGAATTATTTTTCCTTCCATGGATATTATGACCCAAAAATCTAACTGTAGTCTGAAAAAGTTTCATTTTTGATGCAGAAATGACTAAACCATTACTGCTTTTTACTTTTCAACCGTAAAAAGTAATAATGGTTTACCCTTCGTATGTTATTCTAGTAATGTATACTACTAGTACCATCTCTATTCCAAAGAAACCCTAATATATATATATATGTATGTATAATTCCCTTTTGTAATTACACATTGTTTCTCAGATGGCACTAAGAGGAGTTTGGCAACTACAAAAGCTAATTGTCAGCTACTGTGATTGGGGAGGAAGTAGCAGGGGTATCAGGTATGCCTTTCTCATTCATCAAGCATACGTCTTAGTAAATCCACCAAATATTTGAGGAAGATCACTATACATTTTTTTTTTTTTTTGATAAGTAAGATTTTTATAAAAGAAAGAACACTCAATCGGGGAGTGCATCCCATATACACGAAACCTTAGGGGCCGAGGGAACCTAAAAAGTCTATCTTTTCCTCCAAAGATTTACAATTTCGCCCCTCCACCCAACAAAACAAACTCGATATAAACACGTTTTTTATTCCTCCCAGGGGAGACTCCACACTCTCAAAGCATCGCCTATTGCGTTCTAACCAAATACTCCACCAGAGACATAGGGGAGCTGCCCTCCAAAAAAGCTGAACCTGACGACCAATCGGCACACCTCTCCAAGAGGCCAACACATGGCGAAACGAGGCTGGCATCGCCCACTGGATGCCAAAAAGACAAAAAATGAGACTCCAGCAGTCATAGGCGATCGAGCAATGCAAAAGGAGGTGATCAATAGATTCCCCATCCTTTTTACATAAAAAACATCGATTGACCAAAAACATACCTCGGCGACCCAAAATGTCCAAAGTGAGGATGCGCCCCCAAGCCACCGACCATGTGAAGAAAGCGACCTTGAGAGGGGCCTTAACAATCAGCTACTGAGGCCCGACGATCCTGGGCGATCCTGAACAACTGAGGGAACAAATGGGCAAGGGGTCCCTCCCCACACCACCAATCCGACCAGAACCCCACACAACATCCATCACCAACCGTGAAGCTGGCAAAAGGTGCAAAGAAGTCCCATTCCTGCCGAATATCCTTCCACACTCCCATGCCTCTACGACCCCTTACCTCTTCAGAGCACCACCCGCCTCTCACCTCCCCATAGCGGCAAGCGATCACCCTCCTCCACAAACGATTCCTCTCAATCCCAAAACGCCACAACCACTTTCCCATGAGGGCCTTATTGAAAGGCACCAATCGACGAATACCCAAACCACCCTCCCGAAAGGGACGACATACCACCTCCCAACGCACCAAAGGAATAGAATGCCTCTCCCTTGAACTACCCCACAGAAACTGTCTCTGAATCCTCTAAATCCGCTGAGCCACACCGCGAGGAATCTGAAAAAGTGATAACACATATGTAGGGAGATTGGATAACGTGCTCTTTACCAATGTAAGTCTCCCACCCTTAGAAAGATATTGTCGCTTCCAACCCGCCAACCGCCTCTCCACTCTCTCAACCACCGAATCCCAACAAGTATGTCTCTGTCCAGACGATCCCAAAGGTAAACCCAAGTACACTGACGGGAGCTGATCGACCCTGCATCGAAGAGCAGTAGCTAAGGCCCGTATGTTGCCCACCTCCCTCATTGAGAACAAGGAACTCTTACTAGTGTTGATCTTCAACCCAGAGACTGCCTGAAAACATATCAGAATACATCGAAGATGCCGCAATTGTGCCACATCTGCATCACAGAATACAAGAGTATCATCTGCAAATAACAAGTGCGATACCTCCACAGACTGAGAAGCAACATCCCCCACTCTGAAGCCGCGTAGGAGACCCAATCCCGTGGCTCTAGTCATCATCCGACTAAAAGCCTCCATCACTACAATGAAGATAAGCGGAGAAAAAGGATCCCCTTATCTCAACCCACGAGAACTGCCAAAGAAACCTGAAGGAGTTCCATTCACCATCACCAAAAAGCGGACCGAAGATATACAGAACTGAATCCATCTACGCTACCTCTCCCCGAAACCCAATCTCTGTAACATATACATAAGGAATCCCCAATGCACGTGATCATATGCCTTCTCCACGTCCAGTTTAACCAATACCCCCGGTAAACCACTCTGAATCCTGGCATCCACAACCTCATTAGCAACAATGGCAGAGTTTAAAATCTGACGTCCCCCAACAAAAGCATTTTGGGAGTCCGAGATAACCCCATATAGAACCCCGCGCATCCTGGTAGCAAGGACCTTCGCAATCAACTTGTACACGGAACCAACCAGACTAATCGGTCTAAGATCCTTAATGTCTTTTACCTCTCCTTTCTTTGGGTGCAGAGAGATAAAAGTAGCATTAAGAGACTTCACAAAACACCCCTCCTCATAAAAAGCACAAAATGTAGCCATCACATTCTCCCGTACAATAGGCCAACACTCAAAGAGAAACCGCGTAGTGAAACCATCAGGGCCCGGAGCTCTGTCCCCATTACATTGCTTCAATGCTCTCAGCACCTCCTCCTCCGTGAATGGCATCTCCAACATATCCCTGTCACCCTCATCAATGGAATCGAACGGAAGTCCATCCAAATTCGGTCTCCAACTCTCAGTCTCGGTGAACAACCTCTGGTAAAACAACGGAATCCCTGAACGGAGCTCCTCCTCAGAAGAAAGCAAAGCACCCTCCACTGTCAAACTCCCAATAAAATTCTTCCTCCTACGATCATTCGCCGAACGATGAAAGAATTTTGTATTCCGATCCCCTTCTTTCAGCCAGATAGCCCTTGATTTCTGTCGCCACGAAATCTTATCCTAAATAGCAACCTCCTCGATGTCAGTCAAACACTGTGCCCGCCTCGCCCTCCTGGCCTCATCTATCCCCCCACTTAACTCTGCTCTATCAATGTCCTCAATTTCTGCCAAAAGCACATTCCGACGCCATACCAAATTGCCAAATATCTCCCTATTCCATGTGATGAGAGATGACTTCAACATACGTAGTTTTGAATCCAGAACAAAACTCGGGGATCCAGACCTCACAGGACACGCCCACCATGCCAACAACCGCTGCTGAAAGTCATCAGCCCTAAGCCACATATTCTCGAATCTGAAAGGAGATTTTCCGGATTAAATACCCCCACACTCCAAGAAAATGGGAACATGATCCGAGGTGAACCGAGTGGCAATGGTCTGGATAACGCTGGGGAAATGCTCCTCCCAATCACCGGACACTAGAAACCGATCAATACGGGAATAAGTAGGACTCTCCCTTCCACTGGACCAAGTAAAAGACGCACCACTGAGGGGTAAATCATGCAAAGCCTGCCTATCAATAAAATCAGAGAAACCTGTCATAGCTCTAGTCCATCGTCCCCCTGAAGATCTCTCCGACGGTGAACGGACAACATTGAAATCACCTCCCACACACCAGGGTAGACGCCACTCCTCCCTAATCTCCTCAAGCTCCGCCCACATCTCCGTCCTCCTCCCATCATCCCCAGGCCCATACACTCCTGAGAAGACCCAACAAAAACCATCATCCACCATAGAGAATGAGCAAGAAATCGAGAAATGTCCACAACGCATATCCCTCAATGAGATCCACCTCCTATCCCATAACACAATCACTCCCCCTGAAGCACCATTCGATGGCAAGAAAGACCACTCAACAAACCGATTACCCCATAAACTCTTAATTACTCTAGCATTCATAACCTCCAATTTTGTCTCCTGAAGGCAAACAATCTGTGCATTCCACTTTCCTAACGCCAACCTAACAATCTTCCTCTTTTCTGGGCAATTAAGACCCCGGACATTCCAAGATATAATTCGTATCATCATGGGAAACAATCTAACACACCCCACTCCTCTTTCGACCTCCACTCCTTCCCCCTTCGCTACCCCGCGAACCACTACTTAAACCCATCATAATTGATAGTACATACCAAGTTGCGCAATTCCCTTTCACCCTTCCAGTACGAAGGTGAACGGTGAATCACCATAGCCCTTTCATCCTCACTATGCTCCTCCTCTGTGTCTTCCACTAAAGCCAAAATCAAATCTTCCCCTTCCGCTTGCTTGATCCCGAACTTCACTCCAATCTTCGAAGCAACATTCACAACATTCTCTTTAACCCAATTTTCGGATAGATTCTCCGAATAATCAACCGCCACTGGCAACACATTCTCCAGCACCTCCATATTTATCGGATCAGTCCCTTCCATGTCGACCGAGACCAACCCCATAGCATCCTCATCCATACTGTCCCTCACTTTTATCACAACAGCCTTCTCCAAACTGCACTGGTTACCACATTCAGGATTGGACAAATCATCACCTTTACAGCTAGTCGAAGCACCCCAATCTTCACTATATTCCTGCTCACCTGAAACAGAATACATAATGGCCAGATCACTATACTGTTGTCCCTAGCACTGGATTATTAGCATTGACGTCATCAGAACCACTTACTTGCATCTTATTACATTGCTAATCTTGAAATGGTATCTTGTTTATGATTTCTATCCTCAATGAATGTCATTATTCAAATATGTCTTATACAAGATGCCTAATTATACTAAGTTTAGTTTTTCACCAAACACTTGCCATATATTTGTGAAAACAGTTACAGAGCTCGTATATTCATTCCAATAGTAAATTGCAATTCATTTGAAAACAAGCATATTTAGGAATCTGAGATATGCTGCTTTGAAATTCTTCTCAGAGAGTGTGTTCCATTCATATTGTTGTACATTTTCTTTTATCTTTTATCTTCTTTTGTCTCTCCTTCTCATAATAATTGGACGTCTTCTCTTAATTTTGGTTCATTAAACACAGCTGTGGTTTTGAACCTTTAAACAATCATAACAACTCCTATAGACTTGTATCTCATCGTAGTCATTCATTGAAGTGAATGATGGAACACCGTGCTTAGGTATGTTCTGTTTCTTTTGGAAATCTAGTTATCTGGTGATGCTCTTCAATAATGAGAACAATTTGGTTAATCGCTACGAAAAAATAAAAAGGGGGACTAACCTTTTTAGGGCCTATGTTGTAGGGCATTTATGGAATCTCATTTGCCGGCCATTAAAGAGAGTAATCCTCAGCTAGAGGTGCTCACAGAGCTGATTCGTGGTCAGCATCCACATTTAAAAGCCTTATACAGTAAGGCATACTCTCTCTCTCTCTCTCACACACACACACGCACACGCACACGCACAAACACGCCCTTTATGGCCATAACATGGTGGTATATCATGTTATGTATAGTTTTTGACTTTTTTTTGTATGATTGTCTTATAGAATAGTTTTTCCGGTCATCGGAGTGTAGGCTACTTGGGAGAAACCTATTTCCATGATTAAAATTGCAGTAGATCCAATGTATATGAGGCAAATCTTGAATTCTATTGGTTCCAGGCAACTGATAAAATTATTAGCTTTTTCTAAACAAAAAGATTAACCAAAGGAATGTTTGAACAGAAACCCTTTGAGTTGGATATTCTCAATTTGTCAATGTGGTTGTTGGGAGGGCCGTAGATTTTATACTGTATGTTTTTAATCATTGCCAAACTGGAATGAGACAATGCCTAACCCAAGCTTATGGTAATAAATTCACAAAATTCTAGTTATCGTTTTCTTAACTATGCGTCTGGCCTAAAGCTTACACCAACTGATCCACATTCGTATATGTCACACGACACAGCATCATACTGCTACGGTACAGTTAGAACTAACCTTCTGTGTTGTAATCTTGGGTTGAACCTCTGAACTTATTGCCGTGATAGGCACGGCTGCTGAAGTTATGCTTCAAGTTCGTTTTGCAAAAAGATGTTTGAGGTTTGGGCATATGGGGGGTTTGTTTTACTAATATAAAGGGATTTATGAACATATGGTCCGAGACTGCAAAAATAAATAAATAAATAAATAAAACAAAATAAAAATTGTGAGACACATTCTTCAGTGAGGTCTGAATATCATTTTCACAAGGTTTTAATAGTCGGGGGAAAATATCTGCCACAGTATTTTAAGACAGCTACGGCTTACAAAATAAAGGCTTTTTTCTATCAGCTTGAACTACTTGAACTAGAGGAGCGGTACGAGCTAATAATAGGCTTATTACATAATAATAATAGAAAAAAAAAAACGGATCAAGTTTAGATGATTTTGAGGAAAATTCACAGGGTATACTCGGAAGAGCTTTTTGGAATCCGTTACATATTTGTTTGTAATCTTTTCATGCTCTCTTCCTATGGAAATGGCTTCCGCTTTTTGATGTTCTTGTTGGTTAATCTATGACCATTACTTCAGGAACTCTTTTTTTTCTTGTTTTTCGTGATTGAGGATGATAAAACATTAAATTATGTGTATGTGTGCGCGTATGTACTCTTGAATGGCTCCATAATTGTGTGACTAAGTTGCTCAAGTTTTAAACGTGCTTGCTTTTATTTAAAATACAGAAAACAAGAACGAGCGGGTTGTATGTGTGAAGAATATGACTCCAGAAGACATAGTTGTACATGCAACTAGGTTAAGGAATGCATTGGGAAGGAAGGTGGTGAAGCTGAAAACAAGACATGTAACCAAACACCCTAGTGTGCAAGGTACATGGTCAACCGACTTGGAGTTTTGAGATGCTAGAAATCTCCACAGGAGCTTCATCGGGTTGTTCTTGAATAGTGTTGCACCCTGCTAGCTTGTCCCCTAGGTTTGTTTCATGCAATGGGTTTTAATAGCCTGATCTATAATGTAACAGTTGAAACTTTCGAATACCTTGGATAATTTTTGTTTTGGGAATTTAATATTGTTTTGCTTCCCATTGTTTTTCTTTGTGGCCTTTTTTTATTACCCATGTTACTAGAATCCTGGGAATGATTGGTGTAAACTATCGAGTGAGTCCACCTCAAGCTAGTACGTACGGTTCGTCTTTCAAGCATTGCAGAGAAAGTTTTAGTTGCTTGTGGTGTCACCCATCTTGGAATAGAAACTTAGGATGCTTCCATCTTCACAGGACATATTGTTTGTGTCTGTGTCTGTGTGTGATGAAGTTGCAAGAGTGAAGGCAGTTAGCAGCAAATTTTGGACTCCATTCTCTCCGGTAAATGAAAGTGGTAGAATAAATTGTTACTCAAAACATCATTTTTACTGGCTGGCATAAAAAAGGGTGATTTATTGACTTCAATTTGAAATTGATTTCATGAACTACCATTGTATCCATCTCGAGCATGAGAATATATTGGGTACCCCAAACCAATAGAGGAAAGAGTCATAATACTTGTCCTATTTGGTATGCTATGTCAGACTTATCCCTCGAGCACATAACTCGTTACAGATGCAGATTAATGGGAATTTGATATGAACTGCCATTACATTCATTTGAGATGGATCAGATTTTGAGCAGGATATGGATTTTAAAATAAAATCCTATCACTCGATTAGGATCTGAATCCAATAATCCAATTTCTTGACAAATTGGATTTGCATTTATGTTAATCCGATCCGAATTATAATATATATATATATATCAATATAAATTTGATATTTTTATGTAAATATATTTAGTATCATACCTATATATAAATGTTAATTGTTAATTATTTTGTTATTTATTTAAGGGTAAATAACATTAAACCCCTCTAACTATACTCTCTCTCCCAACTAACCCCCCTCAACTAAGTAATGGTCCCTCAACTATGAAATTGTTACAATTTAGTCCCTCCCATCATTTAAAGTTAGGGTAATTTGCACTCAAATCCCCTAAAGTTTCGGTCAATTGTACTCACCCCCTGATATTTCATTTTCCTTACAATGACACCCCCTGAAGGAGTTAAGACCCCATGAAATGACCATTGTGCCCTTACTTTAGTATAAAAGGCATGTTGGCTAAATTAATGGACCAAACAACCCTTGTATATTAAGTTCAATTTGAAAAACTTTTCAAGTTGGATACAAAGATTTTTGAAATAGGGATATCTACATATAGATAGACATAAAGGATCACTAATTATAAATAGGTAAACTTTTATCTTTCAATTACCAATCATCAACTTAACTAAACTAATTACAAATGGGTCAACTTTTTTGTTTAAAGACTCAAATACCCCAAAAAACTCCAATCTTCTTTTTCTTTTTCTCTCCCATTCCAAAATCCCCAAACACTCAAAAATAAAATTAAAATATTTTGAAAAAATAAAAATATTTCTGGAAAAATAAAAAATTTCGAAAACAAAATGAGGAAAGAAAATATTTTGAAAAAAAAAAATATTTCAAAAAAATGAGGAAAAAAAAAATATTTCGAAAATATAAAATATTTCGTGAAAACTAAAATATTTCGAAAAAATAAAATATTTTTGGAAAAATAAAATATTTTGAAATATTTCCGTTTCTTTCTTTTTCACTTTTTTTTTTCTTCTTTTCAACGAAATGTGTTCAAGTCTTAGACCTCTTGGTTATTACAATGCAATATTTTGAAGTCAAGTGTGTCAAGAAGTATCAAGAATGAGTTGATTGAGTTGAATTTGTTTTAAAATTTGGTGTCTTAAAAAGTAATAATTCTTAGGTGAGTTATATTTAGATAATTTATTTCAATATGACAGAGGACAGAGGACATAATCTGAATCTTACTTGTTTAGTATGAAATTCTTTGAATGCATGTCATAAAATATTTCAGAAAAAATATTTTATTTTTCCCGAAATACTTTTTATTTTCCAAATTTTTTATTTTTCCTGAAATATTTTATTTCCTAATTTTTTTTGAAATAAATTATTTTACCCAAAATATTTATTTTTCCCGAAATAGTTATTTTTCCTGAAATAATTATTTTTCCCGAAATAGTTTATTTTTTCAAAATATTTTATTTTTCCCAAAATATTTTTTTTCCTCATTTTGTTTTCGAAATATTTATAATTTTTCCGAAATATTTTATTTTTATTTTTGAGTGTTTGGGGATTTTGGAATGGGAGAGAAGAATAAAAAGAAGATTGAAGTTTTTTTTAGGATATTTGAGTTTTTAAACAAAAAAGTTGACCCATTTGTAATTAGTTTAGTTATGTTGATGTATTAGTAATTGAAAGGTAAAAGTTTACCTATTTGTAATTAGTGATCCTTATGTCTATCTATATGTAGATATTCCTATTTCAAAAATCCTTGTATCCAAAGTACTTGAATTGTTTTTCAAATTGAGCTTAATATACAAGGGTTATTTGGTCCATTAATTTAGCCAACATGCCTTTTACACTGAAGCAAGGGCACAAGAGTCATTTCATGGGGTCTTAACCCCTTCAGGGGTGTCATTGCAAATAAAATTAAATCTCAGGGGGTGAGTGCAATTGATTGAAACTTTAGGGATCTGAGTGCAAATTACCCTAAATTTAACTAACGGTGGGAGGGATTGAATTGTAACAATCATGAAAGTTTGGGGGGTTTACCGTCAAAAACATAGTTGAGGGGGGTTAGTTGGGAAAGAGAGTATAGTTGAAGGTGGTTTAATGCTATTTACCCTTTATTTAATAATGATTGATCAACTATATACTACTATTAAAAGTGTGAATAATTTCAGAGTTTCAATAGACTTTAAATTTATATATTATTTATTAATATATAAATGTTGAGTAGTAAATATAGTATATTTAATATATATAACTATATTATTAGTTGTATATGGTAGTTGATATCTCTAATTATGTTCTAAATTTTGGTTTGTTATTTGACTTTCATATTTGTCATGGACATGCATTATAAGTATAAATGGATAATTTAATTTTTAATATTCATAAAACAAGAATAACAAATAAATATTATTTATTGATTTTATTTTTAAAAACTTTCATAATCGGATCGGATTATCGGATCGGAGATCCGAATATCTAAGAAATTGGATATGAATTAAGAAAGCAAAAATTCGTCGGATTATCGGATCGGATCGGTATTATACTTATTGAATTCGGATTAGGACAGATCCGATCCAAATCTGATCCGTTTACGGGTCTAATGCTAATTGTAGAATCATATTTCGTCACCATGATTTTAACTTACATTCATGTGTGTATGTATATATATATATATATATATTAATAATTATTGGTGTTATAATTTTTTTATTATTTTTTTATTATTGCTGTTATTGTTGTGGTAATTATTATTATCTTGCCCGAGACTCCGAGAGCCAAAATGCATTAAACTCGACAAGAAATACAATTCACTGAGCTTCATGTAGAAAATTATCATACAATTCATTTGAGCTTCATGTAGAAAATTATAGGTTGATTTTACAACCGAAAATAAACAAAAAGCACTTGTAGGTGCATGAAACTATCTATTCAACATTATACCATCTTTCCTTCCTAATCAAATGTGGAAAATGCCTTAAGAAATAGGATTTCAATGGATTGGTTTGGCTCATAACACTTTAAAAGGTAAAACTTTCTTTGTAATGGGTTCATTGTTATGTAACACTAAAACCTAAAGGTATCAATCTGATATCAATATTATTATGTTACACTAATATTGCCATACTGATATATATATATATATATATATGTCCTGTGAGTGCCTCAAAATTCTAATATCTTTGGAAGGGTAACAAAGGACCAACAAAGCTTGACAACACTCAAAATCTCATAAAGAAGAGTTAGATTGAAAACATCCATGTCACATCCTGACATATCAATATTTGGGTGCTAAAATTTGGAATTGAATTGGAATTGCATTAGAATTGGAATATCATAGAATCTCAATTCCACAAATATAATTCCAAATACATTATTTGGATGTGTCTTGGAATTCAAGTGTAATTGAAATTCAATCTCAAAGCCAACCCAATTTAAATGTAAAATGTCATAACTTTAAAATTGAAATAAACAATATAAATATATATATATAGATATAAGTATACAAATATAGGTATTCATATATATACATGTGTATTTATGTGTGTATATACATGTGTCTCTGTGAATGTGTATATATACGTGAATTTATATGTATGTGTTTATGTATATATGTGTGTGGCTATATACTTGTGTGTATGTGTATTCATATTTATATATATATGCGTCTATGAGTTCATATATATATATATATATATATATAAATGTGTATATATGCTTCTATAAATAAGCGTGTTTATATATATTTATATATATATAGGTGTGTGTGTGTATATAGATATTTTATGTATATGTATGTATGTTGGCGGTTTTGAAAAATTTGTTGTTAGAGAGAGAATATTTAGTGGGTCAAGGTTTAGAGAAGATGTGGAATTGGAAATCACAACTTCTCCTTGTGGAATTGGCGTACTTGGAATTGCATTTCAATTCCAATTCCAAAGTATTTTGTTACATCCAAACAATGAATTTGAAATTCCAAGCCTCCAATTCCATGATCCCAAACGGACCCAAAGAATTCTTTTATTTTTTGGCCTGTAATGTAATGTGCGACTTTACTTGCATTAGTAAACAAGTTGGGAGAAGCTTATTCTGGGTAGCTAAGCTAAGCTTACATGTTGCAATCTCTTACTTGAAGGAAAGGTCAATTGAGCTCAACCTATGTAACATCAAACAATATACTCAACACCAAATATTAGCAACACACATACACACCTGAATGTAAGTTAATGTTCCGATTACATGTTTTCAAAATTAACAAAGTTATTTCCATCCATTACGCACCATATTACATTGGCAACTTGAACACCCTCCCTCCATTTGAACATTTGGCTGCCGCTCCTGATCCCCCTTCCTGTTTTGCAAACTTCTCCTCCATTTTTTTAAACACAAACACGGCCTGAACCATCTCCAATTCCCGCCCAAAACTGTCTATGATTTGCTGTCTATTTTTTCTATTTGGAGTGCCACCCCTGTCTGGTCCAACCATATCTGTTTCGCCATTGGAGACGAGCGTCTTCTTGGGTGTTTTGGAAATCAAGTTCATGAACCTCTCGTCCTTAGAAGCAATCTCTTGAATGGTGGTAGGCAAGCTGGTGCCTTTGAAAACTTCGGAAACTGTGGAAGTTGATCCTTTGCAACTGAATCTACATGCCTTCAACTTCTCCCAAATATGTTGATGGCAACCGGTACTAAAAGAATCCTTTTCACAGGGGCCTTTCATCTTTTCTCTCGAAACTTCGGCAAGATTACCTTTCATATATTCATTTAGGTAATCAAGTTTCAGGTACTAAAATATCTTAGCAAATGTATATTCCCCATCACCCATTGCATATAGGAGAGAATCCTCAAAATGAAGAGATGATTCTTTGTGGGTTTCTTCGAAAAGGCAACAAATGGATCTTGCAGCAAAAGTGTAGGTAACTTCTCAATTGTCAGCAAACAGCTCACCTCGCATTCCCTAGATCTCAAATCCACTAGAAACACAGCATTCGAGTGAGCAAGAATCAAAATCCTGGGATGCCAGCTATATTCACGACCCAACCATCCACCATTTTCCACTCCAATAATGGAATCATCCCACCGAACTCTCAACCTTTCCCCACTAAATCTCGCACCCAAACTCTGATTTTCAGCACACGAAGAATCAAAATCAAACAAGAACAATTCACCATTCTCCAGAAGTACAACACTCTCTTGGCACAAATGGGGACTCCAACAAGCATGCACAACGGAACAACTCTTAAAAATTTTACTACCCAGACTATCTAGTACGGGTGTCTCGGAATCCGAACCAAGCCCCCTGATTCTAACACTAAACCAATGAACAGAGTACATTGTACAAGCAAACACATACCCAACAGTAGTATAACAGAAATCAGCAAGTGGGTTGGCAGATAATCTAAGAACTTGATGGTTTAATCCAGTTTTGGCAGTAAAAACATTACCCGCAACATTGAATTTGCCATCTTTCAGTGTGAGTAGAAGAAACCCAATTCGATCGGAGTTGTCACCGGTGGGAAAGAAAGCGAGAAGGGAATTAGAATTGCAGCAGCGAAGCAATTGAAGGCGGTTGTGGCGGAGTGTGGAGCCGTAGGTTTTGAAAACTTTGTATGGTAGTCTTTGAGTTACAAGATAAAACCAAACCTAATTGAACATGAACATGAACATGAACCTACCTGATTCAGTATGGACGAGAATGAATCTGACAAGGGAGGGGAAGACTGAAGAGATCGATCGAGCCTTTGTTTTCTACGTCTGTATTTGTATTTCCATATTCTGTCACATAACAATAAAAAGAAACGTTAAAAATTCTTATTTCAATTATATATGAGGTAAATAGCTTAAACCCCCCCTCAATTTTACTCTCTTTTCCTACTATACCCCCTCAACTATGAAATGAGCTTAGAACCCTCTAAAGTTTTATAAAATGTTGCACCATGGGCTTGCCTTCAATTTTTTTTACCCTTTTACCCTCCAAACTTTTTGTATTTCCACCTTACCTTTAATTTTACCCTTACTATTATATTTCTTAATTCTTTATATTACAAAAATATTATTTCTTTAAGTTAGAATATTAATTATGTCATTTACCTTTAATGTATTAGACTAAATATACTCTCAAATGTTATTTTTTTTTTTGTAAGTTTTAATTATTTTATTTGTAAATCAATTAACTTGTTATTAAATTTTAGTTTGATTTAAATCATAAAACTCAATCCTAATTAATATATTCATAAATAAATAACAATTTATGAAAAGAAAGTTTCATTTGGGCAAAAAAAAATTTTAATTAGCATAATGAGTTTTATGATTTAAATGAAATTAAGTTTTATTGGAAAATGATATATATTTTGGAATATATATATATAATTCGTCAAAAATATATATTTTTCGAATTATTTTAAACAATTATGAATTTTTTCCAAAAAATAAAATTTTTGGGAAAAATATATATTATGTTCCAAAATATGATTTTTTCCGAAAAATAATTTTTTTGAGAAAAATATATATTATTTTCCAAAATATGATTTTTTTTTCCGAAATATATATTTTTTATATTTTAGAAAATAATGTATATTTTTCATAAAAAAATTCATATTTTTTAAAATAATTCGAAAAATATATACTTTTGACGAATCATATATATATATATATATATATATATATATTCCGAAATATATATCATTTTCCAATATATATATTCTAAAATATACATATTTTTTCAAAAAATAATTTTTTTGAAGGTTTGATTTCACTAAACCCTCTTATACTATTAATGGTAGTTTAGATATTATGACTCAAAATCATATTTTGGAACATAATATATATTTTTCTCAAAAAAATTATTTTTCGGAAAAAATTCATATTTTTGAAAATAATATATATTTTTCTCAATAAAAATTATTTTTCAGAAAAAATCATATTTTGGAACATAATATATATTTTTCCCAAAAAAATTGTTTTTCGAAAAAAATTCATATTTTTTAAAAGAATTCGGAAAAGATATATTTTTAACGAATTATATATATATTCCGAAATATATATCATTTTCCAATATATATATATATTCCAAAATATATATATTTTGTTCAAAATATATTTTGTTCAAAATATATATATTGTTTTCATAAATTGGATTTATTTATGAATATATTAATTAGGATTGAGTTTTATGATTTAAATCAAACTAAAATTTAATACCAAGTTAATTGATTTACAAATAAAATAATTAGAACTTATTAAAAAAAAATTTACATTTGAGAGTATATTTAGTCTAATACATTAAAGGTAAATAGCATAATTAATATTGTAACTAAAAGAAATAATATTTTTGTAATTTAAAGAATTAAGAAATATAATAGTAAGGATATGATTAAAGGTAAGGTGGAAATACAAAAAATTTGGAGGGTAAAAGGGTAAAAAATTTTGAGGGCAAACCCATGGTGCAAGAAAATGAAAGTTGAGGGGGGTATAATTAATTGAGGGGGTATAGTAGAGAAAGAGAAGAAAGTTGAGGGGTATTTTTAGCTATTTACCCTTATATATGTGATATTTTAATTTATAAATTAGATTTAATCCA
Source organism: Cornus suecica (assembly GCA_963922005.1). Taxonomy (NCBI): domain Eukaryota; kingdom Viridiplantae; phylum Streptophyta; class Magnoliopsida; order Cornales; family Cornaceae; genus Cornus; species Cornus suecica. The sequence continues at coordinate 4,117,663 of OY998248.1, read as the reverse complement.
TATATATATATATATATATGTACATATAAAGAGTTTCAGTTTTTATGATTTAAATATTTTATATGTGAAATTTTAATTTATATAATAGTAGAATTTTGACTAAAAAAAAAATTATGTATAGTTTCAATTTTTTAACAAGATGACTTTTGTTGTAGTGTTAGTGAATGAAATACTAACTTTATCCATGATTCCATCATAGTGGTGTGATGGTTCATAGTGTATATGTCTTTATAACTTTAGTGAATGATATAATAATATTTTTTGTCTAAAAATATTTTAATATTGAGACTTTTTATGTGTCTTGCCAATTTACGGTCCGTCACTAAAAATTATAATGACGATTTTTAACTAGTTAATGACAGTTGTGACTGCCACTAAAACCCATATTTATTGTACTGCTTATTACTTCTTATGTTGCGGTACACAATAAAAATAAACTTTTTAGTATTACTATTATTGGAGTAGAGTAAAACGATAATGATTTATATATATATATACATTTACAAGAAACACTTGCGTGCTACAGAAATCCCCCCCTCTTTTAAGTTATACCTTTTGGGTTAATACTAGGCCTGCAACTTGGGCAGACTGAGCCCGGCCCAACCCAAGAATTTTCGGGCTTGGGTCACCAATTTGCAAATCTGGCCTGAGTTGGGTTGGGTTAAGTTGGGTTTTAATGTAAATCAGGTTGAACCCGAACCCAACCCAAAACCCGGATTAAATTTTCTAAAAAATCTCAACCATTGATTACTTTTATGTCAGATAGGGGTGCAACTTGGGCCAACCTAACCCTGCCCAACCCAAACCAGAATGAACCCGACTTCGAGTAGGGTTTCAACCCGAACCAGAATTTACTAGTTGGGTTGGGTTTGGGTTCAACCCGATTTACATTGAAACCCAACTTAACCCAACCTAACTAAGGCCCGATTTGCAAATTGGTGACCCAAGCTTGAAAATTCTCGGGCTGGTCCGGGCTGGGGCAGGCTCAGCCAGCCCAAGTTACAGGCCTAATGTCATATCTTAGCCATTGATTTAAGAGCCTTAGAAGTTAAACCCTAGATCTCACTTTTCTCTCTCATTATATACATATATCAAATCAAAAACCTAGATCTCACTTTTCTCTCCCACTACCGCCACCACCAGTCACAGCCACTCGTCGCCGTCGCCCCTCGCCGCCACTCTAAAGCCGTCCCCATTTACGGGCTCTTGACCCCTCTCTTCTCTCTCTCTCACTATATACACAAATATAAATACATACATATATAGATCTCATTTTTTTTATATATATACTTGAATTCTTTGATTTTATATATATATATATAAATTCCATTATTATTATTTTTTTTCTTTTCAGAATTAATAGTAAGAAGTTATAATTTATTTTTTGTTCAAAAAATATTTTCCAATTATTCAGAAGAAAAAAAACTGGCGATGGTGTGTTTCTAGAGAGAGAGAGTGATTTTTTTTTTGAGAGAGACATTACAAAAAAAAAAAAAATTGACCACCCGACCCGACCCATTTATTCGGGTTCGAGTTGAAACCAAACATGCTATATATAGGTTGGCCCAAGTACATAGTTTTAACTTTTAAAGAATGGAAAAAAATCCCACAACCTGCCGACCCGACCCAACCCAACCCAACCCGTAAATTCAGGTTCGGGTTGAAATCTAACCCGAATTTATTTTAGGACTAGCCCGGCCCGGCCCAACCCGAATGGGTTCTTTCAGGTTCGGGTTGGCCCAAGTTGCACCCCTAGTTAATACCATGGTCTGTGTAAAGTGTTTGTCTCCTATAAACACAAAACAATTAGTTATAAGGTAAATGTTCTAGACAATATAGAACACTATAGAATGCATTTTAATTAAAGAACTGTGTAGACATTATTCACATAGGGTGGTTCTTTATGGAGAATTGAATACCTCTCGACTCCCCCGAATTTCACCACTTCTCGTGCCCCCATAAAGTTGGAACTCTATTCTAGGTTACAACTGAAGAAACACTAAACTTGGTTATTGGGACCAAATGCTGCTTCTATTTATAATAAATAATAAAAAAGTTTACTTACATGAACATATTATCAAACAGCAGACCAACATAGACCATAAAGAATAACCGTTTTACAGTACTATGCCTTGAGGCCGTGTTTCGATGACATGGTTAACACTATATTTGTGCACAAAGGATTTCGTTCCATGTGTCGGGAATGCCAGGTAGACACCAATGTAGGCAATCCCGTACACCATCCGATGCTTTAATACTGTAGCGCGAAATGTGACTTTCGTCTCTCAGTTGAGAAAGTGCAGTTATGTCCAAAATCTTCACCTTCGTACCTTTAACAGCACTGGCTATAACAGGATCACTGGATTCATCTTGCCAAACCGCACTCCCTCCCGCCAATGGAATGGTATTATCGCAGCTCCCTCCAGTGTTCCAATCGCCATTGGAGAAATGCCTTGGTGAGATGGTCCTAAAAAAAATCTTAAGCCATGAATGTGAGGGAATTTGCGAATCAAGCCATCTGACAACGCTATGAATCGTGAAATTCTTGGCATTCCCCATCTGTGCAAGCTTCCTGTCTTCAAGAGGCTTTCCGTCTACGTACATCACCCACCGATTTGCTCTGAGTTTCCCTCTGTTCCAATGATGTCCTGTATTGATAACCAGAACGTCAATTTGGTCGAGATATTGGTTCAAAAATGCTGGAGGGCGGTCCAAATGCATGGCATATTCGGTTGCTGGATCTGTTACGTTAATTGGCTCTATACCACAAAGGCTTGCTGACCAGTAATACAAGAGTGTAGTGTTGGTATCCGGAAAATAATAAGCCCAGCCATCAGGACGCATCGCCCCTTGAGGACTGACAAGACCATATTTCCAACCAATATCTTGAACTTCTGATCTCTCTTCACCGCCAGTGACCATGCACATGAGAGACTGGAATTGCTGCCTCCCAAGTGAATCTCCTACAAGAGCAACAGTTTTGTCCTGCATTCTGGAATGTAGACACATTTAGGATAGTAAAATTAATTTAAAGAGTCTTTTCTTTTCTTCCTTTTAGCATAATCAGTGTGAAAGGAATTTCATTATGTTCAGGCTTCCCGAACTGTTTCAAAACCTAGTCGGGATGAGTAAAACATTTTGTAAATGATAATGCAGAACAAATCTTTCAAATGTTTGAATGAAATGGGATTAAGAGAACAATTACCTTCTTAAGAAATCTGACCCTTCAAATTCTGGCATCTCACAATTTTCTGGTTGCCACCGATATCCCTCATAAGAAAAATCAGTGCGTTGGGTCAGTTTACATGCCCACATTTCTGATAACCACTGCTTACAACCAAACCCGGAATACAGTGGCCGGCGATTGTCTGCAACCCATCTACCCTTGGCATAGTTACAAACTGTTACAGGAAACGCTTGGTTACTTCAGGCAAATATAAAAACTGCACATATTTTAACGAAGACAATTTCTCATAATTTCATTTTCTCGTAAAATAAATTCACCAAATTGGGACTTTTAATATCTATGCGACTGAAAACCACTGATATAAGGAGAATATCGTTCCAATTATTATTCGACTGACATGGATTATTACCGCTATAAACTTGTCCTAAGTTCCAGGAACAAGTTACAATTTTCAGGTGATATAAGCCCACACAAGATTTAATCTTCAAAAGGCAGAGATGATTTTACCCACAATTTGCTTCTGCTAGCCATTCTGCTGTGGCAGTTTATGTTCCTAATCCCTCAGAACTGTACCACTCCAATTTAATTCAGAGTTCTACAAACGACCCCCCTCTTTGATGACAAAGTTAGAGGTGTGCCCACTGTGAGAAGCATACATACATCAAATCATTGTTATGCTCTACATGGTCGCCCATAGCTGCAGAAGCAACAATAGTCGATCATCTGCGATTCCGTTACGAAGTTAAATTCTTCGTTAACTCCAGACAATCACTAACTCTTTATCCGCTGCCATAGTTACCCTGGCTTAAGCTGATTTCGACAAGTTCAAACATCTGTTTTGTCAGCTGTGAGCAATATCCCAGCCAATCTCCACTTATGTCCACTCAGGTACTATTGCATCTGTCAAAAACATTTCTACATTTTTTACATGGATCCTTCTTCTAGTGCTTCTGATGTAGGATATAAGAAGGGCAACTACGTCAATAAAGATCCTTATATTCTATTTTATTACTTACTTTCTTAATCTTGTTAGGAATTACTTTTGGGAAGTTTCCATTTAAGTTTCCTACTCCTATTTTGTTTTAGGATTATGTTTTAGGAAGTTTTTTTTTACTTTTTCTATTCCTATTCGATTTAGGATTCTGTTTTAGAAAGTTTCTACTTATTTTTTTTCCTATTCCTTTTTGGTTTGGGATTTTCTATTTCAAGGGTTTGCTTAGGCCTATTTATAGGTGCTATTGTAATAGTTTAGCATTCATTCTTCACTTTAATAAAATCAGAAAATCGAGATATTTCTCTCAACCTCTTCACGTGGACTCGAGTGTTTTAAAGAATAAGGTGCTATCCTTATTTTCATACTTGCTTTCATTGATCCGCTGCATCAAGTTGGTATCTCAGCCATTCTCCATGGAAGGTGATTCGGGAGAGCGTACGGTGACAGCGAAAGAATTCCAACAACTACGTCAGAAGATTAAGACGGCAGTTGAACGGCTGACTGAAGCGGTGAATCGTGTGCAGGTTTATGATAGGTACAATCGGGACCAACCTGATTATGTGAATCTGCCACGACAAAGAGGTGGATATCAACGTGATAATCCTCAAAGTGCTAGAGTTGTTTCTGGCAACCAACCAAACATGGGTCGTGTTCCAGTTCATCCACACAAGCCTCCAATTTATGTGGATTATTCCAGTGATGGGATAAGTTATGAGTTTAAAACAAAACTTTATCTTCACAACTATAATGGAAGTTTTATTACTGAAGATGTGTTGGATTGGCTTTAGGAAGTTGAAGAATTTTTCGAGTATTATGATATACCTGAACACAAACAAGTTCCACAGGTAGCCTTCAAGCTTAAAGGATGCGTTTCCGATTGGTGGGAACAAATACAAAATAATCGGAGGCAGCAAGGAAAACAAGTGGTGAAGTCTTGGTACAAGATGAAAAGTCTATTAAAGGCTAAATTCCTTCCACCAAATTATGAGCAACTTATGTATCATAAATATAAATAAAAGTTGGAGACAAGATTCGTTTGTCAAAGAGTCTATAAAGGAGAATAGTGATAGTTTAACTGAAGCAACAGTATATTCACAAGATATTGCGGAGCAAAATTATATTGCTTCACATATTGTAGCCGAAGTTGAAGCCGGTGATACTCCTACAAACGCAACTGAAGAAGTAGTAGATGTCGCTAAAATTCAGACTTTTGGACAAAATTGCAATTTTCACGTGGTCAATGACAATTGTAACGATATTGATGCTAGTAAGGATTTGATTTTTGATGAAGTTGACATCGTGGCCCCAGGCGATGAGGAGAAAACAGTTGATATGGAGAAAGATCAATTAGAAGAAATAATGGTCGACTCTAATTTGTGTTGTGAAGAAATTCGATTTCTTTTTTACTCCCTTGGGACTTCAATACAGACAAGTAACTACGTTGATCCATATTTGAATGATCAGAACAGAAATTGTTAAAAGTTTCAAACACTTGATTTCTCAAGTAATTTCTTTCCTTTTGAGATACAAAGGGGGATTGAAAATTTGTACAATTGGTGTTGTTTTGGAATTGGACACTGCAAAGGCAAGTTACAAAAAAATACGATCAAGTTCTCATTGGTATGAATTATTACTCATTCTAGTATATAATCCACCGTAAACTCAAGGACGAGTTTTTTTAAAAGAAGGGGAGCATGATCTAGGACAGAAGAAGGGCAACTACGTCAATAAAGATCCTTAGATTCTATTTTATTACTTTACTTTCTTAATCTTGTTAGGAATTACTTTTGGGAAGTTTCCATTTAATTTTCCTATTATTTGTTTTAGGATTTTGCTTTTGTAAGTTTTTATTTACTTTTTCTATTCCTATTCGATTTAGGATTTTGTTTTAGAAAGTTTCTATTTATTTTTTTTCTTATTCCTATTTGGTTTGGGTTTTTCTATTTTAAGGTTTGCTTAAGCCTATTTATAGGTGCTATTGTAATAGTTTAGGATTCATTCTTCACTTTAATAAAATCAGAAAATTGAGAGATTTCTCTCAACCTCTTCTTGTGGACTCGAGTGTTTTAAAGAATGAGGAGCTATTCTTATTTTGATACTTGCTTTCATTGATCCGCTGCGTCAGCTTCAGACAATATGACTAGTGTGTCCGCTTCTTTTATCTCTTATAGTATATGCTCTAGCCATAGCAAGTACACCATGCAAATGACTCTCTGAAGGGTCCTATTAGATTGTAATATAATATATTTTTTCCATCTCACTGTGTTTTTCAAGATCCAGTAGCTAAGTGAGAAATTGGCAATCGGTTTGAAGTAGATGGTCCTTTGTCACCTCAAGCACATTCAGTTTCCTTTTGCTGTTTTGTTTCTTCTAATAAAGCCAGCTTATGCATTAACACCTGCATATCATATTTCTTTTGATACTTCAAAATTTTCCCTTATTTATTTAATGAATTATAGTGTTAGATGTGTCACTTGGCTAAACATGTTCGTTTCTACCATCCAGCTAGTCATAGTGAACTACTTCAGCATTTAATGATCCTGTTCGATATGTTGGGGGACTTCCCCAATTACTTGGTCTTGGATTTTGATATTGTGTTGTTTATTGATGATTATAGCACCCAAAAGAGTTGTACAAAACCCAATATGGTCCACTAAAAAATTCAACTCTGATCATGACACGAAGTCCACTTATGGGTAGGTGAACCATATATGAAGACTTTGGAACTGAGGATCAGATATCTAATGTCTGAACCCCTCATCGGAATGGTCGTGTTGAGAGAAAGCATCGCCACATCTCACTTAGCCAGAGCCATCTGCATTGGCATGAATGTTCTCTAGTCATTTTAGGGACATGCAGTTCGTACAATTATCTACATTATATATGTGGCTCCTTCTAGGGTTCTTAACTTCGCTACCCTACTCTAAATCTCTTTTTCCGATTCACCCTTATATTTCCAGCTGTGTGCACTTTGTTCAGCAGTTGGAGCGAACTCGTACAAAAGTAGACCCCAAGGAGTTGTACGCTGTGTTACGGGATGTTCTCAATCCCATAAAGTTGAAGGTATTACCATCTTGGTGGTTTTTAACCTATGGGTGTCTCTTTCTTTGAGCATACACAATACCACAGTGGTTCAGTTGAATCTTAAAGAGAGTGGTTCACAATAAACATGGTTCCGCTTCCTGTTGAACAAAAGGTTGTGGGCTGTCATTGGGTGTTTGCATTTGAGCATAATCATGATGAGTCAGTTGGTTGTTGTAAGGCGCGACTTCATCAAGAGTTATTCTCTAACCAATGGCACAAATTATCAGGAGACTTTCACCCTTGTTGCCAGGATGGAAACCATATGCATTTAGCAAAATAATTCCCCTTGTGAATTCTTCTTGACATTATATTTTATAGATGTCAAGAACGTCTTTTATCAATGGTGACTTGGAGGTGTATATGGTTCCCCTTCCGCCACCCCCCACCCCCTCCCCACAGCTTTCACTTTCCTACTCATTCCAGGATGGTCTGTCATCTTCGTCTTTCTAGAGATGGAATCAACCAGTTCCTTCAAGTTTGGCCTGATCACTTTTGCACTGCCATGCTGCAGTGGTTTCCACATAATGCAGTTGATTATACCTTATTCTGAAGCCATTCAGGAGGTAGGATAGTTGCTCTTGTTGTGCATGGAAAGATATTGTTCTTAGCAGAGACGGTAGGGATTGCTAAGGTTAAGAGTGATCTTATTAGGGATTAAAACCTTGGTCCATTTTAGTACTTCTTGGCCGCAAAGAGGTGGTCCACTTCAAGACCAGCATTTTCATCTCTCAGCATAAGTACATTCTTAACTTGCTTTCAGCTTCTGGCCAGCTTGGCGCTTGCCGTAATATACTCTGATTCAATAAAATCATTGATTGGTATGTTGGTCAATATCAGCAGTTTGTTGGAAGCTCATGACATTCCTTATGTTGTTAGTAGGCACAAAATAATAAGGAAAAATATTGGAGATGACAGCAAGAATAGAATCAAGACAAGATGGGTTGACTGGAGGAGTGTCTTTAGTACATTGGGTAATAGGTGTATCCACTTATGACTTAAAAGGAAGTTCTATCGGAGAGCTATTAAAGCAATAATACTTTAACGGAGCTGAATTTAGGGAAGCTAGGAAATGACATTTGCATAGTGTGTGTGGGGCGGAAATGCAAATGTTGAGATGGATGTGCAGATAGTTGGAGTAACAAAATCGGATATAAAAAGAGAGAAATCATTAACATGGCTTGCACATGTGAAAAGAAGACCTTTTGTGATGTTGTGCCCTGAATTTGGGCTTGGGCATGACCCGGTTGACATGATGCCCCCAAAGTAAACTTGTTTGACCCTTTTTCCTCTTTTCCTCTTATGGGCCACTTGCCTATTAGCACTCTCATGCAGCCCGATATATATAAGGGAATCTAGGTCAGCGGGATCTTCCATTCACATTGTTTCTCACATGTTTGGAGTGGCTAAAAAACTAAGACATTGTAAATCAGAGAGAGAGAGAGAGATGAAACTTGTTATCTCTTGATTTTTGCATAGTGAAACTTTTGCCGGATCTCCACGGAGGACATAGACACGACTTGTGTCGAACCTCGTAACTCTTTGTGTGTGGTGTGTTTATTTTCTGTTGTGATCTGTGATTTGTTGCTGATTTGGTGTGCTTGTCGGTATACCTTTAATTGTGCCAGTTCAAAAAACCGACATGGTACACATTGAGGTGATACTAGGGAAGAGGAAGACTAAACTCAATGTAGGTAGATTCAAACTTCAGTAAAGAATAATAAGATAACATGTGATTGACTGAGACAACAAAGTTAAATAGAGTGAAATGGAGACATGGGACTCAAGCAATTGACCTTATGAAATTGGGAAAAGCTTTGGTTGTCGTAGAGTTAGGAGGCTAAAATTTTGGATATAATTGTGGACATTTTGGACTAAAGGGGAAAACAGGAAAGGGAAATGATAAGAACAATTAGAACTTACTATGTAAACATCATGATTACAGTAAGGATCAAGTAATATAAACAGTGACCTGATGAGTCGAAACAGTCATATACACACATGCAGGCACAGTAATTATCTCTTTCTAGAAGAAACAAGGGAAAATCAAGGGCATAAAATGGATTAACGACACCATATTTACAATAAAGCCCTCATCAGTGGCAAATTGGGCACAACCTCAAAAGCACAGGGTAACAATTTACTTATTTTTTAATTTTTGACAAGTAAAAGTAAAACAGTATATTTGCCAAAACCATTATAGCAAAATGGTGCTGTTATGGCATATCTAAAGGGAGGGGATGGAGTTAGAAGCTCAATTGTTATCTCCGACCAAAGAGCATGTCATCCCACATGGAAATCCTAGAATAAAAAATTAAAAGAAGAACAAAAGATTGTTGTTACCCTTGAAAAGTTAAAAAGGGGAACGAAGTTGATGAATATATGACTAGGTATCAGAGTTCTTAAAAACAGTTTCTTAGCATGACAACCCTGTCAAGAACTAATCATCCCAGTTAAGAAGATAAATCCAGTAACTTCTTCAGCCACAATTATTTATAAAATAAGGATAGCTAATAAACAATAAGAAAAAATCAGTAAAATTATTCAAATGAAATTTTATTATCATATGAGCACATAACTCTACCTTTCTTCTTGGAGGATGAGCTACGAATATTGTATTTATCTTTTCTTTCAGAAGAGAATGTGGTTGTTATATTCACCAGTTTAGCATCAAAACCTTGCACCTTTTTAGCATTCCGTGTATCCTCAGCCACTTGTGAATGTGAATGCAATTTTACTATATTCTTTGTTGAGTGCAAAGGCAATGCCGGATCTTTGTGATCATCCATGTGCATATCTGAGTCACAAGACAGAACTTGAAAGAGAGAGAGAGAGATGTCCAACTTATGCAACTTAAGCAGAAAGACGTACTTTTTCCATGAATAACAGAGAGGGTGAATGAAGAATCTTACTCCAAGGATTACAACATTTATTTCTATGAATTTCAATACATGAATTGCATTAGGAGGAGATATAACTTGGATATAATAAGAAAAAAAACAGATTATGTAGCCAAGATATTAATGTCCTAGTGATAAAATTAAAATAGAAATAACTCAACAAATGTTGGCGGCTGTATCACTCTAAAGCATATCATTTAGACAAGATGTAGAAAACAGAAACACATGTAAGAAAGTTTCATCATGAGAAGTAATGAAAGTACTCGTCAGTAGAAAAAGCACGGGTATAGGCCAGGCTCGT